>CM038634.1:7187515-8387515 GCA_021554675.1 Leuciscus idus
AAAAGCCTTCAACAACATTTTTTTTTTTTTTTTTAAATCAGACAGCCAGTGCACTGTCACTGTGAGCTATTGTGTGTCCAGGCCCTAAAAGAGTGTTTTCCAGAAGCATTTATCTGCTTTTGGATGTTTTGTGGTGGCATAGCAGGGATGACAGAAGCCCATCAGGCCCTTATCAAACACCTACCACTTTCATAGTAGCCTATCCCATCTCTCTGTCTTTCTTTTCTCTTTTATCTGCATACTGTAGGCAGGGGATGTGTAAGCATGAGAATCCAACAAATAAAATAAAATGAAATAAAGAAATAAAGAAATAAATATAAAACATACAATCATAAAACATGGTAGCCTATGAGCTAAAAGCCAGATTTTTCCAGATGTTTCCAAAATAAAGACTGCAGTGTTTCATTTCATTAAATATTTCTAGAGCATCATAATTATATTTTGCATTATAATAAAGAAAGAAGGGTAACACTTTATAATAACGTTCAGTTGTAAGTCATTTATAAGTGGTTAGTTAATGATGAACTAATCATTTACAAAACATTCAGGAATGATTAGCAAGTGATATACTAACATTTTATGTATGTTTTTGTAAATTCTGTTACAAGTCATTTACAAGTGATTAGTAAATGATTAACTAATCATTTACGAAAACTGACTATGCATTCATAAATGATTAATAAGTGATATGTTCATTATTTTATGTATGGTTTGTAGATTCAGTTATAAGTCATTTACATTTGATTAGTTAATCATTTACAAAACATGACTATGCGTTTCATAAATGTGACCCTGGATCACAAAACCAGTCATAAGTTGCACGGGTATATTTGTGGCAATAGCCAACAATACGTTGTATGGGTCAAAATTATAGATTTTTCTTTTATGCCAAAAATCATTAGGATATTAAGTAAAGATCATGTTCCATGAAGATATTTTATACATTTCCTACTGTAAATATATAAAACATTTATTTTTGTGAGTGAATGCAGCACAATCGCAAACATAAATGGACAACTTTAAAGGAGATTTTCTCAATGTTTCGATTTTTTTGCACCCTCAGATTCCAGATTTTCAAATATTTGTATCTCAGCCAAATATTGTCCCATTCTAACAAACCATACATCAATGGAAAGATTATTAATTCAGCTTTCAGAAGGTGTATAATGTGATTGGTTTTGTGGTCCAGGGTCACAAATGTTTAATAAACTGTTCATTTTTGTTGTGTATGTTTTGCTCACATCAGGTGCACAGTGGTTAAAGACTCCATGTGTTTCAGAGAAGACAGCTGTCTATACCCTTACCAGTCAGCACTTACACTGCAGTACACACTACAGTGTTCAACACCTGTTATAGATGTGTAAACGCATGAATAAATCATTTACAACACTTTCTGCATCCCCTAATCTAAAGTGTAAACTATTCATCATGTTAAATGTGTTACACATCAATGGTAGATAACATTCGTAGATCTTATGCCTTATTCATTCTTGAAGTGGTAATCTACGAATGATGTGTGGAGTATTTTTATGACGGCTAGATGCACTTTTATGGACTTCAAAACAGAAACAGCAATTTCTTTATGAAGCTTGGAAAGAGCCAGGACATGTTTTAATATAACTCCAACTGTATTTGTCTGAAAAAAGAATGCCATATACACCTAGGATGACTTAAAGGTGAGTAAATCATGGGCTAATTTGCCTATTGGCCTCTCTCCATCATGGCCTCCTAATAATCCCCATACACTGATTGGCTTCATCACTCTGTCTTCTCTCCACCAATAAGCTGGTGTGTGGTGGGCGTTCTGGCACAATATGGCTGCCGTCGCATCATACAGGTGGATGCTGCACAATGGTGGTGGTTGAGAAGATTCCCCCTTCCATATGTAAAGCGCTTTTAGTACCCAGAAAAGCGCTATGTAAATGTATCGAATTATTATAAAGTCTTCACAATCCTTCAGCAATCATTATAACATGCTGATTTGGAGCTCACAAGAAATGTTCTAATTATTATCAATGTTGAAAACTGTTTTTATTGCTTGATATTTCTGTGGAAGCCGTGATGCACTACTATTGAAAAGTTTGGGGTAAGTAATATTTATTTTAAAAAAAGAATAGTTTTATTCAACAAGGACACATTCAATTGTTTAAAAGTGACAGTAATGACATTTATAATGTTACAAAATATTTCTATTTTAAATAAATGGTAATTGGTCATCAATTACAATTGATCACCAAGTCCACACACATTTGTGTTTAAAATGTATATTATTTTAGTTAATGTAATACAAATCTATGGTCAATAGTGTTATGGAAAAAAGTTCAATACTTTTGACAATCACATGTGTTGCACTAATTTGAAATGTATTTAATAATTTAATTTAATATAATGTAATTTTGTTTTCGTATCTCAAAGGGGTCATCGGATGCAAAATTCACTTATGGTGTTTGCATATACAGTAAATGTGTCTTTGCAGTGTGTGGACACAACCACCATACAATGAAAAACAATCCATTCACTCTTTTTTTATCCTCAAAAAGCCTAAACACTCTCAATAATCAAGCTGTTTGGATTTTCTGTGCAATATGATGTCATATTGCTCATGCTCCGCCCACGACCTCTGACAGACTGTCCCGTATTAGCATATTTCCGCCCTCAGCCATTTGTATACTGCTGATAGGTTGCCAAGGCAGCACTTTACACACACGCCCCACGGAAGCAGTAGCACCTCAATGCAGTACACGAGATCCGGGGGGCGGAGTTGGATCCAGATATAAGGGGTGGAGATTGGTAGGTTTAGGGGTGGGTTTAGGGATTAAGGGGTGGAGATGGGTAGGTTTAGGGGTAGGTTTAGGGATCAGGGGGTGGAGATGGGTAGGTTTAGGTATATGTAAGGTGGGAGGAGTTGGATCTAGATCCGACTCCTCCCCGTGGATTTCATGTTCTGCAGTGAGGACCATCTCCACGGAAGAGAGGTGTGGGGTGAGCAGTCGGTCATTATCATTTAAAGAGACATGCACCGAAACGGATCGCTGTGAACAGAGCTGTTTTTGAGGAGGTAAAAAGGGTGTTGTTTTACACAACCATTGAGGAATTTTAACCAAAGTATGTTACAAACTTTACATTAATACCCTAAAGGATCACACCAACTTGTGGAAAATGGACATCCGATGACCCCTTTAACAGTAAACATTTGATCAAAATGTTACTCTATAATAAATGGTGTGTTTTTTTCCTGGAAAGTGAAGTGTGGACCTTCTAGCAGCACCAAAAACCCATCCATTTCCCAAGCCACTACTGTATGGTCACGGGAATGCAGGAGCTTATCTCAGTGTGTCCGTCTGAAGGCAGGGAAAATCCCTGGACGGAGCCACAGCCCCCATTTGCCATTATTCAGACAAAATCAAAAACATGGCAAAAAACAAAACTGGCAGTAGAACTGAGTGCCCATGAGCAAACATTTCAAAACATATATTACAAATCTGCAGGAGTCAAGCAACTGCTACTGTATAGAGATGAATGTGAACGCTAATGGATAGCTTTCTCCAGGAATTACAGACTCCTTGCTAAAAACAAACAGAGGTTTGATAGCACTTCAGCGACCCAGTGTTTACCGTCTTTGGGGAAATCAGCCTACGAATGGCTTAGTTATAGTTGTCTCTGCATATTAAACTGGGATAGGGGAAATATAACACATTTCATTTTTAAAAGCGGAACTAAATCTATTAAAACAGGATGCAATCGATTTTTTTTTTAAGGCAGTTAATTGTGATACACTTTTTTAAATATGTTGATAAAACTATAAATGCTGAGTCTGTTGACATTGCACTACTTCACTTTTCATCTACAAAATACATCATGTTTACACTCTAGTTTCTGATTGATCTAGTTCATGTATATTTTTTGTACAGCATCACAGACATCACACACTGTATTAAAGACAGATGGACAACAGTGTGTCTCTGCACTCTGGGCCGACTGGCTGATTGTGGCATAATCTCACCAGCTGCTAATTCACTTACTCATAAGGGACACGATTTTATGAGTTTATGGATTATCTCAGATTCATTTCTATGAAGCACTGAACTCTGCGATTTGGAATTCTAAATATTATTGTCCATTTCCCATTGCTCACTCCCAACTTGTCACAAATGGACGCTTGGTCAAGACCCCTTGATGTTACTTTTTAAAGCACAGGACATTTTAAAGGAGGGGTTAAACCATCTGGGGCACAGCACCAATGTAACACCTCGGGTTCTACTCAGACTACTCTGAGCGAGATTCGAACCGGTCTTTCCAAGATGGGAGATGGGCACGGTAACAAGGACTTGATCTGATACAGAAGGCAAACAACTGAACGCAATCGAGTACCTGGCACGTCGAAAAATTATGCTATCGGGGGACCCTGTGCTTTAAAAGTGACGCCAAGGGGTCCTGACCATGCATCCATATGTGACTAGTTGGGAGTGAGAACGTGTTGCCCAATCAGAAAAGACCTACGATCCGTGCACTAGCTGAGAACCACCGGAAAACATTGACTGTGCATATATAATTATAAACGTTCTTTAAAGTAACTGCGTCCCAACAGTTTTTCTTGACACTCATTCAGAAGATCTGAATGCAGAGCATTATCTTCCCTTCATTATGGAGACAATATTTAGTGGTTACTCAATAACTCATAAGGAAATTACAAAATTAGTCACGCATTAGAAATTAATTATTGACTGCTTTAAAGTGTGAAATTGAAATTTGACAGCACAAAAGCATTTAAGAATAAAGATGAATAGTAGTGATGCACTGATGTTTAAACAGTTACAACTGATTTGAAGTCTTTTTATATAACACCAACACCAAATTTAAGAATTCATAAGGGAAAATAATATAAGCAAATGAGAAATAAAAAAAAAAAAAAAAAAATGCTGAAGATATTTTATATGCAAAACCTGCTGGAAGCTACTTTATAGCAAATAATCCTTCCCCCGTGATTTTTTTATAGTCTTGCTGCATAATTTGCTAAAGCAGCATATCTACATGTCATTTTCCATCATAAGCAAGGGTTTCTTATGTAGAATATATACAGTTTCTTAAGTAAGTGTGGATGAATCTGTCAGTCTACTGTTTATGATGACACATCCAAAATTGTTTATCATAGACTAATTCATTGTATATATAGGGTTTGAAATGAACTTTTTGGAAAACCTGTCAATGATGAGTAAAGAAAATGTATCTGCTACAATATATTTTCTTAAAAAAACAAAAACACGACAACGATATGCTTAAAGGCACAATATGTATTTTTTTTATTTAAAAATATAAAAAATCACTATATCTATGTTATATATTTTTTAAAGTTGTGTATTTACATTATCCCGACAGTTCCAATTAACTTCTAAATCCAGAGAAATTTATATTTTAATTCGAAGACACGGACCGTGTCTTTATTTCCGTTTTGTCGCCGTCAATGCCGTCATATCCGTGTTGTCTCTGGTTTCCGCTCGTGCTGCCATGGCAACCAGAGCTATGAACCAGAGCCCTCTGATAGTAACCAAACTGACACGGACAACTGTGTAGTTCGCAATGTCTATTTGCATGCTGTTGTTGTTTCGTTCAAACATTATGGACCATGGCAAGCAGACTTTGGATAAAAAAGGAGAACTAAACCGAGAATCAATATCAGCGCGGTGTTTTCGAGATGTCGAGAGCTCCCATGGACACTATATAAACGAGAGCTCCACGTCCGAGACTTCGACAACTCCTACATGTACTTTATTAAACAGGTGAGCACATTTACATAAAACTAATCAAGGTTATATAGTTCAACAATGATAAAATGTTAGAATATGATCTGTATGTTATTCTAATGTTGATCTAGCTAGCTTACTGCTAGTCTCATACAGACAAACTAACGTTAACACATACATTTCAACACATTCAAATGCACCTGACCTGTGAGTAGTAATTCTGCGTGTAGTTCGGTAGAATGAAATGTCCATATTCCTTTTATATCCGCGGGACTCGCATCACGTTTGGAGCTGATAGCTGTCTCTTAGCAATCCCGAACTGCTTCATATCACAGTCATGATAAAAGCATCGATGTATTCAGTAATCCATATACATTATTAGATCGGTCGGCTTGACCTTGACGACAAAATCCATAATTCATAGCAAATGTTGCGTCATCAATCTACGCCTTTGTTATTGTAAATAGGTTAGCGACCCCTAGTGGAGAAAAAATCCCATACTGTACGTTTAAATCGGAGACATTTTCCTTTGAGTTTTCCACATACAGACAACACCATTGTCAAAGCATTGCCCATTCACACGGATCCACGAAAACGACTTATTCTGTTATATTCTGCTGCCAAGCCATTAGATGGCGATGGACACGTATAATACGCATGTGCATGACGTCATCATTTTCAGAGATTCACGTTTTTGTTGTTTACACAGAGACTGTTTTCAAAAAACGTGCACTTTGAAACCCGTTTTCAAAGGTTTGCGCTTTCAGGTGCCCAACATGCCATTGATGTGTAAATCAACGGACAAAATGTGTCGTGTAGACAGCCCCTAAAACAGAAAACAAGACATGAAAGCTGAGCAAAATATATGTATATATAAATGAAATGTTTGCAAAATTCCTACGAAATTAACAGGCCATCTAGCTAATAACACCTACTCTTGGTGAGTGTTAATTTTAGACACTATTTTATGTACCTTCTTCGACACATTAATTCTTTTAGCTCATGAATTTACTTGTGTGATGTCGCTGTTGTGTCAGCAGCACAAATTTAGTTCTAATGGCTTTTGAAAGCTTTCTTATAAGTGATGCGGTAGACTTCCTGTAGAGAGAGAAGTGTGCTTGATTTTAGTGAGAGTGTGTCGGGTGTAGGCAAAGCTGCGACTCTGAGCACCGCAGGAGACAGTAGCTTAAGCTTCTTTCAAAATAACTGAATGATTTGTTTTTACACTTCACCATTTTTTTTCTTTTTTTTTCTAACATCATTAGTATGGTTCAACACTCATGGCATGCTATGGAGAATCTACATATGTGTTGAATCTTTGAACATGTGCTGTGACTTTATTAAAATACTGTAGTCTCGCCTAGAGTTAGACTGTTTTATTGTTTGATATCAGGGATCTTCAGTCATCTACCACTAATGTTTAAAGTAGGTGGCATTCAAATCATATCCAGATTGACTATACAAAGATTTTACATGCCAAACAATAACAACAACAACAAAACAGTTTATTGAACTGTTGATTGCGTCTATCAGCAGCTTTCAAACATTGATGAATAGAAAAAATCAATTCAATGTCTGTGTACAATGCTACGGAAGCAGTGTGTTATCTTAAGACTCCAAGCACACTGACTTTTGGTCCTGTCAAACACGTTCAAAAGTTCACTGTGTAGAAATAATATTTCAGTGTAGTGCTGCCAAACCTGCCGACGGCTTTGAAAACATCTGTTTCATTCACATAACACTATTTAAAAGAAGCTAAATTAAATTTCAGTCAACCATTTTATCTGTCACTTTTCCTCCAGGAAAAGCATGGAAAAATTCTGAGCATGAACCTTGAATGCTTTCCCTTGAGCAGATTGAAAAGAGCTATGAGGTCAGGATTCTCAGAAAAAACACACAATACAGCAGTTAAACAATGTTAAATGAAAGCAGTCAACTAAAAAAATAAATAAAAAATAAAAAAAGTCATCATGCCAGATACAGTTTTTGGCCAGATTCTAAAGGCAGCATGTATTTTTCACAAAGAAGGAAATCCCATAATGCATTGTTACAAGGCCAGCAAAAAATTAAATAAAAATCCATTCAAGATGGCAAAGAAAAAATAGTTCAGTCTAATTAAAATTGACTATTTTAAAGTTAAATATTACTGAGGTGTTAGCTTAGCTACATGCTAACAGCAAAATCCATTAAAATCAATTGTGAGTTGAGTCTCTGTGCTTTGAGTGTTTCAATTTAATTGCCTATGACAACTTTTGAACATATTAATTAGTCTAATTAAATATTTAATTAAAATATGAATAAAGTTGTTGTGCACAAAACAGGGGTGTAATATTTTCTCACGTCAGAGGTTCTGTTTGTTTAGCCCATATGTCAGCTTAGTCCAGAATAACAACATTATTGACCATGAATATACACTGATGATGTTTGAACAATTACATTTACAGGAAAGCTAATTTCTTTTACTTTATCTGTTCCCTTCGACCCTTTCACCCCTTTCACCCATTTCATTGCTCATATGGAAACAATCTAAATGATGGATGCCATTATTGTCAGTGATAGCGGTTTAGTTAGAGACACAAAGAGTGTGTGGAAATAGATTGACAATTTCTGCAGAAAAAAAAAAAAGAAATCTCTGAAAGCAAGTTAAACGTAGCATAAATACTAATGCTTTATAAATATGATTGCCACTCGTTTTTATCTGAGCAGAAACCACAAAATCATTCATCATTTCTGAAGGCTGTCTCTTTGTGAAAGTACATTTAGCATACTTCAAAAAAAGTAGCCTATTTCTTATGGAAACGATACTTTAAAAGAATACTTAAAGGGATAGTTCACTTTGAAATACATTTTTGGTATGTTTTAGCTTACCTCAAGGGCATCCAAGATGTAGGTGTCTTTTTTTCCGCAGTAGTTTCAATTTTGATATTTTTAGGTCAAACCGTTCTTGTCTGTCAGTCATATAATGCAGGTCGATGGTCACCAAATTAAAACAATTCCCCATCGTCCAAATTAAACAATTCCCCATCGTAAGTACACATTGATGGCCTAAGACACGAAACGAGCGGTTTGTGTGAGAAAACGAACAGTATTTATATAGTTTTTACCTCTTATACACAGCCATGTCGAAGTGATCTGATCTGACGTGTACGCAGACTGGTGCATAGATATATACACACTAGATGTCGCCTTGTCTACGGCAGTTCATTAGAACGAATGTCTTTAAGGCGACATCTAGTGTATATATGACAGGGGCGGCAGTGGCTCAGTGGTTCATGTAGGTTGTCTACAAACCGGAAGGTTGGTGGTTCGATCCCCGGTTCCACCTGACCAAGTGTCGAGGTGTCCATGAGCAAGACACCTAACCCCAGCTGCTCCCGACGAGCTGGATGGCGCCTTGCATGGCTGACACCGCAGTCGGTGTATGAATGAGTGAGTGGATGGGTGAATGTGAGGCTATGTAACGCGCTTTGGTGGCCAAAGGTCTGTGAAAGCGCTATATAAATGCAGTCCATTTACCATTTATTTACCATATATCTATGCACCAGTCTGCGTACACGTCAGATCAGATCACTTCGACATGGCTGTGTATAAGAGGTAAAAACGATATAAATACTGTTCGTTTTCTCACACAAACCGCTCGTTTCGTGTCTTAGGCCATCAATGTGTACTTACGATGGGGAATTGTTTAATTTGGACGACGGGGAATTGTTTTAATTTGGACTCTGTGCATGCTCTTTGAGACAGTGACCATCGACCTGCATTATATGACTGACAGACAAGAACGGTTTGACCTAAAAATATCAAAATTGAAACTACTGCGGAAAAAAAGACACCTACATCTTGGATGCCCTTGAGGTAAGCTAAAACATACCAAAAATTAATTTCAAAGTGAACTATCCCTTTAAGAGCAAAATGAATGTAATACTTTCGGACACTTGATTGCTTGTTATTCACAAATAAATGAAAATGTATTATAGTTGAAATTTATATTAAATGCAATAAGTTGAACTTAAAGGACCTTTATGAATTTCATTCTGCTGAACACAAAAGAAGATATTTTGAAGGATGTCGGTAACCAAACAGTTGATGGAAAAAAATGTGACTTCAATTATATATATAGTTTTCCTACTATGGAAGCCAATGGGGTCAAATCAACTGTCTGGTTGCCGACGTTCTTCAAAATATCTTATTTTGTGTTCATCAGAAGAAATAAATTCATACAGGTTTGAAACAACTTGAGGGCAGGCGCAGAGCCGCCCACATTGACAGCTGGCCCGCCCAATCACAAATAAAAAAAATAAAAAAAAAAAAAAAAATACTACTCTGTATAGTTAAACATCCTATTAGTACAGTATGTGGTGTATTTTATCTATAACATATTAAAAACAGTAAAATTATGAGTAAGCCTGATAACCATTTAAAAAGTTAAGTGCGTTGCGTCACGTGTTGGTGTGTTTTCATTGGTCAATGCAACATCAATGGAGCACTATTGCAATCGGCGTGAACAACGGTAACGTTCACTAGAAGTGTCATCATGGTATCTTGATTTTGCTTTAGTAGGGCTAAACAAGTTGCACTCACTCATTTAAAAAAATAAAAAAATAAATAAACTCGTATTGAGAACAAGAATGATTTGGAGGACCAGTCTGTGGATCGTAATGGAACAACTGCTGGCTCTGGAGTGGAGATGAACTCCAAAACAACGACCTCCACTGATGCTAACCGGCAAGCAAATCTGCCTATGCACACTCCCTTGGCTAATCGACGATCACTGCCACCCTTGATTGCACCGTCGGATCTGTCAGCTCTGGGGGAACCTGCTTTCCAAATGAGTACAATAATTGATGGGAAATATCGAAGCTTCAACGCCAAGTGGTATGAAAGGTTCAACTGGATTGAATATAGCCAGTCGAAAGACTTGATTTTTTTTGTAAAGCCTGTAGGCATTTTCTTGAACAGCAGACTGAGGCGACTTTTACTAAAGAGGGTTTCAAAAATTGGAAACGTATTGGGCAGGTCTGTGAGAAGCATCAGACTAGCAAGGTGCATGCTTCTGCACTTGTAAAATTACTCTCCTACAAACAAAGTCATGCGCACCAAGGCAGCGGTACTGTATTAAATCAGATGCAGGGAGATTCCATTTTGTTCATTGAACATAATCGACAGCACTTCAAAGTTGTGCTGGATGTTATCATGCAATGTGCCAAAATGGAGATACCCCTGAGAGGGCACAGGGAAACACAGGAAGCGTTAAACAAGGGGATTTTTTTGGAGCTATTCAAGTCCATATCGAAGTATGATCTAGAAATAAAAAACAGACTTGTTGAACTGCCACGAAATGCCACACTCATGTCCCACCACATTCAGGACGAGCTGCTTGAGGCTGCCGCTTCACTTCTACTTAGGAAGATAAAAACTGAGATGCAAGAACAGCCTAGACCCACACATTTTGCCATACTCACACAGATGAGTTTAAAGATGTTTCGAAACGCGAGCTAGTTCCTGTCTGTGTTCGATTTATCCATAGTGGGACAATCAAAGAACGAGCGCTGGGCTTTGTCAAAACAGCTGACCTGTCTGCTCAAGGAATATCACAGAGGATCCTTGAAATCCTAGAATCACTTGGATTGGACCCTTCTCTCTGTGTTGAGTTCTGTTTTGATGGGGCATCGGTCATGTCTGAGCATAGAGGAGGCGTTCAAGCTTTCTTGAAAGAGACATACCCCAAAGCTGTGTATGTACACTGTAATTACCACAGACTGAATTTAGTGCTTTGTGCTGCTGCGGAATCATCTGGACACGTACTTTTTTAATTGTCATCAATCAGATAGACAACTTCTTCACGTGGGCCCAGAGGCACGCTCGGTTTGTGGAGCTTCAGAAGGAAATGCATCCAGAACGCCCATGCAAGGAACTGGAAAGGTCATGTGAAACCAGGTGGAATTCCAAATCAGGATCTGTTCATAAAATCTTAGAAATGCTAGACGTGTTTCTTGAGACTCTTGCTGAGTATTCGGAGACAAGCGGACGGACAAAACTAGATGTAGATAACCTATTACAACAGATGCAAAGTTCATTTTCATGCTTGTTGTGTTTTGCAAGTTGTTTCAATGCAGCGATTTTGCCACAAAGGGGCTGCAAAGTCCAGCAATCTGCGTGACAGACTGCATCTCCTTGATTGAAACATTGAAAGCCACTCTTGCCACTTTTCGAGATGATTCAGTTGGTGACTTTGACAAAGTGCTCAGATTGACAGAGGAGTTGATAATGTCTCGTGAGCGAAAGCTGCTTGCAAAGTTTAGTCAGTCTATTGTCACCACAACATTGGGAAAAACATCCGCTATCAAGAATAATGGTGATCTGAGAGCACTCTGGAACTGTATTCTGGGCAACCAGATGGCTGAATTGAACAGCCGATTTAAAGACGACACCTACGAAATAATGCGAGCTTAAGCTGCCCTCATTCCAGGATCCACCACTTTTGGCACACAAGAACTGCTAAAATCTCCATGCAGCTTGTATGGGATAACAGTCAGTGAAGCGGAATTTCCCTTTTTTACCCAATTCATCAAGGGTAAAGCTGACAAAGACAAAATGCCCTCACTAATTGAATTGTTGGATGCCAGCGCTGCTGATATTTTCCCTGGGATGAACTGTCTGTTAAGGGCCATCATCACACTACCTATGACGTCCTGCAGTGTTGAAAGACTTTTCTCCGCTACACACAGGATCAACACTCGCTTGAGAGCATCAATGGTGACTGAATGCTTGCACAATTTGACCCTGTTGTCTTTCGAAAGAGAACTGACAGAAACACTGGATTATGACGAGATCATCAGCATCTTTAATTCAAAACCCAGGCGATTCAGCCTTGTGTAGCCGGGTAAGGTAGGCCATGGTTTTCCTTACATGTAGACCCGCCGTGGCCTGACAGCAGGATGAGACAATTGATAAGAACTTTGAGCCTCTGAGCAAGATCTTCAAATTGGGACTGCTCCCAAGCTTGTAGGGTAGGCCTATTTAGTAGGCTTAATGTGCACTATAGACTACCGGTATGCAATGTTGCTTTTTTAATGAAGCTTAACGTTATGTTATGTTATGTACCTGGGGGTTGACCTCAGCCTCTTGTTCAGGGCCTGAAATTTCGTTGAGTTAACATGTCATTCCTTTAAATGTGCACTGAATAGAGTTTTATGTTATTGTTTTTTTGTTGTTGTTTTGTTAGAGCTACGTGCTCTCTAATTGATCTGCCCTATGCACTATAGGCTACCATGTTGCCTTTCAGCTGTGTGTTACGTGCAGCTAAGTCCCGCCCTACTCTGCTTCTGATTGGCTAAAAATGGTTGAAAGCGAGAGCTGTCATTGGAAGTTGAACGAGCAGTATCTTGAACAACGAAAATGATAACCCATCTATGATGAATTCCCTTTTTATCCTTTAAGCCCTGTGAACAGTTTTTAATGTTTTATCAGGCAACTCAAGACTCTAGTATGCTGCTCTAGTATAATTTCCTGGTTTCGGGACAACTACTTTGATTTCGGGACACCCTAGATTCAGGCCCACCTCGACTTAATCCAGGCCCACCCATCTGTCACGTTCTGCATCCGCCACTGCTTGAGGGTGAGTAAATGATGACAGAATTTTAATTTTAAACACTTTAAGAGTGTTTTTGTGAACCACTTAAGAAGGACTTACTGTAACTGCATATTTATGTTTAATTTCATAATTGTATTGTCTTTGAAATATGGTAGCCTACTGTCAAATGCACTGACAAGAATGTATGGTAAACTATTTGTAATTCCATATTTTTAATGACGATTTTAGTTGGCTACACTGCAATTTTGTTCATTTAAATTATAGTAACTTTAAATCTAATATTAAAAAACACACTACAGTTACAATTATATTAAAGTAATTTACATGTGGTTTAGGTATGTTAGTCAATGCATAAAAAAAAAAAAAGGATTTAAATTGTACTTTAAAGTAAAACTTTTAATATGACATTATTACAAAGTGCACTTTTAAAAGTACACTTAAGTATCAAGACCTGCATCAAACCAGCAATGTAGAGTTTTTGCAAGTGAAATTTTCACTAGTTACTTATCAGTAAAATATCTCAACTTCAAGACCATTAAACACAGAGTGTCATATTGCGCTTATACAACAGTTCGACGGCACAAGGGAGTAAATGAATAAGAAACAACAACGGAGTGTCTTAAAAAAAAAAAAAAAAAAACTCTTTTGTGCAGAACTACTTCCTTCCGCCACAGATTCAAATCTCAAATTGACAGTTTGACAGTTGAGCCCAGCCTCCTAATTCTAAAACGTAACATTATAGAGCTGGTAAGTCCCGCCCCTTCCGCTAACCCCACTGGACCTCTAGGATGAAAAATCGTCAATGCAAGTGAATGGGAGAAAATAATTATTTTCTGGTCCCGTTTGAATTGTGCCATGAATGTGAACATATGTTGTCTGTGAATTTTTAATATAATTTTTCGTGTAAAGAATGCTTCAATTTAGCGGGTAGAAGTTTGATACGGTTAGACTTTGTGTGAGAGCACTTTGTGGACTACAACTCTTCGCTGCTTTCGACGCGTTTGAAACGTCACCACTACTCGCACACGGACTCTAGCTCACGGATCCCGCTAAACATGGCTGTGTCTTTGGTGCACTTCGCTGCCTTCGAGGACAAAATCGTTGAGGTTGGCGAAAACCACGGGTAAGTCAACTTTATGGGGTGACGTAGGCAACATGTAGTCTTTCTCGCTATGTCTTTTCCACAACTGCTAGCTGAAGAATCATACGATATAATGTCAAACTAGTAACATGAAAAATTATATAAAAAATTCACAGACAACATATGTTCACATTCATGGCACAATTCAAACATTTATATTTAAAATAATTATTTTCTCCCATTCACTTGCATTGACGATTTTTCAACCTAGAGGTCCACTTGGGGTTTTACGGATGGGCGGGACTTACCAGCTCTATAACCAGTAACGAAGGAACATGAGTCGCTTCATGGAAGCTTGTTGTATTGTGTAGAGTATTATGAGAGAGAGATCGACTAAACGAGTGTATTACCTGCATCTGATATAGCATTCATTCTTCAGGTCGATGTCCATAATATGATATCCAAAAAATCAGTTTGAATGTCCTTATATATATATTTTTTTTTTTTATATATATGTATATATATATATATATATATATATATTTTTTTTTTTTATATGGTGGTTTACTTGACCGCCATGACAGTTGCTGCAAGCGGAGTGATACAAATGGTGAAACAGTTAGAGTGCTGTTATACTGGGTGAATATTTCACAGCTGGAAAAGGCTCTCAGCCAATCATATTCGAGAACCAGAAATAACTGTTGTATAAATAACAATAATATACACAGCAGCAGCTTGCATTTGTCATGATATGTAATAAATGAGTCACCTATTGCCACCCTGAAGCATTTGACAGGAAATGTAATGTTGGGGCTACGGGGCAGGGCTAAGTTCAGATAAAACCAATATGGCTAAAACCTAGAACAGGTCTTGTGCCTTCTCCTTATAACACATCGAAACATGGTGTCAGAAGTAAAGTACCAAAGAAAATAAAGCGACAATAAGTGTATATAAAATGGAAGGATTAAAGCCACCTGCAGGTCTTGATCTACTGCACGGTAATTTGTCGGAAAACTGGAGGAGATTTCGGCAAAGATTTGAGCTGTATCTAGACGCAAAGGGAAGCGCTAGCAAGCCAGCCAAGGTAAAGTCCTCACTATTTCTTCATGTAGTCGCTGAAGAAGCGGTTGAAGTGTATAATACCTTCACGTTCGAAAAAGACGATGATAAACATAGTCTGTCGAAAATAATAGAGAAATTTGAAGGGTACTGTAACCCGAAAAAGAACATAACCTATGAGAGGTATACATTTTTCACGTGTGTGCAATGCATTAGAAATGACAAAAGCTCAGATGAAGCAAATGCATGACGAGGGTCACAACGCACAAGCCTCTGCACGTGAAAGCGAGCATGTTGATGCAGTGAAACATAAGCAGACATGCAAAAACGAGCAACAAAATAAATACAAACCGAATGAAAAAGACAAAGCAAGCACTTTTAATTGCAAAAGATGTGGAACGGAGCATGCATCACGCAATTGCCCCGCATAGAACTGTGATCAAATTAACCACTTTGCTAAGATGTGTAAATCGAAGAAAGTGCATGCGGTTGATGATGATGACGTCACAGATCAGAGACCTAGTCTGTTCATTGGTGCAGTGCAAACGCAGACAGGGACAGATGAATGGACAGTTGACTTGAAATTGGAGCACAAACATGCTAAATTTAAACTAGATACTGGTGCGCAAGCCAATGTAATCCCGTACAGCCTGCTGCAAAGAATTGGAAAAAAGAACATACTACGACCCACAAATGTGAAACTGTCAACTTACACCGGAGACAAACTACCGGTGAAAGGAAAGTTTAACTGGACAGTGAAATACAAAAAGAAAACACACTGGAATTCATTGTTGTGAAATCAGATGCTAAAACAATATTAGGAATTAATGCATGCGAACAAATGGAGCTCATACAGAGAGTGATGGAATTGAGCAAAAGTGACAAAATGGATATCTTCACGGAGTATGCTGATGTGTTTGAGGGCATAGGTTGCCTGGAGGACGAGCACACAATCCGAATAGATGAAAATGTGGTTCCGAGGGCTCATCCACCTAGGAAAATTCCAGTGACCCTGAGAGAAAACCTGAAAACAGAACTGAACAGAATGGAAAAAATGAAAGTAATAGCGAGAACTGAAGAGCCCACTCAGTGGGTCAACCCCATTGTAATTGTGGAAAAGTCTAATGGGAAATTAAGAATATGTTTAGACCCCCGAGATCTCAACACAGCGGTAATGAGAGAACATTACCAGCTACCAATGGTGGAGGAAATAACTAGCCAAATACTTTACAGTGTTGGATGCAAGTTCAGGTTTTTGGCAACTCAAATTAGATGAAGCCAGCTCTCGCCTTTGTACATTCAACACTCCTTTTGGCCACTTCAGATTCCTCAGACTCCCATTTGGGGTCAACTCCGCTCCAGAAGTTTTTCACAGGACGGTGAAGCATTTTTTTTTTTTAGGGAATTGAAGGCGTTGAGACATACATTGATGATATTTTGTTCTGGGGAGAAACAAAAGTGCAGCATGATTACAGACTGAGGCAAGTGTTAGAGAGAGAAAGGGTCAAGAACTTCAAGCTGAATAAAGAGAAATGCAAGATACTGTAGGCTTAGAGGAAATCAAATATATCGGTCAAATCTTCACGAATGATGGTTTGAAACCAGATCAGACCAAAATAGAGGTGCCCACTCCTGAATGCAAAAAGGATGTGGAGGGATTTCTAGGCATGGTCACTTACCTCGCAAAGTTCATTCCAAACATGTCACAACAGACTGAGCCATTGCGTGTACTTACCAGAAATGATGTTGCCTGGCAGTGGGATGAGGAACATCAGCGTGCATTCAACAAATTGAAAACAATGCTCACTGAGGTCCCCTTGCTCAGATACTATGATGTCAGGCTACCAATGACACTTTCTGTCGATGCATCTAAAAGTGGACTGGGTGCTGTTCTACTTCAAGAAGACAAGCCAGTGGCTTATGCATCGCATGCATTGACTGAAACAGAACAACGTTACACGCAAATAGAGAAGGAGATGTTGGAGATTGTGTTTGGAGCTGAGTGTTTTCATCAGTATGTTTATGGAAGAGAGGTAGACGTACAATCTGACCACAAACCGCTTGAAGCAATAATGAAAAAGCCGTTGAGCAGTGCTCCAGCTAGAATACAGAGACTGTTAATGAGACTACAAAAATATCAAGTGAACGTGCAGTACATGCCAGGTAAGGAGATGTATATACTGTAGCTGATGCATTATCCAGAGCGAACTTACCAGAGACCGGCTCTCCTGATAAAGAAATAGAAGCTCAGGTGCATATGGTAATGTAAAACTTGCCTGTGTCAAATGAGAAACTATATGAATTCAAAAAGAAAACTAAAAAGGATGAGATTCTGACAAAATTCACAGAGACAGTGCTAAATGGATGGCCTGAAATGAAGAGCCAAGCATTAAAAGAAAAATGAGGATATTGGAACTTCAGAGAGGAAATCTCAGTTGTGGATGGAGTTGTGTTCAAAGGAGAACGGCTCATAGTAAAGCAAATTCAGGAAATGTTTCAAATTCAGGAAAGTCACCTAGGCATAGAAAGCTGCAGACGGAGAGTGAAAGATGTGCTCTTTTGGCCTGGAATGTCACAAAGCACAATGGAGATGGTAAACAACTGTGATGTGTGCAGCACACACCAAAAACGCCATAACATCCACACAGTGTTCCTGAAAGACCCTGGCAGAAAATAGGTGTTGACATGTTTACCTTTGACCAACAGGAGTATCTACTCTTAGTGGATTATCACTCCAAATTCATTGAACTGGAGTGGCTGAGATCAGATACAAGAAGTACAACAGTCATTACCCATCTGAAGTCACAATTCGCCAGACATGGAATTCCTGAAACAGTAATTTCAGACAATGGGCCACAGTTTAGCTCACGTGAATTTCAAGTTTTTCCGAAAGAGTGGGAATTCATGCACAAAACCTCAAGCCCCCATCACGCACAGTTGAATGGAATGGCAGAAAGAGGAGTACCGACTGTTAAACAAATGCTTAAGAAGGCTAAGGCTGATGGGAAAGATCCTTACCTGTCTCTGCTGAACCTGAGAAGCACACTCATGGAGGATATTGGAGCATCTCCAGCCCAACTGTTGATAGGTCGAAGACTGAGAACAAGACTTCCGATTACATCAGACTTGTTGAAGCCTCGCATGGTACTAACCCAGTTCAGCAGTTGTTAGAAAGCAGACAAAAGAAGCAGAAAGAATATTTTGACCAAAGATCCAGACCTCTTCAGAAACTTCAGGTTGGCGAGAATGTAAGAATATGGCAAGATGGCACATGGAATCCAGCTGAAGTTACTGGACTTTCTGAGAAGCCAAGATCTTATGTCGTTCAGACACCTGAGGGGAAGGCGTTACAGAAGGAACAGAAAGTTTTTAATAAATCAAAAGAACAAAGTGACACACCAAGGAAGGACGCGGACAATCAAAATGTGACTCAACAAAATGGGTGTGACAACACAGAGGAAAAACAGGAAATGGACAATCAAACATGGAAAAGAGATGTCAGTCCCACCGAGCTCTCAAGTCTTCCTGTGAAAACTGCAAGTGGACGAGTATAGTCTCAAAACCAAGAAGGCTTATTGAGGAGTAGTTCTATGATTTTTCCTTAAGTTTAAGCAATGTCACAGTTCAAAGGACAGTGTTATGTGAAATGAAAGCCTGACAGAGGCTTAAAAAAAATGCTGTTGTGTTATGCTGTGCAGTGATACCTATTTGTTTTGTAATGGTGGGCTATATACAAGGTGACTGAAGTTCTTTTGCAGAATGAAAAAAAAAAAAAAGAAAAAAAAAAGGAGATGTCATTATATGAAATAAATGAGTCACCTATTGCCACCCTGAAGCATAAATGTAATGTTGGGGCTACGGGGCTGGGCTAAGTTCAGATAAAACCAACATGGCTAAAACCTAGAACAGGTCTCGTGTCTTCTCCTTACAACACATCGAAACAGCATTCAAAGAACTAATAACCCCCCAAAAAATTGTATATCCTATTTTTTTATTCCCAAAATGGCCAATTTGACCAAGTCTCTTCACGTATTGACTTGGTATCAAAGTGCTGATGCTTTTGACATCTCGACTAGGCTATCTGGCCTAAATTAGCCTGGACTAGCATGGAATATGATTCATAGTGATCAAAGGTAGTCTTTTCAGAGAAAAAAAAAAGTCTAAAAATGGTCTTTGAAAGTTGGAGTTACTTTCCCAGAGGTTTCATACATCAGAAACGTTTTTTTAGGTTATGTTGAAATCCTCACCAAAGTTTCACTCTTAACGCAATGCAATCTCAATGCAATTCCTTTGCTTTTCCCATTCTGTGTTGTGCATAGCATCTGCTCTGTTATTTTTCTCTCCAGCATTGCAGAGTATTTATCTGTCCTTTCTTCCTGTCGGCACATTCATCAGGGGAGACCGGGCTCTCTCCACAGGAGCATCACCCTGGCTCTGGTCTCGAACGGTGATGGACACAGGTGGCCGACAACAGCCAGCGAGGAGGTCCATGGCTCTCGAATCACTCTGCGCGTCCAGGGTTCTGGCAGGGATGTGGTGGGCTTATCATCAGTCCGCAGAAGTGCTCTGTCATGCCTCTGATTGGTTTTAATTTGGTTTCATTCTCCTTTGCTTTGAGACTGCACCTCCTGTTTGCCTCACTGTCAAGAAAACTGCTTTGAGGAAAAACACCAGTGACGCATCACATAATATAATTCGGTAATGAAAAAAATAATAATGTAGCAATCACTGTTCGGTCATGTTCAGCCAAGACACCTGCACGGGGTTGTGGCTGAAGCTAAACAGTAGTTTTTTACTGCATTGTGAGCAAGAAGTCATGGGTACGAACCGATCTTACACAGGGTTAAGCCGGGCACACACTGTGCCATTTCAGCAATGTTTTTGTAAAACGCATGCAATATAAGGCCATAAGCTCATGATTTGTTGTGCTCACACTATATGGTTTGATCATCGAGCTGCAACTTGACTGCTCAGTATACGTGTGAAATAAACACGTGGGACCCCTGAACCCAGATCTGAGTGGCTATTTCAGAAGAAGAAACATGTTTTCCCGAGAGAAACGCGCTGCCTTGGTCATAAGTGCAATTCGGTGTTCTGAAACGTTAAAAAAGAGGCTCTGGCATACAGTATATGAACGTGCAGGTGGCTTGGGAAGACAATGGCAATATGGATTATCCATTTTGCAACACAAAATGGAGCTAAGCAACAGTTTGCTAAATTGCAGTTAGTTTGATAGCAACAGAACTTTGTTCGCCATGGTTTAATTTCTGATTTTGTGCAGGTGCAGTAAAGGAAAAAACACTGAGTTTAGGGCAATCAGTTCGTAGCTCTGCTTCAATTGTGCGATACCCTCACGAGAGGCAACCAAAATTTCTGACATGCTAGAAATTCATCTGATTATTTCGTTTCCCCCTGTACATTGACAAAGCTGAAATGCTCGTCCCAGCAAAAAAAAAAAAACAAAAAAAAAAAGAGTCGTACGTCTCAGAAATCGCCTCAAAATTGGATGAAAATTGCACAATGTATACCCGGCCTTAACGTTATTATTACTGTTATTTCGTTAAATAGGATATGTTCCTGTTCCTGGATCACCATCTTTTGATTATGGGATAGTTAATTGCTAGTGATTAACGGTTGACCATATGTCCTAGTTTACTCCTTTTCCACCAAAATGGTGCTTGTGATTGTGCTAGAGTGGGTTCTCGGCTGGGGAACCGCCAATTTCTTTTTGAACCGGTTTACTTTTTTGACTGAAACAAGAAACAAACAATGACAAAATTCTATACGCATTTCTTTGTTATGAGGAACTCAAAAGAAGATATTTCGAGACAAATCTAAGTACTTTATTTTTTGTCCATACAATGGAAGTCTGTGGGGTCCCAATTTGATTTGCATGTCATTTCCATCCAATGTTTCAAATTTAACTTTTGCGAATTTAATTATTATAATTTTTTTAAATTGCGAATAAAGCACCGTCTCCATTCGATGTGTTCAAGAGTTCAAAATTGTCACTTCCTGGGAAATTGGCGCAAAATATCTGTTCTAAAAATGGAAACTGCAGCAAAAATTGCTGCCTCTTTTATCGCACATTATAAATTACTCAAGAGCCCACAGACGAAACACAATAAACGCTGGCATGTTATCTTACGTTCAGAGACAGATGCCTGGTGTTCTAGAACGTAATCGTGTGAGACAGTTCTGATTGGTAATTATACCCAACCATTTTGATGACAGACTTTAGCTCAGGCATTTCAGTAAGTAAAAGATTTCAGAACCAAACAAACATTTGACATGCTGTGCAACTGCTGTGAAACTGATCCACTAGTTAGTCCAGTTATCTAGGGGCTGTTTACACCTGGCCACTTCATGCGTTTTCTCAGATCGGATAGCTATCCGATCGTGAAAAGACCAGGTGTAAATGCCCTCCGAAACGCATTTGAGACGGATTTGAATCCGATCGCTCAAACCACTTCAGGAGGTGGTCTGGGCCGCATTCCAGACGAAACTGGACAAGTGTAAATGCATCTGGTTGTTGAAACCACATATGTCAATTGTACTCCTCCCAAATATGCTAAAAAAATAAACGTGTGAGAGCGTGTTATAGGCTATATGTAATGTTATAGCCAGATATGACGACGCTATGGAACACGCATCACCGCATATGAGAAGCTGAGCATCTATTCATTAAGCCAACGTGCAAACTATCGCAAATCAAAGTGAAAGTAAGTCGTAGACGCTTAACACACAATCATCATCGTTAAAAGTAAATACTTAAAAAACGAAATGATCTTACCAGGGCTGTTGCCGCTCTCTCTTATGCGGTCTTTGATTTTGAAATTTTAGCTGATGATCAATAAAATGAAACTCATATCTGTTGCTTTCGGTGACGTGCACTCCATTAAATCTACATATAGCGCGGGAATTGAAGATCGGATTTAAATCCGTTTCGCAAAAACACATTTATGTGACCAGGTGTAAATGGAATCGTTTTGATAAATCAGACAGCTATCCGATCTGAGAAAACGCATGAAGTGGCCAGGTGTAAACAGCCCCCTAGACACATCCTCTTTCGAGGCAAATTCACGTACATTTTTTTAACTTATTTGTTTCACAGATTTTTTTAATTTATGCACATCTTGGCTTTTTTATCCAGTGTATTTATATATATATATATATATATATATATATATATATATATATATATATATATATATATATATATATATTTATGCAATATCCCAAAATTTGCATAAAAATTGGTGGACTGAAACATAGCTATTGTATGAAAAGTGGTTTGGAACAACATACATTTTTGGGTAAACTATCCCTTTAAACATAAAATTAATACAATTTATTGTAATCAAATCAAATTTGGTGGAAATTTAGGAAATGGTTCAACGCATCGGCTCTGGCACCAGCACCTCTTTTGGTGGAAAAAGATTACTAAAACATTACAATCACCTGGAGACACCAAACTATTGTCTCTCTTTATTTAGGATTAATAATCTTGAATCACCTATAAAAATCTTCTTTTTCATAGCAGTTTTATTAGAGTATAACATGGGTTATATAAGTGGACTGTCTTAAGAATTAATAAAGGCTGAGCTCAGATCTCTCGAAACGTGAGAGCTGCAGTACAGATCATTCAGGACAATCTAGACGCCACTGCAGGAGTCACATGAGGGCAGTGAAAGCTGGTGCAGTGGTTTCACAGAATGAGAATCATACTTAAACATCGATTGAACCTGCTCTGGGTTTGTTTTT
The DNA here is from genome assembly GCA_021554675.1 of Leuciscus idus. NCBI lineage: Eukaryota > Metazoa > Chordata > Actinopteri > Cypriniformes > Leuciscidae > Leuciscus > Leuciscus idus. The sequence goes on from CM038634.1 coordinate 7,210,755, forward strand.
TGAGATGGAGAGAGTGAGAGTAAGAGAAAACAGCTGCCATAATGAGAAGCCTGTTGCTTCGAACAACATGAGAAATATCTATGCCTATAAAAAATTCATGAGCAAAGGTAAAATCACTGTGGCTCTGTTCCAAAACCCAAAGAGCTGCATATTTAGGCAGTTTGTAAGGCAGTAAAGACGCAACCCCTATGTAAAGACTGTTCCTGAAGTGGTGCTGTAATTATTTTGGCCAAATTTTAAGGCAGCATTGCATGTATCCTTCTGGGAGAAAGTTTGGGTGGGACATGCTTGGACAAAACAATTTAAGATGGCAAAAGAAGTGAGAGAAATATTAATACAACTATATTTCATCCCAAAAGGATTGATACAAAAGTTGTAATCTAATTTTTTTTTAAAAGAAGAAAAAAAAGCAAAGCTTTGACGAATATGTGTTAGTGCAATGTACTTTTAAGAGAGTGAGGTTGTTAGCTTAGCAACATGCTAACCCCAAATCTCTTTTGAAATCACAATTTGTATGCTGGTAGTGTGCTTCAGAAGTCAGTAAGGATGATGCCTAGGCTGTAGAGCAAGGCAGATAACTACCGTATTTTCCGGACTATAAGTCGCTTCGGAGTATAAGTCGCATCAGTCAGAAAATGCGTCATGAAGAGGAAAAAAACATATATAAGTCGCACTGGACTATAAGTCGCATTTATTTAGAAATTAATTTCACAAAATCCAAGACCAAGAACAGACATTTAATCTGGAAAGGCAAGTTATTCAACTACACAGAACAACAGGCTGAATAGGTGTCCGGTATGTTAACGCAACACATTAACAGTTATTCAGCTACACAGTAGCATAAAGAACATATACCTGGGAGGCTGAATAGGCTAAATTAACATAAGCCAGCGAGTCCAACAAGCAAGTTACCAGTAAACAAGTTCACCAAGCTCCCGCGATCTCATTCCACATCATTTTCTTCATCCTTGGTGTCGCTTTTGAACAACTCCGCCAACTAGAGCGCCCTCTCGCGGCTGTAGATGGTAATGTTTTCTCTTGGTTCATCTCAGTCTGAATTAATTTTGATATATAAGTCGCACCTGAATATAAGTCGCAGGACCAGCCAAACTATGAAAAAAAGTGCGACTTATAGTCCGGAAAATACGGTAGGTTTTGGAATGAGGGTTGAGTCACGTGTCAGTATATGTTTGGACTTTCAGTTTGTGTTTTGATTGGTTCCTGTTTTCCTTTGTTCTTTTCCCGCCGCTCCTTCGTTTCTATGTTTTCTGTCACTATCAGTTCAGTTGTATCACCTGTTTAGTCAATCATCGTTATCTGTATCACCTGTGTTCTGTTAATCAGTGTCATCTGTGATTGTATTTAAGTTCCGTCTGTTCAGTCAGTCATTGTCTGGTCTCTGTTACATTTAGTGTGTTGCTACATGTTCTGCTGTACTGTGTTTAATTACATTAAACCTTTGTTTTGGAAAATATATCCTCGTCTGCCTTCCTGCAACCATCCGTGATGGGTTGTTCTGATGATTGGGTTGTCCCATGATATGGGTTAAAATGAATGGGGTTGTTCTGAGGGGTTGTTCTGAGTGGTTTGAAAGTGCAGATACAATGTCGACAGATTGAGGGTTCTATAGAGGCTGAGGAAGACATTTTGTTACAAATCACTCAAGCAAATTTCCCAGTAAAGAAAATGATAGTCCTTTCACAGCAAGCTTGCAGTGATGTCATCAGGGAAGAAGGTGGAGAACAATCATTCCTGCTTATTTGACATGCTGGTGTCGTCTCTTCTAAATTGGCACAGAACCTCTTCTCTTGTAGTTTTGTTTACACATCCACAGTCGAGCACAAAGGTAACAACATGGGGAACGTCTGATACACACAGCAACAAGATGACACCGTTTACTGTGAACAGGGAGTGTGTGAGCCTCTGTGGTCAATGAACTCAAACAGAAAAGGTAGAGAAATTGGAACACCTTTGCAGTTTGTTGATATTTTCAGTCTGAGGAAAACAAGGGGCATGTAAGCTATTGAACACCACCTCATACAGAAACCCTGGGACTAATGCATGTGTAAACATGCTGTAAAGTGAGGATGCTTTCAAAAATGGTCATAAATAGATTTTATTAATCAATTAACTTCTATTAACTAAATCAAATCAATATTTGGTGTGTGATCACCCTTTGTGTTTAAGACAGCTTTTGTCCAGGTACACTTGCACATAGTTGTTTAGGTATCTTTGCAGGTCGGTTTCTTCAAGTGTCTTGGAGACGTTGTCACACTTCTTCTGGATTTAGTGTGTCTGTTTTTTCTTTTTTTCTGTTTTTAATCACAGACAGACTTAATAATGGTGAGATCAGATCATACCGGCTGTTTTCAGACTCCTTGTGCATACAAAAATATTACTGAATTATTACGACAGAAGGGAATGTTTGGAAATGGAAACTGATATTTCCTATACTGACACACTACTGCAAAAGATATACATAACTGGCTTAAAACCATTTGTGTGTGTGTGTGTGTGTGTGTGTGTGTGTGTGTGTGTGTGTGTGTGTGTGTGTGTGTGTGTGTGTGTGTGTGTGTGTGAAAGTACTAACATACCTAAGATTTTTACACATATATGTGAAAGTATCTTTATTAATCGATAATCTGCCCCTGTAATTTATAATTTGTGTAAAAACTGCAGTGAATTGTATGTATAGATACATTTTTGGAGTTTTGCAAAAATTGTTCGTAGAGGCAAATTTTTCCAATAATCCTACGTTTAGGTTTACTGTATTTTGGTTTTAATAAAAAAGTATATTAAACAAATACACCAAAAAAATATCATAGCCAATTAGTTTAATTAGTTTATTGAAATGTCTTTCCCCAAGAAACAAAAAATGGATCTGGAACATGAATGTTCCTTCACATTTCAGAAGTCCCACTGCATGCCACTGGTTTCCTTTCAAAATCATCAGAAAGGCACTTTATTTTTAAACCTGCAGTACAGTCCAACTAAAGGAATGATGAATATCAACAAGAGAAACCATTTTTTGTTATTATTTCTTTTGGCTTGTAGCCTAAGAATGTCAGTCCCTCCCCCCGAAATATAAACAATCAAAAATGAGTCTTGGCTCCAAAATCAGGCCAACAGTGGTCATGGTATTATATTTACCCTAAGAAGCTGATCTGATCGTCTAATTTTTTTTTTTTAAGCTGAAGACCCATACGTTGAACTTGAACATTTTGCAATAGAGTATATTCAATAAGCATTTTGTTTATTTTTAAACCAGGCCAAAATTTTACTTAAACCATAGTGGGAGAGAAGTCAGAGTGAATTGTAACAAGCAGCACAGAGGCAGCCAACAACAGTAACATGGTGCAGAGGTTCCCTCAAAAGCCAGAACAGAACAACAAACTGAATTTTGGCTGCCAAACTAAACTTTGATGTTCTTGTTCTGGAGGCCTGCACAATCTTCAGAATGCTAGTTTACACCATGAATGCAGTTTTGCTCTGGCAAATTAAACATGGTCTTTAAAAATCACATTCAACTGGAACATTCCAGCTGACTAAAGTATAACTTGTAAACCAAATCGCTTATGAATTATTATCCATTTTTCAATTGTGTCCTAATGCATGTCCTGCTATTTAAATCAAGTACTTGCTTTTGACTAACTACAGTCCTATGTTGGCTTTGGGCTCCATCGTCCCATGGAAATCGCCCTGTTTTGCTGATATTTTAACAACTGTGCTTCAAAGTCCTTTTGTTGATATAACATACTCTTTGAAGGAATAGCTCACCCAAAAAGGAAAATTAGCCCATGATTTACTCACTCTCAAGCCATCCTAGGTGTATATGGCATTCTTTTTCAGACAAACACAATCGGAGTTATGTGTTAAAAAAATGTCCTGGCTCTTCCGAGCTTTATAATGGCAGTGAATGGCCGTTTCCATAAAGTCCATAAAAGTGCATCTAACCATCATAAAAGTGCTCCACGCGGCCCTGGGGGGTTAGTAATCTTTAAATCGAGAAATTTCGGAGGAGCTTGAGTTTGTTGCCCAGCCCTGTTTCTTTGAACCGTGAGAGGCGTCAAAGGTCGCGCTACTCCTACATCCTACGTCATACATTACATCAGGGGTTACTTTTTTGGCGTATGTCATCTTGCTTAGGCCGTCTGCCGTAAGCTAGTTTTTTTTTTTTTTTATGTAAATTTTTCTTACACAAACGCATCGCTTCACTTCAGAAGGCCTTAATTAACCCCCCAGTAGGGCTGCATGATTAATCGCAATAAAACCGCACGCGATTTGGCAAAGGCTGCGATTATTTTATGCACAGCTTGTCAGTGGAGTGCGGCTGATTGGTAGTAAATACTGCCCCATTTGAACGCCAGAGGGCGAGCTCTCATGCAAACACGATAAATATGCCCCGCCGCATAAGTACAATAATGCGTCATTCCAGGAAATCCCTATCGCTGTAGCAGAATAAACACAAGATTGAAACGCTTTGATTAAACATGACTTATAAATACACGACTGCCTTATTCTGTGTAAGAAGGCACATCATCTCACAGACTGTCGTTATGAAGTGAGTTTGGAGTAAATGCATGTTATTAAATGTTGTCTGTTGTTGGACACGAGGTTCATAAATGCTTCTCATGTTTTGGAAAGATGTTTGACGCGTGTTTTTTTTTTTTCAAATGCACGTTATAAGTGACTCAAACTCACAGTGCTTTCAGATGGAGCAGCGTTTACAGAGCCGTACATCAATGACAAGCTGCGCATAAAAAATAATCGCAGCCTTTGCGATTTTAAAATTGCGATAAGCCATCTCGATTTAAAGGGATAGTTCACTTTGAAATTTATTTTTGGTATGTTTTAGCTTACCTCAAGGGCATCCAAGATGTAGGTGTCTTTTTTTCCGCAGTAGTTTCAATTTTGATATTTTTAGGTCAAACCGTTCTTGTCTGTCAGTCATATAATGCAGGTCTATGGTCATTATCTCAAAGAGCATGCACAGAGTCCAAATTAAAACAATTCCCCGTTGTCCAAATTAAACAATTCCCCATCGTAAGTACACATTGATGGCCTAAGACACGAAACGAGCGGTTTGTGTGAGAAAACGAACAGTATTTATATCGTTTTTACCACTTATACACAACCATGTCCGAGTGATCTGATCTGACGTGTGCGCAGACTGGTGCATAGATATATATACACTAGATGTCGCCTTGTCTACGGCAGTTAATTGGAACGAATGTATTTAAGGCGACATCTAGTGTGTATATCTATGCACCAGTCTGCGCACACGTCAGATCAGATCACTTCGACATGGCTGCGTATAAGAGGTAAAAACGATATAAATACTGTTAGTTTTCTCACACAAACCGCTCGTTTCGTGTCTTAGGCCATCAATGTGTACTTACGATGGGGAATTGTTTAATTTGGACGACGGGGAATTGTTTTAATTTGGACTCTGTGCTTGTGTTTTGAGACAGTGACCATCGACCTGCATTATATGACTGACAGACAAGAACGGTTTGACCTAAAAATATCAAAATTGAAACTACTGCGGAAAAAAAGACACCTACATCTTGGATGCCCTTGAGGTAAGCTAAAACATACCAAAAATTAATTTCAAAGTGAACTATCCCTTTAAGTGCGATTACATGTAAATTGCGATTAATCGTTCAGCCCTACCCTCCAGAGCCATGTGGAGCACTTTTATGATGGATAGATGCACTTTTCTGGACTTCAACACAGAAACGGCCAGCTTGGAAGAGCCAGTACATTTTTTTATATATAACTCTGATTGTATTCATCTGAAAGAAGAATGTCATATACACCTAGGATGACTTGAGGGTGAGTAAATCATGAGCTAATTTTAATTTTTGGGTGAACTATCCCTTTAACGCAGTTCATGACTGATTCCTCAAAATTGTGTAATGCAAATGCTAAAGAAAGTCTGAGAGTAGTTACGGGAATACTTACTCTATTTCAAAACATCCAATCATTTTTAACTTTTTATGCATGATCATTGAGTAGCTAATGCGATTAGTAATGCCACAGCACTTAACACTGGGTGATGCAATTAAAACAGCCTGTGGATTTCTCATCTCTAGCGTTCTGCTTGTGTCCAGGTCAAGATGTTAATCAACTAATGTGAGGGTCATTAGCACATTGACATGGTTTCGTGCTCTGAATACTGCAGCAGTGCCTACACCATCACTTCATTTTACCATTTCAGCTCTCTTATTAACTCTTGAATTGATGAGAATTAGTCAGTAGGGTAAACCTCAGCTCACTGTATGTTTATTGTAATGCATTTTAATCTTTCAATGAGGTATAGGTGTTTAAAAAAATCATATAGGCGTTTTAAAATTTACTACAGCGATTCTTAAAGGTCACGTTGGATATGGATTACGGACATTATGTAAGTGAAAAGAAACCTCTCTTTCTCTCACCCCATAGGTTCCATAGTCCACTGGAAGCTTTCTTCATTAGAATTCCATGTGTCACTTGGAATTTATTTCTATTTGTGTCAGGGAGCGAATCAGTCAATTTCATCTCCATTTCCTCCCTTCTCCCCTATGCATCTCAATGAGTCAGGCACAATATTAAAATATGGCAGATAGGTTATGAGAAAAAATGGGCTTGATGCCCATCTCATACAAGGCAGGCGAGCACGACTGCTTTTTACAGCAACTTAAACTGTCTCCGTTGGTACATGTCAAGGTCTGCACTCACTTATAAATTTGGGTGTAAACAAGCAAATGTTGCAGAAATACAAAATTAAATGAATAATTTGTGCCAATAAGCAGGCCCTTGCTCTGTAGAAAGTGCATTTGGATGCTTTCAGATTACCCAAACACGGGTTATAAGAATTTTTTGTTGCCTTAGAGGCAAGGGGAAATGAGATAAAACAAAAGTGCCTACCATCATTTCAGTGCTTGGAAGAACATATAACTGTACAAGACTATAAAAAGGGGGTCCAGTGACACAACTTACCCCACTTTAAGAGTAAGCTGTGTTATGGCAAGGGGTAATTTGAATCCAGTAAATGTTTTTCATCACAAATAAAAACATGAAGTCATAAAAAAGAAGATATGAAGTGATATTAGAATATTTAAATATGTGACATTTAATATGCTGCAATGGTATTTGTATAGTATTTCTAGAATTCCCTGTATTGAGGCAAAGCTAAATTCACTAGTTAAGCCACTGGTGCCAGCCCTTACGGAACAAAAACATATGGGAATATACAGCAAAATATAATGCAATATATTACATAATACATTTCCATATGGGAAACTAGTGCTTATATTTTTAAATATACTGTAATATGTGCATTGACCATGTATGGATATATATTAATACATGAAGACAAAAATAGCATTACATGTAATATTCACAAAGTTTGATCCTTTATTGTGTACATATATTGTACATACATGTTCCCATATACATGTAAATGTATATTCACACACACACACGCACACACACACACACACACACACACACACACACACACACACACACACACACACACACACACACACACACACACACACACACACACACACACACACACACACACACACACACACACACACACACACGTATATATATATATATACACACACACACACACATTCTCAGAATGAGTTACAACAGATTTCTAGTTCCCAGCATGCTTTGCTTCAGACTGTTAAAGGAGAGCAAATGTTAAAAGTAAGTGTTATTTGATGTGTTTTGCTCAGTATCAATATAGGGGGAGCTCTGTTAGTGTTTAATGTTCTATTATTTTGGAAATGTAAAAGGGTTTCTGGTATGCCTGCTTTTTTGGGGTTACCATTGTGCTGAAGAGTAGAGCATGTGGTTCGGTTGATGATTGGCCTAACATCATTAAGACTATAATTACAATGTTTTAAAATTAATGCCTGTGCACTCCTCAGCGCAGTGATAATCTTATGGCTAAATACTCTAGTACATGCAAGTGTGCTTGTACTGTTGTTATCTAGCTTGAACATTTATAATGCAAGTAATTATAAAATATAAGAAATGTATTACATTACATATATGTGTATTTATAACGCATGAGTAAATATATCTGCAATATATTACACATGCAGTACCATATCTGATCACATATACATCTATATATTATGAAGTGTAATACATACATACACTTGTATGTAACATACACAAATTACATACACAATGATATTAGTAAATATATTGTCACATATTTTTCAATATATGAAAAGCTGCAATTCCTTATGTATTATTCAATATATTGTAATATATTAACACAATACATTATTCGGTATATTTTCAAATATACTGTTATATCATTTAATATATTGATCATTCATATATAGGGAAAAATATTTTCTTTCTGTCTCTTCGGTCTGTGTATTCTTGGTTTGGTGACAGAACTCTGACACTGTTATTGTCAGTTCCGAGTTCACTCAGGCCGTATGCTCTTCTGTTCATGTAAGTTGTTTAGTGTAGTTTAGTGTGCGGAGCGTGGTGTTCGAATCCCGCCATTCATATCTAGTTTGACTTCGGTTTTGTGTCAGGGTTCGGACACTCATGCTCCATATGTTTGTATTCTGTTGTAAGCGCACATGATGAGAATTCGCTCATTCTCCATGCACTCTCGTTGTGTAGGCTACCTGTGTTCCCAGTCCAGTCCAGTCCGGTCGCCGGTTGTGTTTTCCCCTATGAGATAGTTTTGTTTGTTTTTGTTTAATTTTGTTATTAAATAAAAGCCCATTGTTTTCTGCATCTTGTGTCCTCGCCTAATCCTGACAACTGGCACAGCTTACCCCAGAGTTTAACCTATATAGCCACCATTTTGGAAACATCTTAATTTTATAATTCTACAAAATATTTTGATTTAATACATTAACAATTTGCCAGCTTTTTTTTATTATATACAGAATTTTAGACCAGGATGAATTTGGCTTGATATAAAAATAGTTTTACTTGTAGAAAATGTATGTTGAATAATAAAAAGTTATTCAAAAGTTTTATTTTATTTGTACTATTAGTGCCTTTATGTTTTTATGGTTTTGATTGTTTTTCTATATGGCTCTTAAGATGTACAACACATTGGTCAACATATGTTGTATCGTTGTGTAAAGAAAGAAAGAAAATGCACTTCTTACTCCACTCTCCCCCACACAGTTTTGTACATCAAAACACAATCAAATCTCTGAATTATACCTGTGCATTAAAAACAGAAAAGCCACCCTTGTCTCCCTCCCTCCCTCACTCCCTCGAATGCACACACACACACACACACACACACACACACACACACACACGCACACGCACACGCACACGCACACGCACACACACACATACACAAACACAAACACATTAACATTAATGCATTTAATATCCTCTTCTAAAAGGTCAAGTGTTGATGGGAAATAGCTTCCCTTAAATTATTGGGAAACATAATGAGACAAATTTGTTTACGGTTCCAGAGACGCATTTTGTTGCAAATGACTGTTTGGCTGCGATCACGCTCAGGAAATGGAAAATGATTGCGCTCTGTTGCCATTTTATTCTTTCATGCAGGTCTAAGGCCTTTGCTGTGATCCAGACCCCATTAAATGCTGGATCTATGTCCTTCACCAAAATGAAAATGCTCTATACATTCACAGAGCAGCTCCATTATAAGTTAGAAGCACTGACGTTAGACTGAGATATGAAGACGGAGCGATAACGCAACAACAGAGAGTGATAGAGACAAAGAAAGAGAGAAGTCACTTGTATAAAAGTTACATTGAGGATTTGCTTCAGAACAATTCACCCAATCCAATCAACATGGGCTTTTCTGGATGAGCTCTCAAGCAATCCTGGTGTCTTTGAAGAACAAACGCTAGACTTAACCTATTCCTCAGCAATGACAGAGGGCACGCTGTGTTAAGTTTTAAGGTGTCCCATTTAACCCTTCTCTTCCCAAGAGTGTCCCTGTTCAAAATACATGAATGTCCATGCTTCCAATGTGCTGTTTTGGTGCTGGTCTAGCAACAGCAATAGCCATGCTTCAATGTTATACAATACGTGTTATAACATTAGACTAGTATGGCAAAATCACTAACCATAAAATCTTTCAGATTAACTATAATTTGATACTGGTGAAGTCTCAACCCTTGTGAAAAAGAACAACAGTTAACTTACTGTTATAAAGAGTAGGCTACTTGTTACAGAAATAATATACTTTAAAATAATATACTTCAGGGTCAACTGAATGTAATGATTTTGTACACTTAATATACTATTTGCAGTTAAATGAAACTGTTTTATTGTTTTATTTTAAATGCAATTTAGAGAGAAAGAAGTGTTCTTCCGCAAGACGCATGCAGTTATGTTTATTAACCAGAGTGCCAAAAGTTACGGACTGCAGCTTTAAGTATCTTTATATGTAATTTCATTTTTACCTGTACATTATTGTCTTTGAAATATGGTTAAATAGTAATCTTGACTGCTGACAAGCATGTATGGTAAATTAAAATAAACAAGAATGTACTTTCTATTGAAACTTGTATGTCATGTATTTTAATTTGTATTTTGTTGCAATTTAGTACAATGTTAACTTTAAATGTAATCTCAAATAAAAAAACTATAACACAACAATAATTAAAACAGAATGATTTAAAATGTACATTAAAGTAAAACTTGACATTTAAAAAAAAGTACACTTAAGTGGCTTTTTATTTCATTAGTATTATGTGCAGTTTTTATTTTTATTGTTATATACTTAACAAGTAGTACACTACAAGTGTGCATTCAACACAATTAAGAATACTACTTTCCCATGATGTTCATGCAGTGACATCAAGAAGTGATGTAACTTCTATTTTTACATGGAGCTGAGCAGGTTGCCAGACCATTGTCTTAAATGATCAAACTTCCTTCCTATTGCCTGCATATGTCATATGGTGTGATACAAAAAAAGAAAACAGTTCAAACAAACAGTTCTAACAAAAGCTGTCTGTTACATCTTTGCCTGACACTAAATGCATGACAACAAGCCTTTGTTGAGGCTCTTAAAAAACGACAGATTTGGCAGCACAAATAACACATTTTTATGGATGAAATGCTTAAACAATAATATGAACAACACACACACACACACACACACACACACACACACACACACACACACACACACACACACACACACACACACACACACACACACACACACGCACACACACACACACACACACACAAACTGTCATTCAAATGTGTATGTATGTATCTATGAATGTTATGTATGTATGTATGTATGTATGAATGATAAAAAGTGATAGTAACGACATTCATAATGTTACAAAATATTTATATATCACTGTTCAGTTTAACTTTTCAAATTTTCAAAGAATCCTGAAAAAAAATAAAAAATAATAATTATCAGTTTTTAACAGCACTGTTTTCAACACTGATAAAAATAAAACATGTTTCTTAAATACCAGATAAGCATATTAGAATGATTTCTGTTGGATCATCATGTTACACTGATGTAATGGCTGATAAAAAATAATCAGCTTTGCCATCACAGGAATCATTTTTAAAATCAATCAAAATAGTATTTTTGATGCAGCCTTGGTGAGCATAAGATACTTCTTTAACAAACTTTGAAAACTCTTACTGACCCCAAATTTTGGAATAGTATTTGTGTGTGTAATGTTTGCATATTTGGCCAGTTAGAAATATGACTAGCTTAATGTTTTTATATTCCGGTAACTTTGGCTAGTACAAAATGTTATTTTATTTATTTATTTGGCCCCTGCTTCCCTTGTACAGTGCATGAATGCATAAATAAATCATTTTCTTCATACAACAAATACCGTCGAGCATGGAGTTGCTTTGTACCTTAAATTTTCCTTGAACAAATCAAGCCAAACCATGACTCCACCCTGTGCCCTGTCCTACTTTATTTCCCAAGTCAAACTTCACATTAAATGATAGTACCCACTAGTGTCAGGAGATAAACTATCTGTCAAAGTGAAGTTGACTTTCAACCAACAACCATTTCATCATCCCTCTGAGTGCATAAATAAAACTTATTGAGTGGGAAAAGAGACAGCAGAGACTTCCACCCTGTTATCCTGTGATCTGTCATCAGAACCCTTAAAGGTCCCTGTCATTCAAAGGCTCGATGAGAGCGGGGCCACTCCTCTTTCACCAGCCTGTTGACATCACTGCTCTGATGGGCCAATTAGAGGTGCAGTGTAGTGTGAGGTGACACCAATGGGCTTAGTGTCTGCCGTTAACCTCCCAGCTACTCTGTAAAAGACAGAACCTCACGGTCAGAGAATGTCACTCAACCAGACTGACATACTGGCAGATGATGGAATGAGTGAGAAAAAAACACTTCCAAACAGGGCTTAACATCAACAACCAGCAACCTGCAAAATTGATTTATATTGTAGTGTTCTTAAAAGGCATCAGAAATAATAAACTAAGGCTGCGTTTTACTTCACTTCTATACATACACTTGCAAAGTTCCCTATAAGCACTTCCCATCGGGGGAATCCCCACCGCCATTTTGAAGTGCGTTCAACTTCATCAAGTGGACAAGGGAAGTTTATTTGGAAAGATCCTCGACCCCTCGATTTTGACAGAGGGATCGAGTCTGCTCAACATGTACACTTCAGGCAGATCCATAGACCATTATGCACAGTGATTGTGACGTCACAGCAGATCGTGCTTAATGTATGTAATGTGTATGATATTTGAGTTATTTTGACATTTGACCGCATTGATAGTTATAGTTTACAGTACACACAGTTATAGTTTATTGTATTGTTATTATTTTCATTTGTGTGCTTTTAATATGTAATATTTGATATATTCATAATTATTATTTGTTTATATATTTTTAACAGCCTAAGCATAGGCCTATAGAATGGTGCATAAAACAAATTCATAAGGAAAATAACTGAAAATAATAAAACAGCTCAATTGGTTGGTATTAGGGCTGTCACAATACCAGATTTTTTACTACATGATTATCGTGGCCAAAAGAATGAACAATTACGATATATCACAATATACTTTGTTTATAACAGGTTAATTTAACATTTAATGGCAACGTACGGCAGGGCCAGGGCGGCACTGGCCCGCCCACATTACTCACTGGCCCGCCCAGGCAAGTTTGATCAAAATACATTTTTAGTTTATTTTTATTATTCAAATGTACTTAAGAAAATATATTAATATAAACCTGATTTATTGTTGACTGGTGTGTGTGTGTGTTTAATTTGTTTTCCGAAAAAAATGGAACTGTTGAATCAAGTTGTAGAAAGCCTCTTTCCGGAACGTAATTGGTTGCTATGGTTGCTAGGGGTTCCGACAGGACTCTCTGGGTGGCAGGCTCTGGCGGCCTTTAGCCAGCTAACTTTGCTAGCTGCTTTTTAGCCAAAAAGTTATTTGAAAAGGAACTCTGTGACTCTTTGGACTATGATGAGATCATTTCTGTTTTGAACACTAAACCCAGGCACTTTTGCGTCTTGTTTTGTAAAATGAAACCAACAAAGGTAGGCTTGTTGTTTAACTAATTTCCTTAATTTTTGCCCGTGAAGTGATTTAAGGCGAGACACGGCAGGCAAAATCATCGTTTTTTTTTTTTTTTTTTCACTGGTCAATTTTGAGATTTTGGCCTATTTGTCTTCAATGCCTTCTTTCAGACTTGTGGTGAAAACATTTAGGTCTTTATTTTACTACATTTAGTCTATTTGCGTCTGTAGATTTCTCCTAAATTCAACAAAAGTTGGCGTTCTAAATCAATATGCTGCTCCGCGATCGCTGTCTGCACCTGTCATCAGACAAAGCTCTCTCTCTCTCTCTGTACTTTGGGATGTCAAACAGTTACTGGCGCTGGATTTCTCCAATTATAGGCTAACCATCTGCAGAACCACAGAGCCATATGTCACAGCAGTCTGAGGCCAGCAGTGTCAGACCCGTGATGGGGTGGAGCTTATAGCATCATTAAGGGTAGGTTTAGTGAATGGCTGGGGTTTTGTTAACGTAGAGCTTATAGTTATAGTGAAGGGAAAGGTTAGTGGTTGGAGCGGGATTGGTGATCGTCAGCACCATGCATTCTAACGTCCGGTCTGACACTGCTAGCCTGGCGCCGCTGTGTGGTTCTGCAGTTCTGCAGTCTAGATCTCAATTATTTATGTGTCATATTATCATATGTGTACTGTTCATTTTAAATATTATGGTTATCACCAATACTGGTGTATTGCGACACCTCTAATTAACATGATAGGGATATTTCATTTTTTAAATACTGGGATTATCGTCAATACCGGTAGCCTATATCGTGACAATACTAGATGGTATATGATCCAGCCAAGAAAATCATGCTCTGCGCAGATTGTAGGACATAGCCGCGTTGAAAATGTGAAGGGGTCTATTTTGTGGTTGGGACAACCTATTTTAAAGTCGAGGCTATAAGTATAAAGGAACATTAAATGTTTGCTGGTGATATCACAGCATATCGACTAAATGGGCGAAGATGTCTGGTTCACTAAATTTAAAAGGGTTACAAATCTAGCTCAAGTAAATTTTAGCTTGCCATAGTCAACTTTAATCATATAAAACATAATTTCCCCAAAACAAAATTGAGGCCAGTGAAAAAGCTAAGTGGCTAGTAACTTTGGAAAACCACTAGCCACTGTGGCTGGTGAGCAAAAAAAGTTAATGACAAGCCCTGCTTCCAACTGTAAAACCACAGAGAGAAGCTCAGTAGAGAGATTCAAAGATCTGTATCTAAGCTTTCTCAGTTCTTCTCTGGTAATGTTACAGACTTGTGTGTAAAGTATAAAAGCAGGGCACTATGCAATTCTTAACAATATTCTCTTATTCTGAAGTGAAGGACTTGCAATCTGTGCAGCATCAGTCGACCATGCTTGCAAAAAAAAAAAAAAAAAAAAAAGTGGCGTCATGAGCATTGAGTCTGTTTTATTGCTTTCAAGGGATGGAGTGTAAGAAATTCTGTTCAGTATAAAAAAGATGGCTACTTTGAAGCTTTTAACTTTCACATTTTTGGCTACAACCATCATAGCACACATTTCCAACACTGGGGAATGATTCAGCATTATTGCTCAGGCAATTTTTGTAAGCACTTTTCATGAATGGTCTTGAAATAGCTGTCCCATAACTTTTTTTTTTTCAAGAATAAAGTTACAGCCATAGTGTGGTCTATTCTGAGTAGAAAGGCTATTTTATACGGTCCAATACCTGGCCTCTTTTTTAAAATGTTTACTGGTAACAGCGGAATAAAAAAGAACATTTAATAATGTTCTTTTTAAACTGTTATTTCGCACAGTGTACTCAAATCGTATTTAAAAAGGATAAGAAGACTAAGGATCTTTTATATCTATCTATCTATCTATCTATCTATCTATCTATCTATCTATCTATCTATCTATCTATCTATCTATCTATCTACAAAACAAATTCTCTCTTGGTAGAAAAAGTGTTAGGAAAATTTTTTTAGGAAAAAGTAACAAAACTAGCATAGCTATAGCTAAAAAGGTATTCATTTTAAACATCAAATATGTATATCCAACTGTATTCAATAATTAATCAGACTTGTTATAATTGATGATGTATTATTCAATTGATTTTAGAAAGGAATTAGTTTAATAGAGCAATATCACACAAGTAAGAGGGCTACTCTTGTCAGGGTTGTGGGTAAGGGATGAAGCAAGGACTCAATTGCAGGGAAAATGGATTTATTAATAAAAATGTTTAACAAAATCCAAACAAAAACTACCCAGAGGGGGATGACTTGGCTTTATTAATAAAAAATTAAAATAAAATCCAAACAAAAACTACCCAGAGGGGGATCACTTGACTTGACTTGACTTGACTTTGACCTTGACTAAAACACACAGTGTACAGACGACTAACAAGCATAGGACTGAAAACACAAGGATAATAAATAGGGAGAGCAAAACAAAGCAGGTGACGAGGGAGGACAGGTGAGGCAAATTAATCAATAATCAGGTAACAAAATGGGCGGGGCAAGACAAATTGACAGGAGAGCACATGGCACAAGGAAACACATGACAAAGCATGTGCTCACAGCAAACATGACAAAAACACAAGCACATGGCCAGTAAAACAAATCACAAGCCATGTGCTAACCCAAAACGAGACATGAACACGCAGCCAATGAGAACACTTATTAGCCACGTGTTCACACAAAACATGACAACATGAAAGCACACAGCTAGTGTAAAACACAAGCTGCGTGCTACACAGTACAAGACAAAACATGACATGAAAGCACATGAAACAAGGCACACAGACAAGACAAAACAGGAGTGTCAGGGCTCTGTCACAAAACCAAGAAATAGACTAGACAGAAGTGACAAAACCCTGATAACTCTTTTTTTTCCTGTGTCCAATTAATGATATCAATCCTGAATGTGCAATAATTAAATGGAACTTTAAACTGGAACGCCATCATGTCGGAGTTGCGACTGGGAAACTCAGAGAAGCACAACAACACCAACTTCAGATTCCAAAATGGTTGCTCAGCACATCAACCATAGTGAAACAGTAATAACATATTGTTAATTAGCACTTCTGTTTATCTGTGTTTTTTATGTCAAGTCAAGTCACCTTTATTTATATATCGCTTTATACACTACAGATTGCTTCAAAGCAGCTTTAGTGATAACGGGATTCAATGATGTAAACAGAGTTTATTTCAGCTGTACGGCAACCTTAAAATAATATAGTGTCAGCTGAAGTCCATTCAGTGTCGATTCAGTTCTGCTGTAAAGATCGTCAATTAATAAATTCGTTAATTTCATCTATAAAGCAGTTCTGCAGAAAACAGTGTTGTCACCGTCCAGCTGGGTTAAATTTTCATCCGATAGGGTCAGTTCAGTCAGATTAATAATTGTTCAATATCTAGTGTCCCCAACTAAGCAAGCCAGAGGTGACAGAGGCAAGGAACCCAAACTCCATCAATACAATGTGTTTGTATTCCGAAAGAGCAAACACAACAATTTTTTGTCTGAACACGTCTATCTTAGTTGTATGACCTCTGAAATGGAATGTGGTGACCTCAGGTGTGACATCATTCCCAAATCCTCTCACATCCCCACATCCCTCTTCTGAGGTAAATGGAATGCAGCATTATTTGAGTAACAAGGAAGAAGCACTATTTTGTGATATTGCTTTTATACAACAGCTCAGTAGGTCGGAAAAGATAGAATCACAGCGCTCAACCATTTTTTGGGTGTGTAGATCAGTGGAAATTGCAATGCTTTCAAATGAAAAACAAAAGATCCACTCTCGCTTGTGTCTTCTTAATATACTTTTATTATTATTATTATTATTATTATTATTGAACAAAGCAAGTATAGAGCAATCAAATGTTTTGGCAATCAGCCTTCTAAAGTGAATCATACCACAACAGTTTAATATTAAAGAAGTCAATATATTACTAAAAGGAAAGCAAATTTGTTCACTCTAACATATAGATGGTAACAGTTTAAGGTCCAATTCTAACTATTAACTAGTTGCTTATTATCATGAATATTACTATTGTATGTTTATTAGTACTTATAAAGCACATATTAATGCCTTATTCTGCATGACCATATTCAACATCCCTTAATTTTACACAATACCTAAACTTAACAACTACCTTACTAACTATTAACAAGCAGTAATTAGGAGTTTACTGAGGCAAAAATTTTAGTTAATAGTTAATAGTGAGACTTGGACCCAATCTAAAGTGTGACTAGATGTTCATATTGTTATTTTCATCTGATAACCAAGACCTCTTGAGTCTTCATACACGCACTGCTGTCTCACACGAGCGATTGCATCTGCTTGAGATCCATGAGTGAAATACAGGGGAAATATGAGCATGATAAAGATGCACTATAAACATGCAAAAGTAACTCTGCATGCTTCTATAACAACTCCCCTCAACGTGACTGGCATTCTGGTGAGGTGAAAAGAGGATCTGAATCACTGTATAGATGCTATACACAGTTCTGAGCTTCAACCTTTGCTTGTGTGTTAAATCAACCAGAGGCAAAGCTAAGCTAGTATCTTGAACTGCAGATGCTCTCAACCACCTCTAAATGAACTCCTCCATCTCGGGAATGTAAATGAGTTATCTTCATTGACTTATAAATTGCTTGGTTACATTTGAAGATCTTTCAGCACTATAAGCTATTTGATTACCACTCAAGTGTGAGGCCACAGTTCAAACTTCTTTGCAATGATTTAGGAGCAGGTTTAAAAACAAGAAAAAAAGGCTTTGAAAGCAAATATTTATTTGAGGCTGGGCATCCACTTGGATGCTCCATGATAACACCAGATTAGAAACAGTATTACTGAAGTCTGAATCAATAAAGATGAACAAATATCTCTTGGCAGTTGCAGGACTTGGCAAGTTGGCAACCTATCCCTCTACCTTTACCTCCCCACTGTAGATTATCAACAGGAGTTCTTCCCGATAGACCAGATGTAGCATTTTCACACTCGATAGGCTGGATTAGACATAGCACAGACAAGAAGTGAAGGACCAATGGACCAGATGACAGGGTGTCAACACTACCCCCATCACCATTAAATAAGTCATTCACTTCGTTATTTAAAGGTGTCATGACATGATAAATAAAAATTTCCTTTTTTTGTGTGTACATTTAAGAGGTCTTTTATATTATTAAAACATTCTGCAATTGTCATATCTTATCAAGCAAAAAATAAATAAATAAATAAATCATTTATGTATCCAACCTCCAAAAAATCCCTCGTTTGGATATTGTGGGATTTTATATGTTTGAAGGTTCTAGCCCTCAGTGTCTTCCTTTTCATAGTGTTTACCCTGACTAAGTCCTGTTTTTGCAAGAGTGAAATGATTGTAACATCCTTTTCAAAGCTTCACTTCCCGCTCCAATAAGAGTGTGTCATATCATACTGTATATACAGGCCAGTTTTTATATTTGAAGAGGCCTGGGGATCTGCACAGGTACCTCCGTTTTCTATTTTAAACAATGCTACTTAACAAAATGAGAAAATTGAAACATCCTCTCTCTCCTTGCCCTTACCCCAGCTGGTTGCCCTTGTCACAGATAGTGCCATAGACAGCGATGTTTCGCCATGTCGATTCGTGTGACACGCTCCCACATCCATTCTTTTTTTTTCCCTTTTTGCTGACATTTAGACAACGGGTCCGTTTTCTGCAGGCTGTTTTAGCCACAGTGAGATACTGAAAAGCAAATTAGGCTGAATGAGTAGACATTGTCTCACCCGGCTACTCTCAGCTCTGTGCTGCTTATGTATTGTGTATTTATTGATTGTTAAAGAAACTGATTTCAACTTGTGGGTCAAAGACAGGTTGAGTGCAAAGCCCTAAAAATAGATTATGAAGACAAGAAGCTCTGGCTACCAATTTTTTATGTGCTTTACAGGACAAAATTAATCTAATATTATACTGTAATATTGGTATTGAATACAGGAGGATTATTTTTTTTGCATTTAATGCAGCTTGACTAACATGGCTGTCACTATATTGAAACAAGCTGTGTGAATATTCTTGTAAATTTGATCCTGGTGGAACGACATGAGAGTGAGTAAATAATTGTTCTTTTTAGATTAACTATCCCTTTAAGGTTCTTGACGAGCTGAAACATGAGCATTTGATCGTGACTCAAGCAAATCTGGTTAATGGCTGTTCTTTTGAGGTTTGTTAGATGAAGCACAGGATGAATCACTGATTTAAATGGATTGTGTTTTTTAACTAATTGGAGTTGAAGCTTCCGGCACATTTTGACAGAATGGCATGAAGCTACTTGACTTTCAATTTACTTTGGTTTAATGCGATTAATAGTGTTCAGTCGGTGCATTCACTCTCAACTATTGAGAGTAACAACTTTACCTTTAGCTAGAGTTTAATGCTTTTCTTACAACCACAGTCTCACCTACAACTGGTGGGATTATAAAAAGGCATACAGACCCAACAAGGAACAATGTCCTTGAAATATTGACTTTCTCACCTCTTTTCTTAAGCTGTGGATATTTGTATTAATGCCTGTGCTGAACAAGGCAACACATTTCACCTCATACGACTGGCAATTCATAAACTAACATGATTATTTTTCTTTCCCCTTTTCTTTTTCTGATGGTGGAAAATTTAATTATTATCAGTAGGAGGATTTTCACATTACCTCTTTGGCTCAATCTGCGATGAATTTAAAGTTCCCTTTCTGTCAGTCACGACGTTACGTTAGAATAGAGTTAACGAATTGGGATCTCGTCACTCTGAGAGAACACGGCTGGATGATTGGTTTCTGGGGGGCGCAGTATGACGGGTAAATCGCCTTGCCCCGCCCCATCCCTTTCTTCCTGGCGGTGCGCAAAGAACTTTGGCAGTATGGAGGCAAATTTATTCCAATATGGAAGGCTGAAAGCACCAAAATCTGCTTAAGTTTTTCTCTCTCACTACCATCGATGGTAGGGTGGTCAGGGGGTTGTGGCGACTCCCCAGGTGGACTGTGCTGTTGCGGTGCATGCGCACAAAGTGCTGCCACCTGGTGGGGTCATCTGCAAATCCATCCAGCACCTGTGGGACAGCAGCATCTCTGGCCGCTGCATCTGATGGCCACCCTGCAGTTCCACGAGGCTAAAGCACTCATAATGCACAAGGGTAGTTCTGAGCCGGGGTTGCTGCAGGAACTGCGCACCGTGACTGACCGTGATGATAGTCACAGTGCAGGCCCTCGGCCAGACAATATCCACCCTGGTGGTCCAGAAGCGCCCCCCCCCCCTGGCTAACCTTGAGAGGTACGTGATGTCGTCAAAGTGGAGCATCTCAAATCCACTCGCCACAAGAATAGAAAGGGGAGTGCTCTTGGTAAGTTTTATTTAAAGTTCTATTTAAGTAGAACTTTAACTCAGTTAGTTAATTGAATAGTTCAATTGAATATGACAGTGCTTTCATTTAATGTAATATATAATATATATTGCTATAAACAACAATATATCTAATTGTGCATGTGTGTGTGTATATATATACACATGGGGTATACCCAGTTCATTTATGATTTCATAAAGACCTTAATTGAAGCTGACATCCCTCTGGAAAAAAACTCAAAATTTTCCAAATTTTTACGGAAGTACTGCAAACAGGGAGGGTCAATTCCAGCTCCATCTCACCTACGCTCTAAGTAATTGCAGATGAAACAACAGATGCTTGTGGCCGTTGTTCTCTTGCCATTCTCCTCCAGCCAGTGGGCAAGCCACCTGTTGCAGCAGATCTTATTTTTTTGGATTGGGTTAATTTCAGCACCGTATCGCAGGCTGTCATCTCCTGTCTTAACTCCAACAACACTGATTTCAATGATGTATGGGCTTTTGTCAGAGATTCTGCAAGTTATATGAAAAAAAGCAGATAACACGATTCTCTATGGCCTCTTTCCCAATGCCGAACATGTCACCTGTCTTGCACATCTTCTGCAGTTAGTTTTAGCAGTGTTTCCAGACACATTTGAAGAACTGAACTGGATGTGTGGTTTGGTAAAGCGTGTTTTCTGCCAGTCACCCCAGCGTCGTCTTGAATTGAGGGCCTTCATGATGCAGCAGGGTCTGTCTCTCCTCTCATGCCAGTGTTTGCTGTTCAGACAAGATGCTGTCCCTGGATAAAACGCTCCGCTCCTGCACCGCAGGAACTGATAACAAATTTAGTTCTAGGAATGCCTTTTGGGGGAACAAAATTAGCTCCTACTTAAGAGTAGGGTCTAACCCAGCACAATAGGAACTACCAGTGACATAAGCGTACACTGATTGGTCAAATGCATGCCACATGAAACAGCACCCGCCATTTTCAAAAAGCTGTGTAAATACACACTGTTTACACCATGATGGAAAACAGCAAAATAAGGAAAATCATGATATCTCTAATGTGATAATAACTCTTATATATTTTTATTTTTAATGATTGTATTATTTATTTATTCATTTGTTCCTATAGGTATTCATTAAACACGGAACAGTATTTTAAACATACAGAAAGCTAATGTTAACGGTATCTACCTGTTGCCTTTGTCTGTGGCGTTGTATTCTTTTCTCAGCCTCGATGATATGCAGCACTGCAATTTGTCGTAGGAGATTTAGTCTCCTAGCCCTCCTCTACATTCCATCTCCATTATCACAAATCCCACGACACACAACAAAAACACAGCTCCGATCACGCCGTTCCTCCATTCTCTAGCTGTTGATGTTGTTAAATGCTGCTTTTAAATTGTCAATGTGGGCCGGGTTACGTCATTTTAGAGTTACTGCTGGCGGTGTGAATTAACATTTAGTTATCTGGGAACCGCCCTGTTGGGTAGATCCCACAACTAACAACTACAACTACCCGGTGCAAAAGCACCTATGACTTCAACCCAAACAGGTGACAAATCATTTAATCTTTTTCCTCAGCTTGTGTGTCTTTATTGCAGGCATGGCCGAATATTTGAGTCAGTCCTTGGAGGTGGGCCTGACCTCAAAGGTGCTAAGTTGGTTGAAACCTTCACCCAAATCTGCATTCAGATCCTCCTTCCCTGCTCCTGTAGCTGGTCTGTGTCACTGGCTGCCTAATGTCCTGCTAAATTGTAATGACTTTGAAAGTATGATATAATGAGGGTTGTGTTCTGGATTACTAATTACCACAATTAATGCTTATTAAAAGGTGTCAAGATGACAAGTGAGCTAAAGGTTCACTGAACTCATAGAGAAAAGATTTCTGCACCCATATATATATATGTATTCTTAACATCAGTCAGATGATTTGTTTGGATTACAAAACTTTACCAATCCAAGTGTAAAGGTCATGTGAATGGCCCCTAAATTTGCAAGTCTTTAAATGTGGTTCTTACTCTGAGGCAGGAACTGCCGGCTTTCTAAACAAGGAATAGTTCCCCTATGAATGAAAGTAAATGTTTAATGTTATCATATGATATTTTGTTTTTAAATATATATTTTTATGAAACGTTTTATTTGCCTTTTGTGAAGCTTTATATTCTGAATTGCCATTCACTCATTCTATTTAAAAGCATGTTTCATGGAAGAAAGCAAATAATATGGGGCTGGGAAGTCAAATTTCCCTTTTTGGGTGAACAAATTTTTCTACATTTTGTAGAAAAATGTAAATAGATTTGATGAATAATTCAACTATTTACAATCACTCCAGTCAGTTGATAAATCTTAATCCTAGAGTATTTGTCACAGTTTCAGGCTTCTGTTGTAATATCAGCTTTGACAGACCTACATGTTTCATAATGTAGGCCATCTATCTAGAGTATTGGAGTTTTGGTGTCATTCTCAGCTAAGACACCTCCGTGTCTCCTGAAGTCTGGGATGTTATTTTGTTGTTGTTCACGGTCAGGTCGTTCTTATCCCACTACACTGTCAAAACTGCCACCTGTTCTCTGCATGCAGTTTTATTGTTGTTGATTAGCCAAATTAATGTGGTGTCATTACCAATTTTGTTGATGTGATTGTTGCTGTGCCTTACTGAGCAGTCACCATAATAATGCCACAATCATAGCTCTAGTATGTGAGATGTTTCAAATAAGACCTGAATCTTTTTAAGATAAGTTATCTTATTGACGTTTTGGTAACACTTTATAATAACTGCACACTATTAATTATTAGTTAAGCATTAGTAAACAGTTAATTCATCATTTATAAAGCATTACAGTATTAAGAAGTTTATAAATACAGCTATAAATGCTTTATTCTTGATTTATAAGCATATCTATAATGTGTTTAATAATTGTATTTTAATACTTTATTAATGATCATTTATCCTTTCTAAATGAAGGACTGCATTATATACAAACCAGTTATTTAGGAGTTGTCAATGTTTCATAAGATCACTTAGAAAGTGTAAGTAAATGATTAATAAACTATTTTAGGTTAGGTTACACTTTAATTTGCTAGTAATCTTTAGACATTCTACTAACTAAGTAACTGAAATGTCAACTAACTCTCATTAGAGTATTTGTAGACTATTATAGGGTTAGGGTTTGTGAAGAATAAGTTGACATGTACTTTCAATGTTACTTATAGTCAGTGGAATGTCTGTTGGGGGACTTTCAAAATCAGACAGTCTCTATTGACTGGAATTTGACATGTAGCTGCAAAGTTATTTATAGCTATAGCATGTCTAAAATGGACTATCGAAATAAAGTGTCACCATGGGGTATACTTACCTAGACATGGCCGCAACCGCAATTGACTACATTGAGGGAAGCACATCCCCTCCAATATTTGGATTACTTGTGTTTTTCAATGGTTGATTATTACAGTCAGTTCACCCAATCCCGAACCTTCCAAAACAGAAAATGGTGAATAGCCTAAATATTTTGGATCAGTATGCATGAAACTGTCAGCTGTCAGAAAGGGGCCATAATAGGACAGGCCATTTGGGACAGGAAACAATTTTGACTATGTGGGATTTAGCATTACCACCAAATGCCCAACCAGACAGAGAAATATCTGTCAATACCTGCTGCTCTAGTGGACACAGGGGATAAAACAGCTTTGTGATGGATTTTAATGGCACATCATAGTCACGGAGAAAATCATCCTGCCTTCACAATCAAATGAGAATGAATGCATTGCGAGTTATAAAATCTGAATGATTTCTCCTGTCCAAAATATTTTTTAGACATGCTGTTGCAAGTAAATTGGCAACAGGTTATGGAGGCACAGTCTATTTATAGGATATTTATCAATATTCACTCCAAAAAAATATTTTCTTGCTGTACAAAAATTTTCTATATTGGGTGGACATTCTGGGCACCTGAGCAAAAAAAAAAAAAAAAAAAAAAAAAAAAATATATATATATATATATATATATATATATATATATATATATATATATATATATATATATATATATACATACCAGACATGTACAGTGTACACAAAAAAAGTGGTTACATTACAATGCTATTTATATTTGATTTGCCCCTTGATGCGTAACATGTATGATCAGTTTCTGTGATTTTGTTTGTCTTAGTTCTCTAATTAATCTCTTTGGTTGTTAATTAGTTCTACACACCTGCTCTGTTTCTACTCTGATTACCTCTTGTGCTTATAAGCCCCGAGTTATCCTTAGTTCCTTGTCCTGTTTCGTCTATGTTGTGTGGTTGTGTTTCCATACACAATACACAATACACAAAATGATACATACTCAAAATACTCATAAATAATGAAAAATTTGATGATGGACATACCAGCAATGCTTCGCCTCGCTACCTGTGAGAATCGGCTGCTGGTGGAATATATGTGGTGGAGGTTTCAGCAGGGTGATGCCCTGTTCACCATCAGTGAGGCAGAGAAGGAGCCCGGACCTACGCCTGCCACCGACCGAGCGTTAGATCCTGCCACCTGGGTCACCACTGAGTCTAAGTGTGCTGTCCATTCCATCACAGAGCCAGGAGAGGACCACTGCCTTATAGATCTGTGGTCTGCAGATCAAGTTCCCTCCTGAGTCCTCACCCTTGTGTCTTCACCTTCCACGCCGGTCCCATCCGGCAATCTGGATGCTCCTGTCCCGTCCGGAGATCTTCCTCCTCCTGTGTTCCCACCCGACTTCCTGGTCTCATGTCACCCTGGTTCGTTGACCTCTCTGCTCCACCGGATACACCATGCACCCTACTTCTGTCTCCGTAGGTCAATCCCTGTTCCACCCAGCCCTGAAGTCAAAGCTCCACCCTGGCTCCTCCCACTGTCGAATCCACCATGTGTCTGTTTCCACTGACTCTTCCTGGTCCCTGTCCATCAGCTCCATGCCCACCACCAGAGCCCCGTCCCTCCCTCCGCAGATGGACTCTTTACGGTGTGAGGGTACGCCTTCCAGGAGGGGGAGCTACTGTAACATGTATGTTCAGTTTCTGTGATTTCATTTGTTTTAGTTCTCTAATTGATCTCTTTGGTTGTTAATTAGTTCTACACACCTGCTTTGTTTCTACTCTGATTACCTCTTGTGTTACCTCTCCATGACAACATTCAAAAAAGAGCTGAAAACTCTTCTCTTCCGTGAGCACTTAACCTCATAAAATTTGTAAAAAAAAAACAAAAAAAAAAACATTTTCCTGTAAACTCTCGCTTATCGGGCTTATACTACTCTGAATAATGCCTGAACTTCGTATTTTGAGCACTTCTTGCGTTGTTTTTGCCTCTTCACGATGACTCGCTTAATTTAGTCCTAATTTGTAAGTCGCTTTGGACAAAAGCGTCTGCTAAATGACTAAATGTAAATGTTTATAAGTCCCGAGTTATCCTTAGTTCCTTGTCCTGTTTCGTCTATTTTGTGTGGTTGTGTTTCCATGATTCTTCTGAGTTTTCCTGAGTATGATATTAAATACTGTTTCCTTTTGAACCATTCGTCTTCATACACTACTTACTACAGCCTCTTGTGTCATGATGTAATTTAGTGATATTAAATCATATTTTGGAAAACAAACTCTGACTGTGCTCAGGTTTTCTGCTGTTGTGTAATCTCGGTAACACTTTATAATAAGCATACAGCAATAAAGCACTTACAAATCATTCAACTATTAGTTTATAGTAAATTCATGGTTAATATATTGTAGTCTCTACATAGTTAAAGGTCCCATGACATGAAATTTCCACTTTCTGGTTTTTTTTAACATTAATATGAGTTCCCCTAGCCTGTATATGGTCCCCAAGTTTCTAAAAATTTTAATCGTTGTAAATCGAGCTTTTGCTATTTTTCTCTGCCTTTGAGAAAATGGAGGCTCAACCGGGCTGATCTTGAATCTCCTCCTTATGATGTCATAAGGAGAAATGTTACCTCCCCTTTCTCTGCTTTGCCCGCCCAGAGAATATTTCTCGCCCATGAGAAAATGAGCTAGGAAGTAGAACGCGCGCGAGCAATTTTAGTTTGTCCACGAGAGATATCATGGCTTTTGAGCGAAGCATAATAATTGCTCAATAATTGGATGTACAAATGAACATTGAATGGTCAACACAGAGCTGGGCTTGCTGAACGTCGGACAAGTAAGTCAACAAATTATATATAAGTGTGTTGCTTTTTATGGTTACCTAGCTTCTTACACGTAGAATGTGGCTGTCACATTAGCTATGCAGGCTATGCAGTTACTTGCGCTAATGTAAAGGTAGACAGCATCAAGTTACACATACTGTAACGCGAGTGTTGTACATTTCTATGTTATTTGGATAACCGTTTTCCTGTTGGTTAACGTTATATGGCGCGCGCGATATCCGCATTTCAAGATCGCAGAGCTTGATGTAATTGTAATAAGATAAATTACAGACGTTACAGATCTCTCATGAAAAGGCAACAGTAGGTTCGCGTTAGCTACATGATGATAACTGTAAACCATCCGAATAAAGTACCGTATCCAGACATAATATTTTAAACTAACCATTCGGAAACGTCCTGCTGGAGCCGCTGAGTTGCAACTTCTTCATCCGTTGCTTCTCCATCTGGATGAGATTCTGGGTCAAACTGAAATGCTTGAACGACTGCGTGTCTTCGTGCCATTGCAATATATCCAACATAAACAAACATGCATGGTACCGTTGCGCAAGATGGTCAAGGCCACACCCACCCTCCACCTTGCGCCGCCTTTCTCCTCCTCTTTAGTATTTAAAGCTACAGACACCGAAACGGCCCGTCTGAAGGAAGCTCATTCTGGGACTGGCTTGTAGTGGCTATAATTCTGCACCGAGGCTGAATTTGGAAAGAGATTTCAGATACAGTACTAAGGACCACTAAGGACTATATTAAAGCCTACAAAAAGTAGCATGTCATGGGACCTTTAATGTATTAATAGGCTATAATAGGGAGTTCTTCATTCATTGTCACTGTAATTAACACAATTATTATTGTTTAATTAGCTAGTGGTAAAGGAATTGTTAATTTGGTTATTAGGAATAAATAGTTCTCACTTTTAGGTTACGGAAAATGGGAAAATGCAATTTATTAAGTGCTTTAAACCAACCTTTACTAGACATTAATTGCATTCATATTCAGTGTTCCTTAAAATGTTTACAAATACATTAAGCAAACACACACACACACACACACACACACACACACACACACACACACACACACACACACACACACACACACACACACACACACACAGGTAACACTTTATAATAAGTATTTACAAATTATTTGCAAACTATTAGTTTAGTTAATTAAAAGTTTATAAACTGTAGTTAATACATTAATAGATTATATACAAACAGTGAGTCCATTAATTGTCACTGTAATTAACAAATTATTGTTTAATTAGCTCATATATAAAGAGTTAGATAATACTTTGTTAACAATATTAACCATAAATAGTTCTCACTTTAGATTAAATCACGAATATCCGAAAATGTAATTAAGTGCTTTAAAACAACCTTTTTCTGACAAAAATGTGCCGTTTTGCACATGTACATTGTAATATATCTTGCAGTTTAGTGAAATATACATATCATATATATTTCAAAACAAGGACATTATTTAGATTTTGTGAGGTTTAATGTTCATCTGCATGATTTTTGTTTCACACATCTGGTACATAGTTCATTTTTACATCAAACATAATCCCCATGTAAAAAAGACAAAAAAGTCAAAATGCTTCACATATGGAATAATAACTAGCAGTGACACATACAATGATTGAGTTCATGTGTTCACGATGACTCAGACGATGATTTTCCTTTTACAAACATGAAGATATATTGTATACATCGCATGTATTAGAAAATATTAACAAAAAAAGCTACAGCTCACGTGTATAAAACAAACTCGGCAGGATTGCAAACATAGAAATTAAGTAAAATAATATCACAATTTCAAAAGAAAAAAAAAAAAAATCATATTATCTGAGGCAGTAGGACAACAAAGAAAAATCAACTAGTGGCAAATAATGCATGATTTTCAGTGTTGAAAATGTTAATATTAATAATACATGTGGCAGCAATAATGGAAAATATGTGACATGGGGACAGGGTTTTCTTTCCAGCAATGCAACCCAGGAACCACAGATGATTCTAATGCTACACTAGTACACACACAGAAATCAATGCCAGACATAAAGGTGTGCACAGTAGGTAGCTTCACATATTGTAACCTAGCCCATAAACCACTGCAAAAGATAGATTTTTAAAACCAACCCCGAACAACTCTGAGGATTTCTCTTTTATCACTTGTAACTTTTACATTGAGCACAAACATTGAGCACAATTTTTTTTTTCTTTTTTCCAGCATATACATTAGACATGGCCTGACAACATGAGCGTCATTCTTGTCAGATGATCTCATTCCTTACAGAGGTCTGGCTGAGGTTGTAAAGAGGGCAGCAGTGATTTTCATCGGTTCTTCGTAGGATTCAGGACTGAATGTGACGCTAAATATGCTCTAGAAGGTAATGGCATATTGAGGATCGTTCTCTAAAAAAATACATCAACATATGCTTTTCTTTCAAAAATAGCTTAATAAGGATGAAAGTTGTGGATTGTCCCTGAAAAAGTTTTGTGTAGGTCAACCAGTGAAATGAAATGGTACATTTAAAGTAGTTTTAAACAAAAAGCATTCTGACTATTCAGAGATGATGAAAATGAAAGACGTGGACTGCATGTAATCGCATGCATTTTCAAGGACAACCTACACATATAAATACAGCAGCAACGGAAATAAAACGCTTTGTCTTTTAACAACGAGCCTTCAAGGAAACAAATTGATACATGAAGGTTATGATTTTCTGGATCGCTTGAAATGAGTGGCCTGATGAAAAGTATCCGTTAATCTCTAAATCTTTGATAATACCAAATGTAAACATTTGTGTGGAAGCAAATATAGAATGCTCTATTTCTTTGGTAACTACGAGCAAAATGAGATGAAAGTGTTTATGTCAGCAAAAAGGAAGTTTTACTTGTGACGTTGTGTCAGATGATATCTCATGAGAGGAAGTGAAATAGAGCCCTTTCATTTTTTTTGTTTAGAGAAGTTGGAACATTCACATTTCAGATTATAATAACTAAATATCGTTTTGATACTTGATACTATTCAGATATCTTCGAGAAAGACGGCACTGCCAATTTACCCATATAATGCTGTTGCAGCAGAATCACTGTAGGGATGTTGTGCCATGTCATAGTTTTGACAAAATGTCATGAGATAAATAAAATGTTATACTTTAACAGTCACTCAACTCAAGCATGTACAACAAGAAGCAAGCAAATATAATCTGATAAATGAAAGAGTTACAATTGATTAATCAAAACAACCAAAAAGAAACCAAAAAAGGTGACACAAAGTTAAAGAAACAGTTCTATCATTATTCATGCAACCTCATGTCATTTCAAACCTGTATGCAATATATAAAATAAAATATTTTTTAAATATTGTTCACGCAGCTCTTTTCTATGCTCTCTTAAAAATGAAGGTTCCAAAATCACAGCGATGCCATTAAAAAACACACTTTTGGTTCCCTTAAAAACCTTTTAGTAATCAGCTCCTAAAAGAACATTTAAAAAATCTAAAGAACCTCTTGTGCAATGTTAAGGTTCCATGGATGTTAAAGGTTCTTCATGGAACCTCCGAGGTCAACAAAGAACCTTTATTTTTAAGAGTGTACAAGCTCCAAAAATGACAAAAAACAACAACATAAAAGTGCCATAAAACTGGTCCATATGACGTTCATGGTAGCCTATGGAGTTTGGAGAACTTTTAAATATTTTTCGCACAGCTCTTTTCTATATACGCTCCAAAAAAAAAAAAATAAAAAAAAAAATAAATAAATTGCCAGCCACCGCCAGCGTTTTTGAGAATTTTCACAAAAATGTAATGGCCCCCAGATATATATATATATATATATATATATATATATTAGGGGTGTAACGGTTCACAAAATTCACGGTTCGGTTCGATACGATACACTTGTGTCACGGTACGGTTCGGTTCGGTACGTTTTCCATAGGCTACAGCAAAAATAAATAAATGCCAGAGAAATTTCCTTGAATTATTATTTTTTTAAATTATTATTTTATTTAATGAAACTAACATCATAAAGTATGATATTTTTTTTTTTTTTTTTTTACTGAGCAATAATGGAGCTATACTTGACTCTTCTTATGAGCATATAAAACAAAACAGCTCCTTGGACAAAATGAAATGTAATATTGTAGTAGTAGGCTATTATAAACAAAGGTTTATTTTAGTTCAGATTAACATTTGAGGGCAGCAATTGTATTTATAATGTCAAAATAAAACAGACGTAATGTTACTTGAAAGCATTGTAGCCCACTATTCCTGACAAACTTCCATACCTTGCAGTTAGTGTTACTACAGCAAATCCATTCCACGGTGAATGTTGCTGATCTGTGGACACCGGCCAGTTCATTCATGGCACGATGTTTCTTCCTGGTTTCCACGTCAGCGCTGTTTGATCCGTTAATAACAGAGAAATGTGCATGTTTCTCACTAGATCTCGCAGCGATGTTATTACTTCAGTGGCGAATTCAAAAAGCATTTTCAAAAGCAAATTCAAATGCTTTCTTTACTGGTCTGGATCCCTTAGCGCTGTGTGGTGTTGCTTGATCAGGCTCGCGCATAGGGCTCGTGAGTCCCGCTTCACAGGTCAAAACTGATAAACGGTCCACACAAACACAATAAGAGTAGCTCAGTTTCGTTCCTTACATTGCATTTGCCAGTTGATGTTGTGGTAGCGCCAGCCTCTATGAGCGCGCTTGCCACCCGCGACGCGCCTTCATTTGAAAAATTTTGGTCGGCAGAAAAAATGGTCCAACGAAACGTTCGGTACGTAATGCGTACCGAAAACCGAACCGAAAGCCTCGTACCGAACGGTTCGATACGAATACGCGTATCGTTACACCCCTAATATATATATATATATATAATGAACATGCAAAGAAAGAAAAGAGCATCTGCTTTAAAAAAAACAAACAAAAAAAAACAATAAATCTAGCTTCATGCCTTCTTTGTCTAGTTGTCTAGCTCCATGCATTCTTTTCTATCAACACTTGACTGTAATTTTCATTAAAACAAAAACAAAAAACAAAACACATTTTGAACAAAAAGCTGAGAAAAGACCACACTGTGCATAACCAATGTTTTTATTGGTTGTTTCTGCTCCTTTTCTTTTTTTTTCTTCTGTTTTGATTCTCTACTCTTTCAGAAAATGTGAAAACACGAAAAGCCGGAAAATTACATCAATGGCGGAGAAAGAGTTAAAAAGAGTATAAAACTCCATATGACGTTGATGGTACTTCTATGGAGTTTGTTGTCATTTTTGGAGCCTGACAGCCATGATTACTTTGAACTGTACTTTGAAAAATTCATCTTTTGGGTTCCACGAAAAACATATCAGCATATACACTTTGAAATATGAGCGTGCATAAGTAATGAGAGAATTTTCGGGTGATTATTTCTTGAAACACTGTAAATGGACACTTGGCAGAATTGAAATAAAGGAAGGTAAGGTCTAAGAGAGGAAAAGCGAAGGCTGATACCCTGTGTTCAGGAGAAGTGAGGTGTGTTGTTGTGAGAGGAGGGAGGGTGTAGAGTTGTGGTGCGGTGTTTCTAAAATTACAGCACAAGACTAAGGGAACCTAACCACAGCCTCATAGTGAAACATGCAGTGCACAACACACACGGTTTACGGTCCACAAACTACTGACACTTTTATTCATTGTTCCGAGAGACCGCCCGCATCCTGATGTGGCCAGCGCAGGACAACAGTAAAGAGGGAGGAAGTGTTGTTCTCTCCAGGTGTGACTCGTAATAGCTATCCTGTATGGGAAGGGGAACGGAGCTGTCACAGGAGCGTCTCCCAGCTCGGAGGGTCATGGGTTTACACGGACTGCTCCTTGGGGAAGTTAAATGGGGGTCTGGGGGCAGGAGGGGCGGCATTGGGCTGGAAGGTGTACATGGGGGTGTTGGTAGGGTGCTGGGTGTAAGGGATCTGGGGAAGGAAGGTAACAGGGGGGTAGGAAGAAGGAGGCGGAGGTTCAACAAATTGTTCCTGGTTGCCCGGGGGATGGCAGCTCACATAGTCAGCTGGGTTCGGTAGCTCTTCGTTCCCAGAGTTCTGTGGAAACAAGCAAATTTAAGCATCCAGTGGAATATACACTGATATGACAACGTAAAGTTCCTTTCACATGATTCGCACTGAAGTTGTGTACAACACAAGGCAGATCCAACGCTATCTCACGACCAATTTGTACAAATTTGTACTAGTGAGTACAAGGTGGCTAATTCGTACAACCTCACTCGTACGAATTTGTACGATTTGTCTAAACACCAGTGATGGGTAGGTTTAGGGATGGGGTTAGGGGTGTGGTCAGGGGTAGGTCACTTGTACGAATTCATATGAATTGGGCAACTCGTAAAATATGTACGATTTAGCAAAAATCGTACGAAGTCATACGAGTGAGGTCGTATGAATTCGTACGAATTAACCACCTCGTAAAATACGTACAAATTGCCGTGAGATCGGGTTGGCAGATCACGTCTACACACAAATTAACATTCTATGCAACTTAATACATAGTAACATATCTGAAACATTTTTCTTGTGGACATGACACTTGTGTTGAAACCCTGATGTGAGTCATGTGAAAGAACGTTAAACGGTAATGAAACAATATCCAGCAAATGAAATATCCAGCAATTTTTTTTTTCCAAAACATGTATTCATACAGTATATATAAATAATACAATACACTCTAAAAATATTAGAAAATACTAATATATAAATTATGTATTTAAGATGATCTCACAGATTACATAAAATTAAGCAACACAGTGAATATCTTAACGATTTGAATGAAATCAAAGGGATATTTCACCCAATTGTTCACCCTCATGTCATTCCAAACCCATTAGACTTTTATTCATCTTCGAAATACATTTTTTTTTTTTTTTAATCTGAGATATTTCTGCTCCTCCAATTGAAAGATCTAAGAAAAGTATTATCAATCTCTATGTATTTAAAATTATATCTGTCCGTTCATTTTGCAAAATTTGAAATACACACAGCTTTATAAATCTTTTCCTAAACCTCACCCTAAACCTCTCCCTAAACCTACCCATAACTTATTTTAGTTAAACATCCAAAAATTCAGTCTCAGAAACCACAGCAACATTTTCTGTAAAGCTTACATTTTGAAAATACTTTGTAAAATGCAAAACCAATGAAATGGCTCAATTGGCGTGGTTCGTCCAAAAAGACTCGCCTTCCAGAAGGTTCCTTCCATACAGCGTGAATGAACAGGAACCTTGGCTGTAAATGTCCAAATCATTTCTGTTACTAGTAATATATCCACTTCAAGCCTGCTGAGAACTTTTTCAAAAGGCTACTCACTGCAGAGCAAATGGGTGGAGTTTAAGTCTAGCTCCCCCTCGCTAGATTTCTAGCGAGGAAGAGTGAATGTAATTTGGGCCTAACGGGTGGAACTAGAATATCCAACCACACCCTAACCCTACCCCTACCCACAAGTCTATCCCTCCACCCCGTTAGACGTCCAGAGAGGTGGAGCTGGACATCATTTGACTCTGCAGTGAGCACAACTTGACTTTTTCAGTTTTTGCTCGATGGAACTGCCCATCTCAAATGCGATAAAAAGTTGCTCAGATCAGTATTCATATCCAATGGCAAGAGTGGCAAGTGGAACAGAAATCAGGCAAATATCTCCTGACTTCAACTAGAGGAGAAATAAAATCAAAAAGCTTTGTAGGCACAAGTGCGGGTGAGTAAAATTTACATTTTCAGGATATGCTCTCATTTTCTTTCTTAAACTAAAATTTAGCAAGCAAAATCAAGAAGAATACTACTAATAATTCTACTATTGATAAAAATAAATAAAATGAAATTTAAATGGATATTGCGAATCAGATGCACGTAGAAAGTGTACGTTAAAGAGGATGTCTGCATATAAAGATAAACTACAATCCGGCCTCTAGCTCATAAATGCCAGAGGAGAACTGGCCCCCGACTGAGCCTGGGTTCTCCCAAGGTTTTTTTTCTCCATTAGGTCACCTGATGGAGTTTTAGGACACCATTAGGTCACTTGATGGAGTTTTTCGGTTCCTTGCCACTGTTGCCTTTGGCTTGCTCAGTTGGGGATATTTTGGGGATATTTAATTAAATTTTATCAATCAATAAATTCCTCTTGAAACAAACTTTGTTGTATTATTTTAATTTAATACTGTGAAGCTGCTTTGATACAATCTGTATTGTGAAAAGCGCTATACAAATAAACTTGACTTGACTTGACTTAAAGAGCACACCAAATGAAAGCATGAACTCGTGCAATAGATACACAGTGCCAGGAGATCGGGTTGCTTATTCCACCAAATTTGATGAGGACATCCTAAAAGTAATCATATGATCAACAAAATAAAAATATCTTAATTTGTGTTTCGAAGATAAACGGAAGTCTCATGGGGTTGAAAGGACTTGAAAGTGTACATTTGATTACATAATTTAAATTTGTTGGGGTGAACTAATTCTTTAAAAGCATTTCATCAGATTTGATAAATGATTCTTCAATGTCCTGTGAACAAGAGTGCAAACCTCAGAAGAAAATTGCTGATCAAAAACATAAATATGTATACAATGAAAAGTCAATGTCAAAAAAGCTGAAGAATTATCTATATCTTCCACCACTACCCTGCAACTTTAATATTATAAAGTATATTGGTTCCGGTGTCTGATGCCACTAATCCATTTTTCTTCTGTTTCTGTTTACAATACTACATTTTGAAGTCCAGTGTAGAGACAAACACGCAATAGTGTGACACAAACAGCTTATGTATATGTACAGTTAAATTGGTAAATAAAACCCACAACTTCTCAGTTAGATGATCAGTGTGACAGGTACTCCAATCTAATACAACTCATCATGAAAGTAAAAGTCCTGCAAACCCGTTGACAAAGGCCATTCTAAACTTAGCTTGCTGCAACAAGTCCGAAGTTTACAAAAATGTCAAGAATGAAAAACAGATTGGAATATGACATACTGTAAAGTGAAATGAAGTAATGAGAAAATGCAGTGTAGAAAGAGTCAAGCAGACAGAAAGAGAGGCCATATTTACACCTGGTGTTACAGTTAGTGAAATCAAAATAGTCTGTATTTGCGTCATGTATGGTTTCCCTGACTACCTGAAAGTGGTATGAGTGACTGGATCGCAAAAATGTTTTGGACCCTTTTTAAATCTGTATTTAGAACAGACCAATTGTGATTGGATTGCTTGAGAAGAATGTAAACACCAGGGTAAATGGGACCAGAGAGAAAGAGTACAAAAAACGTGAATGGAAAGGTGACTTACGCAGAGTCCCCACGCATCTTTATGTCTATGACAATGATGATTCCCACTCTGTGAGCAGCAGTATTGTAACGGAAGGAGCAACAATTTCAAAATAAACACTAAACGTTCCTCAGGGCTCACCCCTGGGCCATTTTCTTTTCTCAAAGCTGATAGTGAAGGACGCAAGCTAGACACATGAGGTTTAGATGACAGGTGGAACCAGAACTCAGAGTGGGAATGGAGAAGATGAAGACATATCTATCAAAATGAAATGCAGCAGTGGCTATTTTTTGTGTATAATAATATTTACAATTTTGTAACATCTATCTCTGCACAAAGAGCTTGGAAATTATATAAAAAATAATTAAAGGAATCTTTAAATATTTAAGGTGATATTTACTCATTCAAGATGTTCTCGATTGGATGTAACATTACAAAACATGGGCTAAGTTTTCTGAAGAACAGAAATGTCTAGCAACTTTGTGGCATTATAGCTACTTCAGTTAGATGCACAATGACTTCAAGTGATCTGGAGCACAAAGACAGTTAAATATCTATATGATTTTTCAGCAGTAATAAATGCCTTCAATGGCTTCATCATAAGATGCACCCAACAGGAGAGAGCTGACTTAATGCAATAGTTCAAATGAACACTGTTCTTGTTTACTGACTCTTATGTTGTTCCAAACTATTATGAAATGCTTTCTCGCATTGAACACAAAATATATCTAACAGAATTTATTTTCTGCTATTTGTTAAAAAACTGAATGGGGACCAGGGACAGCTGGACATTGTGTTAGATATTTCCTTTTGTGTCCCACACACAAAAGCCTGTTTCCTCTGGTGGCATAGTTAACCCAGTAGCTATTAGACAAAAAAAATATTTGCTTTCTGGCTATTATGAACATCTGTCTTGTTTTATTAGTTCTGTAGATCAAGCCAAAAATTACTGGAGGGAAAAGAGGAGACACTGGTTTAACCATGCACACGGAGATTCAAAACGTGTTCTTGGGCAATTGTTTTTTTTACCTGACAAATAGTATTTCATTATTAATCTTTTTTTTTTTTTTCCAGTTTTTATTTTAACTGGTTGTCAAAGAAAAAGATGAAGAAAGACGGATTAGTGCTAAACCACATTTAAACAATGCGTTCAGTGCGCTATTTCAGAAAGAAGTTTGCCTACTGATCATGACAGATGTTTGAATGCATATAATGCGAGACACAGATGACCCTTGGATATATACAAAACAACATGAATAGTAAGAACGTAAAAACGAAGTTTTCATTTATTAGAAATATTGATTTTCTTCATCTGATTAAAATAAGACAATAATCTGAGGAAAATAAATGTCATGAATATCAAATGTAATTAGAATATATTAGGTTGATTCATAGAAAAAAAAAGAGGAATAAAACAAAATAATTGTATAGCCACTTACAGTACACAGCTAAGAACTAAGGGGTTCATTTGCTGCTTTGGGGAAATTAAACAGAGAAAAAAAATTAGCTACCAAAAGACACTGCGGAACGTCTTGTTTACGTATGTAACCCTCGTTCCCTGAAGGAGGGAACGGAGACGTAGTCGGACATACCGTACTGATTGGGATCACTCTTAGTTCTACCAGAAAGACTCGGGAGAATAAATACTGTGACAATTATCCATTTATTAGCAACCCAGCAAGCAATAAAGTTCTTTGGCGTAGGCCCCGTCCGTAGCTCGCAATCTGAGGGTCCGGACTCTGCATATCCTGCCTGAAGATCAAGGCAGGGGCGCAGCCGACCCCCGTGAGGTATGGAAGGGACCATCCTGGTGGTGGTGGTGAGGAGGATGGAGGGAAGGATTCAATTTGGAGGAGGGAAGGATTCAATTTGGAGGAGGTGGGGAGGATGGTGGTGAATTGAAGCGTCAGCATCTGCAAACTCAAACATGAGTAAGTACCGAACTTTTATACCACAAGTGTTGGAATGTGATTGGATAGATGAAAAGGTAGAGTGACGTAACAATTAAGTCTTCCTGGCAGAACTTAATGCTAAAGCTTTCATGGAGCCTGTCATCTTCGAGTATTGATAAATTGAGCCATTTCACATTGGCGTGCAAGCTTTGCATCTCACGGTCCGCAGCTCAGGTATAAAGTGGATGCACACACCATTTCTTTTCCGCTGAGGAGCCGAGCGGAGCCCGGAGTCAGCGGTTGTCCAGCAATAGTGGTGACGGGACTACATCTCCATTCCCTCTTTTTTTAAAATACATAACCAAGACATTCCCTTTCAGTTTGGTCACGTTCAACGTAGTCGGACATACCATACTAATTGGGATCCCCATTAAAACGCCACTAGTGCTGCCACCTTCCAGTGCCTAGACAAAAGCATCCAGGCTTTTGGGGCATTATTCCCCCGCAGTCTTTCCCCTGCATTATTGAGGCGGAGATAGGACAGGGCTTAGGACAGGGAAGTCACTGCTGTTCCGCAAGACCCACTCAGTCAGACATGGACAACACTGGGAAAGCGTGCCATTTCCGAGGAAAGGAAGACACAGCGAAAGCCACATCCTACCCGAAGGGAGGTAACATGTGGAGGATACACATATGGACTGGGTGTTTTACCAGGCAGTACAACATATGGAATGTCACTGAGGTGGCTCCAGCCTATAACAAGGGGAAGACTCACCGGACAGCAATGGCAGAGCAATGGCCAAGGGTAAGACAAGGGCTCGCTGCAGGGAGCTGTACCGTGGAAGAATACACATATGGGATCGCCGTAGGGATCACAACATATGGACCCAGCCTAGCACAGGTTCCACCAGTGCATACAAGTGATAGGTCTGGCATCAGACACTCTGCCACGTCCGTTGCCGAAGGGTGTGTAGGAACTCAACAGGGTTCGGCTAAAGAGGAACTCTACTGGAGCAAGAATGGCGCACGTATCTGGCCCATAGGAGGGGAATGGCGCAGCAAGCTGACACTTCGAACAGGGCTTACAGTGTAACTGGCTTCTTTGTGAAGGAAGCACACGGAAAGCAACCGGCTCGACACGTATTATACATGTTGGTGTCGCCCAACCCACAGCTCTACAATATCTGTCAGCGAGGCACACTGTGTCAATGCCTAGGAAGCAGCTACACTGTTGGGGTGAGGCAGCTGGGACAGTCTGGCCCTCTTGGGACCCAGGAACGGAGGAATTTGCTATTTTGACAATTCGGGTGCTGCTGGTACTCCGGGGAGCCAGCGCCGGAACGGTAACCATCTGAAGAGCTCGTCCTCCCATCCCTGGGTGGTCTGTCTCAGGTCTTACTCTGTGGTCTTACTCTTACCACCTGGTTTGGCAGCAGGCTGGGCGGCCTGCCTGCGGCTGGCTCCATGCTGAGGCCTGGTTGGAGGCTGCTGTGGTGGCCTAGCAGGAGCGGAAGCGGTGGCAGGGGGACGCCCTCTGTGACAAGCTGGCAGAGAAACTTCCACTGGTGGCGGGGTGGAGGCAGCAACGGGGGATGTGCTGGATGACCTCCGTCTGCACCTGGGGGGCAGATAACTGTTGGGCGCAGTTCTCCACCGCGTCGACGAACAGCTCAACCTGGGAAATGGGGGAGTCCAGGAACCGAACCTTGTCCGCAACCCTCATATCGGCCAGGTTGAGCCAGTGATGGTGCTCCTGGACTACTAAGGTGGACATCGCCAGACCAATCGCGCACGTCACAACGCTCGTGCCCCGGAGGGTGAGGTCAGTTGCAGTGTGGAGCTCACCTATGAGCGCACGGTCTAGTCTACCATCGTGCATGTCCATGAGTGCCTTGGTCTGATGGACCTGTAGCAACACCATGGCATGCAGGGAGGAAGCGGCTTGCCCACAGGCTTTGTAAGCTCTGCCCCTAAGAACGGACGAGAACTCACAGGATTTAGAGGGGAGACGAGGATCCCCCTTCCAAGAGGTAGCGGCCGTCAGACACATGTGCATTGTGACAGACTGCTCCACTGGAGGGATAGCCTCATAACCCTTCACCGCTCTTCCGTCAAGGGTAGAAAGGGGGGAGGAGCTACTCAGGCAGTTTCTGGCAGAGAAAGGTGCCATCCATGACCTGGTAAGCTCTTCATGCGCGTTGGAAAAGAAAGGTACTGGGGCGGTAGGCTGAGAACCAGCCTGGCCCGCCCCGAGAACCAATCATCCAACGAGACGGTACGGGACACGGTGGAGGATTCAACACAAGCTCGACCACCTCGGTGGCCCGTTTCAGCATAGCTGAGATCTCTGGATCTGACTCTGACAACGTTACACTCCCTGAAGGGGACAAAGCAGCCGAGTCGTCATCTCCAGAACTCAGCTCACTCTCCCATGTTGCAATCAGCATCCTGTCCTCTGGAGGGGCCCTGAATGAAATGGCTGGTTGGTCCATTACAGAGGAACCAGCCCGCTCAACGGGGGCTCCACCGGCTGCGGTGTGATAGAGGAGTGAGGGGCCCACAGGGATTGTTACTGGGCGGGGAAGCCATCACTATTATCCTCTGATCACCCATCCCACATGGCGCCCGAGAGCGGGTCATGGTAATGGGGACTCCACCTTCACGCATGAAGGCGAGTCTCGATCTCAATACCACGATTGTCATGTTCCCGCAATGGGAATATGAACTATCCATAAAAGCTGCTTCAGCGTGCTGTAAGCCCAAACACGCGATATCGGTCACAACTATTGTGACCGTCAGAGGGGGACAGCGAATGACCTCATCCAGAAACGCACGGGTGGAATGACATCTTGAAAAAGATGAAAACGCACCCGTGTTGCTATTTCAGGAAGTTTGGACTCTCACCAGTGCTGGAGCACACAGGGGAATGATCGCGGCAACAATGACAGGAATGGTGCAGCCTGTACCAGTGAAGCACTCACTTTCTTCGCCTTCAACCGACTGTCAGACAAACAAACACAAAAAGGAATGCTGTTAAAAAAGCAGTTAAGAGCTCAGAAGGCTCGCGACCACCACTGCACTTGCGCTGTAGAACAGCACCGGGAGAGACTTCCAGAAGAAGCACCGACACACTCGCTCGTTGAAAATATCAACACTCTTCACAGACATCGACGTGAAGACCGATCGACTCCGAAGCGAAAGACAAATGGTGCGTGCACCCACTTCCGCGCTGCGGGGCGGAGCGTGAGATGCAAAGCTCGCACGCCAATGTGCATTGGCTCGTTTTATCAATACTCGAAGATGACAGGCTCCCTAAGCGTGTTCCCAATCAGTACGGTACATCCGACTACATCGTAGACATATGTAACTAAGACGATCCGCAGTGTCTTTCGGTAGCTAACATTTTTTCTCTGTTAAATTTCCCCAAAGCAGCAGTCGAACGTGACCAAACTGAAAGGGAACTAAACTTTAATTTAAAGTCTTGTTTTGAACTCTGATATTAGATGACTACTATACATATGCACAAACACAAAAACAGCTGCTTCCTTTGGAGGAAAAAAACCCGTTTTATTAACAAGCGTACATAATAAAATGTCTACAGATGGAGGAGGTGAACCATTATGACAGCACCTTCCTCACAGACAGGGAGAGATTCAGAGAGACACTTCACTCCTGAATAAAATGCAGCACTAATCTAAATGAAAATCACTGGCCGAATAAGAAGCCCTCTTTTTCTTTCTTTTTTCCAATACCTTCAACAGTGAGGTAGGCGTGTAGGGGTCTCTCTGATAGTCCACCATGGGGAATTTGACCTAAATAGGCTTCTTTTATCTCCTTTGACAATGTAATGATTCCCCCATCGCAGCATTGCCCCGTTCCAGAACTTTGGAATTTGCCAAAGCAATTATTTCACTATCTTCAGAGAAGGAATTTGACCTTCTGGCCTGCCTAGTGGCTCTACATAAAGCCAGTTACAAAGCTGATTGAAAATGCTTTCAAATAATATGTACTGATTGAAATGGACCTATTTTTTGTACCCCATTTAAGAAAGGTGGAATCCAGAGTTTATCTGTCAGTCATTCTTGAGTGCTCCTTTGACCATGTAAAACATGCCTCTATTTTGCCTCTATCACTGATCTGAACAGAGGAATTATCTGCACGTTGGTGTATAGGATCCACAGAGACACTGTACAGCCAATTAGAAAACATATTCCAAGCCATAGCTTAATGTTTTATATCTTTTGGCTTACTCCAGGAGTAATTATTTCAGGAAAAGCCCTTCTGAAAAACAGGAGCTCATAAGAAGAACTAAGGTCCTGGATAGACACACCAAACCTTCTAAAGCTACATAAATGATGTGATCTGTTGTGATTATTATTGTGTGCGTGTGTGCGTGCGTGCGTGCGTGCGTGCGTGTGTGTGTGTGTGTGTGTGTGTGTGTGTGTGTGTGTGTGTGTGTGTGCGTGTGTGCGTGTGTGTGTGTGGGTGTGTGTGTGTGTGTGTCTTGAATCGGGACTTTTTTTGCATTGTAATTTTAACCATGCATTCTTAATCATAATTCTAATAAATGCACACAGACGTGTACTGTATATACCGTAAAATAAAATTTCTGATCAATTCTTAATCATCACATCATTGTCTCCTGTTCTTCCTCTGCCTCTCGGCTATTACAATTGTTAACATGATAAAGTGCTGACTGATTGTAAATAAGAGAAAAAAAATCTGATTTTATTTTGACAGTGAGAGATCTAGTTAATATAATAGTAGGATCATTTTTTTAATTTTTTATTTCTATGATATGAATTGCTTGTTTACTGACAGTAGGCCTATGACAATTGGAGAAGGACATGCTTAATTGTAATGTAAATGACACAATGAAAAAATTAATCTTAATGTTCCTAAAATAGGCTTCATTTTCTTTTGGTAAAATATTATTTATTTTGATTTTATTTTGATTTTGGTGTGAAATGTGACCCAGACATTTATTGGCAGATAACAGGAGGAAATTAAATCCTCAATCCATAAGTATGAAAAATAATAGAGCCTTAACAATCACCACTAAAAGCGAGGGATATTTCTGGATATGATCAAAACTAATCTGTTTTGAAAAATGAACACAATGAAAATATGTTGATAAATGATTCCACTGCGGTCAAATCTCTTGTGACTTCTTGTGAAATCTTGTGAGAAATATTGTTGTGACATATGATAATAGAGGAGCTAAAGTAAAATTAGATCCAAATGGGTCGCCGTAGATCTTTAACGATAAAAACATGATTTTCTTATTAACTGAGGTTTGAGTGCATTACAAGCATTTCAGATCGTGTAGGTACTGCACAGCATAGTATGACATACAGTCCAAATGCATGAGTTACATAACACAAATGTGTGGATCATTTTCTCTGCAAATTCCAAAAGAAACTTTTCATACATTTTTCACAGTACAATTTTACATTATACAGCCACCATCTCACTGAATGTCAGTATAACACCAAAGTGGTTAACACCTGGGTGTTATCATTAGATATCTCTCATCTCAGTACATCTGTTCTTGGGCTCAATAACAAGGACACATCACCAGCCAGGATTACCCACACACATTTACCCATACTTCTCTCTCCGCTGCCAAGTTAATTACTGGTTATCTCATTCATAGACCCACACACTCAAATATGAAAGGTCACT
Organism: Leuciscus idus; assembly: GCA_021554675.1. Classification (NCBI taxonomy): domain Eukaryota; kingdom Metazoa; phylum Chordata; class Actinopteri; order Cypriniformes; family Leuciscidae; genus Leuciscus; species Leuciscus idus. The sequence goes on from CM038634.1 coordinate 7,254,685, forward strand.
ACGGTGTGTGTTTAAAAAGGCAAAATCAACACTCAGACAAGTACCCTTACACAGGAAAGAGAGATAAGGTTGACAGATAATAAGCTTATCTACATTGAAGTATATTAAAATTAACTCTAAGGGCCCTATTTTAACGATCTAAGCGCATGGTCTAAAGCGCACAGCGCAAGCTCACTTAGGGTGTGTCCGAATCCACTTTTGCCAGTTTAACGACGGGAAAAATGGTCGGCGCGCCATGCGCATGGTCTAAAAGGGTTATCCCTCTTCTCATAATGAGTAATGGGTGTGTTGTGGGATTTACGTGTGTTAAACCAATCAGAATCTTATCTCCCATTCCCTTTAAATGCCAGTTGCACTCACGCCATGGCAGATTCACTATTTACATGACGGAATTTGATAGTGGAAAGACCGAATGTGTCTCCAGAGCGCAAACGGAACTGCTCGTGCGCGAGGTAAAAGTCCGCAAGCAGACCATCTACGGGACAAGCCGGATTCCACCACATCTTTATGTTCACAATAATAATCTTTTACATTGTAATCCTTTTATTTTAAATATTTGGCATGTTTGTGTGCTGCTGTGCGTCCCTGTGTTTAATAAGCAGAGTGCACGCACGTTGTGGACCCGCCTATAGGCGCACATTACTAACGCGTTCATTAAATAACAAAAAAAATATTGCGCCATTGACTTTAGTCCAGGTCAGTTGGTCAATGGCGCAGTTTATTTCTGTTGACTCGAAATAGCAACACGCCAACAATGTGCCAGAACACACCTTGTTTTCAGACCACCCATGGGCGCACAAATGGGCGCAAATGCATTTGCTATTTAAACAACGTGGCGCAGGACGTGAAAATGATAACTGCGTCAGACTGAAAATAGCAAAAAAACACTTGCATCACGCTTGGCGCTGCATTGTGCCAGGTGTAAGATAGAGCCCTAAGATAAGTTTAGTTAAATAAGACTAAAGAGCAAAATAAGTTAAGGAAGAATGATGACTGAATGAACATATAAAGATGACAAGAAACGAATGTATCATAAACACGCATATTAAACCTATTAGCTCTTTCCCCGCCATTGACGGAAATTTCCGGCTCTCCGTGTTTTAACTGTTGTACGGTAGGGGGCGCTATGGCATATCTTTTGAAAGAGTAATGAATCTCCGGATCAAAACATGTGCGAAAAAGCAGCAGAAACAAGCGATAGCATATGTACGCAGATGCATATGGAAAATAACGCGATCATCAACATTAAACAGCATATAAATCAAAACTGCCCAATGTTACTGAATGAAATGTCGACCCAGGACGAGCTATAGGACTGTGCAATCTTTGTGGGTGTTGATGGACTCAATCTACTCCATCAATGTTTTGATCATCATTCTGAATCCGATCTTGATGTAGTCTTTGACGAAAACGCTTCTTTTTTTTTCCAGCTTTTTGCTCAAAATGTTGCTTTTTTTATGAAACACCCACATTCAAGTGTTGATAAAAAAAAATAAAAAAAAATGCATGAAGCTAGAATAAAACTATTTTGTTTAAAAGCTGAGGTTATTTCTTTTGATAAATTGCATGTTCAGATTTGCATTCAACAACATATTCTGGAAACTTTTCTGAAAATGATCAAATATGCTGGGGGAGGCTGGCAACTTTATTTTTTTTATTTTTAAGAAGGCCAATATATGCTAATATAGGGAAGTCATAGCAAAAGAAAGGCTCTTGAAATGTGCAGAGATTTATTAACATGCTTGGATTTTATGCTGCATTTTCTTCAATATCATGTGGAATATTCTTACTTGTTATCTTTGTCTTCCTTTCATAAAAGCTTTACCCAGCACTCAAGCCCCCGAAATGCTCACGGCAAAGTTTGTGATCATTCTTCGCTTAGTGGTCAAAAGAAGTTTGAAATGGCTTTAAAAAAAAAATCTACTTAGACTGCTGCGAGTGTCGTTTAGATATATGTGCTGCGTGCTTTCCTCTCAATAACAAAATAAACTCAACAAAAATGACAACAGTGAGAAAACACCAGTTAAAATTATACTCTCTCTCTCTCTCTCTCTCACTCTCTCTCTCACTCACTCACTCACTCACTCACTCACTCACTCACTCTCTCTCTCTCTCTCTCTCTGGCTTTTCTTTCTTTTTAATCTTTAATCTTTTCGCACACACAAACAAGACAAACAAGATGATTGAGGCAAGATTTACAAAGAAAAAACAATGGACGAGTGTAAGTGTGAGGTCAGAACACAAAGAAATAAAGCTCATTGAACAATACTGCAAGATCTTTTGGAAGAAAGGTTGCCATCTGAGACTGTAAATCCTTTGAATCATCACGGCTTAGAGGGGATGAGAGATAAAAACATGTTTGGTCTCTAATGACAGATATTGGAATGTCAGTCATAAATCATTATGGTAATATGGGTCAAATGGCTAAAGCCACATTTGAGGCATAAGCTGAGGAGGTAATTATCATTTTTAAAGGCCACATTTGGGCTTGAATGGCATTACAAATGATATTGAATCTCATTAATGTTAATAAGTACTAATGGAAAATAAAAACACTTGGAAATTGCAATTCAAAGCAAATGTAATTGCATCATTTAAGCAATTAGAGAAAATGCACCTCAGTCCAGACAAAGTAAAAGAGAAACTCCATGACTTTGTGATGTATTCAAGGAATCAGATTCCTCTTAAAAGCACTCTAAAGGGGAAATTCACTGAATTGAGTCTGCTGATGGCATTGTTTCTTAGCAAACACTCTCTGTGTTGTTTCAGCACTCAGTTCACTAAAATAATTATGCAAAAACCAGTGCAAACGTGCCCATAAAATTAGTCCTAAAAGCTATTTGCACGTCACAATTATTTCAGGCCTGAGAGCAAATTTTTGGAGGATGAAGCAGATTAGTGTGCTCTGACCTGAACTACACTGCATTACTTAACCACTACGATCCAGGGTCACTCTTTAAAATGCTGTGCATCATGGATATATGCCTGGGGAATGCTGTTCTCCATCATTCGATCGGCATTTAATACATTCAGCCCAGGCTCATTAGAAAAGCGTACCTGTGGCAACATTTTTGCAAAAGGCAAAAGACATTGCGTATTTCACGGTTCACGACAGTTTCAAAGTGAAATGTCCAGTGAGTAGCACTAAAAGCATGTTTATTTTTATTTTTTATATTTTTTTGGAACAGATGAACATGAATATGGCCACGTTTTATTACGTTGGAGTTTGTACGTAACACCACAGTTCTGAGCTGAAATGTCCGGTGAGTGGTGCTAAAAGCTCAATGATCCATTTTAAAATAACGTACATCTACACTAAACCCTAAACCTACCAGATAGTGTTAACAAAAGCAAATGTGACATAAAAACGCAATCGTAACCATGCCATTTTAGCTTGTTTTTGAGCTCTTTTATTGTGACTCGTCTTTCACAGGATTACCCGAGCATCATTAGTACTATTCTGCACCAGCTGAGCTATCAAGCAGGCTTGGTATGTCATGAAAACTCCAAAAATATATATTTGTTTACAAATCATAAACTTAACCTTAACCAATGTACTTGCCTTGTTGGCCACTACTTAATGCTCAAAATAATTAATTGGTTTGAGTAGGACAAACTTAAATTAAACTTACTAGTTCAGTCAAATTAACTTTTATGAGTATTTAGCACTTTATTTTCTTTCAAGTTCACAGAACTGATATATTTTAAGTAAACTGAACTGTTTCATTGTTTTGAGTGTTATGAATTTATTTATTTTAATTTAGACGAACTTAAGTTTAACTGAAATGGCTAGGGTGTCTATTTCCCAGCATGCTTTGCCGATGGCACTCGAAAGTCAAGTCAAGTATATTTGTATAGCGCTTTTCACAATACAGATTGTATCAAAGCAGCTTCACAGTATTTAAAATAATACAACAAGGTTTGTTTCTAGTGGAATTTATTGATTGATAAAATTAAATTCAATATCCCCAAAATATCCCCAACTGAGCAAGCCAAAGGCTAAAGTGGCAAGGAACCGAAAAACTCCATCAAGTGACCTAATGGTGTCCTAAAACTCCATCAGGTGACCTAATGGAGAAAAAAAACCTTGGGAGAACCTAGGCTCAGTCGGGGGCCAGTTCTCCTCTGGCATTTATGAACTAGAGGCTGGATTGTAGTTTGAACTGTAAGATTAAAAATATTATATGAATGCCTGGCTGAAGAGATGCGACTTTAATCTAGTTTTAAACTGGGAGAGCGAGTCTGAGCAACGAACAGTATCAGGAAGACTATTCCAGAGTTTTGGAGCCAAATGTGAAAATGCTCTCCCTCCTTTGGTGGACCTAGAAATCCTAGGTATGACCAAAAGCCTTGAATTTAGTGATCTTAAAGAGCGCAATGGATTATAGGGCGATAGAAGATCCGTTAAATAGACTGGAGCTAAGCCGTTTAGGGCTTTATAAGTCAGTAGCAATACCTTGTAATTAATACGGAACTTTAAAGGTAACCAATGCAGTGATGATAAAATCGGTGTTATATGATCATATTTTCTTGATCTAGTAAGAACTCTAGCTGTAGCTTGTTTATTGAGGATGCAGGACAACCAGCTAATAAAGCATTACAGTAATCTAGTCTCGAGGTCATGAATGCATGAACTAACTTTTCTGCATCAGAAACTGATAGCATATTACGTAGCTTAGCAATGTTTCTAAGGTGGAAAAAGGCTGTTTTTGTAACATATGAAATATGATTTTCAAAAGACAGGTTGCAATCGAGTATAACACCCAGGTCTTTTACTGTAGAGGATAAAGTAACAGGACATCCTACGATGTTAAAGTTGTATTGTGCGAGGTTTTGTGGGCAGTTTTTTTGAACCGATAAGTATTACCTCTGTCTTGTCTGGATTTAATAAAAGAAAATTACGCGTCAATCTTTTATATCTTTAACACACTCTGTCAATTTGGATAATTTAGCGTTTTCATCCGGCCGTGATGAAATATATATTTGAGTGTCATCAGCATAACAATGGAAACTAATTCCATGTTTCCTTATAATATTTCCAAGTGGCATCATATATATTGAGAATAACAGAGGGCCCAACACAGATCCCTGCGGCACTCCATAGTTTACTGGAGTTATGATCGATTTTTCTCCATTTAAATAGACAAAATGGTAGCGGTCAGATAGGTATGATTTGAACCAGCTTAATGCTTGTCCTTGAACACCAGTATAATTTTGTAGTCGATCTAAGAGTATTGTGTGATCTATAGTATCGAACGCAGCACTAAGATCAAGTAAAACTAGTATTGAGATACAGCCTTGGTCAGAAGCTAAAAGTAAATCATTTGTGATTTTAACGAGTGCAGTTTCAGTGCTATGATGCGGTCTGAATCCAGACTGAAACTTTTCATAGATATCATTTTGTTGCAAGAAAGAGCCCAGTTGAGCGGACACCACTTTTTCTAATATTTTAGACATAAATGGAAGATTTGAAATGGGTGTATAATTTGCTAGGTTATTATGATCTAATTGTGGTTTCTTAATGAGTGGTTTTATAACTGCCAGTTTAAATGTTCTTGGAACATGACCTAAAGATAAAGATGAGTTAATAATATTGAGGAGAGGCTCTTCCACTACAGGTAACACTTCTTTCAATAGTTTAGTTGGTATAGGATCTAATAAACATGTTGTTGTTTTAGATGAAGTGATAAGTTTATTTAACTCTTTTTGTTCTATAGTTGTAAAGCACTGTAATTGTTCTTGCGGGGTGATAATTGAGGCTGAATTATAAGGCGCAATTGAAGACTGAACGTTTACAATTGTGGTTCTGATGCTTTCTTCAGTGAAGAAGTTCATGAAAGGGAGAGTAAATGCTCAAATTAAGTGCAATATGTTTTTTTTGTGTGTGTGTGTGTGTGTGTGTGTGTGTGTGTGTGTGTGTGTGTGTGTGTGTGTGTGTGTGTGTGTGTGTGTGTGTGTGTGTGTGTGTGTGTGTGTGTGTGTGTGTGCAAAATTAATGTTAAGTGGGAGATTTAGTAGTGATTAATGTTTTGTTATGCTAATTTAGAAGAATTTCTGTTAATGTTGGTTTTAGGATAGTTACCATCATGGTGACAAGTGGTGCATGCAGTTTGATTTGAGAGCAAATAAAATCGTTATATTGCTGCACTCATACAGCAAGTGTTAAAGTTAACTAAGTTTATACTAATAAATGTTAAAGCTAGTAAAAAAAAAAAAAAAAACACTAATAAAAGTGTTCACATTGAGGTTACATGAAAGTTTTAAGTTAAATGTATGAATTAGTGTACACAAACATTTCAAGTTAAGAACAATTAAAATGTATAAGTACAAAATAAAAATCTGCCAGTTCTGCTTACTTAAACTTTGAATTTCTTAACTTAAAAAATTTGAGGCAACTGATTGCTTTACATTTTTTGAGTTTTGACAACTTATTCGGGTTTACAGTGTAAGTACACTATAAGTACATGTAAGTGCATTTACTGTAAAATAAAGTCAGTCCAACAAAAAATGTATTACAATATTATTCCATAATAAGCCTAATTTCATATAAAGAGAGCGTGTTTGCGCTGAATAAAGGACAGACTTAAATTGTATCCAATGCTATTTTAGAGCATTCAGTGGACACATTACTGTGAAATCACTTTATATATTCTAAATGGTTCTTGCTGTATTGATATTTTAATAAAAAGAAAAACTTTTCAGAGCTTTCACTCAGCAAAACACTTCTTTTATGGAGAAGTTCTTTGTGTCCTTGAACAGAAATAAATGATTATTATAACGCGTTTAGCATCAGTCCTCATACTGTATATGATACTGACTTTTTCTTTTACAGTGCAATATTAAACTTTGACTTTAATGCTTGGCTTAAAAATACAGTTTTCATAACATTGATGAAAAATGCCAGAGAAACGTAATATTATGATACAAATCATTTTGATCTTATCTTATGCTTGTAAGCCATTAGAGAAAAGTACTTTGGTGGGCCCATAACCCATTGATAGTATTTGATCATCTGTATTTACATGGTACTCAAAGCATACCAAAACTTTTTTGCCTGTGGAAGCATTTAAAATAGACTTCTATAATCCTGATTCACCCATCATTATGAAAAAAAATAATCCACAGTTTTCACTTCCCTCTTTTTGAAAACACTTTATAGCTGCTGACATTGATTTAACAATTCCATTTGTTGATTTTGCTCCTTTGCCTTCAAACTTTACATTATCCGCTAAGAAAGGCTGTCAGCGTTTTGAATATAAAAGGAAGTCGAGTTTTTTTTTTCATGTTTTACGATGTTCCTGCTCAGCAGTGTTTGCAGTGGTGGCCCTCTGAGAACTCCACGCTGTGATATTAATTGCTTGTTTTAACAGTGAGGCTGACTCATTCAGACTTTACCCCTGAGAACTGCTTTTTCTTGCACTGTCTTCCTCTCGGCTGCTATTATCTAAGAAGAAGAAGACGAAGAGATGGGTTTCTGAAGCGATGGGAAATCTCCTGCACACTGGGACGGTAACAGGCACAAGTCAGACCCTCTTGTGTGTATATCTTATACAGTGGAGATAACGTTAAAATAACTCTCTGAAACCTACTGAGCAAGTAAAACGACAAAATGTTAATAAAAAGATAAAAGTACAAACACGACCATTTAAAAGTTTGGAGTCTGTAAAGTTTTTGATGTTTTGAAAGAAGTCTTTTCTGATCACAACTGCAGCATTTATTTGATCAAAAATACAGTGAAACAGTAATATTGAGATTAAGTAATATTATGTAATAATATTAAATAATAAAAATTGATCCTTCAGAAATCATTCTAATATGCTGCTTTTATTATCTGTTATAATGCTAAAAACAGTTTCTGCCGCCTAATATTTGTGGAACCAGTGATAATTGATTTTCATTGTGTGATGAAAAAAACATTCAAAATGAACAGCATTTATTTAAAATAGAATATATATATATATATATATATATATATATATATTGTATATCGTACAGACCCATATCAAAACTGACTTTTGACAGTATAGTGATTTAGGACTGCATCATACTATATAATGCACATTAGAACATCTTTCTTAAAGCTGAAGTGTGTAATTTCTGCACCACTAGACAACATAAATGCAAAAACAATGACTGTATTCAAAGAGATTTCCTGAATAATCTGCTTGTCTGCCATTGGTTGGCCAAACCTCACACTCACTCCATTGGTTAAGCCATGAAGATCATACAAAATCATGAATTTTAAAGCATCAAAGAGTCACAGCTAACTTATAGCTGTCTCTAATATTAAACAGTGAAATTATAATTTTTTGACTGAAAAAATGACACATCAAAACACATCATCTTTAAGTAGGCTACCCCATCAAACTGACATTAGTGACATGTTATCGCGTCACTATCATGGTTGCTCATTTGTTCTAATTAGAATCTTTAGTATTTAATCACATCGTAGACAGCTACTTAACATATGGCAATTTAAATTGCAATTAACCAAACGTCCACTCATATATCTCTTCCAAATCCTCATTAAACATAGTCTTCCATACTTAAAGTTATTGAATAATATATAAACCATTTGCAGCAATGTAATCAATCTCAGCTGTAAAATCTGACGATTCCCCAGATGCATGATAATGCAGACTATACCAGACTTCTTGTTTTAGACACAAAAGTTCACTTTTAAAAACAAATATAAAGCCTTTTCCAAGCTTTCAGACAAGTTTGTCCTAGTGATGCCGTTTTGATTTTAGCATTGTGTATAAAGCATTGTGTTCAGCTTTTAAACGTATTTATTACTGGTTTACTGGATAATGATTGACTAATTCATTATTTATAAATCAATACATAAATAACTAAAATTTATCTTGACTACATAGTTGAATAAATAGTCACCGGCCACTTTATTAGGTACACATGTTCAACTGCTCATTAGCAGTTACCAGGTTACTGGTCATTTAAAAAAAAAAAAATATATATATATTTTTTTATTTTATTTATTATTGTTGAACAATATCATAATATTTCGAAGGTCTACTTTAAACATTCTAGAAACTATAAGTAATCATTACCGGGTTGTAACTGATTACATGTAATCTGGATTACGTAATCAGATACCAAAAATGAAGTACTTGTAATTAGATTAGATTACGTTTTAAAATACTTGTAATCAGATTACAGTTACTTTATTGATTACATGATTGCATGTTATTCTCACAATGGCAGTAAATTATACATAATTCACTGATTCTACCTACTACTATTATTATTATTATTATTTTTATCTTTTACATTTTCCCTTCTAAAAAAGCCTATACTGCTTATATACATTCAGAAGTTCTTCCAGGTTTGTGGAATTGCACACACAGACCAGCCACTGAAGACCGAGACCCACACAGCTTTTGATCACTGGATTTACAGAAATCACTTAACCTTTAAGAAGTTTTTTCTCAACACTGCAGCATTGCATATCTAATAAGCTCCTGGCGAACACATTGATTATTATTGTTTTTGAATGATCACTCAGTGAGTAATTTAACCACATATTAATGTCTTTGGAAGACCTTTGTCTTTCAAACACATTAAAATATACAAATTCGCATCATTTCATATTGTACATGCAATGCAGGGATTCCCCAACTTTTTCGTCAGCTGAACCTCTGTTCATAACCTCTATTACATAATATATTTACTTGAAGGACCCCCTGAGATTTGAAGTTAAAAGTTAGGTCAATAATACAAGTAAATAATAATAATAGTAATAATAATAAAAATTAAGTCCATAGGTTAATGGTGAAATGACATGCAGGTAAACAAATAAAATATAAAAAAAAAAAAAAAAAATTTTAGTAAGTGCTTAATTTTGAATGAAAATTATTATTATTTTTAAATTCCCAATTGAATAAAATTGTTTATTTTAATTCTAATTTAACATTTTTATGATTTAATTGCATAGCATTTCATTAAACTCACAAGCCACTGCAGTTTCACCATAATCCCCAGTCTGGGAAACCCTGACATAATGTAATATTTAATGCACTTTATGTTGTTGATAAAGAATGGAATATATTTTCTATCTTTTTGTATTTTTATATCAATATGGTACAAGATTATCCAATTCAAATCAATGTGATAAACGAGTTAGGTTAAAAGTAATCTAAAAGTAATGAAAAATAGTCAGATTACATTACCTTAAATGTGTAATGTAATGGATTGCATAACTAACAACAATTTGCCTTGTAATTTGGAATCAGTAACTGACTACAATTTGTGAGTAATCTACCCAGCACTTTAAGTAATTTTGCAACCACATGTCAACTACCAGTCATTAGAATTTTAGTAGACGGTCTAATATCTGCTAATACTTTATTCTGATGGTACCCCAACATACATTCTACTGACTATAAGTGACTTTGCCACTGCATGTCAACTTATTCCACTTACCCGGACCCTATACATAAGCCTAACCTAACATTCTACTAATATTTCAATGAGAGTTAGTTGACATGTTGTTGACTTATTAGTTACTTATAGTTAGTAGAATGTCTAAACTGGACCATCAAAATAAAGTTTGATAAAAATGTCTATCCAATTAGAGGGCAGCCTTGGACAATATAAGAGTGGATAGATAGATAAAGGTAAAATGAAAACAACAGAAGAAAGTAAGCACAAACAGGAGACACAGAGGGAATTTAGTGCTCAGTGAGAGAGAGTGAGGGACAAACAGAGGAAAAGAAACATAGGAGTGCATCAGTCTGTGTACCTTGAGGCCAGAGTCATAGGGGGAAAGGCCTATAATGGCATGCGTTAGTGTGAGCTAGGCTGGATGGTTGCGTACTCGACAAGGTCCCCGCCAGTGTGCACAGAGCTTCGTGGGCTGGGAGAAGATGCCAAAGCTGCTGTGTCCAGTTCCGCATACTGGACATCACAATCCTTGTGACCAGAATTCTGGAGATAAGAGAGGTGGAGAGGATGTATGAGGAGTGGAGCTCAAAAAGAGACAGAGAGAGAGAGAGAGCGTAGAGGAGAATGGAAAGAGAGAGCTGTCACTCCATTCTGAGAACACACAGACTCCAGGTTAGTGAAATGAACTTCACTGAGGAGTCCAGTCATAATACCTTTTTTTTTTTTTTTTTTTTTTTTTACTAAAACCTTTTACTAAAAATGCCATTTTAACTGAGGGTGAATCTCACAAAAAAAAAGACTTTTGTATCATTAGGATTTATTTTGCATTATGACACTTTTAATTAAGCACATGTTCTCCCCAGTTTGTCATTACCGTAAAGTGAAGCATCAGGATGTTTTCTTTATTTACTTATTTGAAAACATTATTTTTCCCACTATTCTTAATGGTGATTCTCGTTAGATCTATATCTCATTACTGTATACTATGCGTGTATAGAGTCATTTTACATTTTAATATACTGTTTATTTTTGAGCACACTCAACTATGTATATTTACATTTAAATAGTTAAAAATACTTTACAATTTTAAGTGCACCTTTATATCCCACTACATTAATGATAATGATTGTTTTTTGGGGTGTTATGAGAATGGGGGAGGGGAGTTGCTTAATTGTCATGAAAATATTCTATACAAATATAAATTCATATAATTATAATTGTAATTCTATAATATAAGTTTTACATTCACAAAATATACTAAAACATACTGTAATACGTTTGCAGATGTTTGTTTTTTATGAGGGGGTAGTAATTGTCATAAAACATTTTTTTTTTTCACATTATAGTACTTTTTAAGAATCATGATAATGATAATTGCATGGTTGAAACTATGAAATTCAATAATGAAAAAAATATCATGAAAAAAAATTAAAAAAATAAACATCTTACTGGTCCTATAGAAGCACACTATTTTTTTGGGGGGGGGAGTTAAATATGGCCAGGGCATGTTCTTGCCAGGTTTTATGAGATTCACCTCCACATTTATGTGCTGATAGTGAGACCAACAACAGATGTATTTCTATGCACTTAATTGTGTGAGTAATATTTTAAGCTCTAACAATGTATATATATATTGTCTCTGTAAATGACAGATTTTTTCATTCTGTGTTGGTATCACCATCTTGACTCTATGACTGCCTTCTGCCTCTACAGCTGTTAAATCATGTAGTTCAGGCAATATGACCAGACTCCTCCACTGAAGTGACATGGAAGAGCAGAGATGAGATGAATGGGCAGACATTATGAAGCATGATAATGATAACACAGAAACCAGAAGTGGCGATGTTTTCATATAAAGAGACAGATGGCCTGGCGTGTAACCCATAAATCAATCAAGCTAGAAAAAAACAAACATGAGCCTGTGTTCAAAAAGGGCCAAGGACTCGAACACAGCTCCTCAAGGTTGAACAAAAGACAATCAATGATGTGAATCTGTAAGATGACATACAGCGGCCCAAATCGCATTTGAACAATGAATGCCATTGCAGCACATTTCAAAATATGACTTATTTAAAATAATGTAAATGTTCTATCAATGACATTCAAACATGCGTCTTAAATGTCCACACACTGTACTCTTTGGGTCCACTGTATTAACACATATATAACAAATGTAAGACAAAACAATTCTTAGACATGAGCAGGAGAGGACAGAAGGTAAAAAGATGTATTTCATACATCAATGACACATGAAGAACAATAATGACAAAGCACCACAATCAAAAATAATCAGCCGTTCATAAACTGCTTAAAATCTGATATAAAAGAAGACAAGCATAACAGGAAAACAAAATAAACACACACACTAAATGACAAACTTAAACGCAATCGCGGGACCTAAAAACATTTGGATAAGATGAGATGGCAATGTTTTGAAATGATTCAGCCCATGAAATGTTTATGAGACAACTTGAATCTCATAAAAAGGTCATTATCTGCTTTGTTCTGGCCACAAATTGTTGAATTGTAATAAAAGAATTCACAATCTTCGAGTAATGCGGCGGGTTTCACCCGCAGGCCGCATTAATGTGACGGCTCTTCAGCCATTATCCAATCACTGCTGAGGAGCTAATGAACACTCTGGTGGAATTCTATAATCTCTCAGTGGTGGCACTTTATATTCATACTAGAAGCATAAACTGTCATCTTCCTTTATCATTACTTTCCCTTCGTTTTCTGGCGCAGCAGGATTTTCACTTCTGCTTTGACAGTTCCTATCCTCTTTATATCCCATAGTTCATGATACCATCTAGTAGATAATTGTTTTATTCACATTCAAATGACAAACTCCCCATCTGAGCGATGTTGCGGCGGAGGAAGGGGCTTGTAATCTTCAGTAATTCACTAGGTTTGTAAGCCGGTGTCATTGTATGCGAACAGATGCTGTAGATATTGGTTTTGATGTCTCGGTGATAGTAATGCAAAGGGATGTTGAGTGTAAGGTATCTCCTGTTGGTGGTGCTCTTTGTGAATAGGAGATGAGATGAGCTCTGCGGTATCTGTGTGGTGTGCCTTTGGTGCAGTGCTGTGAGATGGCGAGAGTGACTCCCTGGCCCTTTTTGCTTAAGATGACAAAGTGAACAGAGAGCCGAGTTGCCTCCACCCCTGCTTTTCCGTCCTTGGAGTTCAAGAGGCTTTAGGAAGACATGGGCTGCATCCCAATTCCAATCCCCTGTCAAAAAAATCAAGGGGAATTCTGAATGGTATTTTTGTTCTTTTAAAAAGGCAAAACTATTCAAACAAAAGTGAGCAACTGAATACCTTCATAAATTTCCTAGCAACAAGGCTGTTACGCCATGTGTCCACCAAAGCATTTTTTGAGTTCTTCTGAAAATGCCAAGCTACAGTAAGTGCCAGATTTACTAAACAGGAATAATGAGAGCTCAATTCCAAAAAAGCGCTGATGGGAGTGGAAAGTTCTGTGCGTGATGTACTGACGATGCGCACATTAAAGGCACACTATGTAATTTTTGGCCACTAGAGGTCGTTTATTGAAATCAAAGGCATAGCTTGATGACACCTTGATTTCGCGGAATCATGGGAGTTGTTGTTATCACCTCTACAGCCGGTGGAGAATATGACAGGACGTGAGCAGAAATCATATTCATGGATGACTGGTGATATGGTGAAAGAGGCCGCTGGAGCGATTGCTAATGAGAGACGAGCTCGACACACAGCTCGAGAGCAGTGAAGCTTTTATTATGCCGGAGACGCTGCTTCCGCTTCTTCCGGTCATGCGTATGTGGGGTAACGCAACGCAACGCTGTTTTGTCATATTAGATACATTTGAATGCGTTGAAAGTTGTTATAATGGTATTATGTGCATTGGCTTGTCAGCTACTATATGAGACACTTGTTGCACGCTGCAGTGAGCTAGATCGATATTAGGTATGGTAAAACATGGCACTCGCGGTAAATCAAGAAAACGAGATTTAAACAAAAACTGTGTTGAGCTGTATAACAATTATTAGTTTTCTGTCGATGAATGTATCCAAACAGTTGCTCACTTGTCTAATAAAACATATACTATATTAAAGCGTCTTTGGGGTTTCAATGGTTTCTACAAAATAAAACCGGAACTCGAGGGTAATGCGGGTATGATGTCATTGATAGGCGACGCACGGACACGGTCCATGTCCTGGTTAAAACTGCTTATTTCTCTGGATTTAAACATTCTTAGAAACATTTGGGATAATGTAAGTACACAACTCAACAAAATATATAACATTGTTCTAGTGGTTTTTGGATTAAAAAATTGTACATAGTGTGCCTTTAAGGAACACAGACGCAGCTGGATCATTTCCATAATGACCAACGCAATCTACCAAGAGCAGTGCAAATTAGCGTCTGGTTTAAGACAAATAAACCAAATTGTGTTGCGGGATTCATTTAAATACTCTCCTCTCATAAGTTTTGCTTCTTAAAGGGAAACTCCTATATGCAAAACTAATTAGTCACTACGTGTCTTTAGTAAATCCTGACAGTTTTTTAACGCTAAAAGAGGGTTTGTGCTGGAGCAAGCTGTTAGCAAATCTGGCCCCAAGCCTGTAATCTTGAACATCCCCCCAACCAACGTTTTTTTGTTTTGTTGTTTTTGATTTAATAATTATGAACCAAATGCACACTTCAGAAGATTTAACAGCTGGATTCACCAAAGTTTGCAATGTTCACAAAATTACTGATTAAAGAAAGACACTTTAAAACCTTTTCTCATATACAGTTGACATTATTTAAGTTCTTTCTAGTACTTTATCAGGCTTATTTTTAACAAAGACCATAAACTAATGAAGACGGAGAATAGAAGCTTGGCGTTGACAGAGCTTTCAAAACAAAAGCCTGCTTTTGATAATCATCATCCATACACACAAACTTTTTTTAAAAATGATTAAAGATTTTTTTTTTAAGTCCACTAGAATTAAATAACTAATTTAACAAAAAAATAATAAAAAATAATAATAATAATAACACTGACATTTTTGCTTCTATTGTCTATTATCTAGTACATACTTTTATTGAATAGTAGAAGTATGCAAATTGGAATTCAGCCCAAGTCACTGAAAATAACACAGGAAGTGTTACCTCAGCATCACTGTAGAGCCATTGGTGGCTAGTGAGGTGCGTGAAGTCTAAGAAATTTGATGTTGATTATTTGAGACCCCATCTGAAATGGCTTTTCAGCCACACACCAATCACTTCTGCAATGTTTCTGCCCTTTTCAACAATTGAAGTACATTCCAGTGAACACAATATACATGCTGGGATATAATGTATTGTTCTTTCTCTGCATGTTGACAATGTATATTGATGTACTGCAGTATTACAAACAAAGATGTCATACATATATTGAATTAGATTATATATCTGCTAGCATGGGCACTTTGAATCCTATAATATAGAAATTACGCCACTATGCTCTCATATAAATGCTACTACTGTTGTGTAGTTGTTTAATTAGGGTTTTACAGCCCATATTACAGATAGCAAAACACATCTAGCAGATCTTTTCTTAGATATTGTCAGTACAGTCACACTGTTGTGAGTTAGCAGCACCGCAGGCTCCGCAGCAATAGTTATCCGCTGTTCATTAGTACAATCATCTCCACAGTCCCTCAAGTATACACTCAACATCATTAGGACGCACTGTAGCTGTATGATTTTAACAGGTAATTTACAACACCTCAACACTCTTGCTAGCATGTGAAAATTCACAACAATGGTTTCTTTTGACTTTAGATTCTTCTGTTCCCTTTCGAGGGAACTCGCGCTGCGTCGAGAATCGACACATTGGGGAACGCCTTCAGCATGACGCGTCTGAAGCCCGTATGGAACTAGTCCAATCTCAATTGGTGTTGCGTCATTACGTCACTCGTGACGTCGCATATGACGGCGATGTGGAAGCTATAAAAGGACACCGGATCACAACAGCATCAGCTTTCTGGTCTTCAGCAAGCGTTCTATGTGCTGTACTGTCTTATTTGGTGTTGTTTTGTCTGAAAGTCACAATATATCATCCCTCATCCCTCTCTATATATATACATGGCAAATAAAGAAAAAGAATTCAGGCAGTGTGCGTCCCCTTGCCCGTGTTATTTGAGCGAGGGTGACACACTCGCTTTGTGTTGTTTGTCTGGGAGTGGAGCATGCGCTGTCTGTGCAAATGGTGATTTGCTGCCTCTTAGGACGCTCCGCTCCCGCCTGGCCCTGTTCAATGAATTGGTCTGTCGAGGCAGCGCGGCGTCTTCACTCATGGGGTTTGCAGATGGAGCTGGTGGATGATGTTGAGACGGCTTCGGCCCTTTCTCAGCAATCAGTAGCCAGCTCCATCGGTTCCGTTCAGGAGTTGGAAGCCCGCTCTGCGGCTTCTTCTGGCCAAAATGAGGACCCGATGCTCAAACTATCTGGCTCTGAGGAGTTCGATATTTTGGGCATCGAGGCAGGAGAGACCTCGCCACCTCACTCTCCTCCTACGAGGAGCTGCTGGAGGTTGTGACCAGGGCAGTGGCTAAATTAAATATTGAATGGCCATCTGAAAAACAGGAAGCGACTTAAAAAAGTAAACTCGATGAGCGCTTCCAGCAAACCCGGTCGCAGCCTTCACGCCGGAGCCTCCCTTTTTTCACTGATCTCCACACCGAGGTGTCGAGATCGTGGAGTAAACCGTTCTCTTCCCAATTATCGAGCCCCAATCTTCATTTACATTCATCGATTGTGGGCTCAAAGGAGAACGGTTATGGGGTGATGCAGCGGGTGGAAGAAACTCTTGCATCATATCTTTCACCCGATGCTGCATCATCCCTGAGAGTTCCGGTCCTCCCCTCCAAGCCCTGCCGTACAACATCGGCCTTGGTGGGGAAGGCATATATGGCGGCGGGTAGGGCTGGTGCATGCCTGCACATGATGGGGTTATTGCAGGCATACCAGGCCGACCTCCTCAAAGAGGTAGGACGACAGTGGGGAGGTCGCCCTCAACGATATTACCGAACTTCGTTGAGTGGTTGACTTGTCTCTCCGTGCTACTAAAGAGACGGCCCGTGCCATCGGCCGCTCTATGGCAGCATTAGTAGCTACGGAGAGACACCTGTGGTTGAACCTGTCGGGCATCGGGGAGAAGGACAGGGCCTTCCTCCTAGATACTCCGCTCTCGCCTTCTGGCCTTTTCGGCCAGCCCCGAGCAGGGTCGGGTTATGGAACAAGAAGTTCAGTCCCTCTTAGCAAAGGAAGCCATAGAGCAGGTTCCTCTTCAAGTAAGGGAATCGGGGTTCTACAGCTGGTACTTCATAGTTCCCAAAAAGGATGGGGAATTACGTCCTATAATTGATCTCAGGGTGTTGATTCAGTCTCTGAGGAGGTTCAGATTCAAAATGTTAACCATACCTATTATCGTGAGTCAGATCAGGTCTGAGGACTGGTTTGTCATGATAGATCTAAAAGAAGCGTATTTCCACATATCCAGCCTTCCCCATCACAGGAAGTTTCAAAGTTTCTCTTTTGGGGGAAAAGCGTACCAATACCGAGTTCTTCCATTCGGCCTAGCATTGTCATCTCGCACCTTCACGAAATGCATGGATGCAGCTCTAGCTCCACTGAGACAGGGCATTCGTATTCTCAATAACATCGACGACTGGCTCATTCTGGCACAGTCAGAGGATATGGAGATTCAACATCGAGATGTTGTTCTGAGCCATCTGAGGTTCTTGGGGTTAAGATTGTCAAGAAAAGTTCACTAATTCCTCTTCAGAGAAAAACATTCCTAGGAGTAGTGTGGGATTCAGTTACGATGCGGACACAGTTGTCTCCTGTATAAACACCATCTTGACCACAGTCACGAGTATCAAGCTAGGCCAGTCCATCACTGTCAAACATATTCAAAGGGTTCTGGGTCTTCTAGCAGCAGTGTCCAACTTAATACCTTTTGGCCTGCTGTATATGAGGGCCCTGCAGTGGTGGCTCAGGACCAGAGGGTTTTCCCCAAGAGGGAACCCATTTTGCACGATCAAAGTAACGCGCAGATGCCTTCGTACTTTTGTCATGTGGAAGAAACCATGGTTCCTGTCCCAAGGCCCTGTGTTGGGAGCACCGTGTCAGAGAAAAATAGTGACCATGGATGCGTCCCTCACAGGCTGGGGAGCGGTCATGGAGGGCCACTACACCAGGGGTTCATGGAAGGACCACCATCTCTCTTGGCACATTAATTGCCTGGAGATGTTGGCAGTATTTCTGGCACTCAGACATTTCCTTCCGGACCTCAGAGGCCATCATGTTCTAGTACGAACAGACAATACGTCGGTGGTCTCATATATAAATCGGCAGGGGGGCCTGAGATTGCGCCCTCTATGCAGACTGGCACACCAGGGTATTCTGTGGTCCCAGGGCAAACTTCTCTCAATCAGGGCAATGTTTATTCCCAGGGACAAAAATGTGGGGGCAGACATCCTGTCGAGGATGGGACTCCTCTGCATCCTACGAGCTCCCATGGGACTGGAGGCCATGGTGCAGGCATGGCCGAGGCACGCCTGTTCACGTTTCCCCCGATTGCTCTGCTCCCAGGGGTTCAAGAGAGGGTCCGGCAGCACGGGATCAGCTTGCTCCTAGTAGCCCCTTGGCCGGCCCGAGTATGGTTTTCAGACATAATAGCTCTCCTAGCAGGCCCTCCGTGGCAAATTCCTATCTGGAGGGACCTTCTATCTCATGCCGGGGGTACAATATATCACCCTCAGCCGGAGCTGTGGAAGCTGTAGGTCTGGCTCCTGAGGGGGACCGACTCGTAAATGCAGGTCTCTCAACTGAGGTTGTTGAGACCATCTTAAACTCTAGAGCCCCCTCCACAAGGAAACTGTATGCATTAAAATGGACTGTATTCACTTTATGGTGCAGAGAACATCAGTTGGACCCAGTTAACTGCCCAGTGGCTTCAGTGCTGGAGTTCCTCCAGAGTCGCTTCTCTGACGGGCTCTCCCCGTCTACGCCTAAGGTCTATGTGGCAGCCATAGCTGCCTTCCACACACCTCAAGGGGTGGGCACTTTTGGGAGACGCCCACTTATAATACGTTTCCTTCGTGGAGCTAGGAGGATGAGGCCTGTAGTCCAGACCAGGGTCCCCACATGGAACCTGGCAGTGGTTCTCGAAGGGTTATCCCTGGCACCCTTCGAACCTTTGGACGAGGTGTTCGAGAAGTATGTAACCCTGAAGGTAGCCTTCCTGCTAGCTATCACATCCCTGAAAAGAGTCGGGGACCTGCAGGTGCCATTTGTTGCTCCCTCTTGCCTCGACTTTGCTCCTGGCAGAGTGAGAGCCATTCTCCACCCTAGAACCGGTTATGTGCCTAAGGTGCCTACAAATGTAGCACGGTCTATAATCTTGCAGGCATTCCATCCTCCACCGTATGTGTCGGCTGATCAAGCTGAGCTACATCTATTATGCCCGGTCCGAGCTCTGGAGGTGGTGGTGGTGGCGCAATGGATAAGACACATGCCTTTGGTGTGAGAGACCCGGGTTCAAATCCACTGTGAGACACCATTGTGTCCCTGAGCAAGACACTTAACCCCTAGTTGCTCCAGAGGCGTGCGACCTCTGACATATATAGCAATTGTAAGTCGCTTTGGATAAAAGTGTCAGCTAAATGCAGAGGTGGAAAGAGTACTAAAATATTCTACTCAAGTAAAAGTACTATTACTTCAATGAAATTTTACTTAAGTACAAGTCAAATTACAGGTCTAAATATCTACTCAAGTAAAAGTAAAAAGTAGCTCATTTAAAATGTACTCAGAGTAAAAGTTACTGAGTTACCTTTAAACCGCGGGGCGGGGCGGGGCGGGGCGGGGCGGGGTGGGGTGGGGCGGGGCGGGGGACTCTCCCAGGTTGTAGATTTTCACAGTATGATAACCATCTCAGAAATTATCACGGTTTACAGTATTAATCAATTATTAAATAAATAAATAAACGGAATTATTAAATTATGGTTGTTATTATTATTATCATCAGATAAAATGACAGTTGAATGAAAACAGGTTTTTGAACAAACTCGAAAACCATTTGTTTTGTTTATTAAAATTTCAATAAAACTTTTCTAATCAACTAAATTCAATAATTGATAATTCTCAGATCAACAACTTATTTTTAACATGAATAATTTATTAAAATGTTTAAAGGGTAACTAAACCCCTGGTCAGAGCCTGACTCCACCCACTGGCAATATTTGAAAAATGCTGGAAAAGTAGGCAGAGCCCAGTGGAGAGGGGGCGTGCATCTGAGAAGTATCTCTCTGCAGGCAAGGGCGTGGTTAGTTGGTACCCTCTGACGTCAGAGGGTACCACAACTTCCAATAGGAAAATTCAACTGCAGTAGCCACTGTTCAACCTGAAGAGGGCAGCACTCAGACGTTTTTACACCATATTTTGTAAAATTAAAACACTTTAAACACAAATGTCAAAAAAACTACTTGAATCAATGAACAGCACTATTAAAGCCCCATTCTTACAGATCATTAACTAAAAAAAGTTGGTTTAGGGTTTAGTTACCCTTTAAGAATAATATAGCCCTATGAAATGTTTTTATTCAGAAAACTATTTTTTCTTTTTATGAATAAATACAAATATATTATCAAAAACTGTGGTAATCAAATGGAAATTTAAACTTTTATCCTTTTATTTTTGGGGGAAGTGCTGCAAAACAGATTTACTAAATTAAATCATGGACAAAAAATATTCCTTAAATAATATTTAAATAAACTGTCTTATTATTATTGTTGTTGTTATTATTCTGACAAGTGCTTTCTATTGTAGATCTACAAGAATATATTTCTTTCATAATTTCTCCTATTTAAACCGAACTTTTATTTTGACGGGTTGTAGTGAAGACCTGTTCCAGAGTGTATTTGACAATGGTTTTTCTCAAATAAAATGATGAAAATGCTCATTAGGCGTTCTCTCAGAGCAGCTCTGGAAATGTTCATGTATTCATGTCCTCGTATTGTTTGTGAGAAACTGAAAACACCTTGAGCTTGAGTAGGCTAGCCTATAGACGAAGCGGCGCAGCTCATTCCCACAGAGACACGCAGATCAAGCGAGTATATAGCAGTCTTTTTGTGCTTTAATATTCACAGACCATGTCGCGATTTGATTTAGTGCACAGCTCTACTTTCGATTTATTTATCCATCCATCAGTTTGGGTCTTTTACATCATCTGCGTTAAGGTCCTTGCACACTGAGTCCGAAATTTTCGCATGTTAAAAAATAAATACGACCTCACGTCTTGATTTTCTGCGTTTTTCGCATCCGTAGGAAGCATTTTCATGTGTTTTGACAATTCATAGCCACCGAATAACGAATACAAAAAAAAGCATACGAAAATGTTGGACTCAGTGTGCAAGTAGCATACCTATACTGTAAATTCAATTGGAATGACTGGATTCCGGGATTCCCTCTGCATCTAAATATAAACGGGACATACCTTTATCCGCGCATACCTTTATCCGCGCAGAGGGATGGTGTTCTATGTGTTTCCTCCTTTTTCAGCCACTTTGCATCCATTTTTTTTTGCAAATTGTATATCTATCCTCGAGGACAACCACGCGCAGTAGTTTACTGCACATCCAAATATTGCGGACGGTGTTGCGTCACTTTTTTTCTTTTGCACATTTGTTCTCCCGCCCTTGTAGTAGTTTCCGGAGCGCGATTTTTCCCCCCTTGTATTACTATTTATTTTAGATTTTTTTTTACTCAGTAACGGATATGATTTAAAATGTAGCGAAGTACAATACTTCAGTCAAAACGTACTTAAGTAAAAGTAAAATTACAGATTTTAAAAACTACTTAAAAAAGTAGAAGTACACAAAAAAACTACTCAATTACGTAACGCGAGTAAATGTAATTTGTTACTTTCCACCTCTGGCTAAATGAATAAATGTAAATGTAAATGTAAATGTAAATGGCTGGAGGAAGTCGGACCAGCTGCTTGTGTGTTTTGGGTCACCTAAGAAGGGTTCCCCTGCTTCTAAACAAACTATAAGCAGATGGATAGTAGAGGCTATTTACTCAGCTTACGAGGCGTGCAACTTGCCTTTGCCTCTCCTGATAAGAGCCCACTCAACTAGAGGAGTAGCATCCTCTAAAGCCCTGTTAGTAGGGGTCTCCCTTCAAGAGGTCTGTGATACCGCTATTTTTGCTGGGCCTCCCCATATACACCATCATAAAACATTACAGTCTGGATCTGCCCTCTACACTGGGTTCACAAGTTCTCTCGTCTTGAGTGTGCCAGATTGCTTCACACCAGGGCATGTATTACTCAGTGTGGCGCAGTGGGCATTTCATAGGTAAGAAACCTGTTAAGAATAGTTTTGATCAATTATGAATTATTTCTAAACTGAAAACTTTTTTGGAGAATGTTATTCAAACTTTTATTACTTCACATCTAGACTATTGTAATTCCCTTGATTTTGGTCTTCTTCATTCATCCTTTTCATGCCTTCAGATGGTTCCAAATGCAGCTGAGAGGCTGTTGACAAGGGCAAAGAAATATGACGTCACCCCAAATTTAGTCTCTATCCATTGGCTTCCGGTCCACTTTAGGATCCAATTCAAGATTTTGATGTTTGTTTTTAAAGTTCTTAATGACCAAGCTCCATCTTGCCTTAAAGATCTTCTTATCCTATACATCTACCTTTAAGATACTCTGACATGGCATTATTTGATATCCCACGATCACGCCAAAAAACCCTTGCTTATGGAATCAGCTGCCACTTAACATCCGCCTTGCACCTTCAATTTATCGTTTTTAAAACTAGACTGAAGCCGCATCTTTACTCCCAGGCGTTTTAAGTATTCTTTATATTGTTTTACGTATATTTGTATTTTTACTATAGCTTTTAGCGTAGGTTCTACCAGGCTCTACTGTCACCTCATTCATTCATGCTAATATGTCTGTATTATTTATTTCTGTTTTCTTGTGATCATGAAATATTTTTATAGTTATTCTGAGGAAGTAAGTTATATATACTTTTTCTTAAGTTATATCAAGAAACAATAACACAGAAAAACAATAATACTGCATGGCCTCTGTGGGCTTCTGTATGTTTGTATTAGTGTTACTGCAATTGGTAAACTGCCAAGGTAAAAAAAAAAGGTAAAAAAAAATAAAAAATAAATAAAATTCCTTGACAAAACACTGGAAATATTGTTTGTAATTTTTTTGATTACATTCTACTGTAGGTGCATCACACTGTGTTCTTTCTCTTTGGTAGCGACACATTTAAAGCATGCTTTTTATTTCTTCCAATAAAGAAATCCCAAACAACAAAAGCCACATCCTTCAAACACACTGCTAGTGCATTGCTGAGTTTAAAGAGAATGAGACTCACAATCATTCCACAGCTGTGTCATGCCGTCAACGCAAACCTGACAAATGTGACATTTTAACACACAATAAGCCCAACAAAACTGTAAAAGATGACAAACAAGCAGCCTATATCGGGCAGGAGATTGTGGCTGTTGAAGAGATATGTGGCACAGAGTTCTAGAGAAGCAAATGCATCCAATATAACACAGCCTGCAAATGAGAGTATGGGGCTGAAAGACAATGCAATATGATGTAGACTGTACAATATGTCCACACAGGGTTGCTGGGTTACTAGTGTCTTAATTGCCCTGCACTGTAGATAACCATTATATGAGAAAGAATGAGGTGCGTAGTGACCTGAAGAGAGAAGACCTCAAAGCAAGGACGACCAAGCTCAGTGTGAAGAGCATTAAGATTCAATTTCACCAAGATTACGTGTTTGGTTTGCTGTGGAGATTGTAGCACTATTGTTATTCAGTGGCATGAAACAAGTATGTGGATCCATTGTGTAAATGCATTTCCAGACTGCACTGCTTCATGCCACTGCAGATAACTGTCTGAAACAAAGTCTCCAAAACCTAGTGAGCAACCTATATACTGTAGGCCAGTTTTGAGGCATCGGGTGAACTCTCAACACATAGTTAGTTACAAAGGTTTTTGAAAGACATAGATTAATTTAGTCAAATTCTAATGTAGATCACATTGAGATGAGCAATATGACCAAAATCTTTTCTCAATATGAGTAATCTTATGCTTGAGATCATGTTGTTACAATATCAGAATTGTAGATATTTCTCACGTGCTCACACGCTCATCAAATATGTCTGTGATTGACTAAAATGAGCAGTGCCAAATCCAAAATCCCTACCTATTCACAAATTTCTACAGGTATATCACCCACCCCTAGTATCTTGTGTTATTTGCAGAGAAGACAATCCCATAATGCATTGTAACAATGTCAAAAATGCATCCTAGGCGAAGGATGAAGTGAATGTCGATTATAAATTGTTCAGTACATATACTGACGCTTTTGACATTTCGTCTACATCGAACGCACATGGCACCCTTTAGCGTCAATATGAGACGCAGATAGATATGGGCCAGAAGGCGCCTCCTAGCGGTCTAACCCTAACCCTACCCCAGACCTAAACCTACCCATAACCGAACAAAGCTCTGTGAGTCTCATATTGACGCTAAAGGGTGCCATGTGCGTTCGATGTAGACGAAATGTCAAAAGCGTCAGTATATGACGCCCTAGGATGAGAATGCGTTGGAAAAATAGTTCAGTCTAATTAAAAATGCACCATCTTATTTTTTTGAAGTATTTTTGTTTATTTGAGTGTTATACTGTTAGCTTAGCAACAAGCTTAGTAACACTCTATTGAAATGAATTGACCCTACAAAAAAAACACACAAAAAAAAACACACATCTTAAACCAGCCTAAGCTGGTTTGCTTGTTTTAGCTGGGATTTCAAACCAGCTAAGACCAGTAAACTAACTATTTTCAGCAGGGTGTGTTCAGTCTTCTGTGAACTTTATGTAAGGAGCGCTGTGTGTACGATGTAGGAAATGCTGTCTATGCAGATTGTTCCCATTCTGTCACTTGTTAGGTTTCATTTCAGCTAGGATGCTACCTTTGAAGGCAGCTGCCTACTATGTTTTGGAACAGAGCCAGGATGTGAATGCTCTGTTCCTGCAACGGATTCCCTTGCACATGTGAGAAACCCCAAATCTTCTGCGGGAGCCAGCTAAATTGCAGACCCTTTTCCCAGCTGACACAATACAAGCTGGAAAATACGTCCCCTTGGATTCCTCTTTTAATCTAAACATCGTTCAGAAGGCAATTCATCTTGTGCAACATGCTTAAGAAGATGTGCTCCCTAACAGTCAGACACAAGAGGCCTGTTTTCAACCAAAGCAAGAGAAGGGACAAAACAGCAATGAGTTTAGCAGCGCTACTCACCGGCTTATCGGTGAACGCAGTGGACTCAGACTGCGCCATGTCATAGTATGGGGGCTGGAGAGGAATCTTCTGAATCTCATTCTCCTTGTCCAGATGAACAACCTTCAAAGGCAACAGAACCTGAGATGAAGACGCCATTCAGACTAGTGGTAGCCACCTAAGGAACTGTGTTAATCTGTTTGCCTACATGTCCACTTACTCTGTAAAGAACCAAACAAAACTTCAACAGGCAGAAATTGCGTAAAGCCTATTTGCATGCGACAAAATGGCACAAACTGCAAATGAGTTTCTGATTTTTATTTTTATCACTTGAATGAAAGGGAAATGCAAATGGGAAATTCAATTCTGATCAGATATGCAATTTTATCATCATTATTTTTAAACAAGAACATTCATATGTTGACAGTAAAATTGAATGCTATATCCTGTAAAGTAATATTAGTATGTTTCTTGTATCACTCATGGTCTCTTTTTTTCTCACATAACAAAACTATTTTCAATTGTTCATGGCCATTTATTTATTTATTTGGTAAGTATTAATGTAAAGAATCTGACTTTGAACCGTGTCAAGATTATTTTGTGATAATGGCTGGCTGTACATTATTCCTTACTTGATAAAAAAAAAAAAAATATGACTCATGATGGAACAGATTACAGAAAATAGAAATCGAAAACGTAATGGATATCCTCCAGGACTTGAACTCCACTTGTTTGTGGCTATTTTTATGTTTCTTGTACCTGGAGATCAATGGTTCTGGACATATAAGCCAAAAGTTTATTTTATATATATATATAAAATAAAATAAAACTATGCTGTGAAACTATGTTGGATCACAGTTCACATTTTTTTTTTACCCTCGGTGTGAAGCAGCCCATAGGGATTCATTACTTTTTTGTAAAATGTTATTACACAAAAAATACACTTTTGGTGTGAATAGGCCAATTATATGAGTTGTACAGCAGAGTCACTGTGGATTCCAAGTACTTGTTAAAGCAGTGGTCAAAGCATGGGGTCCAGGACCCACTAGGTGCCCTCAGCAAACTTCTAAAGGGCCGCAGTTTGACGTAAATTGTTTCGAATGAATGTTATTATTATTATTATTATTAGTAGCAGTATTAAACAATTAAAATAAATTAAATCATAATAAAATGCTCAAAAATACATAAAAGGATAATATTTTTCTTTTTAAACAATTGTTTAAAATAAAAAATAAAAAATCGTATTGATCCTCTTCATAGACATCAATAGTTTTTTTTATAAGAGATTTGAAGGCTAGAACTGCTAATGCCACGACTGAATTAAGCTCCATTTGGTCAAAGAGAATTAGTTCTACAGGCTATTAATGTTGTGTCTGTATGCCTGTGAATTCACAGAGCCATTTATATCAGCATTCTTTTTTATCTGAAACTGATGAGCTTCATTCAAAGGGTTGTTGGCCACCTGCTGATCTCTTCATATCGCATGCAACAGAAAACATGGGAATAAAAGGGCTCTGACAGAAAGTGTCTCAAACACGCACACAAACATGTTTTTCTGACTAAATGTAAGTTTGGAAAATATTTCACACCCAGAGTTTCTCTAGGGGTCCAGAGAGAGACTTGAGGATGCAAAAACATGAAAATGGGTTATGCAGTGTTATACAAGATGCGTAGGGGGGCAAAAATAACGACGGGATCATCTTTCGCCCACGGCGCACGAGAACAGCCACTGAACAACTGCTGTAGATGCAACATACACTCTCTTGCCTATGAAGATACACACAGCAGAGGAGCGCTTTCATTCCATCATGTTTAATGGGGGTGTGAAAAAAACTTCTTCCAACTAACTGCTTGACGGAAAAACAATGCCCAAACCCATCCAACGAGCTCAGCAAAGGCCACGGTGTCATTGTTTTCAGAGCAATTTTCATTAGGCTTATACAGTGTGCTTGTCATGAAGCTCTTCCTTTGCTTGCCGCTTCACTGGCAGCAAGTGCAATGGTTTTAGAAGTTTGGAATGGGATAGTTTTTCAACCCTTAAGTACTAAAGCGGAAAGTCTTTTCCAAACCTAAATAAAACGTCTGGAGATGCTTGAAATTGCAACTGTCTTCGAAAGAAAGGAGAGAGAACAATCAAGCGATAGCAGCAAACCTTTTCTTATTTCCTTACGAATCAAAGAGCGAGAGAAGACAACAACAACAAAACAAAACAAAAGACGAAGCCGCTTATATGTGCAGCCGGTGGTTGTTTGGCTCGGAGGGCTGTTTTAGTGGTTTGATGTGACTGAATTGAAATGCTTAAATGTGGGATAATCCTCCAGCAAAGATGGCCTTTGAGTAAAAATTCCCAACAATCACCGCCTGCCTATGTCACATTTCTGAGGGATATCTATTCACTGTAAAGAGGACTTTAGCTTTACGGAAGATTTCTGAGACAGTGGAAAAATTCAATTTATAGGAAGAATAAAAGGCTTTGCTGGCTCTTTGTTACAGCAGCCAACTATTTTGTTTCTTGTTATCTCTTCCCCGGGGCTGTGCTGAGAGGGACGGGGAGGGAGGAAAACGCCACAGAGGCTTTCGCAGGTTCCCTCATTACCTAAAAGTAACACGGGGACGGTGTCAGTCAGGCTTTTAGTGGCCTTTCGTGTACATGCTGCTTATCGTATTGTTGCAGGTACAGTATCCTCTAGGTCAGCTTTGGCTGCTTCTGTAACAGGTCTGTCCCTCTGACCTAAATGTAACAGTACACGAGACTTATTGCATAATTATTCTGGGTCATGTTTTCAAATAAAGCACTGTCACTTTCAAAGACCCCATCAAGTGGCTTGACAAATGGAGTTTTCTTTTACCTGTGTTGAAGATTTCTGTTGAAACAGGAAGTTGTGGCAGGACATACTGTATATAAGCAGGACCTAAACCAAACTTTTTGCCCCACTGCCAATGGTTGGTGGCTTAAGAACATTTACCTGCCATTCATATTTTTTACAGGCTCTATTCCAATTTTAATTCCACATGTAAAATGTCCAACGCATTCTCATCCTAGGGCGTCATATACTGACGCTTTTGACATTTCGTCTACATCCAACGCACATGGCACCCTTTAGCGTCAATATGATACGCACAGAGCTTTGTTCGGTTATGGGTAGGTTTAGGTCACGGGTAGGGTTAGGGTTAGACCGCTAGGAGGCGCCTTCTGGCCCATATCTATCTGCGTCTCATATTGACGCTAAAGGGTGCCATGTGCGTTGGATGTAGACGAAATGTCAAAAGCGTCAGTATATGACGCCTTGGGATGAGATCGGGCTGAAATGTCTCGGGCTACGACTACAACCTTTGTTCCCTAAGAAGGGAATGAGGCACTGCGTCGTAACGACACTTCACGTTAGGCTAAGAGCGTTCCACAAAGTGCCATTACGACGCAGTGCGAGTTCCCTCGAAAAGGAACTACTAGCCTAACTAATATAAATTTAAAACATTATTAAAGACCATTAAAAAGTCAGTAATAGCACAAACAAATGCAATCAAACAAAGATACAAATAAAAATAAACTGTGCTTTTCAGGTTGGTCTAACAGCACCAGATCTAACAGTCTTCTTGTGCTTGAATATTTTAATTGACAAGACTTAAACTTTCGTGACAAAGCAGCACTGGCCGGACAACTGTTCCGAGCATCATTCACGTTTGTTCACGTTCATGTCCTCACAAAATTGCATAGTTAGAATTCATAAAAATGTTACTGGCCAACCAGTGATTGACACAGTTTAAAATACTCGCCAACGCTGATTTTTACTTGCATTCAGTGCTTGGCGAGTGTTAATTTTAGTATATAAGTAATAACCAATAAGCTTTAAGTTATAGCAATGGGCTGCTTATAGTCTACAGTGTAATTATAGATATAGTAATTACATAAATGAATTACAGCTGTAAATACATGCAGTTTCTTTAAATATAAGATATAAGTAAAAACATGCATGTGCACAATAAGTGCATTGTATCAAATGATCAATTTAAATGTACATATATAGTCAAATAAAACTGGGATCACTTTTTATGTATTAATTCTAAAGCCTTTATATTATATTACACACGATTGAAAAGTTGGGGGTCAGTCATTTTTGTGATACTTTTATTGAAACACATTATTATTATGACACATTAATTGACAGTTAAGTCATTTAGAATGTTACACAAGATGTCTATTTAAAAAAAATAAAATAATAATAATCTTTAAAATTTTCTATTCATCAGAGAATCCTGAAATAAAACGTATCACTGTTTCCGCAACAGTAATTCAAGCAGCACATCCGATTTCAACAATTATATGATCATGTGACACTGAAGACCTGAGTAATGGCTGCTGAAAATGTTTAAATATTAAAACTGTCAACCGACCCTAAACTTTTGAACAGTAGTGCACATTAAATTTATATTAAAAATAACATCTTAGTATTAATTGACAATACATGTTGATATAATTGCTCATGCAAGTATGTAACTTGCAACTTGCAAAACAATAATACAAAGCAATTATATGTATATTAATGGTGTCAGCAAATAGTTTAATAAAAATAATATATCATAAAAAACAAATATATATATATATATATATATATATATATTGATCCATTGATCCATTGATCCATTGATCCAAACACTCTCAAACATAACAGCCATCATTTAAACCTGCTTCATGACAGGCCTCAAGGATCTGTTTTGAAAAACTGGGTCCACTTTGATTTCATTTTGACTTTAAAGCAGCCACTTGTATTTCTTTGAAGCATTTTTCAAGTTCAAGGGCACACACATGGTTCCATGAGATTTGTTGACGATGTGTGTACCATGTAATTGAAGCACACACCAGGGTGACAATAACAAGGAAAGAGGTTTAATAGTGGCTATGTATGCGCACTCAACTTTCTATAGAGGTCTGTTGTAAGCAGTTTCCTAGCAACACTAACTGTGAGAGCAACTGTCCTTTGTTTACACCAACTAAAGGTCTTCCCTTCTCCGACACACCCTGCCATCTACTGCAGAATACCTGATCTTATTGAAACGTACATGAACCAAAAAGTTATGAGATCTGAGCAGGGCACCAGATAAAACTCACACTCACATATTCACGCAGGTCAGACATCCGACCCTGCATGACTCAAAGAAATCATTAACTCCTTCAACACTCTAAAAAGCACAACAAACACATAAACAAACTCAAACAAAGTTGTTTTCCATTTTTCTTCTTCTGCCAGAGATGGATATTTGTACAAAAGGAAAAGAGGAAGGCAAGACACCTGCAGTTTATAAATGCAACTTGCCTGTGATCTCCTCCCTCCTGTGTGTTTTCAGATCAGACACTCTCACAGCCTGAACATGTTTACACGTTTTTTACAATTCTGCGCACCTGCCTGCACCTGCACGGATTCTGCGCACAGCTAGAGCCAAATGTCTCTGAAGACCTGGAGAGAAATTCAGTTTCCAAATGCGTTTGGAAAGGTTGTGAAGATTTTGTAGAACTGCAGTAACCTTCAAAAGACACCATTGATTTAGGGAAGTTGATTTTTGCGCGGCTTCGTTCGAAATTAGCATTGTCCACCAAGGACGACATACCTCATTTCGAGTTCATAGTCAAAGACAAATGCAAATGCACCTGCTGTTGTGTCATGAATGCTAATTACAGTATCGGACATCTGCACAGAACCTCACATGGACTGAGGAATGTCAACATTTGTAATCTCACAAATTAAAGTGGATCGGTGTGGCGCTTATTAACATTGTTTAAGTAAAAATTTGCTTAGCTGCTTGATAAATGTCAGAATGACAATTGTAGTAGTGTAGATGTTTTAGTAGCACTTTACAATAACCCAGCTAACAGGGAATTTGGTTAACGTTCATTCAAAGCTAACTGGTCATTAATCTCAAAACATTATCAGAGAAAAAATAATACATTGTAGTTTGTTACTTCTGTTACTGTTGAGAGAACATTCAAACGTAACATTTCTATAATGATTCCAGAATGATAAAATTAAACGTTCATATAACCAAGAGGAAGTTATTTGTATTAAAGATTACGAGGGCACGGAAGTTTTAGCGTTTGGTGAGCTAATCAAATATTTAAACTATATTTAATTGAATTATGTCATCCGAGTATTGCGGACTCGCTCTCTTGTTTCATACACAGCTGCTGCCATTTTGCGATGATTTTTTTGTGGACTGTAATGGATTGTAAGATAACAAAGAGGTACAATTTTAAAACAGTTTCATCTCAAATCAATTTCTCTTATCCCCATAATTATTTATGTGGCGAAACCGTGTAATAAGTGGTATGACTATACAGTATCCCTTAAATATCCGTCTAGTTTGAACTTGCCACTTTGCGTTTAAAAACCTAATAAAATATTTAAACTCAAGACAATTTTTTGTGTCTAATTAGTTGCTTATGTGGCAAGTAGCCGTGTAATAAGCAGGATGTAAATTCCTTAAGGGTGATGCAAGACCATCCTGATCCACCTGTCGGGGTTCTGCGATAACATTGGATGTACATTATCCCTTACTGTAGATCAAGCTAATAATGTACTTAATTAATGTTATCTACGGAGCCTTGTTGTAAAGTGTTACCGATTAGTTTATGCAGCATCAATTCTGACTTTTAAGACCACAAATGAGGAAAAGGGAAAAAAAGAAGAAGAGTGGAATAAAAATTGTCATAGAATTTACCTGAAATAAAAGAAGCACAGGAAACTAGATAGAATTAATTACTTCAGAATGGGAAATGTTAAATAGCTGCCCTGGATTCCCTAATTACATCTTGCATAGCCTTTGGACTGTATGCAGCATGAGATCATCTTGGCATAATGGTCATCATTCGTTCAAGTTCAACTAGCTGGATTCTACATTGTTTCATAATCATTTCAATATGCTCACTGCTGTTGTTGTGGTGCTTGTGCAACAAAATTCGATACCTGATGTTTATGATACAATGATACTTGATTTTTTACCAGATTTTTTCATGCTTTCAGTTTTGTTGAAGGTGATTAAATCAACAGTTTCTCAGCAGCTGTTAAAGATATTAATATTTACAAACAAACTCTCTGCAGCTGTTTCTTGGGTGGAATTGGAAATGAGCTGTTTTAAATTAGCGCTCCATTAAAATTGTGCTAAAATGACCAAAAGTGATGCGTGTAGAAACACTGCGTACAAAATATAGCGGTTTCTTTAGATTATCATTAGCATTGCTTGATCGTGGGAAACTTAAATTAGGACAAATCATGGATCGCAGGCACTATAAACCTCGAAAAGTTGAAACTTTATGAAGATACAAAATGTGAAAGTAGTGATTTCAGAGGCAGACTCAAGACATTACGGTGTGTTAAAGAGGAAGACACCCTACCTGGATCTCGTCAGGCGTCAGGCCTCCTTTCATGTCGCTGCTCTTTTTCTTGGGTGGCGGCGGGGCCGGCTTATGAGCAGGGGGGAGGTCGGTCCTGTTGAAAGAAAAAGAAAAAGAAAAAGGACTGACACCCGGTACCATGAGAGAGCTTTCATGGGGCCGTGACTTAAGCCTTGTGTGAGCACACGTAATGAGGAGTTGTGCCCACGTCTGCCTCTCCCGTCTGCCGGGGGTTTGATAGGCATCTCTTTACAATGCCTTTGTTGTAGCCAGTACCATTTCAGCCGTGCCCTTTCAATGGCTTCCACTAGCCATGGAGAGAGAGGTAATTAAACCAGATCATAATGGGCAAAATGGAGAGGAAAATGAGAGTGCTCGGACAAGGGTGGGTTTGAATTTTAGCCCACCAATGTTCCCATCAATACCATAAAGTGCCAGACAGACAGCAAACAGCACATGGGTCTTATCCATGATGTGAGGCCCAGTATGGAAGGGTTGAACCAGACATTATTAAATTCAGAGCCAGCTGGGATACAACTGGGAACACTAAAAATATCCTACCTAGCCTCATGAATTTGAGCACAATTTGCAGTTAACACTAGGTCACAAATAACTAGCATCAGATTAACTTAGCTTGTAAATAGTACTGCACTTAATTTGGTTGTTCCAAAACCTTGCCGCAAACCTGTAAAATCATGTACACTCACATTAAAATGAATACCAGTTGTATTAGCAGTCTAATAACAGATTTTTTTTATTTTACATGGAGTGGGTCACCTCTTGAGAGCCGCCATCTTGAAATCACTTGACCAGCCGAATACAACTCGATGTCGGTAATTCTGCTGTTACTGAACAATTTTGCTTTTGGAATAAATTAATAACGGATGATGGCGAATGGCACATTTATACAATGGCATGATAGAAAACGTCTCGGTTATGTATGGTAACCCACGTTCCCTGAAAGAGGGAACGGAGACGTTAGTCGGAGGGATCCGACAGAAATGGGATCTTCGCAGAGAGACCAATCTACTTCGAGAGAAATTAAACGAGCCAATGCACATTGGCTTGCGATAATTGCGCCAGCTGCTTCTATCACGCAGCGCAGGTATATAATGAGCAGAAGGTGCAGCGCAACTTTGGTTTTCGCTGAGGAGCCGAGCCAGGGACCCGGTCGTCTGCAGCGATGGTACAACAACATGGCGACAATACGAACGTCTCCGTTCCCTCTTTCAGGGAACTTGGGTTGCCATACGTAACCGAAACATTCCCTTACATGTCGGTCACTCCAACGTTCGTCAGAGGGAACCGACAGAAATGGGATGCCTACCAACACGCCATGTTGTTGGCCCTTCCAGTGCCCTGCATAAGCCTCACTTCTCTCCCTTTACTAGGCAGAAGCTTATTCTACCAGATCTACCTGTGCTGTCCGTACGGAACAGTACATGCTTGTCTAGAAGCAGCACCTTGAAGTGGCTGAGAGCAAGGCGTACTGCTAGCAACTCGAAGCAATTGATATGCCAATGCAGCTGAGGCCCCGTCCACAAACCCGAAGCTGCATGCCCGTTGTACGTGGCCCCCCAGCCGGTGGCAGAGGCATCCGTGAAGACCACAGCATGACTGGACACTTGTTCTAGGGGAGCACCTGCCCGTAAAAACGAAGGGTCCGACCACGGGCTGAAGGTTTGGCGACAGTGTGGGGTAATGGAAACCCAGTATATGCCGCTCTGCCACGCCCATCTCGGGACCCGGCCTTGAAGCCAGTGTTGAAGTGGTCTCATATGTAGCAACCCGAGCGGCGTTACTGTGGCTGCGGATGCCATATATATCCCAGGAGCCTCTGAAAAAGTTTAATTTTTCATTTTGAAGGGGAGCTTGTGCAGGGCCCGATTCAAAACTTGCAGGTCCAAGATTGGCCGTAACCCACCGCCTTTCTTGGGTACAATGAAGCAGGGGCTGTAGAACCCCGACTTCATATCGGCTGGAGGGACCGCTCGATCGCGTCCTTCGCCAGTAGGACTTCGATCTCTGCCCGTTAGACAGGAGCACCAGTGGCCATCACTGTGGTGAACCGGATGCCCCTGAACCTGGGAGGGCGCCGGGCGAACTGAATCACATAGCCAAGTCTAATGGTGTGGATGAGCCAGCGGGACGGTCTGCGTGGGAAGGCTTGACTGTGTTCCCGAACTGCATGCTGCTGTCCGCTGGCGATTGCAGAAGGGAATGAGAGTGGCGAGGTTACGTAACGGCACACACTGTCAACCTTGCCTTCTTGATAGGAGGAGACTGAGAGCGACAAGGCATAGCGTCAAACACTGTCAGCCTCCCCGCTCTGCCAAGAGGGGAACGAGAGCTGCGAGGCATAGTGTTGCAGACTGCCATTCTGGTCCTCTTGGGGAGAGGGGAACGAGAGCGACGAGGCATAGCAACGCGCTGTCGAACCCACCCTCGTGGAACCCAGAGATGAAGAAGTGGGTACCGCCAGCTGTGGGGCCAGCGGCGGAACAAAAAGAAAGGAAAACAAAGGATTCTCCACCCGGCCCTCCTCCGGGGGAGGGAGATGTGCGGACATCAACTCCCGAAAAGCAGTTTCTTCCATCTCTGGGTTGCCCGTCTCAGGGTCGCTTGCTCTTTCTCTTCCCAGCGGATTTAACAGGAGCCTGGACGGGGTGGCCGGCCCTCTTGCTGCCGGCCCGCTGCTGCCTGGGTGGAGGCTGCTGCTGAGGCTGAGCAGGGGCGGAGGCGGCAGCAGGAGGGTGCCCTCGGTGACGAGCAGACGAAGGAGCTGCGACAGACAGCTGGGTGGAGGCAGCAGCTGGCTGTCAGGGCAGGATGTGTTTGATGACCTCCGTCTGCTTCTGGGCTGCCGAGAACTGTTGGGCAAAATTTTCGACAGCGTCGCCAAAGAGGCCGACCTGGGAAATAAGGGAGTTAAGGACAAAGTTGCATCGCAACCGACCGCTCCACTGGTACCCCTTAGCTGCACCTCCGTAGCGGAGCCCCAAAAGAAACGACTGGCAACGCCTAGGATGGGCCAACACGCTCTCTCGGAAGCTCCACGGTTTTCGGTGACACTGTCACCCTCAGATCACCAGTGCTGTTAGCCGAAGTATCCCTCAGCTGGTCGAGACAGCGATCATGACCGTCAACCGAAGACAAAAAGTCACCGCATCCAGAAACACACGGGCGGAATGACATCTTGAAAAAGACGCTCTCTCACACCCGTGTTGCTCTTTTAGAAAAATCTGCTTCTCTTAGTGCTGAAGCGCACAGGGGGATGTCCACGGCCAACAGCGGGAATGTAGTGCAGTCCGCTGAGGCACTCAAACCGAAACCAAAATCAACAGCTGATTGCACGCAGAGCTGTGAAGCACGCAGAGCCGTCACACCAACACGAACAGAGAAGAGAATCTTCCAAGAGCGCTCATCAAATTTTCTTGAAGAAGATTGAAGAGCAGAACCATTCAGAAGCTCGGCTCCGAAGCGAAATGCAAAGTTGCGTTGCACCTCCTCCTCATTCTATACCCGCACTGCATGATAGAAGCAGCTGGCGCAATTATCGCATGCCAATGTGCATTGGCTCGTTTAGTTTCTCTCGAATAGACTGGTCTCTCTGCGAAGATCCCATTTCTGTCGGATCCCTGCGACGAACGTTGGAGTGACCGACATGAAAGGGAACTGGAAACTTTTTCAGCATACAGCAGTCCAAATTAATGTTATAATCAAAAAAGCCTTTACATTTGCAGATAGGAAGTAGTAGTGAAACTATATTTGTTATTGTTGGCGGTTGATGTTCAAATGTTCTGGGTTTTTATTATTATTATTATTTTTATTATAGATTTTGGATGGATGGATAGATGAAACAACTTTGACTTTAAGATGGTAGATAAATATTTGTACCAAGTGGTATTAGGTATTGCAAGACACTCATAATCAGGGATGGGATGCATTTAAAATACGTATTTGAAATACAAAATACTATTGGAAAAAAATCAAATGTAATTTGTATATAAATACATTTAAAATGAGACATGTAGGTGCAACGTTACCAGGGATGGGTTACTTATAGTCAACAGAATGTGTTAAAGGGACCATTAAAAAAAAGTGCACGGTTCTAAATCCATTAGAATGGTGAACGGTTTTGTGCTGAGGTTCACCTTGCACATAAAGCTGAAAATGTAAACAAAGGTAATTATCAAAGTCACCAATATATGTCAAAAGCCTTTCATGGAAAGGCATCTGTAAATATTCAGTCTATGTGTGGGGTCTTAGATACATACGTGCAATGCACAAATATTTTGTAGCGTATTTTGCCAAAATTGTAACTTCCTCAATGCAATGGTCGTACTGCAGAGAGATCCAATCACCCGCTGTCTGGCACTACTCATGACCTCTCTCATGACACTTCAAC
The DNA here is from genome assembly GCA_021554675.1 of Leuciscus idus. NCBI lineage: Eukaryota > Metazoa > Chordata > Actinopteri > Cypriniformes > Leuciscidae > Leuciscus > Leuciscus idus. The sequence goes on from CM038634.1 coordinate 7,292,214, forward strand.
ACACACGGGCCTCGGCACACAGCTGATGTGCTTCTGGAGAGTTCATGCAAACACCCGATATTCAATTTTACTTCAAATAAGTCACAAGTTACTGAGTTTAGCAAAAAGTGAAGAACAGCATCTGGTGAGTCATAAACTGTCCAATTTTCTGCACTGTAATTTCATTCATAAAGCCCGAAAATTCTAATAAAAGCCAGTTCCCAGAAGAGAACTCAGACAAAACTCAAAAGCAGATGTCAAACTGCCACGCACACGTACACACAAGCTCGCGCATGTAAGCACACACGCACCCACGCAAAATGTTATACGAATGTGGGTGCATACGCGATATGAACGCATACATACACAGACACTGCTCTAATACGTTTTTGGGTGCTGTTATTTGCATCGCTTGAAGGAGACCCAAATAATTCTCTCTGACAGGTGAGCTGTGCAGGAGTTGCCATCTAATTTCCAGAAAGAGGAAATCTCTTTCCTCAAGCATGTTAGCAGTCAGACATCATCCCACTCATTCTGACAAGATGTCTGTGTTGATAGATAATGAAGCACGGTGCGTGTGTGTGTGTGTGCATGCGTGCATGTGTGTGTGCATGTTTTTCTATCCCGGTGGAGACTTGAAACTGAATGCACACTGACTCATGGGGACTCATGTCACTGTTGGGACCTAAATTGAGGTCCCCATGAGGAAACAAGCTTATAAATCATACAGAATAAGGTTTTTTGCAGAACATTTTCTGTGATGGATAGGTTTAGGGGTATGGGATAGCGTATAAGTTTGTACAGTGTAAAAATGTTATGTCTATTTAAAGTCCCTATAAAACATGGAAATCCAACATGAGTGTGCATGCGTGCGTGCGTGTGTGTGTCAAATAATAGATCAAGGGAAATGCAGGCAACATAGCTCTTCAAATTTTACACAAATGCACTAAAACATGCACATTTCCACTGGCAAACACACCACCACATGTCGCTGTCGAGTTGCATGACCTTTCCACGAGGCCAAACGGGCTCTGTAAAGTCAGGGCAGCTTCTCTCCATTTCCTCTTTTATACACATCACTTCCACTTCACATCACATCACATCACCTTGTATCACACTAGATAGAGGCATGGCACTGGCACACGACGACCTATACAAACACTCACTGCAGATAAACACACACACATAAGGCAATCTCTGGAACATTTCCAAGACACAATTCACACCAAAATTATTGTTATTATTTATTTTTAAATTTGCATATAGAAAAATCTAAAATGTTTGAGCCATTAAGATTTGTGCAATATAACATTATTATGCAAATTCCTCAATATTGTGTAAAACATATCACAATGTCATTACTGTAGTAACATGTATGTATGTATGTATGTATAATTTCCACTATTCTCAAACATTTTACATTACAGTTATGTGAATGGGTGAGGATGGGGTAAAAATGATATCTTCATGAGCCTAAAAACATGCCTTGATTTTCTTTAAACTGCACTTATTTTTCTTTTGATGTCGGGCTAAAAAAGACTCGACACATTCTTGACAGGTTTCTTGACATTCACACGGACAGAATCACACACACATCATGTTTAAAGCCTAATGGTTAATATGTGGGCTGCCAATACAAAGGTTGTAGGTTTATACAAAAAGGATGTGAGTCAGTAACTAAAGGCCTTAAGCAAAGCATTCAATCCAGAGTCACTCTTAAATGACTGTGCTGCAAATGAGTGAGCAGTAATTTACTTAAAAGGGATTATATAATATATATACTATTATAAATGATTTAATATTTTTGGTTACACTTTATTTTAAGGTGCTGTAGTTACATTGTACTTACTCAGATAAGTACTGAGTAATATAATTAACTGTGTACTTATAGCGTTACGGTTAAGATTAGGTTTAGTGTTTGTTACTTAACAATTTACTGTTATCACTATAGTAAGTACATGTCGGAACGTGTAACTGTTGAAATGTTAAATGTTTCTTTCTGTTGTTGTGCCTTTAAAGGAACACTCCACCGTTTTTTTAAATAGGGCTTATTCACTTTCTTTCCTACATTTAGATAGGTGGGCAAATGCATTTTTGTCTCAGTGCATGCATTGTTTTAGTTTGACAGGGTCGGCGCTAGCTTAGCTTAGCACAATGAATGGAATCCTTTGTTGCCAGCTAGCATGTCCTGAGTAAAAGTGATATAAATTTTTTTAAAAACCCACCTAATTACTTCTTGTGGCCTGCGTATTCACAACAAGTACAAATAGTGATGCAGATTAACACTAGGCGATTTCCTAGGCAGATATTGACTTATATATTAAGGACTATATTAGGGGGAAGCACAGGCGAAGCACTGCTACTTGGGCGTGATATCTCTGCGCCCAAGTAGCAGTGCTTCACCTGTGCTTCCCCCTAATATAGTCCCAAGTCAATATCTGCATAGGAAATCGTCTAGTGTTAATCTGCATCGCTATTTGTATTTGTTGTGAATACGCAGGCCACAAGAAGTAATTAGGTGGGTTTTAAAAAAAATTTGTATCACTTTTACTCAGGACATGCTAGCTGGCAACAAAGGATTCCATTCATTATGCTAAGCTAAGCTAGCGCCGACCCTGTCAAACTAAAACAATGCATGCACTGAGACAAAAATGCATTTGCCCACCTATCTAAATGTAGGAAAGAAGGTGAATAAGCCCTATTTCAAAAAACGGTGGAGTGTTCCTTTAAAGGGTTAGTTCACCCTAAAAATTCAAACTCTGTCAGTAATTACTCACCCTCATGTTGTTCCAACCCCGTAAGACTTTCGTTCGTCTTCGGAACACAAATTAAGATATTTTTTGATGAAATCTGAAAGCTGATGGGTCTCGATGTAGTGTTTAAAATGGTTCTAAAGTGTGCATTTCCTGGATGTCTGAATCGGGTGCACACAAAAAGTATTCTCGTCGCTTGATAAACTTAAGGTTGAGCCACTGTAGTCACTTGGACTATTTTAACAATGTCTTTACTAACTTTTCTGGGCTGGCAGATATCAATTACCTTGCAGCCTATGAAGAAGTGAGCCAGCGCTCAGATTTCATCAGAAATATCTTAATTTGTGTTCCAAAGATGAACGAAAGTCTTACGGGGTTGGAACAACATGAGGGTGAGTAATTACTGACAGAATTTTTGGGTGAACTAACATGACTTACATGTAAATAGAGTGCTGCAGCTACATACTATGACATACTACATTTTTGTTGGCCAAAACCCAAGTACGTGTCAGCATTTTATCACCTCCACTTCCATCCTCCCGAAGTCAATGGCTTTTCTGAAGGTTTTTTTGTTTTTTTGACAACTTCGCATGAAAGTTGTGTTCATTTGTGAAGAACAAAACATGTAAGACTCATAAACTTTTCACAGATCTTATGTTCTGCAATAATCCAAAAGAAAATGGAAAAATCCTATTTGGTCTTTGTCAAGTGAAAGGTGATGCTAACTTTCAGGTTGGCCTACAAAAAAAAGAAACTTCATCACTGCAGCACTCTACACCCTCTTCATATGTTAAGTTAATGTGTCAATGTGTTGTACAAACTGTTAAAATCCGATGTAAATATCAGAATCCTGATTAACAATAAAGATAGACCCTAACATTGGGTTATATATTTTAGGGGTGTAACGATACACATATTCGTATTGAACCGTTCGGTACGAGGCTTTCGGTTCGGTTTTCGGTACGCATTTTCAAACCGAACCATTTTTCCTGCCGACCAAAATTTCGTTATTTCAAATGTAGGCGCGTTGCGCGTGGCAAGCACGCTCATAATGTAAGAGACGCCGGCGCGACCACAACATTGCCCAACATCAAATGGCAAACGTAATGCAAGCGGAACGAAACTGCTCGTTATTGTGTGGTTGAAGGACCGTTTATCAGTTTGGACCAAAGCAGCGCGAGCCGATCGTGATCATGCGACACTGTTACTACACAGTGCTGATAAGAGATCCAGTAAAGAAAGCATTTGAATTCGCCACAGAAGTAATAACATCGCTGCGAGATCTAGTGAGAAACATTCACATTTCTCCGTTATTAACGGATCAAACAGCGCTGACGTGGAAACCTGGAAGAAACATTGTGTCATTGGAATGAACTATCCAGTGTCCACAGATCAGCAACATTCATCATGGATTTACTGTAGTTACACTAACTGTAACCATGGAAGTTTGGCAGGAATAGTAGGCTATAATGCTTTCAAGTAATATTACGTCGGTTTTATTTCAACATTATGAATAAAATTGCTGCCCTCAAATGTCAATCTGAACTAAAATAAACCCATTATTACATTTCATTTTTTCCAAGGAGCTGTTTTGTTTGATATGCTCCTAAGAAGAGTCAATTATAGCTCTAGAATTGCTTTAGATCATACTTTATGATGTTAGTTTTAATAAAAAAAGAATAAAAAAAATTAAATCAAGGAAATTTCTCTGGCATTTCTTTCTTTTTGCTGTATCGAAAACGTGTGACACAAGTGTATCGTATCGAACCGAACCGTGAATTTTGTGAACCGTTACACCCCTAATATATATATATTTTAATCACATTGTTCCATGTGGGTCATGAAATGTTCATTGCAATGGAAACCCGAAGGATTTCTCCAGGTATTATTCCCTTTTACAGACACACTCATCCATACATAACATATGAAAATGAAGAAATATCCAAAAAAGATAAATAGTTGAAGAAATGGAACACGTGCGTGCACACTTTTCACACAGACAACAATTACACAGGATAATGATGATGCATTATAATTAACATAAAAGCGTCCATCATTCTAGCAAATCACAAATCTGCATAAGCGTGCAAATGACTGAAGTTGTTCTAAGCTGCTCTAAATATAAGTAATGTAACCGCCTGTCTAAACACTGCTTTGTGCTGTGGTGAAAGGATCAATGAATAGCTTTTAGAATGTGCAGTTTCTTTTACAATTACCCTGTGAGGTGCTATCACCTTATACCACCTCTTATTCACTCTCTGCTGTTCAACAAATGAACACTCTTTTATGTAGAGTTTGTACTGTATATAATTGTGTGCAATAAGTTGCAAGAAAATAGGATACATTGTTATCGTTTGTTTTGTTTTTGTGGTATCACTATGGAAGTAAAATAATGGAAAAAAATTCTTCAAATAATGAAGAAATATTCACAGCTTAATTATACGACCATGTTGAATTTCAGCAAGCCTTAAAAATACAATGCATTAAAATGCAAGCATTAGTGCAATTCAGCAAGCTTTTTTTTTTTTCAAATATATTTGTCCTTAATTTTCTTCCATATATCCCATTCATCATCAGATTCTCTCACCCCTACATTTCTAGTAAAAAATGTAATACAAATTTAATTCCTAAGTCTAGTGAAGAATAAGCTGATGTTCTGCAATAACATCACAACTGAAGATCAAAAAGGGCCTCATGTGTTTCTGACCTGCATCTATTTAAATTTCATACAGACTCACAGTGCAATTAGAGCAGACTGGGTCTTCCTGACCTGTGTCCTCAGAAGCCGTTCACATCTGGCCACAGCTGGAGACAGATGTACTGCAGTGAGACTGCATCCAATCAGCAGCTGCCTGCAGTCCTAACACTGACATGTTCATCTGTTCAGAAGATGTCAGTTTCTGGAGTTTCCGCCAAAAATGGCGGATGGCGGATTATGATTGGTCAGATCGCCTGTCAATCAAACTCCCTGCGAAGGGTCAATTACTGGCTTGAGAAATTCTAAAAACATTATTGGGATGAAGTATTTTTGTAGGCCAAAACCCAAAACGAGTTAGCATTTTAGCACATCCGGTTCCAGCATCCTGAAGTAAATAGGTATTTTTAATGGGATTTTGGTTACATGCATGAAATAAGATCTGTGCTTAAAACAAGCTCAATATAGTTGCACGTTTTATTCTACGACAGAAAGAAATACACCAGTAATACACCCTCATGATTTTGTAAAGCTTCTACTTGTCTTTGGTTGCTAACAAGAGGCTAAATGAGACTGCAGACGCTTTCAGAGACATTAAATGCCATCATCTGAACAGGTAAACACATCTACTTGCTAGTCTGCTTTTACAGCCGTATTGTGTTTATATTCGTGCTCTTGCAAACTATTCTTACTCAAATAAATAAATAAAATAAAGATAGAAAGAGTTTGTTGGAAGCTTAATGGTGGTGATGTTGAAGTCATGCTAGTGTGGTGTAGTTTGTTTTTAGCCTATGTTTAGCTTTTTCTGGTGATTGTAATAATGCTTCAAAATGAATATAAGTTGTCTAAGAATTATAAACTTTTGTTAGTTACAAAGCTTATTTTCTGCAGTAATCCAAAAGCCAAAAAAAAAAAAAAAGAAGAAATTGTCAAGTGATGCTAACTTCCAGGGAGCATCCAAACATTTGGAACATTCTCCATAAGCAGCAGCTCAATGCAGCACAGAAACAGTATTTTAACATGAACTGAACAGAAGACTTGGTTGAATGTCTAATGCAAATGGCACACATAATTGGAATCACTTCAGGAGTTTCAAAGTCATCATCTGATTGGTTAAATTCTGCAGGCTGTCTGGTCAATGTGTCTGACGCGTGCTCTAATGGTCCACCTCAAAACAAAGCTGCCCTGACCCCAAACCCTCTCATGGAAGAAGAAAAGCCTTTATGTTTACGACTGCGACAATGAGCGCTTACCGGGATCAGCTTAATGCTGTATTTTCAAATGTATGTGAAGCTCATGGCATAGACTCATAAAATACATCCAGTTGTTTTACTTGGCAGTCTGTTGCTGTAGGGACATTGACGTTGCATGTTCACACCCCTAAACATGACGTGGAACAAAACAAACTGTGATAGGTTGCTTTACATGTCAGTCCAACGCATTCTCATCCTAGGGCGTCATATACTGACACTTTTGACATTTCGTCTACATCGAACGCACATGGCACCCTTTAGCGTCAATATGACACGCACAGAGCTTTGTTCGGTTATGGGTAGGTTTAGGTCTGGGGTAGGGCTAGGGTTAGACCGCTAGGAGGCGCCTTCTGGCCCATATCTATCTGCGTCTCATATTGACGCTAAAGGGTGCCATGTGCGTTGGATGTAGACGAAATGTCAAAAGCGTCAGTATATGACGCCTTGGGATGAGAACGGGCTGGTCAGTCAGACATCTTCTGATCAGTCCTTGCCGATGAAAGCTGCCATGGAGTCCAGACCTTTTGCCGTCAGTCTAAAGATCTGGCTCCACGATACTACGACACACCGAACATCATTACATTTTCAGCAACTCAAGTTGGTGTAGCATTACAAAACATCACTGTTTTTAATGTCACATAGTATAAAGTAGGGAGTTCCCTATCCCAGTCAAGTTCAAATTTTTTTCGAAGACTAAAAAATCGGGTCTCACTTGAAAGCCCCAATCCCCTCTGAGTTGTAGAAAACGGCTAATGGAAATAGTGAGTGGCTTTTACATGCGAAGCCACTCCCCCATACATACGGGTATATAAGATGGCTGCAAGCATCCACTCATTCAGATTTTTGCTTCGGAGCCGAGTGGTTGCGCACAGTGACCAATCTCTTCCAATCACCTCACAAAGAGCATTCTCCTGATTTAAAAGAGCTTGTACATGAGAGGAAGTCTCTCTTGATGGTGAAAGGCCGCATTCAGTGGTTTTGCGGATTCGCCATTCCAAAAAAAAAGAGCATTAGCACAATTAAGTGCGGCGATTGGGTGCTTCTGAAGTCCCTCTCCTTTTGACTAGGAACGCTTCCCAAGATTTTCCTAACAGAGCAAGCACGGACGGCGAGTGTCTTTTAAAGATGTCTTTCCGTCCATGTGTTTCTGGATATAGTCATGTCCTCATCTAAATCGTACGTCTCACATGTCTGGTGTTCGTGGATGGTTCATGCCAAGCGTGACAAGTGCTGAAAGTGCTGCACAAGTGCTGAAAAGTGAAGCCAAAGCGTCTTGATCGCCCCCCGGTGGCTGGTCCCAGTATAGGTCATAAAGCCCGCCTCCCCAAGAAGTCTAAGTGTCTAAACTAAACAATTAAATTACACTTCAAATAATTTTTTTTTTTTCAAATATGTTTTCTATCATTTAAGGTAGTATTTATCATGCTGATTTAAGTTTAAGTGTTCGTTTTTTTAAATAAGTTTGGTCTTAATTGGTTATAGAAGTATAAAACGGGAATGCTATAAAAACGGGAATGTGACATCATGATTGACAGCTGTGATTGACAGCATCTCTAAACGAAGTAGTCACTGAGGCACCAACAGACTTTTGTTTTGGATTTTCAGGAGGAGATTGGAGCTTCAACTTTAATTTCTACATGTCCATAACTGTTTATTTCACACAGTAAATTTTGTATTAACCATTTCTGAGGAAGTGAGGGCGGGACCTTGATATCGCGGCTTTACTTCCTGCTCACTACTGCTTAGAAGCAGGTCCCAAATCTGCACAAGATGTCAGCGTCATATTAGGAATTTGGCGGCTTCACTTTTCACCAATGGAAGAGAGTGAAGGGGCGTCGTCCATTTTTTTTAACAGTCTATGGTCCATGCTCTCACTGCGAGAGCATGACCATGTCGGCATTGCGGTCGTGAATCCGGTCTGCTGTTACCCAGTCCAGTATCTGACACGGAGCACTTCCTCCGGGCCAGTCTCCATAGACTCCTCTAGCATACTCTAGCTCATGCTCATGCTCTTCTCTAGCTCGCCGAAATGCCGGATGATGGCACGAGTCCTTCTCGTGGGAGACACAGCGTGTCATTCGGCGCTCTGGATGAGGATCAGTTGTTGAGAGCTGCATCAGAGTGTGGGCTATTGTCCTCTGGAGAGGAAGATGAAGTTCGCCAATTCCATTGGTCGTTTTTTGACAACTCAGAGGAGATTGGGGCTCCCAAGTAAGATGTTAACTACATTTTGTTAGTAACTTGTAGTAGAGCCAACTTTTTTTGCAAAAGAGTAGCTTGACTGTAGTCTAACTACATTACATTACGAGTAGCTTTAAGGTTCTCCCCCAAAATGCATCTGAGAATGGGCCTATGAAGCCTTAATGGAATAGTTCACAACAAAGTCTTTATTCCATGGAACAGAAAATAAACATGTACACTACTTTCTATGCATTTATAATGGGTAGGGAGAATTTTTAGTTTTTACATAAATGGCAACTTAAATGTCCCTCTATTTCTCACACTTATCTTGCAAAATAGTGAATGAGTCATTCATGGTGCTTTTTGTTTAGTTTCTTTGTAGGTTTTTTTTTTTTGTAAGTTTTTTTTGTTGTTGTCATTTTGGAGCTTTCCCAGGCCCAGTCCTCATTCACTTTCATGATATTGAAAACACTAGCCACAATGTTCTTCAAAAATGATCCTTTTGTGTTCCAAAAAAAAAAAAAAAAAGTCATATGGAGGACAGATTTTTCATTTTTAAGACAATTTCAAATGCTGTCTATATAGGTAGCTCACTAGGTTTCAGAACAGCTAGAGAGTGTTTGTGTGTGAGAGAGAGATGGAGAAACAGAGATCTGCTGAGGGATAAGCCTTGACAGACAGCGTCACTTCCAGATGCACCATTATCTTTCTTCAAAGGGACAGAATAATGAAAGGCAGCTAAATAATTCAGAAACTTTCTCCTTTCCAGCATCTCTTTTCGCAGAAAAGGATCACTCCCTCTTTGATCCCATTCTGAATTTCACACGCTCGCTCTATAGAGAAAATTGATCTAATTATTGATCCAATTAGACTTATGAGGTACACAGTGGTTTACCTTTTTTCCCTTATTAGGCATCAAGCAGAGACGCAGAATAGTGCTTTAATTCAAATGTGTACCAGGAATGAATCACAGAGCTGAAAAAATTGATTTGGCAACTAAAATCCACCAGGAAAGAAAGGCCCCAGACACAGCAAGTGGAACATAACTCATGTTTCTGCTCAATGATATCAGGTCTGTTGCATTTCAACTGCATTGGCTTAAATGGCACACGTTGTACACCATATTCTGTATAATCTTTTTTTTTTTTTTTTTTTTTTAAGACAATGATTCTTAATTATTCTTTAAATAAGAAGGAAAATAACTGGATTAAAGGGAAAATAGCTTTTAGCAAATTAGTTGATCACCTAGAAAGAAAATCATTATCGACTTTGACACTTAGATATAATTAAACCATTTAGATTACATAAACAAACAAACACACACACACACACACACACACACACACACACACACACACACACACACACACACACACACACACACACACAAAGTTATTTGAAAAACACTGCTGACTTTACACCACTACATAGGTGTAAACATGCCAAATTATTCCTTTTATCAACATCTTTTATTTAAGTGCAAAAATACTAGCCTAGAAATCTAGACGCACCCTAGCGGCAGCAAAATGTATTTTGCAGCCAGGGCAGTCTAGCAACTCTCCATAGACTTTCGAGCTGCAAAAACCTAAATTGGGTCAGGCCAATCACGTCGCTTATAGAGTAGGCGGGCGGGCTTAACATATGACGACAGAGTTGCGACGGTTACCTGCTACTTGAAAACAAAGAATGACGGCTGCTGGCGAACATCTTTCGAATCGGCTTTGTCCGCGACTCTGGAGGACTTGGAGTTAAGTTTTTCTTTGAGAAAAGAGCAAAGAACGGCACTTAAGTCATTCTTAAAAAAAAGGAAGATGTGTTTGTCGTTTTGCCGGCCAGATATGGCAAAAGTTGAATCTATCAACTAACGTTAGCTCCGCTGTTGGGAAAATGCTCTGGTTGGTTGAAGCGCTGTCCTATTGCGTGCAGAGGGAATTTGAAAGACAGCCGTTTATCCCGCCCCTCGGATTGAGCGTGTCTATGGTGAGTTTCCAGACCAAACATCTTAATGTAGGTCTGGCTTGCCAGGCTACACAAATACGCCACCTTCAAGACAAAGACTTCATGACATCACTTCCTTCGATTCTCTCTCTATGGGTGCTTCTGATTTCTTATTTGTGCATCCTCGTTTCCTTTCCTCACGTCTCAGCTCCACCCCCTGTAGGATGCCAGTGGAGGACGGGGGAATCCAAGGAAAGCTTATTTGTACATTGGAATATTCTTGATCACTCGAGCGTCACTTCACTCATCAGCTGCGCTCAAAAGATCTGCCCTTATGTTGTCAAACTATGGTTATTTAAGAAATTATTAAATAAAAGATAAAGATCAGGCAAGATGCCCTGTTGATACATGTGTGATATATGGTTTATTTAAACTGCAAAGGTGAAGCATACATTAAAATTATTGTGACAGGTGTGAAGGGGGAGGAGAATTTATACGCGTGTCAGGTTTCTCGACAAGGAAGACTTGGACACCTGTGTATCCTCGCTCATGAGTCCTCTGGAAGCCTCCTCACTCCTCGTTCCTCGCCTCCTCGCGGTGCAAATAAAGAATTGAGATGTAATTCAAGATGGCTGAATTCAATCGGTTTCCGGGTCACAGGCTGGAGGACGGAGGAACGAGGAAACGAGAAAGCATCAATTTGAGTATTGAGAAGCATCCTATATTTATCAAGCTGCTTACATGTGCTATCGCTTGTTTCTGCTTCTTCTTTAGATGTCTTTTGATCAGAACTCTTTCAGAAGATGTGCCACAGCGCCTCCTACCATATAACAGTGAAAACATAGAAGTCCAGAAATGTCTGTCAATGGCGGGGAAAGAGTTATAAGCCATTATGGAGAGAAAGAAATCCTACATATTTAGTTTTTTTTTTTTTTTTTTTTTTTTTTTGACAGCATGTCTTTCTAAGAAACGATTTGCCAATGTCTGAGTAATTATGTACAGTAAGCCAATGTAAATCTCAGAGTAAACACATTCTTGGACACAGTGCATTATAATGCCAGACTGCATTAGAAACAAACTGAGGATTTATGTCTAATGCAAATGTGAATCCAGTTTACCATTAGGAAGGATTTGAAGTATTCTGACATGAATAGCCCTACAGGTTGACTGGTGCATCCATATACTTGAACCCACAAGAACGATGATGTAGCCATTTTTGGCAGGAAACATAGAAGTGCAGGTCTGGCCACCTTCACGACCTGCCCTTCTTCTTGGTCTGTTGGCCACGAAAAGCTCAGGGCAGCTTAAGAGGGGAGATTTGACAGGGATAGAGAGAAAAACATAGCTAATCCCTGCTCTGAAAAGAGTAATCTATGAGAAAGGGTTAGGAAGAAGGGAGGAGAGACAGAGAAAGAAGGAAAATTACTTTCTGTGATCCTTTGACAAAGGAAGTGAGGCTATCAGTCGAGGGCGACTAAATCTGTAGAGAAGAAGAGAGGGTTTAAATATGATGTCTTTTTTTGTTTGTTTGCCTTTATTCTTACAATCAGAGCTGCAGCTCAGCCTGTTGCTAAAGCCAAGTTTATGTTGTGTTTCTTCATGACTTCATGTCCAAAAATCTCCATGGCCCGGATGTGAAGTGAGGCCAGTCTCCGGCACCTCTATTGATCTCTGTTGATCACTATCTTATTTGGTCATTTAAATGCTAATGACACTTCTAATCATGCAACAGGGGGAAACACAATCTGATATAGAGTAGCCAATGATGTGCTGCTCTTTGTCTCAGATAGGATCCTCTGTGATTCAGAATTACTGTTAAAAGAGTTAGGAAATTATATTTAGGATCTTATTATGATGTGTCTCCTTTATCAGACTAGATGATAACTAACTAACTAATCTATCTACAGTATATGTCTGTCCAACGCTATCTCATGACCAATTCGTACAAATTTGTACGAGTGAATACGAGGTGGCAAATTCGTACGAATTTGTACAATTTGTCTAAACCCCAGTGATGGGTAGGTTTAGGGGCGGGGTCAGGGCTAGGTCATTCGTACGAATTCATAAGAAATGGGCAACTCGTGAAATATGTACGATTTACCAAAAATCATACAAATTCATACGAGTAAGGTCATATGAATTCGTACGAATTAGCCACCTCGTAAAATATGTATGAATTGCCGTGAGATCGGGTCTGTCTGTCTGTCTATCTATCATATATTTAGAATCAGCAAAATGTATGTGTATGTGTATGTGTATGTGTATATGTGTGTGTGTGTGTATATATATATATATATATATACATAGCCTATACTGTATAATTACAGGTGCTGTGAAATTTCTTCTATTGAACCCAAAGCCAATCCATATTGTTGTTTTGGGCTTATAATAAACCCTGTCATAGCCCTGTCACTGTAACATGTTTTCTGCTAGTGGCCGGAAGTTAAATTATTGCAGCAGAGCCTTTAATATCACTTCAGCTCTGGTTGTCAGAAGTCAATACCACACACTGCTCTCTAAAATCAAATAGTGCCACATTATTATCGTACACAGGAACACACTTAGAATCAAGGAAATAGACTGCATCGATTATATACCTCTGTGTCAACATAAAATGAATTATTATCACAAACTCATCCCTAGGGATGAAAATTATGACTTATTGCATTGTGCCTTTATCTGTTTTCACAGACTGCCCATCCATTGAGAATTGAATCTCAGTGATTGACTCTTTGAACTGCCAGCAGTGCTTTTCATGATCAGCAACCAACCGTTGTGCCATTTAGGCCTCCATGAGGACTGAAAATGATGGGAATTGACTATTTCTTGCACATGTCATGTTAAAGCTGTCAACAGGCATTGAGTTCACATACTCTAATAGATGTGCCAGACTCTTAAAGATAGCCAGACTCTTTGTCAAGACTTTGGAAAGCTTTGATTTGTACTTCACCTTGATTCAAGACCACTCTATTAAACTTTAATCAGTGCATAAACATCACACTGAATGACACAATCATCTCTATAGAATGAACTCTTAATTTTAAATGATCAAGAAACATAAGGAATATCAAGATAAAGAAGAGGAGAAATGTCTCACTTAGAAGAGAAAACTTTCAAAATAGTTTTACTTTTTTTAAGTTTTACTTAAAAAATATTTCAATGTATAAATGTTAATTTGCCATTTATTTATAAAAAAACAAAAAAACAAATAGCCTCTTTCCCCAATACTTCTGTCATTACCTTTAAGACAATCATTTTAGATTACCCCCCAAAAATACATTTTGTTAACATGGGAAGTGTAAAGGGGGTACATTTCTACTAGGACAAACAGTTTGAAGATCAGAAACTTATTGTAAGATTTTTAATAATGATAATAATCTTTATTAGGTCATTACAAAACATATCAGAATATTTGCATTTTATTCAAATAATTTAAAGGTTAATTAACTTTTTTTTTTTTTTTTTAGTGTCATGACCATTCATATCTTTACCATCACACCAAAATCTGCTGTACTTGCGATCAATGTTTTGAAACATCTTTTGAGCAAGTTATTTTAATTTTTTTATATCTAATGAAGTTAAAAAGGTTCCTAACAGAAGTACAAACATAGACAAGCACTTAAGCAATAGCTCTATCACTGAAACACCGGCAACAAGCAGATAAGGACTACTGTTCACCAGGGACACGTATTCTGTAACATGCAGACAAATACATGCTTGCAAGGCAACACAAGGAGAGAAAAGAGACCAACGGAGGCAGGGAGACATGTTTTAGCATATTGAGCAGAGTTTTCAGTGTGAGTGAGGTACTTTACTAAAGTAGTTTTTGTTTTAGAAGTAAAACTAAACGAGAAATCTCTTGAGGAATGATTGTTAGACAAATAACTTTTCATCAAAAGAGTGCATGATGAAAGTGCACACTTCAAAAAGCTTAATTTTGTAGCTTGCACACATCATTTAGGCCTTTCTTCATCTTTGGTCAATGCAAAGTCATCCAAAAACGCCTCGGTTACGACTGTAACCTCGGTTCCCTGAAGAGGGAACTCCCGTTGCGTCGAAAACTGACGCTATGGGAACGCTTTGCGTGATGACGTCTTGAAGCACATGTAAAATCAGTCCAATGGTGTGGCGGAACGTCAGAGGCGGGTGACGTCACGTACCAGGAAGCTATAAAAGCCGGCCCGAAACAGAAAACGAAAGCTTCGTAAAGTCTGAAGTCGCGCTGACAGGCATGAAGGAGATATGGCAAGGCGACGCAACGCTCGTTCCCTCTTCAGGGAACCGAGGTTACAGTCGTAACCGAGGCGTTCCCTTTCAAGGGAACTCCCGTTGCGTCGAAAACTGACGCTATGGGAACGTCTATACCAACGCCTCCATAGCTACAAATGTCTGTCCTGTGTGTAATCATGTGAGCAGCACTAGGAAGACAAAACATGAGACCCTGGAGCAGAGTCTAGATCCAGAGAGTAAAACCTGACGAAGGTGTGCGGTGAGGACCAGCCTGCCGCATCACAGACGTCCTGTAACGATACTCCTGATATAAGGGCCTTAGAGGCCGCCATACTCCTAGTAGAGAGTGACCGGACAGCCAAAGGAGAAGGCTGTCCAGCCGCCTCATAAGCCAGTGAGATAGTCTCAACCACCCACTTGCTCATCCTTTGCTTAGACACTGGACCTCCCTTGTTAGGGGAGCAAAAGTCACTTTTACGCCACAGGGCAGCTCTGTGGACATACGCGTCTAACGCCCGAACAGGGCAAAGCAAATTATTCGCCTCCTGGTCCGATTTCGAAAGGGAGGAGGACCTCCAAGTGCCACGAGGGAAACGAGATACCAAAGGGTCTTTCCCCACAGACATTCCACCCAAAGGACTGTGGTAAGCACCTAAGGCCGCCACATAAACCTTTAAAGTGGACGGGGTCAGACCTGCAGTGAACCGGTCCTGCAGGAACTCCAGAACTGTACCAATTGGGCAGTTGACTGGATCCAACCGACGGTCACTACACAAAGAGGTGAATACTCTTCAGTTCAGGGCATAAAGTTTCCTCGTGGAGGGAGCTTGGACTGTAGAATGGTCTCAACAACCTCAGTTGAGAGACCTGACTCTATGAGCTGGGCCCCCTCAGAGGCCAAGCCCACAGGTTCCACAGTTCTGGGCGGGGGTGAAATATTGAGCCCCCTGCTTGGGACAGAAGGTCCCTCCTGACGGGTAGCTCCAGAGGATGCCCGTCGAGGAGGGACACAAGATCGGGAAACCATACTCTGCCCGGCCAGCGCGGGGCTATAAAAAGCAGGCAAACCCGGTCCCTGCGAACTCTTTCCAGAACTCCCGGGAGCAGAGCAACTGGGGGAAAGGCGTACAGACGTAGCCTCGGCGACGTCTGTACCATAGCATCCAGTCCCAGAGGAGCTGGATGCGTGAAGGAGAACCAAAGTGGACAGTGAGACGTCTCTCGAGACGCAAACAGATCCACTTATAATTTCCATATCAGCTCCACCACCTCGGGGGTGGAGCCACCATTCCCCGGGCCTCGGCCCCTGTCTCGACAGAGTGTCTGCTCCTATATTCTGGACCCCGGGGATGTAGGCTGCCTTGAGTGACAGCAACTTCCCCTGGGACCACAAGAGGATATGGCATGCCAGCGCAAACCCCCTTGATATAGGCGACTACCGACGTGTTGTCCGTATGTACTACACATGGTGTCCCCTGAGACCTGTGATAAAGCTCCTCAGAGCCCGGAAGACAGCTAACATCTCTAGGCTATAGAATGCCAGGAACGATGATGGTCTTCCCACAGACCTTGAGATGAGCGACCCTCAGGATCGCTCCCCAACCCGTGAGGGAAGCATCCGTCGTTAGCAGTTTGCGACGACAAGGAGCTCCCAGCACTGGGCCCTGGGACAGGAACCAAGGTTTCTTCCACATAACCAAGGCACGTAGGCATCACCGCGTGACCTTGATTGTGCGAAATGGGTTGCCCCTCGGGGAAAAACCCTCTGGTCCTGAGCCACCACTGCAGGGGCCTCATGTGCAGCAGTCCAAAAGGTATCCCGTTGGAAGCTGCTGCCATGAGACCCAACAGTCTCTGGAACTGTTTGACAGTGAGTAGCTGGCCTAGCTTTACACTTCTCACAGCTGCCAGGATGGAATCGAAGCGTGGCGATGACAGGCGCGCCTGCATCGACACTGAATCCCAAACCACGCCTAAAAAAGTGGTCCTCTAAAATGGAGAAAGCACACTCTTCTTGGCGTTCAGCCGTAACCCCAACTCTTTCATATGGGCGAGAACAACATCTCGATGTTGAACCGCCATCTAATGCGACTGAGCTAAAATCAACCAATCGTCGATGTAGTTCGTGATGCGAATATCCCGGAGGCGCAGAGGCGCCAGAGCTGCATCCACGCATTTGGTGAAAGTGCGGGGTAATAAAGCCAGGCCGAATGGAAGAACTCGATATTGGTATGCTTTGCCCTTGAAAGCAAACCTCAGGAACTTCCAATGACACGGACGGATGGAAATATGCGTCCTTGAGGTCTATCGTGACAAACCAGTCCTCGGACCTGATCTGTGGCACGATTTGTCTCAAGGTTAACATTTTGAACTTGAGCTGCATGGCTGACTCGTACAGAACTCGAAGATCTAAAATGGGACGCAATCCCCCGTCCTTTTTTGGAACTATGAAGTACCGGCTGTAAAACCCGGTTTCCCTGTTGGAGGGGGGTACATATTCTATGGCCCCTTTCTCTAACAGAGTGTTTACTTCCTGTTCCATAACCAGAACCTGCTCGGGGCCCACCACTGTGGGCAGGACCCCCATAAACCGCGGTGGGCGTTAATAGAAA
This sequence comes from Leuciscus idus, assembly GCA_021554675.1. Classification (NCBI taxonomy): domain Eukaryota; kingdom Metazoa; phylum Chordata; class Actinopteri; order Cypriniformes; family Leuciscidae; genus Leuciscus; species Leuciscus idus. Next base: position 7,309,855 of record CM038634.1, read on the forward strand.
TGTATCTAATACCCTTTTTCCACGGTCTGCAGGACCCAACGAGAAACATTTGACAGTAGCTTCCACGCTGTCAAAGATTCTACTAGAGGTACCAGTCTCTCGAGACTGGTTTCTGGATTTTGTTGCTGTTGAGTAGTCGGTTCGTCGCCCTGTAACGGCGCACCGGCAGGGAACGACCAAACAGACTGCTCCAGCACCCTCCTCAGAGGGGGCGAGCATCCCGAGGCCACTACGTTTCCGGGTGGACCTTGAGATATGTGCTCGCCGGAGACCGCTGCGCCCTGTAACACCGGAGGCGGCAGGGTTGGCAGAACGGTCCCCTGAGGGCACCGAAGAGAGACGGCACCGTATTTTTCTCCTGCTGTTGAGTAGTCGGTTCGTCGCCCTGTAACTGCGCACCGGCAGGGAACGACCAAACAGACTGCTCTAGCACCCTCCTCAGAGGGGGCGGGCATCCCGAGGCCACTACGTTTCCGGGTGGACCTTGAGATATGTGCTCGCCGGAGACCGCTGCGCCCTGTAACACCAGAGGTGGCAGGGTTGGCAGAACGGTCCCCTGAGGGCACCGAAGAGAGACGGGCACCGTGAAAAGAGGTGTTAACCGCTCTGCTTCGGGGGGACTACCCTCATTTGTCCTGAGCCCTCAGACATCAGGACTTTTTCCCAGCAGCCTTCTTGGCGGTAATAACGGTCCGCAGATCCGTTTTACCCCTCGAAGACTGCTGGGTTTGAGAGCGCCCTCCGTGTCCCCGAGATTTTTGTGGGGGAGCACGAGAGGACACACTCTGTTTTTGAGTGGCACGATGTTCAGCGCTCTTTTTAGAGGAGTGAGGCTGCTCCCGCTCAGCAGCCTCAATGAAAGAACGGCGGGGGAGAAGTTTTTGTAATGCAGCTGCCTGTTTAGCAGCTTCCTGAGATTTAGCTACCGCACTGTTTACTGCATCACCAAATAAACCAACAGTGGAAACCGGAGCATCTAAGAGAACGTGCTTTTCTTTCTCTTTTATATCGCTCAAATTGAGCCACAGATGCCTCTCAGTGGCCACCAGGGCTGCCATAGACCGCCCGATTGATTTAGCGGTCTCCTTGGTGGCCCTGAGAGACAGATCTGTGGCTCTGCGTAGTTCAGCCACTGTGTCAGGACCAATTCCCCCGCCCTCCTCTAAATCCCCCAATAATTCTGCCTGATAGGCTTGCATAATAGACATCGTATGCAGACACGCTGCAGCTTGACCAGCGGCTGCATACGATTTATGAACCAGAGATGATGTGAATTTTACTGGCTTAGAGGGAAGTGAAGGAGCTTTCAGGGAAGATGCCGTTGCTGGAGAGAGATAGCTCGCAAGCGTCTCCTCCACCTTCGGCATCTCCCCATAACCATATTCTTTATATTTGTGAATGGAAGAATAGTGGGATGTTTGTGGTGCATACACTCTGTATGAAACCGGTTTTCCCCACGATTTCGACACCTCGGTGTGGAGATCGGGGAAAAACGGAAGGCTTCTTCGTTGAGGCTGTGTACGAGATGGCAGGAAGCGTTCGTCGAGCTTACTTTTCGAACGAACGTCCTGCCTATCCTCTGGCCACTCAATAGATAATCTGTGAACTGCTCTCGTGACAACATCGAGCAATTCCTCAAAAGCGTGAGACTGAGGTGGCGAATCCTCAGACTCAGCTTCAATACTAACAACGTCCAACTCCTCAGAGCTGGACAATTGCAGTATTGGTGCCTCCATCGGGGGGGAAGAAACCGCAGCGCGTGCTTCCACACCCTGATGAGAGGCACTGGATCTATCAGAAGGATGTTGAGATAAGGCAGAGCCCGTCTCAACATCCACTGATAAATCCATTTGTGAACCCCAGGTCTGAGATCGACGCCGTGCCTCGGCAGCGGCGGGACCCAAGCCCTGGGGAACGTGATCGGGATTGAACCGAGCCAAGCGGGATCGGAGCGTACGCAATGGAAGCGCCTCGCAATGCACACAGTCACCACCCTCGAGTGCTGACTGGGCATGCTCCTCACCCAAACAAACAACACAAAGAGTGTGAGTATCACCTCCCGTTAAATAACGCGGGCAGGGATGGACACACACTCTAAACTGCTGCTTGCTCGCCATACTGAATATATATATATATAATATAGACAGACAACACCAAATAACAAGGACAGATTCAACACAGAGCGCAACTGAAGACTCAGAAAGCTTTCGTTTTCTGTTTCGGGCCGGCTTTTATAGCTTCCTGGTACGTGACGTCACCCGCCTCTGACGTTCCGCCACACCATTGGACTGATTTTACATGTGCTTCAAGACGTCATCACGCAAAGCGTTCCCATAGCGTCAGTTTTCGACGCAACGGGAGTTCCCTTGAAAGGGAACTACTGTGTTTGTGGTCTGGTCAAAACAGTAAAATCTTAAGTTGAACAAATATTAGTTGAAAGCATAAGGAATAACTTCATATAAATGTTTTCTGAGACTTATCATCATTTATTATATTATATATAATTTTGTGCCTGGTGACTATGATATAATTCCTTGATTTGTCTGATACAAACCAAAATCTACAACTCATCCTTTAACATGAACGTCAGATTATATTTAGCAAATTAATTAAATCATCACCACACATCAAAGATATAGATAGATAGATGATAGATAGATAGATAGATAGATAGATAGATAGATAGATAGATAGATAGATAGATAGATAGATAGATAGATAGATAGATAGATAGATGTCACCACACATCAAAGATAGATAGATAGATAGATAGATAGATAGATAGATAGATAGATAGATAGATAGATAGATAGATAGATAGATAGATAGATCATGACTATTTCTTGCAATTGTGACTTTGTAATCACAGTTGTACTGTATATCTCGCAATGTGACTATTTCTTATTTTAAATGGTAACACTTTACAATAAGGTTCATTAGTTAACATTAGTAAATGTATTAACTAACATGAACTAACATTGAGCAATACTTTTGTTATTAGTTAATATTTGTTATTATTAGTTAATAAAATCTAGCTGTTCATTGTTTGTTCATGTTAGTTCACAGAACATTAATGAATGTTAACAAATACAACCTTTTTATTTTAATAATGTATTAGTAAATGTTGCAATTAATATTAACTAAGATTAATAAATGCTGAAGAAGTATTGTTCATTCTTAGTTCATGTTAACCAAGGTAGTTAACTAATGCTAACTAATGAACCTTGTTGTAAAGTGTGAACCTTTTAAACTTTATCTCACTTAAAAAGTTTGAAATTTTACTTTGCTGACGCAAAATCTTTTTTTGTTTTGTATTTGGCCTGAAATCCTTGGGTTTGTACGAAGAGTCTTTTGTCGATTTCTATTGTCGCTCCATGCAGTATGGCGATGCTCACGTACAGTAGTGATTTCACGGCAGTAGCTCATTTCTAATTGGTTCATCGGACGATCTTATGAATTACCCCTTGTTACCACACTCCCCACTCTCCCCCACTGGTCTTTTGTGGAATTCATCACAATATTTCCTAATCATGCTCAAATGCTGCTCACACAGAGCTCAATGGACGCTGCTAGGCCATCATGCCACACAGAGACTCTATGAGGGGGAATTCGGAAAGGAGGTTGACTAGTAGGCCGTGGCCTTTACTTTCCTGGTGGGGGATTCAGGCTTCTCTGGGGCCTCAGTCCCAGGGGCCTCTGGCTTTGTCACACAGCTATCAGCCACTGCAATGCTAGGATCCAGAGAGAGAGAGAAAGAGTGGTTACTGAAGCAAAGCAGCAGACAAAGACAGCGATACAGGCAGAGAGAGCGATAGAGAGAGAAAGAAAGAGAGCCTCATTTGTTCCTAATTCATTCCTCTGAGACAAAATCAGTGTGCTTTATTTGTCTCTTTAGGCCTGTGGATTGATTGCGAGAGAGATGCCAGGTCTTCAGCAGACTACTCGATCTTAGGTGTCGTTTCACTGGGACGGCTGGAGCGGATTGGCTCTTGACACAGATAAAGGGTGCGACTGGGTGCGTGTTAGAGCTACAGCAGAGCGCTTCGTTTTGACACTTATTGCAGCTGCACGAGGTGATTTACATTTGCCGACAAACACAAGTGCTCCATTTACTGCTGGGTGGTAAATTCAGGATACTTGTGGGAAAACAAAAGCACTAAGTTAAATTATGATGATTTGAAAAAAAACCTTATTTTTCCTTCATAAATAATGACAGTCATGGCAAACAAAAGAAATTACATTTAGGCAGGGAAAATAACACATCCTGAGTAAATCACAGAGGGACAGCAGAAGGAAGCAAACAAACAGCTAAGAGTCCTACATGTGCTGTTATCCCAACACGATCTCATGAAAGTGTTTATATATACCACAAATTTTATTTCTCGTGCCATTTATACAGCAAAAAATTTTGTTTTTTTTGCGTGCATACGCTATGCACTGTAACCCCGTAGGATTAGGAGTGTGGAGTGCTTGCGTATTACACGGCATAAAGTGCGTATCATATGCATGCGAAAATTGCGTATCATATGCACACAAAAACTCTTTTTGGGATATAAATGGCACGAGAAATATAATTCGTGGTATAGATACGCCCTTCATGAGATCGGGCTGGTTATCCAGGAGCAAATGGCTGATGAAACTAAGGCATCCATTTAGTTTAAAACACATGAACTATTTTCTGAATATACCTCCCAGAGGACTACTAAGCACTACTATACAAGTTCATAATTAATATGAATAATGCATAATGAATAATTCATTCTAAAGTGAAGATCATGGTAACCCACTAGTAATGACTCATATGTTACTACATCATTCTAAAGGAATTACTTATTATTTGTAACAGTATTCTAAAGTGAAAAGCATAATAACTCTAGTAATGACTGAAGTCAGTGTAATCTTTTGAGGTTTTTGTAAGGTTTTGGATAGTAATAACTCAAGTTTTACTACATTCTTCTTAAGGGATTACTGGTCATTTGGATCAGTATCAGTGAAGATCATGGTAACCCACTAGTAATGACTCAAGTGTTACTAAATATGTCGGAAGCAATTACTATCCAAAACCTTAAAAAAGCCTCAAAAGCTTACAATGACTTCCGTCATAACTACATGTCAATTAGCAGTCATTAGACTATTAGTAGACTGTCTGCTTAATATCTGATTACTCTTTATGAACATGACTATAAGTAACTTTGCAACTACGTCAACTTATTCTAACCCTAACCCTACAAGTCTACTAATACTCTACTTATACTCTATTGAGAGTTAGTAGACATGTACAGGTAGGTGCAATGTTACTTATAGTCAACAGAATGTGTTAAAGGGACCATCAAAATAAAGTGAAACCTAAGTTTGTTTCTTTTCAAGGTTTATTATTTAAATGTCCCTCAAAATGCATTTTTATTGTATTTTGAAAAAAATGAAAAGTCAAGAAATGAATTGCATGTAATTTAATTCCAAGCGTCCTTGAATAACTGGATGGTTAGGATGCTTCGCACATTTGAACAGACCAGCACTCTTCAGAGCATCTGATGCCTAGTTCTGCTTCCAAACCAAAATAATTCACAAAATGAAATGGCATGGATTTTGAGAGGGTCTCTCAAATGAGCATCATAATTTCATCACTGATGTAATTAAGAACTCAGGTGGATCCTGTGCCAGATTTCATGCACCCTCACACTGGTTTGCCAGGGCGATATTCCCATGAAGGACAGAAGCCAACACTCTCCTGCGAGGGATTAATTATCCTCTCAGAAGGACAGATTACCACTAACTTTTATAATCACAAGTAAAATGGGGATAAACTGTAATATGGTGCTTTTGCTGATCCAAGTGACTCAGTATGGGTTAAACATTTGTACCTACGATTCAGTGTTTTTTTCTGAAGCATGACTAAAGAGGTTGCTAATGTGACCCGCTCGGGAAGCAGTCAGGGTGTCCACGTCTCAATATGACAGAGAAGAAAGACATATGTCCACACATTCATCTCCTGTAGTTCTTTATATATATATATATATATATATATAAGAAGAGTGGCCACATTGGATTTTGGCTGGCTAATTGAGCATTTTAGGAAGGGTCTCAGAGGGAATACTTAGCTGAGAATGGGTTGCAAGTCCTGTGCCATATGTTTCAGCAGTCTCGGATTAAAACAATTAAAGTAGGAAAGATTGTCAGGACTGAGCAACGCATTCTCATCCTAGGGCGTCATATACTGACGCTTTTGACATTTCGTCTACATCGAACGCACATGGCACCCTTTAGCGTCAATATGAGACGCACAGAGCTTTGTTCGGTTATGGGTAGGTTTAGGTCTGGGGTAGGGTTAGGGTTAGACCGCTAGGAGGCGCCTTCTGGCCCATATCTATCTGCGTCTCATATTGACGCTAAAGGGTGCCATGTGCGTTCGATGTAGACGAAATGTCAAAAGCGTCAGTATATGACGCCTTGGGATGAGTTACCCTGGACCGCATCAGGTCAAAAGTCAGTGTTATATGATGCACATATTGCTGATTGATTCAACATCTGCTGTCAGTACTGCTTTAATAATATCATTTGAATTCTTACATACTGTAAGAATGTAAGATATTGCTAATTTGCCTAGATAAATTGATACATCTATGCATAATAAATGCAATATTATTAGATGCAATTTTGCAGATGTCCCATATGTTTTTGTCTCCTCAGCGCTCTACGATTACTCCAGATCACTTGAAGAGATACAACAATTTTTAATAACTTACTTTTGGGAAACAGCCTGCAATTCTAAGATGATTTGTACAGTAGTTTCTTTTGGGAAACACAGCCCAGAATCGTAACTTATCATAACAATAACCTTCTCAACCATAGATACTGGTAATCACTGTAGATCATCAAGGCCAAAGTTTTCGGTCTTTCCAAGTTCCCATGTAGCCTTGAGTTTTGTGAAGTGTGCGCTTAAAAACCGCCGACTGTCAAGTGTTCTGTTTATCTGTCATGCTTTGGGATTTGACAGGTTCTGGTGCTAATCTGATGTGCCTCCTGCAATCAGCCCTGATTGAAACACCTGTCTCTCAAACCAAGAAATGGACAAATCAGGTCTACATAGCAATCAGGAAGCCTCTTTAACAAATAGGTAACATGCTCTTAAGCAATCAAGTGCATCCACTAACAGCAAAATGAGAGACGCATTCATAAATGCTTCTTTCTTCAATATTGTAAGTGTGATGACCTCAAAGGTATTTATTTCATTATGGTACCCAGTAGCCCGGCAGGATGATATGCAGAGTAATAGGCCTACTTTCCGAGACAAACTCTGAAGTCTTAAATGTTCACTCCAGTTGGGTCACTGGCATTTCTGGAGTGTAAATCTTCTTAGCGACAATGACAGGCTCTACATTACTGTTTCAACCTTCTCTTTCTTCAACCCTCAAAAGCAGTCTGCATTAATAAAAGTTCATTAAGGTTATCCACAAATTATTTAAAATGCATTTTTGTTGTTTTGTTAATTAAATAGTAAATGTGATGTACAGATTGAACCTGTTGGGTTCTTGGTAATTTCCAAGTAGGTCTGACATTAAATATTAGCAATATTATTGCAATATCTTTGCTGACGATATAAAATTTAGCTAAGGAATAAAAAAAAGGTAATTGTGACTGTTTGTTTTGTCTCACAATTTTGACAATTTTTCTCTCAATTGCAAGTTTATATTTCACAATTCTGACTTTATTTCTAGCAATTATGAGTTAATGAGGAAACAAGCTTCCATTATATCATGTTTATAGTAATAATGTTAAAAGTTTCACTCATATTGTTCACTCAAATAATTGTTTCACTCATATCATATACTCATAAGTTTCACTCATATTGACAACCATATTTAAATACGATAATTGACAGTTATGATCAAATTATTGTGATGTATGGATCCACCACATAAAAAAATTAAATGTACCTTAGGACTTGTTTTCTAATCATATGTTTTTGTCTATATTTCAGTTTTGACTTGGACATTTTTTTTCTTTAAATTTGATGATGGGACAAAAAATGTCAGATGGGACAAAAAATTATATTATATATTGTGTTAGATCCGTGCATGAAGTCTTGGGATATTGCACTTGTTGTATAATTTTCTTTTTGCTGCCTAATAATTATAATAATTGTGCTACCTTTAAGTGATTTTTAAATGTTTTTTTTGTGTTTATATAGTAAAAAGCAGTAAGAGGTCGAGATAACTTGATTATCATTACTGCTGATTTTGCAGTAATCAATTTGAATGTTCATTGTAACAATAGCTTTTCTATCCTGATCAGATATTTTTAATTTTTCAAAAGCAAATACAAATGTGTGTGTGTGTGTGTGTGTAATGTCATCAAAATTTTGAAAAAAACAAAAATATAGACAAAAACATATGATTAGAAAAATGCCCAAAAATCATTTAAAGTACAAGCTCTGATGTACATTATATTTTTTATTATAATTATTAAATAATTGTATTATTATTATTATTATTATAAACCAGGATTGCAGCTGTATGTCAGTGGATTTAGATCAGCATCAGGCACAGATGTGTTTGCATTTTTCTTTGTGATTTCACTGAAATCCCACAAATGAAATCCAACTTCTACTTGATGCTTCCCCTGTGTTACTATATAGATTCCTGCAGCAGTGCAAGCTATTTTATTAAGTGGTGGGGACAAAATCGGCCATTGCAAAAAGTGCCCACAATCAATGTCACCTGTGAGGGAAGTACTTACAGATCGTTGTCTGTTTCTGTACGGGGCTTCTTTCCTCTCCTGTACACCATACATATTGTGACCACCACTCCTACAATCAGACCGCCAACCACCACCACTCCCAAGACGCCAAATATACCGCCAGGAGGACCCTGAGGCATCGGCTTTTCTGCAGGAGAACAGAAAGAGAGAGAATTGTGAATTATCTCAATTAGTGCTTGATTCAACCCATCAGAAATAAACCATTTCAATCGCAAATATAAGAGGATCCATGCTGACACAGCACCAGCTGACCACAGATAATGAAAACATCCCGGTGTTTACACTGCAGCATGAAGAAAAGAAAATCTTTTACTCAGATACATAATTTACTAAACAATTAGACCTAAAATTGACAACATATTCCACAATGAAAGCAGCATACAAGTCAATGTTATACAAGGCATGGTACTTGAGGTTAGAACTTAAAGAAGATGATGGCAGTGTTAGAAGCACAACAATGAAAAGGAAGTATAGCGACAGAGATTTTCTTCCGTATTTTGACGTGTATCCGAGTCTATTTGAAAGAGAAAAAAATGGGCAAGGACTTGATTCTATGCAATTTAAGATGTGAATGTTGCACTCCAAAATGTATTCTTCATAAAGTCATTAAACGACATAAGGGTGACAACAATTTTTTTTAGGTGAACTATTCAACCAGTTATCCATAGAAAGTAAAGCATGCAACAGAGCGCTACAAAAAGAAATGCCTTTCACAAACATTTTCAGTTTTACGTGTGCAAGGCAAGATGAATACCACTTTAAAACATCATTGTCTCAAAGGTTGCAAGAGGCTATGTTCTCACAACCTTAGAGACTGAGAGCAAATACATGTGTGAATTTCAGTCAATGCTGTTGAGGTGTGAAGCTAAAAAGGTTTCTTCTGTAATCCTTGCATCAGAGCTGAAAGCAGCAGTTCCCTTTGTATTCAGCGGATAAAACACAAAAGCTATACTGCAGTGCAGTGATCCCCACAGGTTAATAATATTAGCTTCTAGCTAGATTGGACCATTAACTTTTTCCTAAGTAAATAAGGTTGTTATGAGAATGCAGTCAACCAACCACATAAATATTGTATAAGATCTGCTAAAAGAATCATGTTGTTTATGAATTTTTATTTTTAGCATGTAGGCTCAGTAAAAGTGCATGAACTTACCTTGCTCCCCTTGATAGGACTGTACTTTTAGATCGTACTGTTTATGCAAAAATGCCAGCAAAAACAATCAAGACATAATGCATTCCAGCAAATGCACATTCTCTCATGTAACCCAACTGAGCAGCTGTTCGTGGGTGTTAAGCCACTTTTTTTTTCTTGCTTTTTTTTTTTTTTGGCAGAATATTGGGGCAAATATGTCGTGAAGACTGCGGCAGCTGTTTCTGACTTTATGATTGGCCTCTAGTTTGTGTCAAAGAAAAGTCAATGTTGGCAGCAAATGTCAACATTCTACTGTCAAGGGTATCACAAAAGCGGTGCAATGTGATTGATATCCAGCAGGGGGTGAGAGTGTTCACAGTGGCACCATATGTGCTACAGTCAATCACGTCATAATTTGTCTACATAGACTAGACTACCGATCCAAATTATGCTCAGACGTGCAAAACTTAGATTTAATCACTAAATACAGGAGATGACAGAATTATTGTAGACAGGAATCAGGCCAAGAAATGTAATATAACTGAACACAATAAGCGAAAGAAAAGCTTTGTGGCTGGGGTGATATATTTCTATCGCTCGTGTCATAAATAACTTTTAATTCTTGCTGTTTAATGGTATTCTGGCTTGTTTTGCAAGAATTTGTGTGCTTCCATGGCTTTCTGGGTGATTGTGCTGTCATACACTGAGTGCTGAGTGTAATCGATTGGGTTGTTGGATTGATTTACATGCAAGTGCTTTTGCAGCCAGGGAAATTGTATTGCTCAGTGGTTGATCTTTCATAGTTCAAAAGACTTCATGGAGGCCTCAGGTACAATTCACTGAAATATCAGATTTGTCACTGTTTCTTAATTTTATTAAGAGAATGAACACTGAACAAAGGGAACTAAGGGCTTAAAGTCCCCCTGTAGTCAATAATGTAATCCCTTAAAACTCATCTTTGATCACCAAAAGGACATATTTTAAAAAATGTTCCTTGAAAACAATTTCTTCATGCCTTAAAATAGCTCGAATTTAACTCTACTCCCTTCCCTAATTTAGTATACGCGGTTCTATATGGATATGCAAATTAGGCCCGCCTCCACTCACTCGCACCAGCTCAGAGATCCACTCGTTGACGATCACTCGTTGACGTGATTGGTTACAAGGTAGTTTGTGATGTCAGAAACACCAGCGATTTCAAACCGCGTTTTTTAAACTGTCTTTGGTTCACACCCAAAATGCCGTTGTCGAGTTAATGAAATCACATAAAAAAAGTTATTCATTTTGATTTGAAAATGGTGTCGTGTGAACGACCCCTAGAACACAGGCAAACGGGAACAGGGAGAACCAAACTAAAACACAATCAAACTGAACAGAACTAAACATAACCCTAAGACACGCAGCAAGAGAGTATCGAGCAGGGGTTCTCAACTCTGGCCCTCTAGGTCCACTTTAGCTCCAACCTTGATCAAATTTACTTGCCTGTACCTTTCTAGTAAGCCTGAAGACCTTGATTAGCTTGTTCAAGTGTGTTTGATTAGGGTTGGAGCAAAACTCTGCAGGAAAGTGGAGCTCGAGGGCCAGAGTTGAGAACCCCTGGTATGGAGCTTTAAAATTAAAATGGTTGTCTCGGGAAGAATTTGATGAGAAACACTGGAGTTCGTAATGTAATCTCTGACTTTTGATTGTAGCATTTGGTATCTTGGCAAATATGAGCAGAGTTTGAAGCATTATTGAGATCTCTTCTGAAACTCTAGAGTAGGGTTCCTCAAATCCGGTCCTGGAGGGCCACTGCCCTGCAGAGTTAAGTTCAAGCCCTAATCAAAAACACCAGAACAAGCTTGTCAAGGTCTTCAAACTTGCTAGAAAATTACAGATAGGTGAGTTAAATCATGGTTTGAGCTAAACTCTGCAGGACAGGGCTGGATTTGAGGGACCCTGCTGTAGAGGAGAAACATTTGGGATTACTGAGTTGTTTTTTGTTTTTTTAGATACTTGAGTCTGCATTTTCTTTTAATTATCATTGCTGTCTAGAAGAAACAATTGACAAGTTCTAACTCTATTGGTTTTAAATGTAAGACTGGTGTTAAAGTTCATTTATCTTTGCAAGTCTAGCGACCAACTCTGGGGTTCAAGCCAAGAAAGACATTTGGATCTAATATTACGTGTCTAGAAAAAATATATAGTTTTATTGCCTTTCAACAAGTAATTGGCATGTCCCAAATATGTGATATGAAATATAGATATGATGTGATCTAATTATATGACTACCATTGTTGCTAAGAAATGGTGGATCTGTCCTTGGATGAATCAGTGTTTTTCATTAAACTCTAATCCTCAATCACTGGCTGATCCAAGATCATGAACACAGATTTATAAAGTTTCACACTTGCCCAAAAAATGTGTATGCATACTCGCTGATTCAATAGTACTAGAAAGGCAGGCAGAAAATAGAATAATGCATTCTCATGAATCTTTAACTGCTGAGTACTCCATCAAACATCAAGGCACAATGACTTCCAGAGATCCCGAATTGAATGGCAGAGCTGCATTAGGATTCCAACCTCAAACAGAATCTGCCAACCTCAATAATGCAAACCTGGGGCAGAATCAATGGCTGCTCCCCTAGTGCTGTGAGAATCTCTAAACACGTCCAAGACTCTACTGTGTAAGACTCCTATCTATAACCCCCATGATGTCTTCATTATTATCTGACCATGACTGTCTCTCCTGACAGGACGAGGCATCTGTCCCAGGGGTGTTTTTTCCCCCCCAACAGCCTCTGATCGCTTGGCTGACTCTCTCTCGAACACAATGATGGGCATTCGGAGCACCACTTCACATAACATCAAACAATGGCAGCACATGCCCCCAAACCCGCAAACCGCCCCACACCGGCGCACACTTTGTGCTTGACACTCAGCGCGGACAGTGTAAGCAATTACATGTCACTTTAGGAGGACTGCTTTTGGGGCCCGCGCTGACCTCAGACGCTGTGCTTCCTGCTGGCTACTTTAAAGTCATGTTGTCTGAAACCTCCAATTGGAGGGAAAAATGCTTGCCACTTTCCGCAAATATGCCACACTTCAGTGTCCTTCAGATATTTTTTAACAGCATCGGAAGCAGAAATCATGTATGTTTTATTTATTTATTTTTCGAGACATACTAATTCAACTTAAAGTGCAGCTGCTGCCTTAATTTTATTGTATTATTTTTTTTGCCTAATTTGATCTTTTATAGCTTAAAAACACTACGCCGAAATTAGTTAAATTATTTTGATGAGTTAAAGTAATGGAATAAGCTGATGCCATTTTGTTCCGATTGTTTTGTACACTGCAATAGATAAGATAACAAACAGGTACGATTTTAAAACGATTTTCATCTCAAATCAATATCTCTCATCCCCATAATTATTTATATGGTGAAATACCATGTAATAAGTGGTATGACTGTACCATATCCCTTAAATGTCAGTCTAGTCTGAACTTTCTTTTAGCAACTGCTTTGTCTGTGGAAGCTTCGCATTTAAAGAGCTAATAAAATATTTCGACTCAGATCAATATTTAATGTCTAATTATTTACTTATGTGGCAAGTAGACGTATAATAAGCGGGATAATGTACATCCAGCCGATTGTTATCGCATAATGAACCCCTTCAGAGTGATGCAAGACCATGTTCACCCAGTCTGGGTTTATTCTGTGCATATATATAACAACCAGCTGGATGTACATTATCCCTTATGTATGTCCTCATTTCTTATTAATGATGTCATATTTTACAGGGTAGATATGTTAGATAAACTATTACATTAACATTATGAAAAGTAAATAGTTTTAAACATATCAAATGTCTTTATCCCCCCTTAAAATGACGGTCCTCTTGATGTTCTCAACAGAAACAACTAAAACCATAAAACAGTCAAAATTGTAATTATATATCTGCTGAATGCTTGATTCTGATTGGTTGCAATTGGATGCCATTATTTATCAGGAAAACTTGGACCCTTTCATCAACATGATGGGAAAATAAATGTTTTTAAAAATTACTGTTTTTGACAAAGCTCAACCATTCAACTGAAGTTTTAAAGAAAAATAAATAAATATTTTGTGTTCACTGGCCTTTTTTTTGTGCGTGCGTGTGTGTGTGTGTGTGTGTGTCTGTGTAAATAAATTACTTGAGTTTTGCATTTCTGTTTCCTGGCACTTGATTTACCCAATCTGCAGATCATTTTAAGGCAACATACTGAGAAAAAAGGGCATAAAAGATACAGTAAGGAAAGAGGAAGTGCTTTCCTGCAACGAGTTTTATTCCTAAAACTGTAGTTGCCCTTTGGGCTTGCTTTCAATTGCCTTAATGCAGCAGCCAGACATCATTTTGTATTACATAACACAACACACACAATGAAGAAAAGATTCCAAATGCAGTTTTCCTGTTAAGGAACCTCAGATACACTGTGGATACTGTGATTTTCTGACATTCTCTTTTAAAATAGAGTGGTGCAGGGATGATGCCAAAACCCGCCACTGGTTCCCTCGAGAAGGGTTTTTATAATGGGGTATTTAAATGTATTAGTAAAATAAGAGCTATGGCAAACATAAGTTCACAATACTTGGGTGTTTTAATGTAACCTGTAACCCCCCACATTTAAACACTACTTGTAAACTTTTCCTCCTTTAATTCCCAAAATAAACTTTTCACTTTAAAGAGAGATATAAAGATAAAATCAAAAAGTCCAGTTGTGTAAAGAGTTTTATGGTCCTGAAAAGGCTGAAATTACTCTGTCATCCTGGCGAGAGATAGAGCAAGGCTTTGTTACGGCAATTCTTATTAATTACCTTGTTCAACACCTAGCTCTATGAGGGATGGAAAAATCGATCCAGTTCTCAAAATGTATAGCTAAGCATACAGAGGGAAATTCAATTAGCCCCTGCAGGATGGTGTTACAGTGGCAAAGCCATGCATGCTGGAAGATTCAATTAAACTTGGGAACGCATTGCTGGGAGAGGGAATGCAGGATATATTGAAACAACTTTTTCCATTAAACTTTAAGGTATGATCTTTTTTGATCAATGCCTGAGGATCTGGATTATGGAACACCTGTGCTTCAGGTTTGAAGATGCGAGATATTAAAAAGATGATTTTTCTTTCTTATGGGATTTCTTGCCTCAGATAAGGCGGGACATCCCAAAAAAGAGTTAGTGATATGTTGCTCATATTCTCCTACTCAAAAATACATTAACAATGAAATTCATACATACAATGATGTCTTCTATGAGGAGCAAGATGATTATGTGCAACCAAAGCATATTGCTCCCTAAAAAACGTAATAATATTTGTGAATTATTTATTGACGTTTGTAAAAATAAAATAAAATACAAATAATAATAATAATAAGCTTTGTATTTTGAGAAGCTTTTTTTTTTTTTTTTTGAGAATAATGATAAGATATGCACATTAATTTATTTTATTTTATTTTTATTAAGACAATATTTTAAAAGTTTTTTCAGAAACAATCTTAACCGACTTGAATTCAAAGAGAACTAAAACTTAGAACTAATAATGTGTGTTTTAACCTGGAAATTGATATGAATATTTATTTTTTATTTATCATGGACACTCTCTTATGTAATTGATCCAGGAAGGAAAAATCACAAATTGAATATCTCCAATCTTCTCCGAGACAGCAATGAGATGCATGTAGAGCAAATGGAGTTTTTTGCTGAGACTTAAATAATAGAAATATACCAAAATCTTAGGGTCCGTTTACACGACACCGTTTTCAACTTAAAAACGTTAAATATTGTGTGCGTTTTGAGTGTTTAATCACAACAACAGCCTTTTGGGGCCTGAAAACGCGAACTTTTGAAAACAGGATTTAAAGTGCAAGTTTGTGAAAAAGATAGCATTATCGTTCCAATGTAAACTACAAAAATGCTAATCTGTGAATACGGTGAAGTCATGCGCACACGTGTAACGTGTTCAGTCTATAGGTGTTTAATGTTTCTTTACAAAGTGACATCGCCAACTACTGGCCTGGCAGTATTATACAGCGATTTTAGTCATTTTTGCGGATCTGTGTGAATGACAAACGGATCGTTTTGACAATGGTGTCGTCTTTATGAGAAGGAAACACTTTTCCGTTTTTAGTACATCATTGTCGTGTAAACGTACCTTTAAAACAAAAGTTTTAACAAAAGATTTATAGGACCTAACTGAAACTCCATGTCAGCAATCATTTAAACTTCTAAGGAGAAACACAGTGGCTGCTTAAATAAAACACAGCAGAGAACTCCATCAAGTCTTCACATCAATAAAATCTCTGAGCAATAAAGCTTTCCAATGGGATGGCACATCGGACTTAACTTTTCTAATCAGCACATAACCTGAATCTTTAGTGCCATCTAGAAAGAGATACATAAAGTTCACAGCAGCAGAAATGACACTGCAAATACTTTAAGGCCAAACCCCAGGGACTCAATATTATTCTTTGTTGTGATAGCATGCGGTATAAAGGGCATTGAATTATGTTGGAGTTAAATAATGGCCTATCAGTGCAACTGCATTACAGACAACAGGCTCTTTTCTGCTGTAAGAGCACCAGGCCTGCCCAGAGCTGTGATCAATAGGTTTGTAATGTGCTATAAACTTTCAAAAGCCGCTGGCAAGTAAGTGCAATGGTCTCCCACCCATCTCCAAAGCACGACAGCCTGTTTGTCGATCATAAAAGAAGAATCACAGGGGCCGTTTTTTTGACAGACTTTCTGCTATGATTGCTCAGTTATGGGCGTTCGGTGAGCAAACTAATTGAAAATTCTATTTGTTTTGACATTTGTAGCCATGAGACAACAATAGAAAGTCCATTTGTGGTAACAACTGAGTTACCACAAGAGAGGATCTGATGAACTTTAATGGCACTACTGGAACACACTTCACAATTCTTCTACACTCTTAAAGTTCTATAAAACCTTTATGGTTTAATGTGAATAAATGTTCTATTGTATATAGGGCCCTGTAAAATATATAACATTCTCTATTCTCTTTTTTCTGTTTTAATATTTCTGGATTCTGTTTGATGGTTTAATTAAATGTTAATAATCAAAAGGGATTTTTAATCAATTGAATTTATTTTAACAATTGAATTTATTAATTTTTTTACAATAACATGGCCTTTGAAAAGTGTATTTTTTTCTGGGATTGTCTGTTTACAGCCCACCAAATATCCAGTCTTGTTGGCAGAGGATATTTATACTAATTCTGTCCACCATTGTCTTATTGAGCCAAACAAAATTACAAAAGAAATCCAGTTGGGTACTGGAGCAGTGGTGTGAAGAGTAAGGCGATTGACGTAAGCTTTTGATGCAACTGAGTTTGAATCCGCCTTTTTCTAAACTCATTCCTCCTTTTCCCATCGCATATCAGCTTGGAGAATAATTTATTATAAATAGAATTAAGAAGATATTTGAAATGTGGACAAGTGCCTAATTAGTGTTTAATAGAGTGAATACAACGGGTAGGGTTAGGGGTAGGGCTTTAAGGACAGGGACAAAGACAAGGACAAGTAATGTCCCAATGAGGCAGCATCCATTTATGATTTTAACAAATATAATCATATACACTGAATATGTTATTATACTGTTTTATAATATACTACAATACACTGAGGTGCAAATGGTATCTGGCACTATTTCACTTATAAATACTTGTTTTTTTTTATTTATTTGTGATGTCTGTTTTAATTTTTATGGATTGTGTCTTATGATGTAATACAAATGTATTATCAAAACTGTGGTAATCAAATTAATACATGGAACTTTTTGAAATTTGAACAATTCCTTTCATTTTGTTTGGCAAATATAGTGAGTAATAAATTAAGTTTAAATTAAAACATGGATTGGAAAATTGTGTGATATTTGCACATGCTATTATTTTTGTTCTTATTACATTGAGTAGTATATCCTACAATATTAACATATTTCTGTCATCATTTCTTCAAGTTTGTTTTAATTTTTAATTATCAAACTTTTATTTTGGCATTTGGTTGTAGTGAAGGCCTTTGAGTTTCTGTGTATCTGATGATAGTTTTATCAAATAAAATGGTGAAATGCTCATGTAAAGTGCTCTCTCAAGGTAAAGGTAGAGGTAAAGTTTGTGTGTTCATGTCCTCATATAGTGACACAGCAGATGCTAAAAACACCACAAGCATCATGCATGCATGAGTATGAGTAGCAGACCAAACTGTGCCGCTCAGTCACTCTGAGACACGCAGACTTCATATATAAACTGCAATCTTTTTGCAGGTTAATAGACACTAGTCCATAATGGCAATTTGATTAAGTGTACAGCCCTACTTTCAAATTACTCATCCAAATGTTGCCAAATTCTGTGAATAGCTGCATTATACAGTAAATTACGTGATTTCATCCATGTTTTCTACATCGCCCTAGGCTTTAACAATTTTCCCAGTCTGTGCTTTCAAGACACATTTAAGCTATACCAAAAGATTAAAAAAGGGAGCAAATATTAGAAACCCACCTAAGAACTTATGTACCCAATACTTGTTTTCCTATAAATTATTGTATTTAAGAAAAAGAAAAGAAAAGAAATGCCACTTCTGACCGGTCTCAGAGGGTGAAAAATTGCCATTGATTTTCAATGAGAGCAGAGAGTTCACCCATATATAGACCTGTGTAGTCCCTGGCAGCAGAGTGATGTCTCTGACCTTGATGATTAGTGATGCCGCCTCCTCCTGGATGGTAGACACCTCCATCACATGTCAAACCCCTCGGAGCTGCTTCCTGCCCTCAGCTCCTTTACATTTCGTCATGGAAGGCCCTTTGTAAGTTAACATTCATTCGTATATACAACATATATAGTTTTCATGGCTGAATTGTTACATGGATATATTAGTCCATGTGTGACTAAACTACCAGAAAATACTATGGTAATACCATGTTTGGACATGAGCTACAATGACAAATGTATTCTTTGAAGTACCTAACATGGTATATGAATACACAATGTATATTTTTAAGATTCAAGTCTTTGTTATACGGAGTAAGGTCAATCCATCTCAAGTGGAGAGTGATTGATCTTTCTTTATGTCCTTCTTTCGAGTGTATGTACACAATTGTACTTGTGATGTGGAGAGCTTGGGTACGAACCCTGTGATAGACGAGTCACGATAAAAGAGCTTGAAGACAAGAGTTCAAAAACAAGCTAAAATGCCATGGTTACGATTGCGTTTTTATGTCACATTTGCTTTTGTTAACACTATCGGGTAGTTTTAGGGTTTAGTGTAGGTGTACGTCATTTTAAAATGGATAATTGAGCTTTTAGCGTCACTCACCGGACATTTCAACCTAGAACTGAGGTGATGCATATAAACTCCATCGTAATAAAACGTTGACATTTCACTTTGAAACTGTTGCGAAACGTGCACAACGCAACGTATTTTGCGTTTTGCAAAAATGTTGCCACAGCACAGGTAAGTTCCCTTTCAAGGGAACTCGCGTTGCGTCGAGATTGACGCTATGGGAACGCTTTGTGTGATGATGTCTTGAAGCACATGTAAAATCAGTCCAATGGCGTGGCGGAACGTCAGATGCGGGTGACGTCACGTACCAGGAAACTATAAAGCCTGCTTGAAAATAGAGAGCGGCAGCTTCTGTGTCTTCAGTAGCGCTCTTTGTGAAATCTGTCTCTGTCTATTTGGTGTTGTTTTGTCACTCATATACATAATGGCCAGCAAGCATTTCAGAATGTGTGCGCATCCCTGCCCGCGTTATATTACGGATGGGGACACGCACGTTCTGTGTATTGTTTGTTTGGGAGAGGAGCATGCCCAGTCAGCACTCGAGGGTGCTGGCTGTGTGCATTGCGAGGCGCTGTCCATGCGCACGCTCCGATCCCGGCTGAGTTTCTTCCGGGAAACTCGCGTTCCCCAGGGCTCGGGTCCCGCTGCTGCAGAGGCACAGCGGCGATCTCAGTCCTGGGGTTCGCAAATGGATCTATCAGCGGGGCTTGAGACGGGCTCTGCCCTATCTCAGCCTTTGTCTGATAGATCCAGTGTTTCTCATCAGGGTTCGGAAGCACGCGATGCGGTTTCTTCCGCCCCGATGATGGAACAAACACTGCAATTATCCAGTTCTGAGGAACTGGATGTTGTTAGTGTTCATACTGAGTCTGAGGGTGCCCCACCTCAGTCTCATGCATATGAAGAATTACTTGAAGTAGTGACAAGAGCAGTCGAAAGACTTTCCATTGAGTGGCCATCCGATAAGCAGGACGTTCGTTCAAAAAGTAAACTTGACGAACGCTTCCTGCCGTCACGTGCACAACCACAACATCGTAACCTGCCGTTTTTCCCCGATCTCCATACTGAGGTGTCGAGATCGTGGGGGAAACCAGTATCATATAGAGTGTTTAATCCACAAACTTCTAATTATTCCTCTATAACTGGGTATAAAGAGCATGGTTATGGGGGGATGCCGAAAGTCGAAGAGACGCTTGCGAGCTATCTCTCGCCAGCGTCGGCATCCTCCCTAAAGGGTTCGGTTCTGCCTAATAAGCCCCTCAGAGTTACATCTTCTCTGGTGGGCAGGGCTTATTCCGCGTCTGGTCAGGCTGCAGCGTGTTTACACACTATGTCTTTGCTGCAGGCTTATCAGGCGGAATTATTGGGAGATCTCAATGAGGGCGGGGGTATTGGTCCCGAAGTGGTGTGCGAATTTCGCAGAGCCACAGATTTGTCTCTCAGGGCCACCAAGGAGACGGCTAAATCCATCGGCCGTTCTATGGCAGCCCTGGTGGCCACTGAGAGGCATCTGTGGCTCAATCTATCTAATATCAAAGAAAATGAGAAACATGTTCTTTTAGATGCGCCCATTTCTACTTCGGGTCTATTTGGTGATGCTGTTACTACTGCTGTAGATAAATTCCAAGAAGCTTCTAAGCAAGCAGCTGCACTACAAAAAATTCTTCCCCGTCGATCTTTTTATGAGGCTGCTGAGCGGGAGCAGCCTCACTCATCTAAAAAGAGCTCTGAACATCGTGCTGCTCAAAAACAGAGCGTGTCATCCCGTGCTCCCCCACAAAAATCTCGGGGACACGGGGAGCACGCCCAAACCCAGCAGTCTTCGAGGAGTAGAACGGATCTGCGGACCGTTATTACCGCCAAGAAGGCTGCTGGGAAAAAGTCCTGACGTCCGAGGGCTCAGGACAAATGAGGGTAGTCCCCCCCGAAGCAGAGCGGTCAACACCTCGTTTTACGGTGCCCGTCTCTCTTCGGTGCCCTCAGGGGACCGGTCTGCCAACCCTGCCGCCTCCGGTGTTTCAGGGCGCAGCGGTCTCCGGCGAGCACATATCTCAAGGACCACCCGGAAACGTAGTGGCCTCGGGATGCCCGCCCCCTCTGAGGAGGGTGTTAGAGCAGTCTGTTCAGTCGTTCCCTGCCGGTGCGCTGTTACAGGGCGACGAACCGACTACTCAACAGCAACAAAATCCAGAAACCAGTCTCGAGAGGCTGGTACCTCTAGTAGAATCTTTGACAGCGTGGAAGCTACTGTCAAATGTTTCTCGTTGGGTCCTGCAGACCGTGGAAAAAGGGTATCAAATACAATTCAAGAAACGCCCACCTCGGTTTATGGGGGTCCTGCCCACAGTGGTGGGCCCCGAGCAGGTTCTGGTTATGGAACAGGAAGTAAACACTCTGTTAGAGAAAGGGGCCATAGAATATGTACCTCCCTCCAACAGGGAAACCGGGTTTTACAGCCGGTACTTCATAGTTCCAAAGAAGGACGGGGGGTTGCGTCCCATTTTAGATCTTCGAGTTCTGAACGAGTCAGTCATGCAGCTCAAGTTCAAAATGTTAACATTGAGACAAATCGTGCCACAGATCAGGTCCGAGGACTGGTTTGTCACGATAGACCTCAAGGACGCATATTTCCATATTTCCATCCGTCCGTGTCATTGGAAGTTCCTGAGGTTTGCTTTCGGGGGCAAAGCATACCAATATCGAGTTCTTCCATTCGGCCTGGCTTTATCACCCCGCACTTTCACCAAATGCGTGGATGCAGCTCTGGCGCCCCTGCGCCTCCAGGGTATTCGCATCATGAACTACATCGACGATTGGTTGATTTTAGCTCAGTCGCATCAGATGGCGGTTCAACATCGAGATGTTGTTCTCGCCCACATGAAGGAGTTGGGGTTATGGCTGAACGCCAAGAAGAGTGTGCTTTCTCCACTTCAGAGGACCACTTTTTTAGGCGTGGTTTGGGATTCAGTGTCGATGCAGGCGCGCCTGTCACCGCCACGTATAGATTCAATCCTTGCAGCTGTGAAAAGTGTAAAGCTAGGCCAGCTACTCACTGTCAAACAGTTCCAGAGACTGTTGGGTCTCATGGCAGCAGCTTCCAACGTGATACCTTTTGGACTACTGCACATGAGGCCCCTGCAGTGGTGGCTCAGGACCAGGGGGTTTTCCCCGAGGGGCAACCCATTTCGCACAATCAAGGTCACGCGGCGATGCCTACGTGCCTTGGTTATGTGGAAGAAACCTTGGTTCCTGTCCCAGGGCCCAGTGCTGGGAGCTCCTTGTCGTCGCAAACTGCTAACGACGGATGCTTCCCTCACGGGTTGGGGAGCGATCCTAGAGGGTCGCTCATCTCAAGGTCTGTGGGAAGACCATCATCGTTCCTGGCATATCAATCGCCTAGAGATGTTAGCTGTCTTCCGGGCTCTGAGGAGCTTTATCACAGATCTCAGGGGACACCATGTGCTAGTGCATAAGGACAACACGTCGGTAGTCCATTATGCAATCTGGCACGCCATATCCTCTTGTGGTCCCAGGGGAAGCTGTTGTCTCTCAGGGCAGCTTACATCCCCGGGGTCCAGAATATAGGAGCAGACGCTCTGTCGAGACAGGGGCTGAGGCCCGGGGAATGGAGGCTCCACCCCGAGGTGGTGGAGCTGATATGGAGGGAGTTTGGCCAAGCTCAAGTGGATCTGTTTGCGTCTCGAGAGACGTCTCACTGTCCACTTTGGTTCTCCCTCACGCATCCAGCTCCTCTGGGACTGGATGCTATGGTACAGACGTGGCCGAGGCTACGTCTGTACGCCTTTCCCCCAGTTGCTCTGCTCCCGGGAGTTCTGGAGAGAGTTCGCAGGGACCGGGTTTGCCTGCTTCTTATAGCCCCGCGCTGGCCGGGCAGAGTATGGTTTCCCGATCTTGTGTCCCTCCTCTGGAGCTACCTGTCAGGAGGGACCTTCTGTCCCAAGCAGGGGGCTCGATTTTACACCCCCGACCGGAACTGTGGAACCTGTGGGCTTGGCCTCTGAGGGGGCCCAGCTCATAGAGTCAGGTCTCTCAACTGAGGTTGTTGAGACCATTCTACAGTCCAGAGCTCCCTCCACGAGGAAACTTTATGCCCTGAAGTGGAGAGTATTCACTTCTTGGCGTAGTGACCGTCGGTTGGATCCAGTCAACTGCCCAATTGGTACAGTTCTGGAGTTCCTGCAGGACCGGTTCACTGCAGGTCTGACCCCGTCCACTTTAAAGGTTTATGTGGCGGCCATAGGTGCTTACCACATTCCTTTGGGTGGAATGTCTGTGGGGAAAGACCCTCTGGTATCTCGTTTCCTTCGTGGCACTTGGAGGCTGAGGCCTGCAGTTCGCTCTAGGGTGCCACCTTGGGATTTGTCCATTGCGCTGCAAGGCCTTTCCCTGGCCCCCTTTGAGCCTATTGAGGAGGTTCCTGAGAAATTCTTGACTTTGAAAGCTCTGTTCCTTCTACCTATTTCTTCTCTCAAGAGAATAGGGGATCTTCAAGCATTGTCGGTTGCTCCGTCATGCTTAGAGTTTGCACCGGGTATGGTTAAGGCTTTTCTGCATCCGAGACCGGGTTATATCCCCAAGGTCCCCACTAATGTGGCTAGACCTATTGTTCTGCAGGCCTTCTGTCCTCCTCCCTTTCAGAATGCGGACCAGGAGACGAATAATTTGCTTTGCCCAGTTCGGGCGTTAGACGCTTATGTCCACAGAGCTGCCCTGTGGCGTAAAAGTGATCAGCTGTTTGTATGCTTTGGGTCCCCTAACAAGGGATCTCCAGTGTCTAAGCAAAGAATGAGCAAGTGGGTGGTTGAGGCTATTTCGCTTGCTTATGAAGCGGCCGGGCAGCCTTCTCCTATGGCTGTCCGGTCGCACTCTACAAGGAGTATGGCGGCCTCCAAGGCCCTTATTTCGGGAGTTTCTCTTCAGGACGTGTGTGATGCGGCAGGCTGGTCCTCACCGCACACCTTTGTCAGGTTTTACGTTGCGCCACGCCATTGGACTGATTTTACATGTGCTTCAAGACATCATCACGCAAAGCGTTCCCATAGCGTCAATCTCGACACAACGCTCGTTCCCTCTTCAGGGAACCGAGGTTACAGTCGTAACCGAGGCGTTTTTCTAATGAGCCTGGGCTGACATATATAAATATATATATATAAATATATATATATACAGTATATATATATATATATATATATATATATATATATATATATATTTACACACACACACAGTAGATGTATGCTACCAAAAAAAAAAACTAACTATGAACAACAAAAATGCGGATACGAATAGTTTATTAAAAGATATTAAAAGATGAACATTTTTCTAATAGCACTTTCAAGTACAGCACACAGTGTGCCAGATATCAATGTGAGATCCAGCTTCTAGACACCACATGACCTATCAGTTTCTCACTCTGCAGATGTGAACTTGTGCTCTGTATCTTACATCATGCTGAGAAGAATCAGATTGCGACGGAGTTGGATCAAGGGAGAAACGCTGGTATATTAATGTATGATGGTCACAGCAGGCTCTTTTCCCCTTCAGTGTGATACAGGCCCCAGCGCCGGTCACAGTTCTCCCAGGGTGGCAAAGGCTGGGCCAAGCAGATTTGCATTTGTTTATCATTTGAACTTTCTGCGTTATTAATTCTGCCGTCATTCTCAATCCCACTTCACTGCAAGGAATCCGCCACTGGTTAGCAATGTGTTCCTGTTTGTGACCACTTCAAGTTGTGATTGATTATTGATGATATCATATGGTTTTGACATAAACAGTATTTCCTGTTTAGTACTATATCTGTGATTACGATCGTAACGAGATAATCATGGGCAACCACTTTTTCCGTTAGATCCTTAATGAATAACACATTAGGCTACCCCTTTTTCAAAACCTAGTAAGCTGGCTTATTGCAACTGCCTTCATAGTCAGCTGCGTTCTAAGGCATCACCATGTGTGTTTGTAAAAACTGTGTTTGTTTGTTTGTTTTAAAATCTTATAAATGTATGAGGTGGCAATGTGAGCTTTTTACCCCACACATGGAGTAAAAGGCACAAAGTATTGATACAAATACTTTAGCTAAAATAATATGTTTTGCATAATGTCTAAGGTAAAGGGTTAGTTCACCCAAAAATGAAAATGATGTCAAGTAATTACTCACCCTCAATGTTGTTCCAACCCCGTAAGACTTTTGATCATCTTTTGAACACAAATTAAGATATTTCTGATGAAATCTGAGCGCTGGCTCTCTTCCATCATAGACTGCAAGGTAATTGATATCTGCCAGCCCAGAAAAGTTAGTAAAGACATCGTTAAAATAGTCTAAGTGACTACAGTGGCTCAACCTTAAGTTTATCAAGCGACGAGAATACTTTTTGTAAGCAAAAAAACTAACAAAAATAACGACTTTATTCAACTCTTCATTTTCTTCTGTGAGGGCCTCTGACGTGAGTTCACGAGAGCGCCAGGACACATGCGCGAGAACTGAGAAGATGACGGAGATGGGTCTCGATGTAGTCTTTAAAATGGTTCTATATTTCCTGGATGTCTGAATCGTGAGAAACCAACGAGAAAACGTAAAAGTGCCTTACCAATGCCGCAAAATGAATGGCTTACCTTTCACACTTTCCCATCAAATTATCATGAGCGTCATCTTCTCAGTTCTCGCGCATGTGTCCTGGCGCTCTCGTGAACTCACTCAGAGGCCCACACAGAAGAAAATGAAGAGTTGAATAAAGTCGTTATTTTTGTTAGTTTTTTGCTTACAAAAAGTATTCTCGTCGCTTGATAAACTTAAGGTTGAGCCACTGTAGTCACTTGGACTATTTTAACGATGTCTTTACTAACTTTTCTGGGCTGGCAGATATCAGTTACCTTGCAGCCTATGAAGGAGTGATCCAGCTCTCAGATTTCATCAGAAATATCTTAATTTGTGTTCCGAAGATGAACGAAGGTCTTACGGGGTTGGAACAACATGAGGGTGAGTCATTAGTGACAGAATTTTTGGGTGAACTAACCCTTTAATACTTGCTTAAAACTATCACTTTGGCACAGTTTGTAGTGTTTTCATTTTATTTAGATAAATAAAATAATTCCTTTTTGTTCAATAAATATACTGTCATTAAAATATGTCCATGTTAAAAATACAGAAACAAAATTTTAAAAAAGCAAAGATTCTGAAAGCATTGAAGGAGATACCATGATAATTTAATATAGATTTACAGTAGTAACAATAAATATGCTATTTTATTATGTGATAGAGATAATCACCATTTTTATAATGAAACTATTATATTAAAAAATATGACATAAATCATAAGGTGGACACCCAATATATGATATTTACCATCTGAATCTAACATGTCATGCCAGCAAATGTAAAAGTCAGCCAGCTACTGTATGTATTATCATGTTAAAATTTTTTTTTTCCTTTTACCCCAATACTTTTACATATTCTTCCATTATTGAAAAACTCTTGCATTCATTACCTTGAACACATTTTAAAAACATTAACGTGACCTTTGTCTCAAAATATAGTCAATTTGTTACATAAATCTAAATGTTTACATAAATATATTTTTAAAAACAATAAAAAGTAGATCAAATTAGCACAGAATCAACTTTGCTTTGCTGTCCGTGATCATGTCAAGGATCAGCCAAATTATCACGTGCACAACGTGCAAAAGTGCTGAGATGAATTTATGTGCCATCTAGTGGTTTAAAAGAGAATAAAGTCAAATGCGCCTCTAGCCCTGTTGCACCCTATCTTTACACCTCTGCTAATCTGGATGTACTACATTCGTCACGTTATCATTGTCATGTGACCTACCAGGATCAGTTGCGTCAATTCACTGCCATTCACAAATCCTCTCCTGTGGCCTCATGGGATAGTAAAGTGTCCATAAGATGCACACTTCAGAATCTAATAGTAAGTCATCCGTGTTTTTTTGCCTACTGCTTTATGAATACTAATTCGAACATAACTCTTTTTATACACTGTTTTTTTCCTACTATATAATAGACATGGATGCCGCCATGGCTTTGGAATGCTATTATTCTTCCTAGGACTGTGTCAGATCATGTTAAGTATAGGCGCTAAATGCATGCAAACATCTTATATTATTAGGCACACTTCCTTGTCAGTACATCTCATGCAGAGCATGTACCTTTGGTGTGAGAATGAGAGGAGGAAGGCATTGAAATTGTTATGTGAAGAGTTCTGTCAACCTACACCTGGGTATTTTCCATCCTGGCCTTTTACCCTTGTGCTAACATTTTTTAAAGGTTCAAAGTGGCAAGGCTCCACTGTAACATGTTAGTCACACATTCTAGTATGAGTCGCGCATTAAAATGAGAGGCCCAGAAATCAGCTTGGCCCACCTGGACCAGACCTCTTCCAACTGACTAACAGTCTGTCACCATGACTGGCATGCCAGTGGACTTAAATGGAAACCGGTTTGTTCATCTACAGAATGTTATTTTCTCACATGTTTTCATTTGTGTCCATGTACAGAAATCAAAATGTTGACTGTAACATTAAATGACTGTAAAATGTACACTATATATATATATATATATATATATATATATATATATATATATATATATATATATACACACACACACATAGCGCATATTACATTATATGTGATCAATTTAATGTATCCTTGCTGAATAAAAGTTATTTCTTTAAAAAAAAAAAAAAATCTTAGTAACCCAAACTTATGAACAGTAGTGTATAAGTGACCGTAAAGACAATTATAATGTTACAAAATATTTCTATTTCAAACATTAAAAATTCTGAAAATAATCAAGGTTACCATAAATATTAAGCAGCAAACAGAACATTTTCAACATTGATAATAAAACGGATTATTGATAAATCAGCACCAAATCAGCATATAACAATGATTTCTGAAGAATCATGTGACACTGAAGACTGGAGTAATGATGCTGAAAATTGAGCATTGACATCACAGGAATAACATACATTTTAAAATATATTAAAACGCATAAGTGACTTCTCTCAAAAACACAAAAAAAGATCTTAATTATACCAAACTTTTGCCTGGTGTATGTTGCATATTGTATTCTATCTTCACAATATTTGACACAAGAAGGCTCTATTCCATTGATGCACCATCAAATAGCAGGGTGCATCTACAAATGTGTAAAAACACACTTCCATCTGGATTAATGTGGTGCACATTAGACAAAACAGCTTTTTCTGAGATTTTAATACTGCGCCATGCACATCGCCAACGGAAAATGCTCCAGCTGGCTCAAATTGTTTTCCAAAGGGTGAACCTGGTGTTCGTCTCCAATGCTTACCACAAGACACTAAACCAATGGCTTCTCCATACCTCGCTCCATGGGCACCTGGAGTGAACAGACTGAAAGTTTAGTAACTTAGTCATGCCATCATGGCAATGAAAAGAGAATATGTCTGCCAATGATAGCCACCTGTTCCTTCCAAAGACTACAGTGATGGGTATTTTATTACAACCTCACACTCCTGGTGCCAAGACACTGAGAACTCCATCAAAAACAGAACCGTCTCAAGAGAGGGAAAAAAAAGCATGGGTGAGGAATCGTGTGGGCACGAAGAAGATCTGCAAGCAATTTATGCAGAGTAGCATTGCTCCTTTTTATTTCCCCTTGTTTTTTTCCCATGTGGGCCAAATACCACAGGCCCCAATAAAGAAACAGAAATGTGGTTTAATGAAGTTCATAAATCTGTGTTATTCGCTGCCAACTCTGAGCGCCACTTAAAGCGTCTGCAGATCCTTCCCTTCTCGTTCACCCCATGCTAAATCCACGCTCTCATTAAAGTTACACGTTTTCAAGCCTGTCTCCTTCAGAACCACAAGATCTTGATGTCATCCTGTTTTCCATTGCCGTTTCCCCACTAACTCTCCATGCAGTAAGACAGGCTGACTCGTCCTGGCCATCCTGCCCTTTCGGTCTCAGTTCCTAAGGCCTCCTGGGAGAGCGACTCTGATTGTTTTTGATAGTTGTTCTTCACTACTCTGCAGAGGGCAACACTTCATTAAGGACAAATTGCTAACACCTGGTATGTGTTTATTAAGACAAAACCAGCCACGTTATTGGCTTCTGAATCCTCTGGTACAAGGGGAGAAGCACCTGAGGCCATTCAGCCTCTTTGCGGCCCATAAACAAATAAATCGCAATAAAAGAACCACCCAGCTGCTATACCCTTGTTACGAGACGGTAGGGCTTCTAATAATGTCGGAAATTTTTCTTTTACAAGTTTTTTTTAATATGAAGGCATTTTGTTCCAGTAACACACTGTACAAAGACGCACCATAGCAGTTTTTTTTGTTTTTGTTTGTTTTTTTTGACAGTGCTTCTGGGCTTTCTGTTCACAATGAGTAACACTTTTGTAATTAAATCCGTACTTTAAGCTTATGAACAACCCATTCCTTCCCACAAAACAGAGATGGATAAATAAATAACAGCTGCGTGACCACTATAATGCGGGCACACAATCAAAAATAGACCATTGTGTCCATTGTTTCCTGTCAGTCCAGTAAGGTCCAGCAGGAGATCTGTCTACAGGTAATCATCCCCCAAATAAAATAGATCATTAAAATACCACAAACAGGGCAACCCAAGGCTTTCCAGCAGGCTGGGTGCAACTAACTAGCTCAAAATGAGAGTTCCATTCAAGCCTTACCATGATGTCCATGCAGGAGAGGAATAGCAAGAATGGTTGGACTCTTCCTAAAGCCGAGCGTACAGGAATTTGTTGTCCTTTACAATTGTTGCTTATCAGATTGTGCAATACTGCTGCCTGGTAAAGTTGTACATACAAGTCAGGCATTCGTTATTATGACAAGTCACTTACTCAAGTTCAAGGAAAAATAACATGCGCTCTTAGAAAAAAAGGTTCAATGGGGTTCCATATAGAACCCTTGGTTTCTAGAACCCTTCATGCCAAAAAGGATCTATATAAGGATAAATGTCAAATTATGTCATGTTTAACGTGTTATTTAATGTTTTTCTTGATAAAGCATATTTACAAGTGTAAATATTATTTATAATTCATAAAATTATTGAATTAAATTAAAAATAAAAATAAATTAATAAATTAAAACAAAATCCATAAAAGTATCTTATAAAGGTTCTATATATGAAGCAACTGACATAACCCTTGAATGACCTTTTCTTCTAAGAGTGTGGAAGAAGTCTAAACAAAACAAAATAATTATATTGTGTAACAACAAACCCAAAGAAATAATGGTTACACTTTATTTTAAGGTGTCTGAGAACTACTTACTAAAGGGTTAAGGTTAGGATTGGGGTTTGATTTAGGGTTAGTCATGCATAATTACTAGTTATTACTACAGTAACTACATGTAACGTGTAACAAGGACACTGTCAAATAAAGTGTTACTGAAATAATGTATGATGTTATCTATATTATCCCTTTCAACATTGCAACTCGTGTATCATCTAGAATTCTGAGTTTTCCACTTGTACATACAACTTTGCTTGATCGTTTATGCACTTTGAACTCTTAATACACCTTGTATGGACAATGAAGTGTAGCACGTCTATCGATAATTTATTAACTCCTGACAGTATTATTTGCCCCATCAAATTATAATCTTTATGCAGTGCCTTTCAATTTATTCCAGCTGAATACATGACAGTTCCTTGTGTTCTCTGGTGGTTTAATTAGAGCTAAATGTATGTGTGATTTCAGCTGTCAAATGAGAGACATCTAACCAGCCATCGCCAGCCTGACAGAGTGATAATTCAGATGTGCTGACAAAAAGGGTTTGCTTATATCCTCATGAACAGACATGCAAGTCTTAATGCACATAGCTGAGTGCATATTGCATACTGCATACGATTGTTGCCACAGTTTTGACTTTAGTTTCACAAAGCCCTAAACGGCTTAGCTCCAGTCTATTTAACGGATCTTTTATCACCCTATAATCCATCGCGCTCTTTAAGATCACTAAATTCAAGGCTTTTGGTCATACCTAGGATATCCAGAACCACCAAAGGAGGGAGAGCATTCTCACATTTGGCTCCAAAACTCTGGAATAGTCTTCCTGATACTGTTCGTTGCTCAGACTCGCTCTCCCAGTTTAAAACTAGATTAAAGTCGCATCTCTTCAGCCAGGCATTCATATAATCCTACAGTTCAAACTACAATCCGGCCTCTAGCTCATAAATGCCAGAGGAGAACTGGCCCCAGACTGAGCCTGGGTTCTCCCAAGGTTTTTTTTTCTCCATTAGGTCACCTGATGGAGTTTTAGGACACCATTAGGTCACTTGATGAAGTTTTTCGGTTCCTTGCCACTGTTGCCTTTGGCTTGCTCAGTTGGGGATATTTTGGGGATATTTAATTTAATTTTATCAATCAATAAATTCCTCTTGAAACAAACTTTGTTGTATTATTTTAATTTAATACTGTGAAGCTGCTTTGATACAATCTGTATTGTGAAAAGCGCTATACAAATAAACTTGACTTGACTTGACTTGACATTCTCATTGCCAGCCAATCAATCAGCCATGAGGTGAATCTTGCCATGTTTTGATAGTTTCAGAAATTTTCTTTTGCAGTCAAAACATTAACAACATCATTGCAAAAGCTTGCTTGACTTTTTGACAATACTATTTGAATTAGTCAATAGTCTTGGGTCTTACCAAAGATCTTACTATGCCCTTTAAGTGGAGTCAGAAATATCTATAATTAAAGCAATATTTTATTTATATGTTATTATTAAAGCACAGTTTATTGTTTTGCCACTTTAATGCGGGACGTTTTTTTTTTGTTGTTGTTGTTGTTGTTGTTGCTGAAAATACAGGGGCTTGTACCATGATGCCGGTTTAGGTGGCTAGCCAGCTATGTTTCAGTTTAGTTTCCGCCAACCCTGAGTTTTAGGTACTATGAAAGTAGCTTGGCTTTAATCGGTGTTCGTCGCCATGGTATCTTACGCTGCACGGCTAACCTGCTCCGGGGCAGGTTATGTTCTGGATTCAAGATCTCAGACTGAAGTTTGACCAATCAGCTGAGAGCAAAGAAACATATAGGTGACGTAACTTATTCCCAGTGTCTGTTGCAATGACTTCACCTTTTCTTCCAAATCCTGTGACATCTCAGCGCAAATTGTTTGACGAGCACTTCGTAGAGAAAGAGTTTTTAGCCAGACAAAATCCCCTTGCCTTTCCTGATAGTTACTTGTATGAAAGATACAGATTTTCCGCGGAAGGAATGTCTTATCTTTGCGAACTTCTTGAGCCGCACATAAAGAATTTAACACGTCGAATTCATGCACTTACTGTACCGCAAATATAGCGTTGCGTTTTTTTGTTGTTGCAAGTGGTACATTCTTGCACGGTGGGTGACGCACAGAAGCTAGGGGAAAACACGGTTTGTCGAACCATTCGTAAGGTGGTCCTCGCTCTGCAGGAGTACATGAATAGTTTCATTAATAGTGTTCCCCGGACATTTATCGGCCATGTCCATAAAAGAGGGCTTTTATAAAATTGCCGGTAAGATATATTGATAGGGTGACATCACATGAACACATTTTTTTGTTGTTTTTAAAAAAAAGCACATTGCACAAATGTACTATACAATATAATACATGTTAAGAATTATTTTAAATCTTTATTATTATTCTGTTAATCTTATGATAGGATTCCCTAGCTTTCTTAGTAGTACAAATACGTTCTATATTTATGTAAAATTATGTATATATGTATGTGTAGCCTATGTGTAATATAGCCTATAGCCTATTTTTATAATATATAAAAAATGTGCATGTATCATTTTTTATATATTATAAAAATAGGCTATAGGCTATATTACACATATAGGCTACACATACATAATTTTACATAAATATAGAACGTATTTGTTTAACTTACACATTAACAATCAGCAATCTTTCTCCAACAGTCTTCTCT
Source organism: Leuciscus idus (assembly GCA_021554675.1). NCBI lineage: Eukaryota > Metazoa > Chordata > Actinopteri > Cypriniformes > Leuciscidae > Leuciscus > Leuciscus idus. The sequence goes on from CM038634.1 coordinate 7,343,023, forward strand.
TGCTTTGGCAGCAGAGACCGTATTGTTTCGAGCTTGAAATACATATTTAAATTCATCGTAATTCTGAATGATTATCTCTTGCTCCTCCGCGGGAAAATATATCGCTCTCGCTCTACCCGCGATTGGTTGTTCAGTGTCGACGTCACTCTTTTATGTGCACGCGCGCGTGGAGTAATCATAGCTTTAGGATCAAAGCCTGGGTTGACAGAGAAAGTTGATGAGCTGCATCATGGTACCAATAAAGCCTGATTGCATCGGTTTGGTTTTGTCAACTCAAAACTAATCCTGCCTTCATGGTACAGGCCCCAGGACATCCTGGCAAATACAGTACAGTTGACAGCCATGTAAATAAATAAGGGAAAAAAAAACAAAACAATGATTGTCTTAAAGACTCAGTTTGTGTTGAACTACTTTATTACAACATATTCAAAATCTGCCATTGCTCACGTGTCACGTGAAAACTAGCAATGATTGTGTGATATTGCTTATATAGCCTACAAAAGTACAATAAAAATGAAGTTTATTGTGGTGTAACATGTTTTAGACCCAATATAGCCAGTTGCTTTGCTTCTTATTGCTTCTCCAACAAAAACATTTCAGAATAAAAAGTGAAGTAGCAGTGGTGTTTAGTTCCTGAATGTTTCAATGATTGAATCAATTAATGATGCAATTGCTCATTCGTAACGTTCTGGGCTGAGTCCATTTTTTTATGCCCTTCCCTCACTAACTTCCCTCCGCCCATCTCGTTCACTCGGACGTACGTCATTGCTTATGTTGCATGAGTGCCCACTACTGGCAGAACCCTTGCAATGTGTTTCAATGGAATGCTCTAAGCCTGGGATGTCCAAACTTGGTCCTGGAGGGTCACTGTCCTGCAGAGTTTAGTTCCAACTTGCCTCAACACACCTGCCTGGAAGTTTCTAGTATGCCTAGTAAGACCTTGATTAGCTGGTTCAATTGTGTTTAACTGGGGTTGGAGCTGAACTCTGCAGGACAGTGCCCCTCCAGGAGCAGGATTGGACACCCGTGCCCTAAAAAAAATTGGTCTTGCCTCCTCCCGTCCAAATTTGACTCAATATGAATGACCTGCACACATGTGGTGAGGGTGTAGCTTTTGGTTTGTTTGAGTCATGAGGCATATGCATACAATATAAAGCACATTGGCAGCAAGTACAAGAACCATAAATGAATTCAGCCAATGAAATGCAGTGAACACAAGCTTACTAAAACTAAAAGGACTGTATTGAATTGTTACACATGCTTTTATGCTCTGCACAAGTAAAATCATGTCATTATAAAGTGCTGTCATAGTAACATTCACAAAACCATGGGAAAATATTACAACATCATGGGATGTTCCAAGGTGAGACCCATTTCCTGGTCTTGAGAGGCTTTGATACGTCTCCTTAATACTTTCCTGTTCCAAGGTCAGTTGTCTTGTATACGATTGAAGAAAATTCAATTCATTCAAAACAGTTTGCTTTAGTATTACCTTGATGCAATGCCGTTTCCCTCACCGTGCCGGGCCGCATGTTTAATTTAGGGCATCTATAGTATCAGCTCCAAACAGGGAAACCAAATTTCTTAGGTATATTCTGATTCTCTCTCTCAAATACTTCTTCCTGCAAGCCAAGTGTCTCCACGGTAAGCATCAAGAGGTCAACGCTTCAATTTGTGACTCCAGTTAACAGCTTGCTTTACAAAGACCCAGGTGCCGTGTATATGTGCGGTGTGGGTTTTCAATGTCTCTATACGCTAGGTAAGGCATGCTTGCTTTCTTCACAGTGCGCATAGAGTAGTGGCACTCCTACTGCAAGCTCAAATAATCATAACTCATTATATTATAATATTATGAGCTTACATAGAGGCAGCTGACTTTGTAAATGGTATTTCACTTATGTTTGCCCTCTAAATTTCTACAAATCCTTTCCTGTAGCTGAAATGTCTTTATTTGGTCTTTTCCACTATTTAACAGATCTCACATACAGTACATACTTACAAAAGTATTAAATAGTATTACCATATACATTTTTGAAGTACCTCAGAGTGGCAGATTTATACCATGGCAATAGAATGTGACATAGGCTCTACCTACATTTTTGCAAAACCCCCAAATCACAAAATGCATTGCCATTTTCAGTAAAATGTTCAGTAAAATTCAGTATTCCTTTTCACAACAATTATGATTACTGAGGCAGATTAATGATTAATAATGGCTTATTTTTGTGCAGTGTCTCACACAGTACACTATGTTATCACCTCAAAACACATTTACCATAGTGCACGATTTGCAAGCTAATACACTAATACCAGCCATATCTTTGGTTTCACTTTATTTCGATGGTCCCTTTAACACATTCTGTTGACTATAAGTAACTTTGCACCTACATGTCTACTAACTTTCATTAGAGTGTAAGTAGAGTATTAGTAGACTGGTAGGGTTAGGGTTAGAATAAGTTGACATGTACTGTAGTTGCAAATATACTTATATTCAGTAGAATGTGTGTTGGAGGATCATCACAATAAAGAGTTGGCAGATATTAAGTAGACAGTCTACTAATACTATAATGAGAGTTAGTTGACATGCAGTTGCAAAGTTGCTTATAGTCAACAGAATGTTCAAAAGGGACCATCAAAATGAAGTGTTACCCTATGGCTTTTTTGGTGTATTGAATTTGCTTGGTAGCTTATCTGGTACAGCATTGCATTTGCGAAGTGGAGCTCTCAGGTATGAGTCCTGTGAAACACGAGTTGTGATAAAAGAGCTCAAAGACTTCTAAATGTCTTTAACATTCTCTAAAGAATCTAAAATGGCATGGTTGCTTCAGCAAATACATTTTTATCTCACGTTTGCTTTTGTTAACACTTTTGGTTAGATTTAGGGTCTAGTGTAGGTTTTAGGCTATTTTCAAACACAATAGAGCATTAACGTTTTAGTGCCACTCACTGGACATTTCATTTCCAAACTGCTACAACAACCTTTGTAATAAAAAGGTGCCAGATTCACTTTCATCTGTTTTGTATAAAACTGAACACGATTTTAGCGCCCCTCTCTGGACATCACAAAACCTTTTCCAATGAGCCTTGGTTGGGAGGTGAACATAATTTCCCTTTCGAATGGGAACTCGCACTGCGTCCTCTAGAGGAAACTATAGGGGAACACCTCTAGAGGACACAATCTCGTTCCCCTTCCCAGGGAACCATAGTTACATGCCTAACCTGAGACGTTCACCAAGTGCAAAATTCAAATCAACCAATCAGATTTGAGGGACAAGTTTACAGTTTATGTCAAGTTTAGGCTTACAACCAGGGTTAGGTGCTTCTACATCAGTATCATTTCCCTCTGAATAGGTTTTATACAAAATATGTTGATCCAGGAACATGTCTTACATGGCAAAATCACAGTGACCTTGCTGGGGAAAATACAGTAGCAATCATTCAGTACATTGGGAAATATCCAGCAAAAATATTGTAGCTGGCTATCAGTGAGTCAAGATGGCACCATAAAGTGGTCCATAAAAATGTATTTCAAGACTTCTGAAGACATATGATAGCTTTGTGTTCGGAACGCAGCCTTTTGTTGTTGTTGTTGTTGTATCAGAACACTTTCAAAATCCCTTTGTGTTCCACAGCAAAACATTTTTTAATAATGTTAATTATTTTGGGGGGTTGGAACAATATTAGTTGAGCAAATAATGACAGAATGTTAATATATTGGTTGAGAGAATAATGACAGAACGAAAAATTTTGAATATCCCATTGATGGTAAAGCTGGATTTTTTTGGAACATTGTTGATAGTTCAAGCATGGTCCTCCAGTCCAGCCAGATCCCCATCAGCTGGTTGTCCAGTTAATGACCATCTTGGACTGGCCTGATTTGGCAGGATTTTCAAGCAGGGACTGTATATATATATATATATATATATATATATATATATATATATATATATATATATATCAATATAATATGGTTTTATAATCTGATACCATTACTGCACCATGGTATAGCTATAGTAGCCTACTTTTTTAAAAGGGCAGTAAGCAGAAGACTGAAAAAAAAAAATCTGCAAACCCATTTTTTTTCTATCAAAGTTAATAAAAAATTAAAATATGCATGTGCAGATCCAACAGATATCTTAAAGATGAAAAAATACATAAAGATGTCAACACAGGAAGGGCTTTTCAGCATATGTGGAAATATATAGCAAACTCACTCAGGTTAAGCAGGTACTCAAGTGGAAACACATTGCAATGTTGAATCAATTCTTCAGTTTGGATTCTCTCATACAGTTCATGATGGAAATAGAATGATTTGTGTATTTTCTAGTTTCTACTCTCCCTAGTATTTTCATAAAGCACTAAAGAGATTGAGTGCAATTTTTTTACAGCTTTGCCAAACTTTGAGGCACATGACTTCCCCCTGTGTCTGAAGTGATATAGATGTCCTTAATCGTAAGGGAAGTGCAGACTGAGGTTTATGAAGCAATTTGTTCACAGGGTTCATATAGCTGGCAAACCTCAGAATGCCTGCCATGAATTCTATTCATAGTAAGAGTGTGGGGTCTTTCATCCCTTCCAAAAACACAAGTGAGACAGATAACACACTCTTAGACGTCTCATTGATGGCGTGAAACACTAGCGCACCCTGGTTCTCTCTTTCTCTCGGCACCCTTCCCCCCGGCCTAAGAACACTACGGTTGATCCACACCTTCTGTTATTGTTAAGGAAACACTGGAGCGTGCTCTCCAATCTAGAATGCATTTCCCCTAGAGCCCTCCCTCTGTCCACAGCCAAAGATTGCAACCTGAGCTAATGTGTGGGGAGACTGTTGAAAAGTAGAGAAGAATGGATCTTAAAGCCAAGGCAGGAGAGCGAATGTGAGAAATAGTTTGGCTCTGTGGCAAGAAGAAAAACATAACATTATGAGCCGAAGGTTGGTGTGGAGTCCAAGGGAACACAAAAGACAAAAGAGCAATTGTGCACCACAGAACACATGGCCCAACAGAGTTAAGCAAATGTTCACAACAGCTGCAACACCATTAAAGGGCACCAGCAATGCCATAATATGCATGTCATCCACGTCTGTCGATTAAAGGGATAGTTCGCCAAAAAAAATAAAGTTCTGTCATCCTTCATTGATCATTGTGTCGTTGCAAACCCATTATGACTTTCTGTAATTTTCACTGGGAATCAACAACATGGGAACCAATAGTGTTTGAGATCATTGACATCACTTGTCATGAATATGGGTAAATTTGGGTTACATGATGGGTTATGGGTTACATGATGTTATTGTTTTTGTCATGATGTATTCCTTAAAAAAAAAATCTGTTAACTTATAGACCTTATGCACCAGAGAAAAAGGCGTGCAGCCATCTTTAGAATTTTGTGATTTAACATCAGTTTTTTGCGATAGCTCTGTATATTTCTATGGCATGGCTTGTCGAAGAGTAATTAGCTGGTAAAGTGGATTTGCCTATTGTAGAGTTAACAAAAGTTATTATAAGCATTGTAATGTTTGAAGCGGATATCATGACAAATGTTAGTAGACCGGGAAGATTTTAAAATGAATGGTTCATTCATAAATCTGTAAGATCTTACCTCCACACTGTGGAAACACAAAAAGGAAGACGGATAATGATTAACACATTTTACAGTTCTAAATAAAAGTAATTTTGCTTAAGTTCATTATATGTACAGAAAATAAGACAAAACGTGCCTGTGGCGAGATTCCAGCAAAATGATAGTATGCTGCTTCCTGCAAGTTTTGCGACACTTGAAATGTAAAAAGAGAAATGAATGTGAGTGGCATTATCCAAAACAAATGATCGAGAACCTGGTAGTGTTTTATTTTATCTGTTCAATGTTGTAAGTATCACGGCAGTTCAGAACGGAAATGTCCAGTAAGTGGTGCACTAAAGGTTAATTATCTATCGTGTTTGAAAATAACTTACCAACTACACTAAACCGTACCCTAAACCTAATAGTGTTAAAGTCCCGCTGTGGTGAGCATCAAGCTTTTAATGTTGTTTATATGTCTATGTGATGTTTTTAATATGCTTTAAGACAAACCATGTGCAAATTCAAAAGTCAAAACCATTGTAGAGTATTTACTCCTAAAAACTGCTGTGAACCAAAGACACATACACATCACAAACTACCTTGTAACCAATCACGTCATCGTGTGATCGTCAACGAGTGGATCTCTGAGCTGGTGTGAGTGAGTGGAGGCGGGGCTAATTTGCATATTCACAGAACAGTGTATACTAAATGAGGAAAGGCTATAGAGTTAACTTCAAGCTATTTTAAGGCATGAAGAATTTATTTTCAAGGGATTTTTTTTTTTTTTTTTATATGTAATTTTGTTGATCAAAGATGAAGGGATACAATTATTGACTTCAGGGTGACTTTAACAAAAGCAACTGCATTTGCTGAAGCAAACATGCCATTTTAGTCTAAGTCTTTCTTTGAATTGTTCAGGGCTCTCAAGTATAACGCATTGAGTGTGACAGTCACTCATTTCGGTCTTTTGTCACGCACTCCCACCACACATTGTATTTCTTACGCGGAAAAACTATTTATAATATATTTAATATGCCGCAGCGCCCAAAATTTCTCTGCCCGCTCCGCTCTCACTATGGAACCGACAGGAATCAAAGGCGTCTCCCCTGGAATTCTTAGTTGAGCCTGCCACTTATCAGCCAATAAAAAAAAAGAAAGGGGCTACACAATAGCCAATCAGAAAATAGCACTATTGTATCTGGGTAAGATTTAACGCAACAACCAATGAAAAAAAAGCATATCCTGGAACTGTTCACGTGATTCTGCTACAACGTCTCCCGAAAGTTTCGTTCATCACTTTGAGCACAGAGTAAGTCATGATCTCCTATTTTAATGTTACAAAAAATTCACAACTTGTTTGACACAAACAGTGACAACTTGACTGCTGTTAGATTTTTCCCAGATAATTAGCATCAGTTTTTCATGAGTGTCTGTAACTTAGCCAACAGTTTTACAGCCTGTTCACTGACAACACCTGCTCAGAACAAGTAGTCTAGGCCTAGTCATATTTTCCTTATCACATGATGACTGACATATTGTCACATTATAAACATCTCTCTTTCTAAATAGGCTTAATAATTTTATTAGCACTAAATAAATTAAAGTGCATTACATAGTCGATGTTATAGGTCACTTTTAAAATCATGTCATATTTTATAATTATATCCTGGCCATGGATGCATTAATCATTGCATCTTTCTTTCAAAGATGTCAGGTAAAAAGCAATTAAGCATCCTCTCATTCGCCCTGAGAGGAAAGCCCCCTAAAAAGGCCAGGTTAGAGGATGCTGGCCCAGAGAAGGTGGCAAAAAGGGTAGGCCCATTAGAGGAGTAGACAGAGGAAGAGACAGTGCAGGTGGAAGGCAGCAAGTCCAAAAAGTATTTTTGTCTTCAAAACTTGAGAGCCCTGGAATTGTTTTATCTTGACTCGTGTTTCATTGGACTCGTACATTAGCTCTTTGCACCACAAGTGTACAGTTGAGCTCCCGAGCAAGTTTACAACATGTATTATGTATTAGTTTGCAAATCATGCATGATGGTAAAAGAGTTTGAGGTCATTACATGGTATTTTGTTTGTTTAAATATACATGTTTGTTGAAAATGGTATAAAAAACCATATGAAATCAACATGACTACAAAGAGGGTGAGTAAATGATGACAGCATTTCCATGTAAGGCTTTCATTTTAAAGTTGAACACAATGACAAAAGTGCACATTTCAGTAAGGGACATGGTAGTAGCATAAGATCATACAATCCCAGTGCTCAGGGAGTAAATACAATAGAGGAAGAAGAACAGCCCACACGGAGACAGGTAATAACCATCCAGGGCAAAAGATCAGCCTCGAGCGATTACATGTGATAGTGAGGGTAATAGACTATCAATTCCACCACATCCTTGATAAATTGACCAGGTGATTTGAGAGCAATCAGATACTTTCATGGTAGAGGGCCACACATTTCCTACCAGGACAGATGATGATTCACTCAGAAGTTAAAAATACCAACTTTTACCATATAAATGAGTTAGCAAAGTCAAATACAAAGTGTATTGTTTATAAGGTCTCCTGTTGGGAATTCTCTTCTTGCCTGATGCTTTTTGGGCAGGTGAAAAGAGGCTATTTAATGCACGTCCTAATTTCACTTCACAGCTTGCTGTCGGTGCACTGACTTTAAAGATGGGGAGGTGAAGAAGGTCATCCTCAAACAATGAGGAGGGGAATCTGCTGTCAGGCTAAAAGGGAGTCTAAGCTTAGATCTGCCTCTGGTCTCTTTAATAATGATGACAATCGCAATTATACACGCATCCCATGTGTAGAACCAGGTGCCTAGACCACAGATTGTCCAATCCCTGTCCACACACTGCCAAGACATATATGGAAATGTCAAAAATCTTGCCATGGAGGCTGCTCAGTTACAATGCACGCACGCACAGACACACACACACACACACACACACACACACACACACACACACACACACACACACACACACACACACACACACACACACACACAAAATGCATGAACACTACAGTTTTATTCAGGGTATCCAGTCCCTTTACTCTCCACAGTAATTTTACAGTACTTTACAGTACTTGACAACTCTGTCCTATGACATCACATTGAAACTGGAAATGACTTGCTTTAACGCCATTTTGCTGTAGAATCACAGTAATTGTCTGTATAACTGTTATTGTTCATTTAGTTTTTAGTTAGGTTACTTGTTCTGTAATATTTTGATTTTATTATTTTATTTATTTATTTATATTGTTTATTCTTATTTAGTCCATTTACAGTATATTCTATAACATTCTATAATATTAAATAAAAACACATTTAATTATATTTGTGAAATATGATATGAAAATCAGCTATTTACAAGATGCTCCACAATATTTATTTTACATTGATTTCACAGTAAAATTATGAATAAAGTATTTTATTTTATGTGATTACTGTTAAATCTGTAAATTCTGGCTTTTGTTTCACTGTGGCATCTGAAAACTCTCACTGCCAAGAGTCATCTTAATGCAGATGGAAATGCCCACAGAAAGGTCCGTCTGAATTAATGAACCTTACATAAACGCATAAGCCATTCAAATGTTCTCGTGTGAAAACTGAGGTGCCTGGGATATACAAGCATTTTTCATCAGTGCTTTTGTTTTTATTATGGTGCAGAAATATGGAAATCCCATTAATTACGGTTTAAAATAGACCAATAATTCCAGAGCTGGACCCAACATTAACAATAAGAGCTACTTCATCTATAAATGGCTAAAACACATGAGAAAAACACCCTTTCCAGGCGTTCATTTAAGTCTGCTGGGAAGCTATGACAAATCTTACAGGATGCCAGGCCTGCAATCATTCTTTAAACATAAAGTGCTGTGATCTGGCTTATGGGTTTGAGAGCTCAATGCAGACCAACATGAACACACACACACACACACACACACACACACACACACACACACACACACACACACACACACACACACACCTTACACAAATAAACAGAGAGAACGAACATGGGCAAATTACTGGCTTTCGTCCTGGAAATAAGGATGTTTTTTTTGAAAACAATCGTTTTTATCGGGCATAGAAATCATGTAGGGAAACCTGAAAATGTAACATATGACATTTTTCTTTTTTTCCTCAATAAAGAGACCACCGTGGAAGAATAATATACTTTCTCAGTACCTTTTATAGTGACAGCCGGACAATATATACATTATGTTTTGACATTTTACTATCAGATTATTTTTAGACATAAAGGACCTAATGTTTAGGCTTCCGTTAAAACTTCTCGAGTTGAATGAAGTTGAGTGAATTCACATCCTGATTTGTCAGCATGGAATCTGCACTGTGCAAACAAATTCAGCTTTCCTACAGGAACCAGACAGACGTTCCTAAACTAATACACACACATGCAAAAAACACACAACAATCACTCAAACACAAATACACATGCACACACTTAGATGAATTCCTGATGAAATGCCTGGATGAAAGTGCGACACTGGAATCCAATAGTGCGGTTTAGCCTTGTCTTCAGAGCTATGGCAAGGACGTCCAAACAAAATACCACTATGTGCACCTCACATTCTCCCTTTGTCTGTAAATGCTTAATGTGACCATGGAAACTCTCAGTGCATCCAACCTTTGAGAACTGATCATCATATATTTCGCTTTTAATATTTCATTTCTCAACGTGCTCTGATTTTCATATTAAAATAAATTGGTCCAGGTATAATAGTCAAAGTAAGGACATCAGCAATGATTCAAAGTTTCATTTTTCGGCACTTGAATTCGCAGACATGTAATTCATCTTGAAGGATTTTAATAAAGGAACAAGTGAGAAAAGCTTTACTATTACTATTTCTCATAGTTAGCGTAAGTGATTTGAAAAAGCCCTAACCCTGAGTATCAAACTTTAACTTGTAACTTTTTGTGCAGTTTACTTGGATGATAACTTACATCATGCAGCTTGGTGAGGAAAGGTGGACTTCAATTTTTCTGATTAGTATGGAAGTTGTTTCCACCTCTATGGTGTTTTGCTCACAACATGTGAAAAAAATAAATATTTTTTTTTATATGTGTAGTCTATGTCCACTACCAGTGGTCTACACAAAATCTCATACTCAGAATTAGGTATATATCTGTTTTCTTTATAAATCAATATTTTAAACCACATCTATTGTATTGGATGCAAAAGAGTAATTTATAAGACAGTATGTAAAACTATAATCCATAAAAAATAATCCATACGGCTCCACGGGGATAATAAAGGCCTTCTAAAGTGAAGCGATGAGTTTTTGTAAGAAAAATACCCATATTTAAAACTTTATCAGCTATAATAACTAGCTTCCAGCAGATGGCTGTACACAGCGATTTGCGACAGAAGAGTAACCCCTGAACCGACGCATAAAGCAATGACGAATGCAGAATCGCAGAGGATAGAGCAAAACAAAACACCGGTCACGAATTAGAGTCTAAAAGTCTCAAAAGTCTAAAAGTCTAAAACGAGAAATCTTAAAGAGAAATGTTGGAAGATTTCGATATAAGAGAAGAGGAGCTTGAGTTTGTTGCACAGCCCTATTTGTTTAAACCGCAAGAAGCGTCAAAGCTCATGCTACTCCTACATCATTCTTCGCGTCAGGGGTTACTCTGGGTTGCGCATTATGCATACGGTCATCTGCCAGAAGCTAGTTATTATAGCAAAAAAAAAATATTCTTACACAAAGGCCTCGCTTCGCTTCAGAGGGCCTTTTTTTACCCCCCTGGAGCAGTATGGATTACTTTTATGATGGATGGGTGCATTTGTTTTGGGCTTCAAAATCTCGCCCCCCATTCGAGATTCTAAAGCTTGGAAGAGCCAGGATATTTTTAAATATATCTCTGATTGTGTCCGTCTGAAAGGTGATAGTCATATACACCTAGGATGGCTTGAGGGTTAGTAAATCATGGGATAATTAAACTTTTTGGGTGAACTATCCCTTTATGATGTTTTTTGTCAGCAGAACATTTTCATCAGAAAATTCTAAAGATGTAGTTGTTTGATTTTTTCCCCCCAAGTATCTCTACTTTTTTTGATAGTAGTTCCTGAAGTAACCAGCTTTTGTTTTGTGTTCCGACTGTCGAGGCTCTCAAACATCAAGGGCCTCTAGCAGTCAGAATTCTGTCAGCCTGCAATGCAGCAAAAATAACAATTAATCCTTCAAACAATGTGATGTGTTGTTAAATTGAGGGTATGTGAAGTTTATTTCTGACAGACTGCTTTTTGCACTCTAACTGATTGCTGCTGCTGGATAATCTAGTGTGTAGGTGTGTGTATGTGTGTGTGTTTTAATTAAAGTTACATGTGAACTGGGAGAAGTTGAATTCAGAGGAGGCAAGGTGAAAAATTGTCTCGTTTTCTTGTCTTCATTTTGAGGCTGCTTCTTATCTTCCTTTACTCTTGGCCACTGCTGAGGTTATCTCCCAAATTACTCACAGAACTCATTTATTTCTCAAATGAATCAGGCTCTTCAGAGATGGCCCCTGTCACCAGCCCTCCTCCCTTCCAACTGCACGATGGTGGCAGCTTTTCTACAAAGTTGCAAAGATTCACCAGAAGCGTGATGAAGATCAAAACTCACATCACAATGTGCGCACACACAGGTTTAGTCACAAGCTCTAAACACAAGCAAACCAAGGTATTTTAAAATGCTAATCACACATTTATGCAGCAAAATGGCTGTCAATTTTGAAAGCACACAGTTCTCTTAAACCGTTTAGGTTCCACTTTATTTAGATAGTCCACTTTAGACATTCTACTAACTATAAGTTACTTTGCAACTACATGTCAACTAACTCTCATTAGAGTATTAGTATACTGTTAGGTTATGGTTAGGTGTTAGGGTTCGGGTTAGTAGAATAAGTTGACTTGTAGTTGCCAAGTTACTTATAGTCGGTAGTATATCTGCTGTGGGACCAACAAAATAAAGTGTTACCAGATATTAAGCAGACAGTCTACTAATACTCTAATGACAGTTAGTTGACATGTAGTTGCAAAGTTACTTATAGTTAGTAGAATGTCTAAAGTGGACTATCGAAATATTATTTTTGATGACTGAGATAACAGGTTTTCATTAGTGTTTCCTGCAAGGAAAATCTAGCGTAAGTTAGCAGCTGTGTTTTGAAACATGGTAGCTAGTTTCTAGCAGTCTAAGCTAGTTATTAACTTGTCCAAGCTGGCAACCTCAGAATACAGGGTTACAATATTCAGAATAGTCTCAAAGGCCATCAGAGGAGAAGGAACATCGGCCACTTGGGGCTGATGAAGCCCTGCTAACCAAACATTAGCTGCATCCCAATTTGCATACTTATGCTCTATTCTATGCCGTTTTGTAGTACAAATAGTGCGAGTGGTGTGTTCACACTGAAATTTCCAAAAAGAAAAAGTGCACTTTAAATACCCGGATGATGCACTTAATTAACCGAACAAATGAAGTGTGGAATGTTGGACACTTCATGCACTCAACTGTCACAGCTTTAACTGCGAAAAGGGGGTGGGTGGGGCGTATCATACTCTGAAGATGAATGGCAAAATAACATCATAAAGTTCATGGTTGAGTACATAGTGTATAAGTACATAGTGTTTTAGCACATAGTGTACCTATATTGACTCCTTGTTTGAAGCTAATCAGCCAAATGCTAACACATTGGTGAACCATGTAAGGGAACAGGTTTTTGTGATTTTGTTTTATTTTAAATTAGCATTTATTCACTTCATAATTGGTCAGACACACTAAAAAAGCATGCTATTTTAATTTGATCCATCCAACAACTGTGTAAAGTCTTTAAATTATGTAATAATGGTGTTCAGTAAAGGAGATAAAAATACATATTACACAAAAATACAAGTTTTTAGGTAAATAAGACAATGTCATGTAGTTAAGTTGATGTTTTCATCTTTTTACACGATACATTTAACAATTAATAAAACATTTATTTTGAAATGAACAAAAACCTTCATCTGTAAAATTCTGACGGAGTTGACAAATTCTGACGGAGTTGACAAAGGCTAATTTTTTAGCCTAACTGACAAGACAACAAATCAAGAAAAATAAATAATTTGTCTTTGACAAAACTTTAACGTGTAACTTTTTATGCAATTGACCTGAATGATTCATTAACTCATGCAGCTTGGTGAGGAAAGGTGTACTTTTATTTTTCTGATTAGTATGGAAGTTGTTTCCACCTCTACAGAGTTTTGCACATGACATGCGGGGGGAAAATATGTAAATCGTGTCCATAAATTAACTATAAGATATATTTAAACCAAATTAATGACGTAAATTTTATTTGTGCCTGAACTGCATGACTTAAGCAGTGGGCAGCTGGCGTCGGACATGTTCGGTCTCAATGAAGAAGTTCATTACATCAAATATACATGAAATTACATTAATTCCACATATGTAAAAAAATTATATCACTATATAAAGAATTTTTGTGAGCATAAAACTTTGTGTCAACTTTGTTATTAAAATTACATTACATATTATTTGTTATTTATTTATTAATAAAAAAATATATATATATACTGTATATAACAGGTGTATATATATATATATATATATATATATATATATATATATACCTGTTATATACAGTATATATTTTTTTTTTTCATATATATTTTTATTTTATTTTTTTATTATTATTATTTAGCAATGATGAGGTCTCTGCGGTCACATATTTAACATGTCAACTCCATCTTCCTAGTATGATAATTTCTGTCTGTAGTTGTGGGATAAATCTTGCCATTTTTGTTATGTTTATTAAAGCAGCTACAACTGAGGGGAAAAATGTTCCACTGTTAAACACATGGTTTAAATATAAAATAAATATAAACTTTTATCAACTCCGACAGATGTCAACTCCATCAGGTTTTATGTCTGACAAAGTTGACACAAAGTTTTGTGCTCACAAAAATTCTTTATATAGTGATATTATTTTTTTTTTTTTGCATATGTGGAATTAATGTAATTTCATGTATTAGTTTAGTTTGGAAAATACATGGAATTTAACCTGTCCTCATCATATATATATATATATATATATATATATATATATATATATATATATATATATATATATATATATATATATATATATATATATGATGAGGACAGGTTAAATTCCATGTATTTTCCAAGTATAGAGCATTTATTTAAAATAATACTAAATAAATAATTTCAAAAATATAAGCAATGAATGCCCAGAGGAGCCTATACAGATTTAATTTAGGTGTACGTTTTAGATGTAAAATGTAAGTATTTTTATTTTGATGACTGTCTTCATTTTTAAGATAAAACGGTTTGTAGAGCTAATATATTTCATCTGTTGCTCAAACTAAACTGATTCAGAAAACTACTTTTATGGTTCTTTTTTATTTATTTATTTTTTTTAGCTTCACAGATATTCTTTGCATGTATGGAAAATAACATCTTACCAGGCTTATTGGATAAACTTGCATGTGGCGACATTTCTGCAAAATTATATTACGTTACTTCTTGCAACATTCAAACCAAGAGTACTTATTGTAAAAATGTGCCTATAGCGGCATTTACACAAAATGATATTATATTGCTTCTTGCATGTTTCAAAGTGAAAAGTCTAGTGAGTGGCGTTAAAAGCGTGTTCAGTTTTATGTGAAACAGATGAACATGAATGTGGCAACATTTTATTACTTTGGTTGCTGTACATTTTTCCAATGACCCTATGATGAAAATGTCTCCGTTTATGTTTCATGGAAGAAATAAGGTTATACAGGTTTTGGAATGACATAAAGGTAAGTAAATGATGGCAGAATTCTCACTTTTGGATGAACTATCCCTTTCATATTAAAACACAAGACAAAAAGTATATTCAATGAAACCCACTATCATTTTAACTGAGAGATGTATCTGTGGATATGAATCATATAGTTTACATCTAAGTCAGCATTATTGCAAAAGAGGACTTTCTTTTCCATTTTCCCTCCGAGGGGGTAAAGAGCATTGTTCTGCATATCTACAGGCATTCGGTATGTTTTCCTCAGAGAGAACAGATGAACCAAAACATCTTAAAATGAGAAACATTCACGGCTGGAGAAGTTTTATCAAACTCTCTGCAAATTAAACTTAGCCAAGGACCACTATTGGATTTTCTAGGGACAAATCTCTTGAGAGCGGTACTCCGGAAGAATTGAGAAGTTAGGATTGCTTATGAAACACAAAGAAGGATTCTTAAACCTTTTTAGAAAAACTATGAAGGAAAACAATGACCACCGTATTATTTCAAGATCTTGTTCTGCCTGATGTGCCTGTATGTCAGGCCTGCTCGGAGAGAACCTCGAAACTTGGCAGTATTTGTTTTCTTTTTTCTCCCTCTTTCACTCTCTCTTTCCTCATCCCCATCTGTTTTCAGTTTTCTCTGCATGTGTGACAAACAGCGAAGAAATTCCAAACTCAAGTCTCTCTAACCCCAACTATCCCCTTCCCCAATCTCCCTCCCTCACTCTTTTCTTTGGCAGGGCGGCTTGTGTCTCACATTTAATCATGATCACTTTGCCAGCCTGCAGGGCTTATAACCAATTGTGAGAGGGGAGAGAAAAAACCCAGGCTGGAGAAGGACAAGAGACTGAAATAGAGAATGAGAGGTGGGGGTTGGCATCTCTTTAGATTTGAAAGTCTAACCATGTAACCAGCGTAATGCTTGCTTGGCAGCTACAAGATATTTACTTTGTCACCACTGCAGATTTGGGATGCAGACAGATTTGAATGGCAGCCATTTTGGATGTCACAGTCACATCAGCTGGGGATGATGGGTGAATGGGGTGACCTGAGGTGAAGTGTGTTGGGGGTAATAGAATGGGATATGTTCTGGGAGGGTAAATTAATATAATCTGGCAAATTAATACCCAAATGGGGTTCGTGCAACTAAAAACCCTGCTGGATCCATCCATCCTAAGCTGGTGGATATGCTTTGGGAAATGGTAGCACGTGGCTCAAGCTGGTTATTAGCTGGTATCAGTGAGCTATTTTGTTTCCATTACCGCCTTAAACTGGTATGACTAAATGGTAGCTGGTTTGTTGCTAGCCAAAGACATCCAACTATCCAACAGCGTAGTCCAACTATCATTTGCATTATTATCAGATTGAATGTACTTTCCCCCAATATATTTCTGTGCTGTTTTTGGGGAAGATTCTGCAGAATGATTTTATGTGAAAAACACAGCTTGGAAAATGTGGTTTATGTGTTATGCTTCATGTTGGTTTGATATGACAAACTTTTTAAATATTTTTGTATTTCAAGTTTATATTTAATGGAATGCTAAATGTCACATGTGTAAAAAAACAAAACAACAACAACATATTTTCCTTAAAATGTACTCGTAAATTTACACTAAAATACTGGCAGCTGTGGTTCCAGCCATTTACTGTACTTTTACGGTTTCAACACCATTATTCCATTTTACAGCTGTGCTGTAATTTCACAGTAAAATACTGGCAGCAATGATTCCAGCTGTTTAACGTAATTCAACATTACCAATACCATTTTATGTTTAACAGCTGTACTATAATTCCACAGTAAAATACTTGCAGCAATGGTTATAGCTATAATTCTATAATATAAAAACATAATATTTAAATGTAACTTTTAAATAATGTGTGTGTGTGTGTGTGTGTGTGTGTGTGTGTGTGTGTGTGTGTGTGTGTGTGTGTGTGTGTGTGTGTGTGTGTGTACAATTCTCCACTGATTTAATGTTTGAAAAATAAAAAAATAAATGCATTTAAATCTGTATAAATTAAACTTTATACAGTTATCCAGTCCTTTTAACAAGACATTTGTCTTAGAATTATCAGGACTGTTTTTGACGTCTGCCCCCAAAATATCAATTTTAATTTTGAAAATAAAAACATATTATGACATATTGTCTCTGTGGGAATTGCATTTTGTATTTTCTTTTATTTTTATTTTTATTTTTATTTTTATTTTGTATCTATCTATTTTGTTTTCTAAATTTAAAGATCCAGACAAAAAAAAAGCACTACAATTCATTAATCCTGAAGCCCTGTAGCACCTTAAGAGTTATATTACTCCAAGGGACAGGTGTTAATAAGCTCTGTTTTGGAGTAGATAAGGTACAACAATGTTTCTTTAAGGTTACTGGCCCAGAGACATCTTTGCACAAAATCTTTTTTCTTCTTCTTTTTTTTTTTACAGTGTAGCACAACACTAACCATTTGTCTGCACCATTTGTGTGACGTTCTAGAATACATTTGTTTATCTTGTCACATAAGCTTCAAAAAACAATAAAAAAATGTGTGCATTGGACTGGTTCCTTTAAATTTTCAGTCTGGCATGTGTGCATCAGGCCTTTATATTTCAGTCACTCTCAAATTCCCACCACTACAATCATCAAAATCAAGAAATAAACAGAAACAACACACTTGACATGACAGTAGACACTCAAGCTTTTGATCTTAATAGAGAAAAAAAAAGCACACGTCATGTCACTCTCAAGCTTACAGACCTTCTTCTGTTGTCGACGGGGCTCTTGATGTTTGACGTGCTGTAGATTGTGGCAGATGCTGAATGTGAAATGAGGTACATTCTTTTAAAGGTCACGAGCACTGCTCAGAAGGTTGTTTACAGCCCTGAGTGATGAATGCATACTCTACACTGAGCTAGTTACCTGACGCCGAAGTGTAAATCCTCATTTCCATTTGGCGGTGTATGGATTTTAACTGTCCTAAACCTCATTGTCATTATCATGTATGCGTGTGCTACAATAATTCCTCTTAAATGAGGCATGTCAATGAATGAATAAACACATTACTCATGTTTGGCTAAGATCTCAACGTTTTTGTGTTTTTATAGCCACTGCACTATAGCTGAAATGTCATCCCTGACTCTGGCCCTGTGGTGCTGACAAAGCTGTTATAGACAGATGGAGTTGATAAAAGCAGACACCCAGTAGGCTCCATGTTCGCTGCCTGCCTGAAACCTTCCATTACACTGAAATTTCGCTAGCTAGAACAAGAAAGCCAGTTCCCATAATAAGGCAATGGGCAGCTTGTTCTAACTGAAAACGCAAGGTGAGCTAGAATGTTCTGCCTTCGAGGTACTTGGGTAGAATTTTGATGGGCTGGAATCTAGAGTGTGCTGTAAAGGTACTTAAAGTACCAAGTGAGGATTGAGAGACGCCTTTGCCTGCCAATAATGAGATGGAACCTGGTTGTCTTGTCTCTCATCGCTGAGGCTTTGATGATGTTGTGCGTAATTACTGAACTATAAAAATGGAGACACAAATCCTAATAAGGCTTGATGAAAGCGCTCTCCTTCCGGCAACTGTCAAGAGTAAACATTATCAACCATTACCACCCCAATTATTATGCATCGGGGTGCTGCAAGTACAAGTTGAAAAAGATTCAACACATAGTGAAATATACAAATCTTTTTAGATTATTCTATCTAGTTGATTGGTGAGGAACATGAAGCAGGGCAGCAACTCACTGTGTGTTGTAACTTGTAGCCTATATAATGCAGTTATATGCACCTTAAATTCAAGATATTAGGGCAAAAATGCCCCTCTATGAGTTTTGTCTCATATTTATATCACAATATAGTTAAGCAATATCACACGAACAACGAGTGCAATATCACACGAGTGTTGTTTTTGTCCCAATTAGCAAATGTGATAGGCTACTGATTCAGTTAGGATAATGTTGTTATATTTTAGACACAATATTGTCTGTTTTTAAAGCATTTAAAGCCACAGCAGAACTTTTGTGCATCTCCAAGCAACACACATCAGTGTTTCTAAATGAATTTGCGTTTTGAACGAATCGGGTGAACCAATGATTCAATGGCCCATTCATAAAGAGAGCCATTTACGTAATTCTTGAATGAATCAACCATTTGAACAAATCAAATGAATGAATGACTCAATGACTTACTCATTAAGACATTTACCGCCACCTACTGGCACTTGTTTCTTATTTTGAGTATATCAGGGTAATAAAAAAAATAAAACATAAATTAAAAAAAGATCATCTACATATTTTACACAAATGATTGTGATCATTTACACACCCTCGTGGCCGTTGTAGCCTAAAAGTTTATGTGTAGTAAAATCTATGTTGAATCAAATCAAATTTCTTTCTAAAGCTACTTTTTGTCATTTCTATTTGATGCTTTTATTATTTAACACAATCATGACTTTAAATGATATATTGGGGGTAACTTCTCCGCCAAATTTGATGTGTGATAAATTAATCTCCACATCGTGTAATTAATTAGATAAAAAAATGTTTTATTAAAACTAATAAAAATGACAATAACATCACTTAAAATGGAGTGGAGCGGGACTTCCTGTTTGTCCAAACAATGGATAGAGGAAAGGCAATGACATGTATTTCCTCCTTCCTGAGAAAGTGCAGGAAAACTGAGCAGTTTGATTGGTGTGATGCTGATCTTAAAAACAAGAGCAGATGGTTCTGGGTTTAAAACCTCAAGTATTGTACAGCTGTTGTTCCCTTTAGGAGTACCTTGCAAATGTGCTGCTGTGAGCTCCAAAATGCACAGATAGGGGTCCAAGCTCTTCCATGAACAGATGTGGCTACGACAAACAATATTAGGAGTCCATGGCGGCATCTCCTTACTGCCGAAACCACATCAGATCTCTGTAGCTAATGACAACCAGCTGAGCGCTTAGAGTCACTGTTCTGGGATGAAAACAAAATATTATGCCCTCGGTCCCCAAGCACATTTTAATCATACAAGCCTCATTCTAAATACAATTAATCAAACTGCACACTTGCTACCTGCAAAAATAAACACCCGTCTCTGCATGGATCACTTGCTATTGCAGCCCATGCTGACAAACTCTTACTGTTTTTTCTCATTTTCAGCACAAAAAGTAATTAGACTCGGCTGTGTTCTGTGCCTTTTTGGGATCTTTAAGACGGAGCAGTTGGGAACATGTAAGTGAGTCCAAGGAATCGTAAGCAATACATACCCGTTGTTTATCATCCATCAAATGCAAAGTAGCGCCCTCGGTCAGCATCTGACACTGTCAGCAAATTAAGACTTACACAGTGCCTTCTCTTCTGATTTCTTTTCAAGCTTCACCAAACAGGGTTCGAAAGCTGTCACGTGTTCCCAAAACTCCAGGCTCCTCATCGATCAATGGCAGCTTCGAGCCAAGCGCCTCTATCTGCTTTCTCCTGCTCTGTGGTTGGTGGCACGTCACCAAAAGCCAACGTAAAGCTGTAATATTGGGCTGCAGTGCCGGTTCTGTTCTCCCCTAAAATAATGAAATAAATCTACTCCACAATGGTAGAATAATCGGGCAGCCATAATTGGAAGCAGTGTCTTTAGCTTTATATGTTTAACGGCTGGGAATGAGAAAAGGCAGTGATAAAGATTATGGGGGAAAGTAACTTAATTAAAAGCAGCCCACTTTATGTGCACTTATTACAATTCTTCACACATATACAATGATTTGTTGCAACAAATTGACCAAGTCATTCATTATAAATGAGAGTTAGAGATTTCAGATGGCATGAGCGTCAGCAACCTTTGGCAATGCGATGTGTGGATATCCAGAGATGCAACAAATTTAGGGAAAGATTATATTTATCCAAATCAGCAATGAGAAGAAATGAAAAGGATGTTCACCCAAACAGGAAAATTCTGCCATCATTTTCTCACCCTCATGCCATTCCGAACCTCTTTCTTCTGTGTAACAGATATTTCTTACTTTGTGTTCCACAGAGGAACAGACACAAAGTATTTTTTTTCACAAGGTAGGGTATCCATATTCAAAACGATTATATGTGTATTATTGATTTTTGCAATTGCCTAAAGCGCTGCAGTGATGATGTGTTTTTGTAGACCAACACGGAAGTTAGCATCACCCTTGTTCCCTCAACAAAAAACCTAAGAGGTTTTTTTCACTTCCTTTTGGATTGCTACAGAAAATAAGCTCTGTGACCAACAAGAGTTTAGTGAGTACATGAGGGTTACACTTTATTTTAAGGTGACGTAGTTACATTGTATTTACTCAAATAAGTACTGAGTAATATTAATTGACTACATGCTCTTACTATACAGTTATAGTTAGGGTAGTAGGGTTAGTTACTTGTAATTATGCATCATTTACTGTTATTACTTAAGTATGTACATGTAGTAATGTGTAACTACATCACCTTAAAATAAAGTGTTACCTACATGAGTTTACCTCTTTGGAATGATGATCTTAAAAGCAATAGTTCTCTTAAAAATGAAAATTCTGTCATAATTTACTGACCCTCAAGTTGTTTCAAACCTGTATGAATTTCATTTCTTCTGCTGAACACAAAGGGAGATATTTTGAAGAATGTCGGTAACCAAAGAGTTGATGTACCCCATTGACTTCCTAAGAAATTCATACAGGTTTGAAACAACTTTAGGTGAGAATATTGTGAGCTTGTGTTAACCACAGACCTTATTTCAGGCATTTAACCAAAAACCCACTAAATTTGCGCCAATGGAACCGGAAGTCCTAAAATACTATCGCAACAAAAGCTTGCACATACTGAGTAAAACCAAAATGCATTCATCTGCATTCTTAGAGAGTATGATTCATGCATTGACAACCATTATATAAGTAATATACTTTCCCTTCGAGGCAGTTCATTTTTAGTAGCAATAAAAAATATTGCTCAAAAAATTATGACATTTAACTAGCAATATATGCCATTTTTAATCATTTAAATAAAAGTTATGGCCAGTTGTGCAGCCGACCAATAACATTAAGGCATGCAGCTGTATATGAACGCCCACTGTGACCAACAATACAGCCACTTGATGAACTCCATATCACTGGTGTATTTGGTGACTTATATGGGGTATATCAAAATCTCCCCTAAAGCATCATTCTTTGATTACGCTAGAAAACTGTGATAAGAAATTGCCTGTTTAATAGGCTGATTATATGAGGTTGATATGAGCCATGATAAAATGTAACATTGCTCTAGGTGTATCTTGCCAATATTTTCATTGGCTCTGTAAGAACTTAGATTTTGAGTTGATGTAATCAACCACGGAGGAGAGAGTATCTTTTGCATCACGACATAATATGATTACAGACGTCTGGGTGCTTGTAATTTTGAATTCTTGGCACTCTGTGGCCTGATAGTGATGTTTCTTCAATATTGTTTCTTAAAGCATTGCTTAAGGCTAATTCTGATTGTGAAACATACATTATATCCATCAGAGTTCCATTACTACACACACACACACACACACACACACACACACACACACACACACACACACACACACACACACACACACACACACACACACACACACACACACACACACACACACACACACACACAATGAAATACATAATATGCATTATGTTTACTATCATTCACATCAACATATGTTAAGAAAGCCATTGGTTTGATCTTCCGCTCTACTGCACACAGACTCCCCTTGGCTTCCATCATAGTACAGAGATTACGTTGACCTCTCTGTATATCAAAGGTTCAGTATCTGTATTTTATCAATTTTAAGGAGCCTCCGTTGAATTCAATACAGAAAAGGTCTCTTTGTCTAGCACAATAGTAGGTCTGATTGATGGGACTCCTGAAAGAACTGCCAGAACAGAACAGGACCCTCTATTTCAATTCCCCGTAGAAGATGAGTTTTGTCAGTTGTCAAAATGGAGAGCAGGAGGAAAAGAGAGGCTGATTTAGTCTTCCTTTCAAACAGACAAGAGCCGCCATATACCTCAGATAATATATTACAGGCTAATGGTGCAAATCAGCACAATTGGATCAAAGATTGTTCGACGTCCATCGGACAGTTCTACCTGAAATCTTTCTTTAAAAGTGCTGTGGTTTTGATTGGATTCAGTGCTTTGAAAGAGCACATCATCAAAAGACCTGATATCAGTATTTTTTCCATGTTATGTCCTTCATATAGCTCATCTGAAGATAGTTAATAGTTCTGTGAGGAATAAGTTAATTGTTCAGTTCAGTGACTGAGCTTCAAGACTGGACAATATTGATAATATTTGCCTTCAAATGTGAAAAAAATATATATAAAAAAAATAATGAAGGATTTACTTTGAAACAATTTCCATTCAGAAATTGCAAGTCAATTTGGTTACACTTTATTTCAATCATCCACTTACATAACTAACTACATGTCAACTAACTTTTATGAGCGTATCAGTAGACTGGTTAGGGTTAGGGTTGAGGATAGTAGAACTATAACTTACTTATAGTCAGTAGAATGTCTGTTTGGGAACCATCAAAACAAAGTGTTAGAAAATATTAAGCAGACAGTCTACTAATATTTTAACGACTGGTAGTTGACATGCAGTTGCATATTACTTATAGTTAGTAGAATGTCTAGAAGTGGACTAGCGAAATAAAGTGTTAGCAAATAATTACAAAGAAACAGAAAATAACACATTGAATTAAATCCAATATCAATTAATCGATCAACCAATCGGTCGACCAATCTATCTATCTATCTATCTATCTATCTATCTATCTATCTATCTATCTATCTATCTATCTATCTATCTATCTATCTATCTATCTATCTATCTATCTATCTATCTATCTATCTGTATGTTATGGCATTTTATATTTAAAAACGAAACACTTTGTAGCTATTTCAGATAACCCATAAACTATCATCTAGCGCTTGACATGTCAGTCAGTTCTGTTTAAGTGGCTGCAATGTGGACAAGACTTCATGCTAGAGGTCAAAAGTGTGGTGGCATGGGACTAGTAATACTCTTAGTGGAAAACAATTAGTATACATACAAATCCAGCTATAAGCCTGCTAGCACACATGCATAGCATTAGCCCTTGATCTTAGTGCAAAGGTGTGTTAGGACATGCAGAGCTTAGTAAGAAGGGAACAAGGAAGTCTAGAGTCTGTTTGCTGTGTTTAACATGGCATGTTAACACACATGCCTGTCCTCTGGCAGCGTGCCCCGCTCTGCCATCGCCTCCTACGGCTTGTGTTTATCGTAATAAAGAACAGCAGAGATGAAGCCAAAAATCTTTCTGCAGCAAGGAAAAAATACATTCAAATAGGTTTTTATCACCTCCGACTTACAAAGTTTGATAGACATTACAGGTATTTCCTACAACAGTAATTAAAAAATCATAAAACAGGCACATGAAATGAAGGGAAGGATAAAGAGATAATCAAAGCCAGTCAAAACAGAAATAAAGACAACAAAAGGCGTAACAAGATACACAGCGACCTTTGACCCCTACTTCTATTGTTTAACTCACCTTTAAGTTAAAAGCCGAGCTCAACATTCCTTTAACAAGAGCGGCATTTGTCTTGTGTCACTCATAGATCCGAACAACACAGTCTGGAGACCGGATCTCCATTCACTGATGGACACTAACTATTGTACTCAGACATGCATGAAAATAGGTGGCTTTTAGCTAGCTCGGTTTATCCTTTAAAGCGGCTAAAAACAAATATATCCTTTTCCCTTTGTTGTCAGAGTTAAGAGCCACAACAGGTCAAAATCCTCATAAATCACCAGAAACAAATATTCTCCTGTTTAAGGTCTTTTGGGGTTTATCAAGGTATAAGCTAAAAAGCCGCTATCTGTTTTGTTATTCTCTGCGCTCTCCCTCGCCCAGGGACTCCATTTAGAGGTTTCCTGACTGCTTTTATTTGTGCAGCGTAGCCTGGAAAAATACAACCCTGGAGGGATTCTGATCAGACCATGTCAACTTAATACAATTGTAATCCACAAAGAGGAAACATATTCTCTGACTCGACACATAAGAGTTCCAGAAGAAAATCTGGAACGTGAATATTGGTCCATGCAGATGTTTCAAAGTCTGTCTAAACTATTGAACACATGTCTGCATGTCACATTGTCAAGTGCGATCGCCATACATAACACTCATACAACTGTATTCATTTAACAGCGTCGTGGTCATTGAGGTTAAATAACACTGTATTATGTAATACTTTAGTTTAAGGTCCAGTTCTCACAATTACCTAGTTGCTTATTAGCATGCATATTACTAGGATATTGGCTGTTTGTTCGTACGTATAAAGCACATATTAATGCCTTATTCTGCATGACCATATTCTACATCCCAATACCTAAACTTAACAACTACCTTACTAACTATTAACAAGCAGTAATTAGGAGTTTATTGAGGCAAAAGTCTAAAGTGTAACCAATTGGATTTTTCATTTTCTGAAGAAAATGATGATGGTTGGTAGGACTGGGCGATATGGCCAAAAATGTATCAACATTGATTATTCATTTTATACCATTAATGGCGAAGAAAATGCCTTCCACATGTTTGTTAGACCTCAAGAATGAATGGAAACATAACTTGAATAAGCTACCATTTAATTTAGGGCTCCATAATATATATATATATATATATTTTTTTTTTTGGTTCTGTTTTCCTTTTTTCCCTCTTTTTTTCAGTTTTATGATTTAATACAGATGTGTCATAAATTTATGTCTAAATAAATTAATTAATAAAATTAACAATTAAATATTTTTTTAAAATTTAAACCAATTAATTTACAACAAACAACATTATAGTTTTATTTGTCAAGTTAGGTGCTGCACAGCAGAACTAGATGGATGAAAAATATATTGGTTTTATGGTATTTGTTCAATTAATATGTATACTACTACTACTAATAATAATGATGATCATAATAATAATAACCTGATCATCTAGATGTAAGCTAAGTATTAAAAAATACTCAAAAGTTTATTATCGATATTGTGGATTTATTTATTTATTTATTAGTATACACATTATATTTGATGGTTATATATAACTCTTATTCATAATTTTACAGAAATAACAAAAAATCATGTATTGTTAATTTTCACTTTAAACATAGTTTTGATTGAAATACATTACATAGGGCCTACTGTCTGAAGGTTGAATATTCACATATGGGGCTGGGAGAATTCACACGTTTCAAAAAAAAAAATAATGCATTAGCCGTTGTTGTTGTTGTTGTTATTATTATTATTATTATGGTCCACTGGTCAGACAAAGTAGTTCTGGATTAGCTCTGCCCCAAATTAACAACATATCAGAACGCTCTAACACAGAGACCAATGCTTAGAAAGCACCACAGTGAGCCACAGTGTTTCCACTCTTCACAAAGTCAAACTATGACTAAATTGAAGTTGTCTCTGGGCATTAAACAGACAGGAGAAACAATTTCCACAGACAATACATTTAATTAGTCTGCATAGCGTGTACATGAGCTCTATGATAAACATTGTTTATATTTTGCTGTTCTACCACAGTTAATAATGCAGTATGTACTGAGCGTCCCTGAGCTCTGGGAACAAAAGGACCGGAGTCTGTCAGGGCTGAAGTTTGTTTGCATTTTGCAGGAATCAGCACAGAAGGGCAGCTTGGCAAATCCATGCTAGTAACTTAATCAGTATCGTGGGCTTGTTGACTCTGCAGGTGAAGTGGAGAGGTTAGACCCTGTCAGCAGTAACTTCACTCACTACATGCACCGCCATGCCTACCAATATCTGACTGATGTCAGGCAGGCCAGGAGCAACGGTAAACATGTATTGGTACAAAAAAAAACAGACAAAAAAAAACAGGTTGTGGACAAAGATGTGTTTTTAAGGCAAATAACCTCACCGTTTCCACAGGTTTGCATCATGGGTGCAATATACAAGAAAAAAATATGATAGAGAACAATTCTACCATCTGACTCATGTCCAAACTGTGTTCCAGAATAATTTTCTGGACAATATAAATCTCCAGGCCATGTCTAAAATCCCATGACATACCTTCCTTCCTTCCTTTTACCGGTCCTGGAAAGGTAATACAGTACCTACTGTTAAAAGAGCCATACATAGCTGGACAGAATGTTCTAGTAACTTACTGTTACCTCCATTTGTGAACATATTGCAATTCGCTACATTATAAATTATCACAGTAACGTTGCACGGCACTTGAACATATACAAACAAAGTCCAAAAATACAACAGAAAGACATCTGGAGCTCAGCTGTGAGAACCAAATCTCTCTCTCCATAGTTTCAAGGTGTAATGCGGGTAATGTTGAATGCTTGCTCATTTAAAAGTGAGCTTTTTAAACACTTAAACATTTAACATTTAAACAAGGTTTCTGTGTGATCCAGAGGCATGCATAACAGATCAGCTGAACAGATCACCAAACATAAATGTTTTAATGTATTTTGTGTAGAAACAAACATCAGTGACTTTAAGGTAAAAATCACTTTATGTTTTGGAAGAAGTCCATGTGTATCCTTGAGAGCTGGTTCTTACATTTAAAAGTTAAAACAGTAAAACAAGCAAATAATGTGTGAAATACGACAAACAAAAAAGTTTGAAACAGGTACAGTATATATTTTATAGCACTAACAGATTGTTCGAATAAGCTGTGCATGAAATGTTTTGGCAAAGCTATATGGGTTTCTAAGAATGAGCAAAATGAACTCAATTTTTCATATTTTGCTTAGAATCTTGAACCTTAGTAACAGTGTGTAGCCTATTAAGCTTGGTTTACTGTATGTTTCCAGTCAAAATAATTGAATATATTACGCAGTTTTTATGGACATCAGTTCCTGTTTGGAAATCCAAACGAAATGTCTTGCCAATACATGTAGCATCATGAAAGGGCAATTTACGAGGTTGCTAGGGTAGTGGAACAAGAAGTGTACATAGTAAACTGTGAAAATAATGAAAGCAAACAAAGGACATAAAGTGTATGACTGTCTCCCAAATCTCATGATATGCTTATTCCAACTCGAAATCTGTATATACCCACAGGATCAGACTCTTTTTCATCTGCTTTGGCACGTAGATAGAGCCAGTCAAAAAAGTTTGGTCTTTTAGAAAAGAAAGAGCATTGTTGGGGAACGTTATGTTAAGTAATGTGTTACAACACTGCTTTACTCCCTAAAAAATAACTAATTGCGTTACTTAGTTACTTTTTATAGAAAGTAACGTGTTAATTTACTTTTGTGTATTTTTTTCTCACCTGGGCTGGGCTTACTTGCTTGTTTTTTTTTTTTATAACAAAAATGTAAACCACTTTTAAAACAATAGTGAAATGAAAATGCAAATTCACGCATGTACAGTAGAGGTCAAACAAAGCTTTCAGCTGTGCTACCATTGTGGATCGCAGACTAGGACACAGAAGAAGAAAGTTCATCACTCTTACCACAGCAATAATACAAATTTAAAAAAATAAACACAAATGTGATGTTTATCTAAAATCCTTTTTGCTTATTAAATTGGATCATTGCATGTTAGCAGCAAAGACATTGGTTAATAAAGTGATATTAAATACATAAAGTACATTTGTGTGTTTAACTCTTTCCCCGCCAAAAGTTGCCAGCCACCGCCAGCATTTTTTACCATTTTCACAAACTTTTAATGGCCCCCAGAATATTTTGTTGTATGAATATTTGAACATGCAATATATCCAAAGAAAGAACAGAGCCTCTGCTTTTAAAAAGGTCCATCCCAAAAACATTAGTGGGGATAAGCAGATGTGCTTTTGTACGAAAACTCACAACTGAGGCTACGTTTACACGACAACGATATACTAAAAAGTGAAACGTTTTTTACTTTGCGCTTTTCGCGTACAGATGACAACGTCACAACTATCCCGTTCACACGGATTAACGCAAACGGTTAAAAACGCTGTATTATGCACTGATGTCACTTTGTAAAGAAAAATTGTGCGTCTACAGACTGCACACGTAATATACATGCGCATGACATCATCACATTTCACATTCACATTTTTTTCAATTTTTTCCCCAAAAACTTGCACTTTGAAACCCGTTTTCAAAAGTTAGTGTTTTCAGGCCAGATTGTACGAATTCATTTGAATTAGCCACCAATTCGCCAAAATGTAAACCGGTTACAATTGCAATAAGAGTGTGTTGGGCTTTCAGTTTTATGGAAAATAACAAAGAAGTGAGCAGAATGTCTACATCCAAAAGAGAAACAAGGGTGTGTTTGAATCTTGTTTGAAGCTATCTTTTATTTTTATGCAATCGTTGTTTGTAACTTTTGTAAAACGTAACTTTTGTAACGTTGTTTGTAACTTTAATAGTGCATAAATGTTTAAAACCAGCAATTAACTCGGCAACAGTTGAATGTGTATCTTGCGTGCGTATTTAAGGTCTGGTACTATAAATCATACACACTGTAAAAAATGTCTAACCTCCCCAACTCAAAATTTTCTAGTGACTGGTCACATCTAAATTTTTCAATTGGCCCAAGTGAAATTCTGTAAATTTAATTTGATCATTTACAGAATTTCACTTGGGCCAATTGAAAAATGTACATGTGACCAGTCACTAGAAAATATTGAGTTGGGGAGGTTAGAATTTTTTTACAGTGCAGCATATACTGACAGGCAGCTGCTTTTGACATAAATACTCAAAATATTGTGTTGAAGAGAGACTTATTTTATGTTTGTTATTTATATTGTACAGTTTTGTTTCTGCTTGCTAAGTAAAAGGCATAGAAGTAAGAAAAACAAATACTACAGTCTCAAGAGTCTTAACACAAAGGCATACTGACATGTGAAGAACCAAACAATGTCTCTCTCTCGCATACACACTTACTTAAATCTCTCAAAAACTGACACACTTTAGAGACTTCTTGTTTGAATCCCCAGCCTACCCAGAATGCTCTAGCAGAACAGAGGTGTCAGCGGTTCCACAGAGGTTCTGGTTATTGAGTTCTTCTTTCTAAGCTGGCAACCTTTAACAGAATAGTTATGTCCATCTCTTAATGTGATGCTACTGAAGCACTGATTGGATGGGCATGGTGGCTCAATTTCATTTCAAAGATGCCAACCAATTAATTCGAGACTTGATCCATTTGTTTGCTCAGCAGCTCATTTACAGAGCTGTAAGTGAGATGCAAATAAACACACAACTAAGAGGTGGTGATCTGATGATAACAATAATGATGGTGCACAAGGCAAACACATACTCAATTAAACCCTTTCAAATCTACATTTATACAAAATTGATAAGCTTCTATGTAAGCTACCAAAGAGATTAAATTGTTCAATTTGAGGGCATATCTCTACTCACAACAAAGCACATATTAAATAGATTTTAATATGTTTGCTTGAGCAAAATAATGCGTTTACTAGGGTTTAGGTTGTGGTTGCCATACAGTATGTAATTGCTAGGGTGTTGTAGATGGTTGCTGGGGCATTTATATGAAGTTTCTAGGGTTTGTGATTTCTAGGGTGTATAGTGGGTGGTTAGAGCATTTTGGGTGTTTTCCAGGATGCTGCTATGTGGTTGCTATAAGATGTAGCGGGTGGTTGTCGGATGATTGTGATGCCGTTTCTACAGTTTTCCAGGTGAATGAAAGGGTAATCATATATGGTTGCTATGGTGTAGCTGGTGGTGGGCAGGACGTTTCTACAGTATGTGATTGCTAGGGTGTTGTACAGTAGATGGTTGCTAGGGCATTTATATGCAGTGTTAGGGTGTTATGGGTGGTTGCCAGGGCATTGTCACGCAGTTGTTAGGGTATTCCAGGTGGTTTACAAGATGTTGCTATGTGGTTGCTATAGCATGTAGCGGGTGGTTGCCGGGTTGTAGTCATTATGATGCTGTTGCTACAGTTTTCCAGGTAAATGAAAGGGTAATTATATGTGGTTGCTATGGTGTAGCTGGTTGTAGCCAGGACGTTTCTACAGTATGCGATTGCTAGGGTGTTGTAGATGGTTGCTAGGGCATTTAAATGCAGTGTTAAGGCCCGTACACACCGGGACGAATATCGGCGCGCGTTATTCGCCAGCGTTTTTCAACGAATTTTTTGTGTTCACACCCAAGTGTTTTTCGCTGACGATGAGCCAAGTGAACATGCAAATTCATTCCCTGA
Organism: Leuciscus idus; assembly: GCA_021554675.1. Taxonomy (NCBI): domain Eukaryota; kingdom Metazoa; phylum Chordata; class Actinopteri; order Cypriniformes; family Leuciscidae; genus Leuciscus; species Leuciscus idus. The sequence continues at coordinate 7,374,557 of CM038634.1, forward strand.
CATTAGATGGCGCTTAATGTAAAACAGAAATACAATACCACTCCATAACAGTCTATACTCTGCAATACCACTCCATAACAGTCTATACTCTGCATATACCACTCCATAACAGTTCTCTTTTAACAAGATTTTTGTAGTCGCTGTCGCGTTTGTCATATAGTTCTTTATTCCGACACCAACGAGACCAGCAGCTCTACATTCATCTTGCCTCGCATCTTCCTCTTCATTTCTTCCCCGCAGTGTCTGTCTATGGGCAGTGTAGACGCTTGACGCTACTTGGCGTATATCTTCTTCGCTGTTAAGTATGTGTGCTCGGCAAGACCGTTTTGTGTTTGAGCGCCCCCAAGTTGTGTTTTACTGTAACTTCAGAAGCTCCAGACACGTGAGCAAAAGCGCCAAACTCATTGGTCGGATAGTTTTTGACGCGGTGCGTCAAACCAAAAAAACGAACCTGAGGCGTTTAAAAAAAAAATACGCTTTTACGCGTGCCGTTTTTCGCGTCGGTGTGCACACTCACATTGGCGCCCTTTGTTTAGTCACGAGGCGTTAAACGTCGGCGAATATCACGCGCGAAATTCGTCCCGGTGTGTACGGGCCTTTAGGGTGTAGTGGGTGGTTGCCAGGGTATTGCTGGAGTTCCTATGGTTTTGCAGGTGGTTGGCACGGTGTTGATATGCAGTTGCTAGGGTGTGGTGGGTTGCCAGAGCATTGTGATGCAATTTCCAGCACAATGCTATGCGATTGCAAGGGAGTAGTGGGTTGGTGCCAGAACATTGCTATGTGGTTGCTAGGATGTTGCGGGTGATTGCCAGGGTGTTGAAATGCAGTTGTGATTTGTTGCCAGAGCGTTGCAATGTAGTTTCCAGCATGATGCTATGCAATTGCTAGAGAGTAGTGGGTGTTTTCCAGGACATTGCTATGTGGTTGCTAGGGAGTTGTAGGTAGTTAACAGGGTATTGCAATGTAGTTTCTAGAGTTTTGCTATGTGATTGCTAGAGTGTAGTGGGTGGTTGCCAGGGCATTTATCTGTGAGTGTTAGGGTGTAACGGGTGGTTGTCAGGGTATTGATATACAGCTGTTAGGGCATTTTGGGTGGTTGACAGGGTATTGGTATGTGGTTGTGAGGGTGTAGCCTGTGGTTGTCAGAATGTTGGTTGCAGAATATAGGTTGTAGCAGGTGGTTGCCAGGTCATTACAATGCAGTTGCTAGGGTTTCGCTGGTAAATAAAAGGGTATTTATGTGGTTCAAATGGTGATGCAGAAGTTGGCAGGGAATTTGCATGCAGTCGTTAGGGTATTGTGGGATTTTTATGTGTTTGCTTGGGCAAAACTGTCTGACCATGCCAAGGCATTGATATGCGGGTTCTAGGGTGTAGCGGGTGGTTGCCAGGGTATTGGTAAATAGTTGTTCGGGCATTTTGGGTGGTTGCAAGGGTATTGGTATCTGGTTGCTATGGTGTAGCCAGTGGTTACCAGGATACTGCTATGTGGTTGCTTTAAGTGATAGCAGGTCGTTGCCGGGTCATTCTGATGCAGTATCTACAGTTTTTTGGGTGAAAGAAAGGGTATCTTTTATGTGATTACTCTGGTGTTGTGGGTGGTTGCCAGGGCAATGCCATGCAGTTGTTAGGGTATTGCAGGTGGTTTACAGGGCATTGGGAATGTTGTTGCTAGGGTGTAGCCAGTGGTAGCCAGGATGCAGCTATTTAGTTGCTAGGTTATTGCAGGTGGTGGCAAGGCCATTTATACGTCGTTGCTAGGGTGCTGTAGATGGTTACCAGGGCATTTATATGAAGTTTCTAGTGTTTTGTAGGTGGTTGTCAGGGCATTGCTTCACATTTGAATCCTCTAGTTGCAAGTTTAAAAAAAAAAAAAAAATCAGCTAGCAATTCAAAATACGAATGACCACTGTTAAATGGTGACGTAAGGGATTTGCTGAAATGTCTAACTCTAAGTATATAGTAATAGTGATGTTCACCATAACAGGCACTACTAATAAAATATGTTCCTGACTCTACAGGAGAAAGCTGAAACGTACGCTCAGTTTTTGAGTAGGCAAGCTAATTCTTGTCTGTATTTATCACGCTAGACCAAAGCTTTTCAATGAATGAAAATAACTGACATGAAACATGATATGGCCTGCTGATTAGATAAACAAAATATATGGTGAGATGCATGTGCAAGCATGTTGCCTAACAATTTATGTACTAAAGATCTGAATACATATTCTAACAAAGCAGATACTTAAAAAAAATACATGAAAATTAATGTATATGATTATAACAGTACACTTTTGAAGTTACAGTCGCCACAATTAAACTCTTGAAATTAGCTCCTTAGATTGTTTTTGTGGATAAGTTCTACACTGTAAATATTTTACAAAACAGAGAAGTACAGCATGTGCTATACCAATACTGTATGTCTGAAAATATGCTTTTCTGATTGACATTTAATTGGAAATCTCTGGAGAATACAACAAACTACTAAACCTGTCATGAAGAATGACTGTTCTGATGTGTTTGCAAAGGGCACTAGTTGTTCTCGTTTTATATTGAATGTCCTGGTTTTGCATGCTGGCTCACTTTCATGCTTTCAGCTCTCTTCTCTTTCTCAGTTCATGAAGGATAAAAGCATTTTTCTTCATAGATGCATTTTTAAATCTGAGAGAGTAATACAAAAAACATTTTCTACAGTATTTGTTTAGAATATATGAAAAAAAAAAGACTTTTATTGGAATATTTTGTTGACACTGGTACTATAAAGAAACCTTTCATGTTTGTGAGACTGTGAATATTTTGTTTGACATTAACTTGTATGAAGACAAAGGACTACGTTTTGTCTTATGGTTGGAGAACAGTGTATTAATTGTAAATTGTTTTTAACTTTTTTTACTGAAACACATTTCATTTTCATTTAAATCAGCATAAATTAAAAGCATTACAACAAATGCAATAATTACTTTATAATTATTTTTTTTCTTCACTTTTTATAATTATTATATTCTATTTACAGTGGGGAGAACAAGTATTTGATACAATGCCGATTTTGCAGGTTTTCCCACTTACAAAGCATGTAGAAGTCTGTAATTTTTATCATAGGTACTCTTCAACTGTGAGTGACGGAATCTAAAACAAAAATCCAGAAAATCACATTGTATGATTTTTAAGTAATTAATTTGCTTTTTTTTTGCATGACATAAGTATTTGATACATCAGAAAAGCAGAACTTATTATTTGGTATAGAAACCATTGTTTGCAATTACAAAGATCATACGTTTCCTGTAGTTCTTGCAGGTTTGCACACACTGCAGCAGGGATTTTGGCCCACTCCTCCATACAGACCTTCTCCAGATCCTTCAGGTTTCGGGGCTGTCGCAGGCCAATACGGACTTTCAGCTCCCTCCAAAGATTTTCTATTGGGTTCAGGTCTGGAGACTGGCTAGGCCACTCCAGGACCTTGAGATGCTTCTTACGGAGTGGCTGTGTGTTTCGGGTCGTTGTCATGCTGGAAGACCCAGCCACGACCCATCTTCAATGCTCTTACTGAGGGAAGGAGGTTGTTGGCCAAGATCTCACGATACATGGCCCCATCCATCCTCCCCTCAATACGGTGCAGTCGTCCTGTCCCCTTTGCAGAAAAGCATCCCCAAAGAATGATGTTTCCACCTCCATGATTCACAGTTGGGATGGTGTTTTTGGGGTTGCACTCATCCTTCTTCTTCCCCTAAACACGGCGAGTGGAGTTTAGACCAAAAAGCTCTATTTTTGTCTCATCAGACCACATGACCTTCTCCCATTCCTCCTCTGGATCATCCAGATTAGGGGTGGAACGGTACATGTATTAATTAATTAATGTAATGCGGAACTACTGTTAGATACGCAGGTTCTTTAGGGACACCTAATCTGTAGCCCTGCCTTAGCTCTGAAGCAGGTTGCGATGTAAAGATTACAATGCTGGAATATGTTGTGTGTGTGTGTGAGAGAGAGAGAGAGAGAAAGAGAGGCGCGGGCGCGATCGAAAAGTCGCAAAGTGTTTACATTTGTGTGCGTGTGTGTGTGTGTGTGTGTGTGTATATGCCTTTACTTTATTAATAAAACTTATTTAAAAAATACAAGGCTTAAGTAATTTATTTTTCTTTTGGTGGTACAGCCTGAGACATGCACAAGCCTTCTGCATTTTTGTTTTGCTTTTCCCTCCATTGTACCGAACTCGTACCGAACCGTGATGTCTGAACCGAGGTATGAACTGAACCGTGACTTCTGTGTACCGTTCCACCCCTAATCCAGATGGTCATTGGCAAACTTCAGACGGGCCTGGACATGCGCTGGCTTGAGCAAGGGGACCTTGCGTGTGCTGCAGGATTTTAATCCATGATGGCGTAGTGTGTTACAAATGGTTTTCTTTGAGACTGTGGTCCCAGCTCTCTTCAGGTCATTGACCAGGTCCTGTCGTGTAGTTCTGGGCTGATCCCTCACCTTCCTCATGATCATTGATGCCCCACGAGGTGAGATCTTGCATGGTGCCCCAGACCGAGGGAGATTGACCGTCATCTTGAACTTCTTCCATTTTCTAATAATTGCGCCAACAGTTGTTGCCTTCTCACCAAGCTGCTTGCCTTTTGTCCTGTAGCCCATCTCAGCCTTTTGCAGGTCTACAATTTTATCCCTGATGTCCTTACACAGCTCTCTGGTCTTGGCCATTGTGGAGAGATTGGAGTCTGTTTGATTGAGTGTGTGGACAGATGTCTTTTATACAGGTAACGAGTTCAAACAGGTGCAGTTAATACAGGTAATGAGTGGAGAACAGGAGGGCTTCTTAAAGAAAAACAAACAGGTCTGTGAGAGCCGGAATTCTTACTGGTTGGTAGGTGATCAAATACTTATGTCATGCAATAAAATGCAAATTAATTATTTAAAAATCATACAATGTTATTTTCTGGATTTTTCCGTCTCTCACAGTTGAAGAGTACCTATGATAAAAATTACAGACCTCTACATGCTTTGTAAGTAGGAAAACCTGCACAATCGGCATTGTATCACATACTTGTTCTCCCCACTGTATCTGTTTGTTTGTTTGTTTGCATTATGGTAATAGTAATTATGGTAAACATTTGGTCAAATTAAGTAGCACAATACAAATGTTTAGGCTGAATATAGTTTCTTATTTTTTCCTCCTGAATTTGCAGAGAAATATAATGTCCTTGACAGGTTTCATGAGATTCATGTATTTCATCTAGTCACTTCTCCAGTTTCTTTCTTCCACTTGTTTGATAATACAAAACATGCCAGTCAATCACAGTTAGGTTTAATGTGGGATCAGATTTGTGTGATTCACTTACAATCTTTAAACATCAGACTGTGTTAATCAACGGAAAGATAATAATAACAGTCATTTAGGTGAATACTGTACTAAATACTGTATGTTTTTGCAGCGGCATCGGTTATTCAGCAACAAAGTATTAAAGTAATAGGAATTACCAATTGCAAATCTTTATATCTTATGCAGCTTTTCTGGTTTCATTTATCTGTTTTAAGATAAAGTTATATTTATTTAGAAACAAGCTAAATACTGATCGTGGAGTTTTTACACCACTGTGATCTTAGTCATGTTAAGGGTGTTGCCTCAGCAAAGGCATTGTGGTTTTTAGATATATGAAAATACATGCCCGAGTAATAAGCAAGTTTCATAACATTTTTTTTTTTTTCCTACCTGGTACAGTATGGAAATATTCTCAATTTGTCTCTACATGAAACATTGCATACAGGGAGTTAATATTTCTGCAAAATCCATGTAGGCTGAGAATCTGAGTGGACTGTGGATCAAATATGATTCTGTTTAGCTGTTTAATGTAAAAGTCTATATATATATTTATATATTTATATATATATTTTTATATATATATATATATATATATATATTATTATTTTTTTTATTTTTTTTTATGCGAGTTAGGTATGACAGCATGTGAACATGGGAAGATGACTATACACTCGCTTCACAGGAAGAAGCAAATAACGCAGAAAGCTATCAGAGAATGACCAGATATACGGCTTCATAATGTCATTTGACTTTTTGTAATGAAACACTTCTTGATTTTGCTGCCAAAAAAAAAAAAAGTCTGTAAGTGCAAACTTCTAAGCAGAAGTCAGATTAATGAGACTCTTCTTGTCTTAAATTGAGAAGTGCCTCCGATGATAATCTGACACAATGATTACAAATTAATAATTACAAAATTGTGTGATATTTGGCACCTTTCATAATAGGGTACTTTTTATCTTTCCCTTTACTGTTTCAGCAAATGTTCAGTGATGTGTCAACCTCATAATGGTGGAAATATTAAATGAGCTGTTTTTGATTTTGCTGGTTTTGTTTTCATTTTATATGCAACTCTTATTTATATTTTATTTATTTTTACAACTCCATATTTTAAACATGTCTAAATACAGTTTACGCACATATTTGCATGTGTGGTTCAGGTATACACTACGTTATGGAGACAAAACGTCCCAAAAAGATGGCAATATCCGAAATCCCTGTCGGGACATTTTTTGGTCCCTATATGAGGAAAACAGCTTATAAATTATACTAAGATGTTTTTGTGTGTGTGTGTGTGTGTGTAAATAGACATAGACATTTCACTTCTCGGGAGAATCAGCAAGATAATTTTCTCTCTTCTGCCGAAGATTTAGAAGAACAATATGATGTACATAACTTTATTTACACAGCAAGAAGTAAATATCTTGCTGTATCAGTGGAAATTAAATTTGTGAAATTAGTTTATAGTTGATAATAAATAAATAAATAAATATAAATATATAAATATAAATATATATATATATATATATATATATATATATATATATATATATATATATATATATATATATATATATATATATATATATATATACCCTGCTATTTTGCAAGTTCTCCCACTTAGAAATCATGGAGGGGTCTGAAATTGTCATCGTAGGTGCATGTCCACTGTGAGAGACATAATAAAAAAAAAATCCAGAAATCACAATGTATGATTTTTTAACTATTTATTTGTATGATACAGCTGCAAATAAGTATTTGAACACCTGAGAAAATCAATGTTAATATTTGGTACAGTAGCCTTTGTTTGCAATTACAGAGGTCAAACGTTTCCTGTAGTTTTTCACCAGGTTTGCACACACTGCAGGAGGGATTTTGGCCCACTCCTCCACACAGATCTTCTCTAGATCAGTCAGGTTTCTGGGCTGTCGCTGAGAAACACGGAGTTTGAGCTCCCTCCAAAGATTCTCTATTGGGTTTAGGTCTGGAGACTGGCTAGGCCACGCCAGAACCTTGATATGCCTCTTACAGAGCCACTCCTTGGTTATCCTGGCTGTGTGCTTCGGGTCATTGTCATGTTGGAAGACCCAGCCTCGACCCATCTTCAATGCTCTAACTGAGGGAAGGAGGTTGTTCCCCAAAATCTCGCAATACATGGCCCCGGTCATCCTCTCCTTAATACAGTGCAGTCGCCCTGTCCCATGTGCAGAAAAACACCCCCAAAGCATGATGCTACCACCCCCATGCTTCACAGTAGGGATGGTGTTCTTGGGATGGTACTCCTCATTCTTCTTCCTCCAAACACGTTTAGTGGAATTATGACCAAAAAGTTCTATTTTGGTCTCATCTGACCACATGACTTTCTCCCATGACTCCTCTGGATCATCCAAATGGTCATTGGCAAACTTAAGACGGGCCTTGACATGTGCTGGTTTAAGCAGGGGAACCTTCCGTGCCATGCATGATTTCAAACCATGACGTCTTAGTGTATTACCAACAGTAACCTTGGAAACGGTGGTCCCAGCTCTTTTCAGGTCATTGACCAGCTCCTCCCGTGTAGTTCTGGGCTGATTTCTCACCTTTCTTTCATGAGAATCCCACGAGGTGAGATCTTGCATGGAGCCCCAGTCCGAGGGAGATTGACAGTCATGTTTAGCTTCTTCCATTTTCTAATGATTGCTCCAACAGTGGACCTTTTTTCACCAAGCTGCTTGGCAATTTCCCCGTAGCCCTTTCCAGCCTTGTGGAGGTGTACAATTTTGTCTCTAGTGTCTTTGGACAGCTCTTTGGTCTTGGCCATGTTAGTAGTTGGATTCTTACTGATTGTATGGGGTGGACAGGTGTCTTTATGCAGCTAACGACCTCAAACAGGTGCATCTAATTTAGGATAATAAATGGAGTGGAGGTGGACATTTTAAAGGCAGACTAACATGTCTTTGAGGGTCAGAATTCTAGCTGATAGACAGGTGTTCAAATACTTATTTGCAGCTGTATCATACAAATAAATAGTTAAAAAATCATATATTGTGATTTCTGGATTTTTTTTTTTTTAGATTATGTCTCTCACAGTGGACATGCACCTACGATGACAATTTCAGACCCCTCCATGATTTCCAAGTGGGAGAACTTGCAAAATAGCAGGGTGTTCAAATACTTATTTTCCTCACTATATATATATATATATATATATATATATATATATATAATCATCGCTAAAAGCAACACACTTTTGTATTTTAAGATATTTTACTATGTAGTGACCTTTAATTTGGAGCAAGAGAAACTGGGGGAGTGGCTTAATTTAGTCAGAGAAGTGTCACTTTGCTCACAGCTGATTGGACCAATTTCGGTTTGAAATCTCTTACCCAGAACATAGCCATGGAGCGTAAGTTACTATGACGATTAACACCGATAAAAGCCAAACCACTTTCATGTGCCTAAAACCCAGGGTTGGCACAAACTAAACTGAAACACACATGACCATCCACCTAAACTGGCTTCATGGTATAGGCACCAGAATAGATAATAGAGTGCTAGATTTAACCTAAATGAATCTGTCTCTCGATAGGGTCTTGTTAGGTGAGGGTTGTTGATTTTAATATATTATTAGACAATATTATTCATTTTTAATCATTTTGTCTTATAACTTTGTCTGTTTTTTGTTTGATTATTTGTTTAGTATTTTTTTCTTACAATGAGTTTGATCATTTTGTTTGATCATTTTGTCTTACAGCAACTTTGTCTGATTATTTGATCTTTTTTATTTCTTTTCCTGGCAATGACTTTAGTCATTTTATCTGATCGTTTGATAATTCTGACTTACAATAACTTTAATCATTTTGTTCAATAATTTTTGTCCTAAAATAACTTTATTATTTGATTTGAACATGTGTCTGATCCTTTGTTTGATTATTTTGTTTTACAATAACTTTGCCTGATCATTTTGTTTTGCAACAACTTTGATGATTTTGTTTGATCATGTCAATGACTTTGTCTGATCATTTGATTGTTTTTTCTTACAATAACTTTGTCTAATCTTTTTATTTTATAATTTGTTTGATAATTTATTCTAAAAATAACTTTGTATGATCCTTTTGTCTTACATTAACTTTGATAATTTTGTCTGACTGTATGTTTTATTTGTTTGATAATGTAGTCTTGCAATAACTGAAAAGTCTGTCATATCTTGAGAGCGAGACATGTCAGTCAAGAAGACCCTGAGGTGGAGATGAGAGTAGCCTACATAAAAAAAGAAAAAGCTTTAAAAATGTCATGGATTACCAAAGTGGTATTGGAGTCAAGTGACTCTGAATACATAAAATAAATAATTGTATTATTATATTGACTAAATTATAACTTTTATAAACGTATAACTTTATTGTTTGCTCTGGTGTATTCGTTTATCGTATTAATACATATATACAGTATTCGCCTGCAAACGGTCTTATCATAAACTGTCAGCTAAACAAACAGTAGAGAGCACAGAGTACAGGATGTGTTCACTGTGTACATATCGTGAACCCGGTTAAACTGAAATCATGAAAGTAAAACACATGCATGTCATTTGGACAATCATGAAAATTCAAAAGCGCTCTAATTTGACCTACCATTTATATACAAATAGTATTATTACATTATTATATTTAATATCTGTATGCTGACTATGATGTGCAGTGAATAACAACTTACATTTTGGTATGTTCCTCCCAAAAAAACAAACAAACAAACAAACAAAAAAACTTTGAAATGACATGAGAGTGGGTAAATATTTTCTGGATGACCTGTATCTCAAAAATAATATCAAATTCACAGTCTTATGACCCTGGCTTTCATGGGAGAGTTTTCATGTAGCCAAATTCTCTTTCCCTGCACTGCTGAGTGACAGCATGGACGCTCGCTCTGGAGGGAATGAGGCTGATTCCGTATCATTTAGGCTTATCACGAGTGAATATGCTTTCAAAGGCCCGTGGGGCTACAAAGAGAGCTTTGAGGAGACGGACAGGGACAGCTGCTCTCCAGGAACCCTGGCAAGCAAGTCTGCACTCTCCTGTTCCCATCTGCGAATGCTCTTTCAGGGGTGGCTCAACTGATCAAGGGCTGAATTTAAAAGCACTGGATGATGGAAAAGTAATTGCCCTCGCTGTGAAAATAGACCATGCATGTTGTATCACTTATTCACAGTGAATAAAGATTTTTTTTTCTTTCTGTGATTTCTAAGTGAAAAAAGTGAATAATTTCCCTTGCTCAATAGAACTATCGCTTTGCACAGTAGGGAGTCATCATCCAGCTGTTGCTACTATTGGGTTTTGGAGCTTACAGCTGCATTTCTATTGAACACAGACAGTTTTTATATTTATATTATACATTTGACAGACAAAAGCTTTTAAAAGCTGTGTCAAATGCAAGAAGCCATTTATGAAAGATAATGTGAGAAACTAATGTGAGACTAATTTAACTCTAACGATCTAATGCACACTCATCAGTATTCATACATAAGATGGACAATATAACATATAATATCAACATATTGAGAAAATCTAAAACAAAAACCTTTCTTGCGATGAACGACCGATATTGCTGGACTGCCGCAGGGGACCAAATTCAATACGCAACCCTTTAGCGGCACTCCAACTTAATAATGGAAGACAATCATGGTTTCTCAATAAATAATTGAATAATTTCAGCAGGGTTTTTTAATCACAATCGTATTTGCAATAAACAAAGAATTGTTTATTCTGCTTATTATTAATAACAAATGTTACTGTTTATTTAAAATGTTTGCATTTTTAAAGGTACACTATGTAACTTTTGGCCCTCTAGCGATTAAAAAACAAAACTGCATTTTGCGGAAGAACATTGTTTTGGTTGTGCTTCGGTTCTGTATGACTGTGCGGATGAATATGGTTATCCTACTGCTCATAACACATTCACTAGTCTTAAGATATTCAACCAGTTTAGATGGAAAGGATCTCCATCTGACTAGCTGAAGACATTACTGTAGCTATATCCATTAATAGACACGGTACTTCCATGAAAATAAATTCCAGCACAGCTCTACAACAACCATAATGAAATGACCCTTCACAACAGATAATGCTTTATAATGAACTCTGTTAGAGAGCTACATATGACCATTTATCTGTTCAATAAAATACCTTACTCACCTGTTGAGGAATAAAAGCACCATCTTCGCTTTTACAACATTTCAAATCCCTCAGTTCTCGCCATCTCCGAAAAGCCAAGCCAATGTAGATTCATGTTTTATTACGAGCTCTGTAGTGTTCTCTTTTTGCCAGCAGATTCTCCTCTGTTTCGGTGTGTGTTTAAAACAGGTGATTCCCTGGAGGTTGGAGATTCAGCTGCTTCATATTAATCTTTCTCACACTTTGTGATAACTAACCTATGCCACTCCAACACCATATACGTGTTACAGTAGCAAGAGCAACTTTTCTCTATTTACTATGACGAGACACGCAAAAACATCCAGCTAGGTCTAAAATATAAACACTAATAGGCTTACCATAGCGAATCAGGGTAAGACAAAAACACATTTTGAAGAAGGATTGATGATGTTGCTTCATTATGTAAATTTTGTTCATTCTGAACAAGAAAAAGTTACATAGTGTACCCCTAATCATATTGTTTTTGATCCCTTATGTGGTCACTCTAACACACAGCCTCTCGTGGCTTATTGCTTTATAATCAATATTTTCCGTATGAGCACATTATCACATGTACATTGCATTGTTATTATTTTTGCAGTTTTAGTACATAGTTTGTTACTTTTCACATGCCACTTTGTAATTAAGCAAACTAAACTAACCCTGATTCATAATCCCTATTGTTTCAGTATTCATTCTGTGTTTATTCTGTATAGTGCGTATTGTTTACAGTGCTCACATTCTGTAAGTTACACTGCAGACGTATATTGACTGGAATGACAATAAACTTGACTTGTTTTGACTTGTCTAAAAATACTGATGAGATCATGTTAGATTATGAATTAAGTTAACAGAAAAAAAAAAAAAAAAAGTTTATATAAAAAATTGTGTCTACACACACACACACACATATATATATATATATATATATATATATATATATATATATACACATTAAAATTAATTAAAATTACATTTCTAGATTCAATACTATGACAAGATCTATATAACGTGACAATAAAACACAGTTGCATAATTGTGAAGTGTTCTAATTTGTTTTCTAGTTCAGTTTGCAGTCAACGTCCAGACTTGAAACTCCACCATTTCAGTTCCCCCTACATACAGTAAAGATAACAAATAAAAGCATCTTTGAACATTGAAATCATTTAATGTTTTAAAGCAAATACAGTTTACTTCACTGGGTCAACACATGTGAACAATATATATATTTTTTCGTATCATTACCGACCTCAGCAGACATACATTCACACGGCTGCATGAAGACAAGATCTTTCTTTATGTTTTAGTTTTTTTTGTTTGTTTGTTTGTTTGTTTGTTTTGTTGCAGTTATGTACAAAGTCATTGTAATGCATCAGCCCCACATCTCTATACACACCCCATTAACATATCAAAACCTATCTATCCAAGTCAATGTCAAAGTAGATTTATGGCAATAAGCTATACATCTCCAGCCGCCTGAGCGGTCTAATTTGTTTTCTAGTTCAGTTTGCAGTCAACATCCAGACTTGAAACTCCACCATTTCAGTTCCCCCTACATACAGTAAACCCAGCTATAGTTTCCAAGGTACATTATTTACAGTGGAATGTCAGGCTTTGAAGTGGGCAGTTAGAAAGACATGAGAATCTGGAATGAAAAATCTAAAATCTGTATATCTAAAGAAAACGAGGAACGTAAAAAAAGCAATATTTTGTCTGTAGAACAATATTTTAAAAAAGTTTTTTTTTTCTTAGTACGCCCATGCTATTTAATGTTGCTAGAAGCCTCAACATCAACTTATACTCCAGACAGACTACTCTATTAAAAGAAAAGGAAACAACAAAGCAAAAATGCAGCTAATATGGATCATGAAAATGAATTGTAGTCAATAGAAATCTCTTATTTTAGATTTAAAGTCGAAATAGCTATTTGGTGGATGGGTAACTTGTGCTTAGCTTTAGAAAAAAAAAAAAGAAAGAAAAAGAGTACCCTTACATTGACAAAACCCTGGGAGCATGTTGTCAATGAAAGAATGAAAGAGAAATGAAAGTGATATGAACATAACTACCTATAAAATTAACTACTAAATACATCTCTGGAAAAAGAAAACTTGTGCTTTAGCTGAAGTGATGCCAGTCTCTTTAATGACGGCCATGATTACGCAGCAGGTTTCCAGTTGTGAGCTGGTTAACAAAGTGCTGACAGACCAGCGATGTGCTGCTTTTTGTATTTTGTCATGTCACATGAAGCAGAGACAATATTTCTATTTATGAGGGTTTAAAAAACCTGGTAAAAAATACAGCTTCTATAATACTTGAAGTCCAGGTGATGCGCTCTCCACCACGCTGGCCAACTTGTGTAGATTCATATCTTTATCGTGTCAATGTCGTAAAAATGTACAGTGAGGGCAGACAAGACACAATAACTCTAAAAAATAAAACAATATGTACAGGAATCAGATCTAAATAAAGACAAAACCTTACATCTCACATGTCATAGGCACTGCAATTTGTATAACGCTGCACATTTACCTTACTAAGCTAAAATACAAGGTTTGCTAAGCAACAAATGTACAGTTATTCATCATGTGGTCCGTTTTAGGTCAAATCAAGATGTGCATGGGTCTACCAATAAGGTTTGTATTCATATGTAGCTTAGATGTTAGCACATTTAGGCTTTCCTCATGGATTGGACCATAAAGAATCTGCGGCTGCAAGTTCTAGTTTGTTTATTATGTCTATTCTTTTGATAATGGCTTCATCCACCAAAAGGAGTGTGGTACTCTGAGCTTTACTGCAGAAAAAGAACCCCCATCAGATTCTTTGCCGACCTGCTCATGGCCGATAATTCTTTAGTAAATGGCGTTCATCTGGAGTTTCCTCCAGTTACAGGTCCTCCTGGATTGTCTATGATTACAGCGGTTCAGCATCCTAATCTCTCATCTTGTACAGAGTCCCGTTTAAGGCAGGCAAGAGAATTAAATATTTCATGGGCAAGCCATGATAAATTCCACTAACGCGTTTTTATCTGTTGGGTGATATGGATGCAGTTAGGGAGGATATTTGTCTCTAGGAAATACAATCCTTTAGTGGAAAACTGCCACTAAACACCAAATCCTGATTCAAAAAAGTGAGACAAAAGGCTGGACCAAACAAAGAGTGACTAAAAAAAGACACACATGCATTAAAAATGCTTGTACATTTTGCAGCCAAACAGGTATGTCAACGGCCATTTTATTTATTTAAATACATACTAATTTGTAGCCAACAGGTCTGCTCCCTATAGAGGATCAGGAAGGATTTGGAAAGGATTCCTGGCTTCGCAGCAGATCCTGTGGTTTCAAAGATCCAGCGGTACATAACAAGCCTGTCTGTGATGCCCTGTTGCTGCCATGTTTACCTCTGATTTCACTTTGGCTTGAGACTTTTCCGCAATTTCATTCCCATGACCCATGCCTTTACCGCTACCTGCTCTCAAAAAAAAAAAAGAAAAAAAGTTCTTCCATCAAAAGGCTCTAAATGGTGGTTGACACAAAAATCCCCTGTGGAACTAAACATTACCGTTGAACCTGTTCATATTTACAAGATCTTGAATTGAACATTTTGACCACTCCACATCACCAACTCTATATAACAAACACCCTGTCTTTATAACAACACCACATTATACAGGATTATCCTTTTGCGTCTTAAGAGTTTCAGAGGAAATGGATTTTGGAAAGCATCACTATGAAAACACTACATGTGATGGCACATCCGAGGTGGATCTATGGATGGAGACTGACTAAGACTGGCATGGAGATTGTGGGGCGGGTGGGTGTAGTATATCTGTCTAGGCCCCGTTCTGCATGCTTGACTGCAGTGAGCATATGACTAACGCTGCAGATGTGTTCCTCAGCTCTCAGCATAGCCGGGTCTTAAAATAAATACTGTTTTTGGAGAGCAGTCAGAACCCACATGCTTTTTTTCCCCCATTGGATTGTATGCTTTCAGGCTATGCCACATTTTCGGATCTCGTTTGTTAGTTCTGGACCTACATTTAGGGTCCTTTAAGATGTTCCTTTAAGAACTGCACAATTATGATGTTTCCATTAAATGCAATAGTGTTAATGTGACCTTTGACCTTATAATGACATGTTTGGGCAAGAATAATTATTCTACTATTTAGTTCCACATTTTTAGGTAACCAACATTCCATATAAAAAGCAAGACTATATAAAAATGAACAAAACTATTCATGTAAAAGCAATGGTAATATGCTAATGAGATTTAAAAAAGACAAACAAATAAAAAAATAATCGTACATCCAGTGTAAGACTTTCACAACATGATAAGCAATATACCCCTTTCCAAAACAGTTACAGTCTCTTTTTATACATTTAATACATTTATAATAACAACAAAATGAGACAAAAAGGATAATACACTGTAATATTTTCAAGCGACCTGCCTGTCCAGCCTTAATGGATGTCGATTGGCATCGGTCAGTGAGAAAACTTCTTGTTGTCGTAGCAGGTTCATCTAAAAGCATGTGGATGTGCAATGGATGATGACGTGTTGATGCCGCAAGCTATTTTTCTACAGCTGTTTTCGGTGGACTCTGATGGGGGCGGAGGTTACTGGGTCAGGGGTGGGATGTGCAGATAAGGATAAACACATTGAGGGAGGGTTCTAGTGATGGAGGTGGGTGTGGTCGGATGCAGGAGAGGGCAAAAGGTCGTTGATCTTTTTTCCTTGACGTTGCATGCCACTCTACACGTACCACTCTTTCTTTGAAATAACAGAGCCGTCGGTTTGGGAGACCATGTCGTCGGCGATCTCGGGCTCGGGGTCGTACTGGAAGGCGAGGGTCCGTTCGTCGTAATCACGACTTTCGCCTTCATCTACGGTGAAATAGGGTCTCTTCAAATCCTCAGAGTTGCCGTCGAAATCTCGATCGCCGCCCTCGAAACCGCCGGGCCCGCTAATTTGAGCCGGCTTCTTTTCATCGTCCGAGTCGTCGGGGTACTGCAGGTTCTTGGGCATCGGAGGATGGGCGGGCATGCCACCGGCCTTGCTGTATCCATTCCCGAACACGTGTTTTTTGGTGCTGTAGTCACCCTTAAAGGTGCGCTGGCGACGCCGCAGGAAGAAGACGAGCAGCGCGATGGCAGCCGCCAGCAGGGCCACCCCACCAACCGCACCGCCGATGGCAATGCCGGAACTATGCTGCTCCAATGGGATCTCACGGCCTTCGCTAGTCGGGAAGTTAGGGAATTCTGGGTAGGAAAACACAGATGGAAGGGGAGAGTGCGTCAGTGCTCAGGTGGGAAGGAAGTGCATTTGTGCAGGTGCTCATTTTTGATGAGGAAAGGAATAAAGGGGTAGGAGAAACAAAAGGGAAGACAGGAAGGAGCCCCCGCCCCATAACCCCCAACCCACCCACTCCTACAAAACCAACCCATTAGGACGGCTTCACATAGAAAAGCAAGAGCTGAATGTTCACTCAAATCATGCATTTTATGGAAAGAACCCAAGAACAAACACCCAAACCATTTTGAATGAACAATAACGAACACAAGTCTTGAATCTTCGGGCACCTATACACTAGAGCAGGGGTTTCCATTTGGCATGCTTTTAAGACTAGTTTCTAATAACAAACCTACATTTCTTTTTGTTCATGTTTTTGTTTATCGGTTGCACCACATTACTTTGGTTTCACATACAAAAGTTGGAAGGTACGACTCAATTGGATTGGCTACATTTAAATAATTTACAACCCATTCTATCTCCAAAGGTGTCAAAAACTGAAGCATGGAAAAGCACCTTGTGCATCACTATTAAGACTCTAAAGGTACCCATAGGCATTACTATATTGACAGTAGGAAATCCATGGCTTTCATTTCTTTGCATGAATTTGTAAAAGTAGAAATCATTATTGTGGCAGTTTAAATTGAAAATCATATCCTAACATGCCATAATAAAATTATACCCCCATATATAATTTCATGACAATAAATTTCCCATGCCCTTCACGTCTGTGCATTGACATCAAAGGTTTATTATTGAAAGCAATGGAGTTCCAAGTTTGTCAATATAGCAACCACTTGGGTTACATTTAACATAATTAATAATGGCACTTAAACCATAATTTGATGCCTTGGGAGTGAGAATGGATTCAATATTAATAGGTTATTTATGGACCCGCCACTCAAGTCTCATTGATGTAGCAGTAAAGGTTCAAATTTTCCTCAACTTTAGGTTGCTTTACTCTTGCAAAATCTTGCTGTTGTTTTTTTCCTCTATGTCCTTGCTACACACAATCCCTATTGAAATCAATGGATTTGAAGTATTCTCTGACATAGCGTGAACTCTATTACATAGGTGTCCTTGATCATTTATGTTATTCACTGTAGCACTTTAATCTGTCTGGAAGTAAAACTTGCGTTAAAAGTAACAATTAGCACCAATAACAATAGACTAGACAACTCTTTAAATCTGATTGACTTCAATAATTATGATTCAACATAAGCAGAAGGTTGCTTGCATTTGAAGCTCTTTACCTTGCTGGCTTACATTGAATACATTTTTTATAGCATACTTTGTTATTCTCTTAAACCATTCATGAAATACATGTATTTCCTTTTTACTAAATGATTTAAAGCGAGGATGAAAAGTCCTAATGCTGCAGGTGAAAGGCAAACCAAGCACTACTGCTTTCGAATGTTCATAGCGTCTTTTTAATCAGTGATGTGGTTTTTATAGTCATGCTGGAACATAAATCCCCTGCAAGGCTACTGTACATAGTTACAGCTGACATACTGGTTGTGGTTTTGTTTTCAAAGCACATAAAAGACATGCATCCAACAGAAAGCAAGTGACACAGCATGTAATAAGCCCATGCAAAAAGTCAGTAAGCCATTTCTTAAAAATACCCAAAGCACTGCGATTTGCAAACAGCAATTAGAGTTGGAGAAGAAATTCAAACACGCTCACACACATACACAAAACTGAGACGCACAACTTTTTCAGCATCGGATCATTCACAATTGCTGGATTAACAGCTTATACGCTTACATGCGGTTTCTGAAGACTTTTCTTTGCGCGGTACTCCTTGTAAACATAACCAAACAGCTCCAAATGTTACCACAGGTCAGTGCAAAAATCTACCAACACTCAAATATAATACACAACACACCTGAAGGATTCAAAAATCTCTTTGAATCTAGGTGCAATGCGACAAAACAAGAAGCTATGTATATATCTTCCATGCTAAGCTTATTGAAACTATCAATACATTTTGTTTGGTCATTTCATTTCTATTTGCGTCACATGCAAAATCCCACTCCAAATCAGTATATTTGATTGGCAGTGATTGTCAATCTAACACAACAATGTAAGAAACTAAAACATCCAACAACGTCTTGTATCAGCTTCACCAAACAACCTTCAAATTTCCTTCACAGGTTGTGTTAACACAACAGTTGTGCATAGTTAACAGCAGAATACAACTTCTGACAACAACGAAACAGTAGAAGCTAGACAGTCTGCGTCATATTTTCAGTTTGAAGTCTATGCCATTTACATGTGCCATTAAAAAGGTCAGCGGCTGCATTGTGAAGGTTTCCGACTGCCTTATGCGACAGTGACTTATTGAATATAGGCAGTAATAAGGTGGTCAGGGTGAGCTGCATCTGACATATTCCAGCTCCTTAATGAGCTTCCATCCCAGACCTAGCAGAGCACCGTCTGGTACCCACCACACACATACGGTGATGGTCAGATATTTCTCATTGACACGCTCAGACAGCTTGTGAAGGATTACGGTCATAAAAGGCAAAAACCTCTAGGGGTTCAATCCATCTCGTGCTTTAATCTAAGAATATAAAGTTAAATGCTAATAGGGGAGAGGAAAAGGCATAGCACACTTTCAGAAGATACACAAAGTGCACAAAAACGCAAACTTTTCTAGCTACACAAGCTCAATTTCATGAATTGTTGCACTTTGAAATATGTGCAATTCATAACACAATGATAGTATGCTCATATTTGATGCAAATGACACTACAGGTTTAGCATACATTTTCTACTTCTTTGGTAAGTTGTCCTTTTCAAGTTAACTACTGTCATGACAGCAACAGTTTGAAGATAACCCTCGTAAGCAAGTTAGTCAAATCAAGTCAGTAAACTGTTGACATGTTTATAGCAAGCTGTATAATGTCTGAAACCATAGTGGACGCTATCGAGTGCACTCATTCAATCCCACAATGCACCGCAATTACAGCTAGCCAATACCCATAATGCACTGTGAGAGACGCGCGAGAATAGAATGGTGCCCACAGCAGAATCATCCATCCGTTTTCCAAACTGCAGGTCCAATGTGGCTACAGTGTAATATCATACAGGTATAAATTTCTTTTTAATAATCAATTAAAATGGAATTTATACCTGTATGATATTACTATGTATTAATGTTTATACATAGTTGCCAATTGCCCTGACATAGTTCAAGATAAATCTTTTCATTACCACTGGACCTTCAAACAATGATTAAATAGCAAGCAAAAGCGGCAGCTCTTCCGGCGCACTCAGTGTCCGAATTCGCTTACTCGTTTTCATTCGCTCACTCAAGTGAACTATATTGTAGGGAATAGTGAATGAGGGTATGGGGGCAATTTAGGACACAGCCACAGTCCTTTTTTTATTTATTTTTAGCTAACTATATCGCCTCCTAGACTGTGGAGTATTGTTACCACTGCAATATGTTCCTGGCCAAACAATGACTTTGCTACTTTTGTAATTCACTATTAGGACAGAAAATAGGAAGAAAGAGGGAAAACACACACCCTTGCTGAAACAAACCCCTGGTATAAGCTGGTATAAACTGGTTTTGCTGATTTCCCATCCTGATCAATCTAGCGTTCACATCGTTTAACTAGTCTCCTAGCCAGGCCATGCCGGCAGCTGGCAGGTTCCCCCAAACCCCTCTAAAACCAGCAAACAGACCAGTCTCTCCAGACTGGGAGACCAGTTAACCACCAAAGGCTGGTTTAAACGGTTATTTCAGCATTGTCTTCACGTATTTATTGCTGTGATTATTTTTTAACTTTTGTGTGTAGCGTAAACAGCTGCCTATCTTGGCCAGGACACTCCAGCAATTAAAAACAAAACAGTTTTAATCTCAAGGTTTCCTGGTTAAATAAAGGTCTAACAATATAATGGGCATACAAATGATTTCATTTCCTGCTTTAACTTTATTAAACCATTATTTTAAATTCTCAAACACCCCTCATTAATGTTAATGACAAATGCTAACGCTAACAGGCTGCTGTTTCTAATATTGTGGGGTCAAGGGAACAATTTGACTTCTGAAGTCTTTCTCTCGAATTTAATTACTGTGACACTCCACGGCTAAAACCATTCAACCACAGGAACCCATTTATGTATACTCTACCTCTCTCTCTGTCTCCATTTCTCCTTCCTCTGCTCTTTCTATGCTAGGTTTAGTCAGAGAGTGTCCACACTGTGGTTTGGCCGCTGTTGGTGCGACCACTCTCTCAGCTATCAGCTCTCAAGTATTAATCGGGCCTTTAATGGGATTAGATGAACTGGGGGCTTCATTATACAGAGAGAGAGAGAGAGAAATCCACAGGACTGGAAGAGTTGAAAGGACCAGTCTTCTTTCTCTAATTTCGTTCCTCTTTCCTTCAGTGCACCTTTCTGTCAGTCTCTTCTCAGCTCTCTCTCCATCACTCTAATTGGTAAACTCGTTTTGTGCCCCTCATTTTTTTCCTGCTGAAGGCGTGTGTTTATACTGCTACTGTATTTATGCCACACCATAACTAGCTCCAACCCAGACAGAAGCATTAAATCTGCAAAATGACCCCCATGAAAAATTACAGCAGATTATTTCAAACCGGAGGCCCCTTATAAAGCCTATAAACATTTGCCACCCAAGAGTTTTTTTTTTTGGAAAACATTAAAAGCCTCATCCATGCAAAATCATATGAAAATGAATGGTACATAGTTTCATTTTTATTAGTTTGTTGTATTTTATGTATGTATTTAGTTTATGTATGTATAGATATGCTGTATGTCTGTATAGTTTTCATACATTTTTTATTTCAGTTTTAGTTATTTTAGCACATTAGGTTAAATTAAATGAACATAAGAACTAACTGACATAAAAAATTTTTATATTTTATTTTATTTCAGTTATCATTTATTATATTTCACAATTATGTAATGTTTTTTAAATGTTTTCATATTCATTGTTGCATAGAAAATGACAATTGTTCAAATTACCAAATACATTTTGAGACAAAGGTCTTGTTAATTATTTTCAGGTTTTTATTTTTATTTCAAAGTAATTATAATCACATTTATAATTAAACAATATTTAAAAATATGATATTAATAATATAACATATACCTTTAAACCATATTAAATTTTGTTATATCCTTTATCCTTAAAACACTGTAAGATTTTTTTTTTGAAAGTAAATTCAATTATTTATTAAAATAAACAGAATATGGTACAGACTTTGCATTTGCATATATATATATATATATATATATATATATATGTGCATTAAACGATTTTAATGCACGACATGGAGGCAAAGAACTGCCCGACGCTAAGAGGAGGATGGTTGCCTCTGCAAAGTGCATTACAACTGTTTAATGCACAGCTATCCGTGGATTATCCCACTTATACTACAGTCATTTGCCAGCATTGACAAATTAAAGCCGTTATAAATGTTTGCAGCGCAATATTTGACCTGAAGGGTAAAATTTACGGTTATGTTCGTCAGTTACGGTTCATTAGATCTAGCATTCTGCCTGCTTTGAATCAGACATAGAGATAAAGTAGTGCTTAAGTACATATACAGTACATATACTTCTTCAATCATACAATATCGGAGCAATGAAAGCAGATTTTCCTTAAGGTCTGCTTTTAGCTACTTTGTACCTTATAGATCCTTTAAAGATCTTTCAAATGACTCCACCAGGCACACAAGAGCTCTCAGATAATCAAAGGTATGGAGAAGAGAGACTAAGTCCTTGGAAGACTTGATTTGCAAAGGGAATCAATGGCAGTATTTGCCTTAAAGACAAAGTACTGAGGCATGAAAAGAAAATATGATGCCACACTGCACTTTACAACTCTGATTCTCCATATCCATCCTTATCATCATATCGCACTATCAAAAACACATCCTTGAAAACGTATTTAATTTCAGCTGAACTATGGTGGCTAAATGCTAGCTCGGTTGATAGAGTTAGTACAGGGAACATCCTCAGAACTTTAGCTAACATTCTGGCAAGGTTATCTTAACGTTATTGCTGCGTTCACACCATGTCATAATAACAGTAATTTCAAAATGTTCTAGTCTGAGCTGGTCAGGTGGTACAGCGGTCACATGGTACAAGTCGAAGCTCTCAGAACATTCAGAGTTTGCAAGTTGTAATTACAAGTTCAATGAGGATGAGAATGCCTTTAACAAGTTGGAATTATGGTAATTACGACATGGTGTGAACGCAACAAACGTTCTTCCAGTAGCATTAACAAAATGTTTTTTCAAAGTTATCTGTTCTTTAATAATGTTCTCAAAATGTTGGCACACAAACGTTATTTATCCATTGTTCATGGAGCATTTTTCTGAAACATTTTCCAATGTTTTTAAACGTTACCACTTGGTTCGTAATGTTCAGAGAACACTCAAAAGAAGCGTCCCCACAATGTTCTGAAAAATGATAAAATGGAATGTTTCCTTAACGTTCGTATAACCATGTTTTTGTTTTTTAAAAGCCCAGGCTCATTAGAAAAGCGTACCTGTGGCAATTTTTTTGCAAAACGCAAAATATGTTTGCGTTGTCCATGTTTCGCGACAGTTTCAAAGTGAAATGTGAATATGGCCACATTTTATCACGTTGGAGTTTGTCTGTATCACCGCAGTTCTGAACTGAAATGTCCGGTGAGTGACGCTAAAAGCTCAATGCTCCATTTTGAAATAACGTAGACCAAAGCCTAAATCTACCCATTTGTGTTAACAAACAAAAGTAAATGTGACACAACAATGCAATCGTAACCACGACATTTTATCTCTTTTTCGAGCTCTCCACATCACAAGTACAATTCTGAGCTATCGAGAAAGCTTAGTACGTCAGTAAAACCGATTACATGGAGCTGGTTAAGTGAAGAAAACTCCAAAATATATTTGTTTACAAATCATACACTATGTTAAAAAGTATTTTGAGGTCATAACATAATTGTGCAATTGTACAATTAAAAGTGCTTGCTGTTTTACTGCCTCTAGTGTTCATTTCTGTTGGAAACTGCATTGATCATATGTACGTATTGGTACGCATTTAGCAAAAATGTTGCCGTAGGTAATTTTTTCCAAAAAGCCTGCATTGTTTTTTAACATTTAAAAAACTGGACGTTTTGAACATTCAGAAATAACGTTTTCTTTTCTTTTTTATTAGCCACGGAGCTACCAAGCACTGAGCTAAAAACAAAAACGGCTATGCTACGCAAGTGCCGTTCATTACCTCAGGAACTGCATCTTCATAGAAAAATCCACATACATTGTGTGTGGGCCTGTTGTTAATCACGCTGGAGTAATCATGTTACCACAACACTAATAATTCAGCAGTCTCTGGCTGCTTTTCTTCATCGGATGGCAGGGAAGCGGAGCGAGGTGACAGACACGTAACGTGTTTGCGCGAGAGGCGCTGGGGGATCTCAGACTTCAATGCCATGTCGCCAAAGGCTACACCTGCCAGAAGATAGATAAAACCTCACTCGCAGTGTGTCTCCAACTGCCCTGGTACTATTAAAGCTGACAAAAGAAACCGCCTATTAACACGCCTCTGGGAATATGCAGATATTGGCGTAATCTTGAGTGGCGATGGACAACCTGAACCCTGGTGAGATTAACTGGTCGAAGAACCATGAAAAAACGTAATTCAATCAAAGCGCGTGGATTTATAATGTGTGACATGCAGCATCACAGCCTTGCTGTTTGGCTAATCATTAGCCGGCTTTAATATGCTGTAACAATATTTTTATTCATCTCTGGCAAGTGTTTACATTTATTTACATTAATTTTCTTCCATACCAGCATGTGAATGTGTGTAATATGTTGTGACAATTACTTGCAAATGAACACCGTCCAACATATGTTCTCTGAGAACCATGGAAGTAACGTAAATGAAAGTAAATAAATAAACACTGAGCTTGCAACAGACACTTGAACAGACGCTTGACAGCTACTTTATAATGAACACGTATTCACAGAAAACCATCTATAAATACGCAGAATAAAAATTTAATAAATAAATATAAATAAAAGTCTCAGCCAGACAGGGATCAGGAGGCTGCCGTCAATGTCATAAATCTAAATGAGCTGATGAGCTGCTCTACTCGTCTCTTGTGAGATTGACGACACTTCTGAATTTAGCTCTTCCTAGATAGTGTCGAATATGTGTGTGAAGAAAACAGCATTGTGCGAATGTGCGGGTGTTTATGTTGTAATATGCGTGTGAGAGAAAAGACTCAGGGGGAGTTCAGGGGTATGAAATACTGTTGCTGTTTACTAACTAGGGAATCTTTTCTCACTCGCACACTCCCAGTCATTATGCTTTCAACCATAATTTAAGTGTGATTATACAAATATTTTTTAATTATCAACCATCCAGAACACCATAGCAACTATGCAACAATCAGAACACTTTTAAAACCACATATCTGTCAATGAGTTTTCACAGATAACTCCACTTATAGTTTATGGAGAAAATTGTGACTGAAACATTCTCTTAATTATCACAATTTGGGTATCTTTAGTCAGGACCACCCCAAACATGGGGCGGGGCCCAGTGTGTAGTAGCGGAATAATATTTAATTATATATATATATATATATATATATATATATATATATATATATACACACACACACATTTTTTTATTAATATATTGTAATATTTTATAATTAAATAAACTATATTAATAATTTTTATATATGTGCACATTTTTAATTAATTAATGCGTTGATTTATTAAAAAAAAAATGCATTACTATATATATAAAATCTGCATAAATCTTTTAAATAACTAAATAAAGCCTGTTACTAGGTGATTCTTGGTTACGGGTTTGCTGCTGTTTTATGTGTAGGAGCGTGTCTATACAAGCAGCATCACAGTGAGGGAGGCCATTCACATTCCTAACCTCTATCACTATCATGCTCTGATGCAGAAAACTGTCCAACAGAGTCAGGGAGACTAGATGAAAGTCAATATAAAGATAGGGAAATCGAGCAGCGAGGGATGTGAGCAGAATATAGTGAATGGGCCAAAAAAAAGAGGGAGAATAGGAAAAAGAGAGTGACATAAAAAGAGAGTTAGGGAGGGCCGGTAATGGAGGAGGATGTGTTTACTCAGTAATTCAAGTGAGAGACCGTCAGAGAGCAAGCGCGCGAGAGAGAGAGAGAGAGAGAGAGAGAGAGAGAGAGAGAGAGAGAGAGAGAGAGAGAGAGAGAGAGAGAGAGAAATTGCTTGTTACTCTCCTGACTGGATTTGCCCACGGTTGTGAAGTCATGGAAATGTAATGCTGCCACAAAGGATAAATCCTCATCAGCGAGCTAAACTCAACAAGCAAACTTTCTCTCCAGAACGCCACACAAAAGGCTCCTTCTCTCTCACTTTTCCTCCATCCGCTTATAGCATGCCATCATTCCTTTCCTTTCTTCCACACAAGGCTTTGCGCTTTAATCAAATATGGGCTAATATTCCAGGTTCGAAGTTAAGCTCATCTCGATTGACAATATTTGCGGTATGCAGCTAATAACCTCAGAAAATAATTTAGACTTGTCCCTCAGTTTGTAAAGACGCACTGACAATTAAGTACTTGCTGAATTTTTATTTATTTTTTTTATTCTGTCATTATTTAATCACCCTCAATGATTAAAAAAAATGTTTTTTTTGAGTACCACCCGTTTTTTGTATTTTGTTCTGTGGAACTCCAAAGGAGAAACTTCCACAAAGAAAGTCATAGTGTTATATTAGTCACACTAAAATACTATTTTAGCTTTTAATAATACTATGACTTACTTTTCATTTTTATACTTTCCGGTTTCATTTTAATTAGTAAAATATTTAGTAATGTGGTTGTGTGTTTTTAAATATATCAAAGTTTTATTTTATGTATTAAAGTATTTATACATTTTTATTTCAGTTTTAGTTTTATCTTAAAACATCAAGACTTAAAGACAATAAGACAAAAAAAAAATTATAATAAAATAAAATAAAATAAAATATTTATTTATTTTAGTTAACATTTATTTTTATTTTAGAAACTTTTTGGTTTTAGTTAACTATCAGCACTGAGTCATTCTGGTTTGAAATGACATGAGGGTGAGTGAAAGATTTTTAGGTGAACAATCCCTTTAACTGTCAGTTCTAAAAATTTCAACCTTTGAACGTGAGCCTGCACTGAGAGTGATAACATGACGGAAATCTGTTGACATCGAGAGACGGTGACACATTTTATGCTCTGACCTGAACTCATGCTGGCATCCGCAGCTCATGAGAGATTTTCTCCAAAGAGCCGGTTGGATTTTTAGACATAAGCGCTGGTCTAATCTCATTTAGTTGCGGCATCCTCGTATCAAATGATTTCTCTTCCTGATAGATAATCAGAATGACTGAGCATCATGACGGCACACGCGCGGAACACGATAAAGGAGAGGCTTGCCGTTTCTAAGCAATGCATGAGATCCTGACTCAAACAAGACTGAAATTAATAATCATTATAGCAGATGAGCTGTGCTGTTTGTCGAATGTAAACATGCCCTCTTCATCTGGCTGTCAGGAGCAGCTGGCGTCAGAAGAGAAGAGAGAAGGACGAAAGATTATATGAGGAGAGCATCACTATTGGTATCACTTAGGGTTAGAGATTAGAACAAACCGCAATAACTGTATGTGGAAAAAACTTAAACATATATAGTGTTTAGCAATTTGTGCGACATACAAAGATTATTGAAATGTGTTACTATTGTGTCATTCTACTTCAAAATGTCCTTTGTGTTACTTGCCATTTCTTTGTAATTATTCGTGAAATGTACTAGCCATTTCTAAGTAAAAAATGTTCAATGTAAATCAACACCATTTTTTTTTTTCAGTACGCATTAAATCATTGCTGACTCTAAAATCAACCATCAGTTAAAAAGTACAGTAGTAGCATACATTTCTTCATTCATTTTCTTTCGAATACATCATTATTATTTAAAATAAATAAATAAAAATGTTTCAAATGTTTTTTTGTTTTTTTTCAAATAAAAAATTACTTTGAATTACTGAATTAATTATGAATTCATAATTATTATTTTTTTGGGAGAGTGGCATTGCTGTGTTATAAGTTAAAATGATCTGATATTTTAAGAGACATATTAACCAAGACATTTCTGTCAAAAAATAAATATGGCACTTTCCTAACTAAGTTATATGTTTATTGCATATTTAAAATTATAGTCCATTGTGTGCAGTACATACTGCACAATACACAGTATGTATGCTAGATTCCCCTGTGTTGTTTTTGGGTCTGTTTTTTGTTTCTGGATAATTTTGGTACGCTCTGTCTAATGAGTGACTCACTGCTGAGGCTCTGACCCAGGGTTACAGTCTGACCCACTTACACACCCTCCCAGGACTGAAGCTCACAACAGTAACCGACAGCGTGATGACAGGAGGAGGGGAAGGGAAGACGGCAGAGAAAACTGTGTGTCCTGCAGTGTGAATACTCCATCACAGACAGCACACCTCCTCCCGCAGAGAGCAGAAAATGGCCTCCGTGGAAGGAGGGGACTGGGGGGAGTCATAAATCGCAGATATGCGTCGTGGATGTCTTCAGTCGTGCTGCTCCCGTCGGGAACATGCACATCTGCCTGTGACGGAGCAGAGACGGGAGGAGGAGGAAACCTTGTTTTGAAATGAATGGGAGAAATCTTTTTTTATTTACTCAGAAACAAGTTTCACTCAGAAATCGCCAGTCAATTTCTCAAATAATTACAAAGAAATGGCAAATTACATTGAATTAAACTTTTTTAAAGTAAAAAGACACTCCAAAATGTTTTACTTTGAATATGTATATATACTGTATTTACTTTGATACTGTATATATATATATATATATATATATATATATATATATATATTTATGTGTAATATGGTTGCTTTTGAAAGGAAGTTTTGCCATGTTGAAAAACACAACATTGTTGTTCATCTGCTTTTGCTATTGATGCTGGATGCTTTTTAACTAGCTTAACCAGCAGGTCTTTGTGGTAAACCAGGTATGGGGAACACATTCACTATTAACTACAACTTTTGCCTCAATAAACTCCTAATTATTGCTTATTAATAGTTAGTAATGTAGTTTTTGTAGCTTTTAAGTTTAGGTATTTGGTAGGATTAAGGGATGTAGAATGTGGTCATGCAGAATAAGGCATTAATATGTGCTTTATATGTACTAATAAACAGCCAATATCCTAGTAATATGCATCCTAATAAGCAACAAGATAATAGTGAGAATTGAACCCTAAAATAAAGTGTTACCACCAGTTTAATTACTAGGAAGATTTCAGAATCAGAGCATTGTGAGAATTTGTGCAACAGTGCTTCGAAGTTCGAGTTTTATTCATGACCCCCTTTCTCCTCTCCTAACACTTTCTGTCTCTCCTCAAACCAACCTGCCAAAATAATGGCAAAATGCCTGACAATTTAATTTTAAAAAGGGGGAAACAGCTTCATTCTAGCTCAATTCTCAGCACCATTTTAATGCATTATGCAGATAATGCTGTATTATGTGATTTTGGCTCATGATATGGAAACAACTAATTGTTTGGGGATTTTTGCTGTTGCTGAACTGTCAAAAAAAAAAAAAAAAAAAAAAAAAAAAAAAAACATTATATTGACTATCAGGGTCTTGATTCATGTTTCATGTTTTGTCAGAGCTCAAGTATATTTTTAATGTTAATATTAGGACTGTTAATAGACATATTAAATAATTACTATTAATGCCATCATATTTTTTGTAGTTAACATTTGACAGTTTTGAATTTGCTGAAATGTGACTATATATAAACATAATCAATATACAATATAATAAATTATATATTTGCATGTATATACGAATATATTGAGCGGGATGTTCTTTTCTTAACTAGCTTAACTAGCAAGTCGTTATGGTAAACCAGGTTAATTAGGAAGATTGCTGTCATATTGCTCCATGTTGGAGTCCCAGCTCAAGGTTTTTTAATGATCCCGTTCCCTTTCCTACTCTCTTAATGCTTTCTGTCTCCCCTCAAACTGTCCTGCTTCAGAAGCAAAATTCTGCTTGTTAAAAAGGCTGTCATTTCCTCTAAAGAAGTACAATTTATTTTGACATTTTTTTCTGACTTAAATATATCATTGAATTGTAAGCTTAGCATACAGTTTTGAAGATCTCAGACTTTGATCATTTAAGAAAAGATGAGTTACTTGAAGTACTGGAAGGCCTATTACTTGCATAGAAAACAGCCGGTGAGTTGCTTGCCTTAAAAGAGCCCATGAACAAAAAAAAAAAATAATGACAAAATGTTGTACTTTTAGCCATGTGCATTAGCTTTAAGGTCATTTATATGCTTGTACTGGTAAAAGTTAGACAAATTTAAAATGTACAGTGTTTCTATTCTGGGAAAAAAAAAATGTTGAGTCATGTTGCAGTACAGCTTTTGTACAATCAAATGTTCTCCAGCATGAAAATGTCCCTCCCTCTAATTCCACCCTTTGCCAGCTAACAAATCATAGTTCATAGCGTAACTAAAGCCTATTGGCTATATTATATATATATACATACAGTAAAACATGTTCCACATAAACTTCCTGTTTCAATCAGAAATATGTCAACAAAGGACAGAAAAGTATGGAAGACTTTTTATCTTACAATTGCGAGTTTACATCTTGCAATTTTGACTTTATTTCTCAGAATTGCGAGATATAAACTTGCAATTGCGAGAAAAAAAGTCAGAATTTATTTCTCGCAATTGCAAGTTTATATCTCGCAATTCTGAATTTATAACATGCGATTGTGAGTTTATGACTTCTTTTCTCAGAATTGTGAGATATAAACTTGCAATTGCGAGTTATAAAGTCCAATTCTAAGGAAAAAAAAGACGGACTTTT
Organism: Leuciscus idus; assembly: GCA_021554675.1. NCBI lineage: Eukaryota > Metazoa > Chordata > Actinopteri > Cypriniformes > Leuciscidae > Leuciscus > Leuciscus idus. Next base: position 7,405,230 of record CM038634.1, read on the forward strand.
TTCCTCAGAATTCTGACTTTATAACACGCAATTGCGACTTTATATCATGCAATTCTGAATTTATGTATCCCAATTGCGTGTTATAAAGTCAGAATTGCAAGATATAAACATGCAATTCTTAGCAAAAGGGTCAGAATTGCGAGTTTATTTCTCACAGTTGTAAGTTTATATCTCCCAATTCTGTAATCCGACTTTATATCGCAATGTATATTACTAAACTCGCAATTGTGAGAGAAAAAAAGTAAGAATTGTGGTGAAAAATTACTGTGAAAAAACTGTGGCGGAAACAAGCTTCCATAGAAAAGTGCTTTTATCGAGCAACTTCAAATGGATTTGGGTGTAGCTGTTTCTCTCTCCTAAAAAAAAGTATCTCGCACACCCAGTTGAGAAAGAGGTCGAAAAAGAAAAGAAAAAAAAAAATATGGAGAGGACGATGTGCACAAGCTAATATCTTATTTGGATAATGAGGCAGAAGCTTAGTGGGAGCTGAAAGTGGAAGTCACTTCCCGTAGAGAGCAGAACAGGCCTGACTTCACACTCCATCAGTCCAGCACACTCAAAACTCGCCCAGGTGCTCGCCCGCCGAGGCTCGTGGGACGTGCCAGCGCTTGCCTACGGCTGGGCGGCACAGACCCCCCGACGCGCAGTTTTGAGCTGGCTCTTCAGTTGCCTTGACAGCCATGTTGTCCTTGTGGTGAGAGTTTAATGATACACAAAATCCACATGTACGTCCTGCGGAGGGATGAATTATGCAACAGGCAGCGTGTGGGAGCTCACAGTGTCATATCAGTCCGATTGAGACCGATTGCGCAATGACAAGCAAGACAAACAAATTTCACATCGCTGGAGGGATGTCACACCAATCAAGACATTTAAAATGCCTCATCAGGTTGATACTCGGAGAGAAGAAGGGGATGAAAGAGAGGGATAAGACGGAATGAGAAAACAGCGGAAGTGAGAAGGAATGAAGCTAATTTCAGGTTGAGTAAACGCAAGTTGACGCGAGATAAAAACTGATCCTATTTGCTCTCTTAATACACATTTCTGGTCTTATATAACTGATCAGTGTACGATTTCCCACATATTATGTTTGAAAATATAGTAACTTGCTCCACCTCTGAAATAACCTTCCTTTTTGTCAATTCGTTCTCTTATTTTTTAATTATTAGCCCCTCTTTTTCAGCAACCTGTAATATGGAAATCACTCCGCCCCTCCCTACATTTTATTTCATTCAATATCTTATTTCCCTCGTAAATATGATTAGATGCATCACAGAAGCAAAACAAGTAGAGTATTTGTAGTGCAGTTCTGTATTTGGTTGCAGCACATGTGTTGTCAAACTGATGATGATGTTTTCTTAATTTTCTATCTACATGTGTTTTCTGGAGTTTTTGTTTCTATTTGCATGTGTAAATATCTCAGTAATATATGACAATTATATCACACAATTCAAATCACACCAAGGACGATAACTATAATGATACCAATAAAGATATATCTCTTAAAATCATTGTAAATATAAAAGAATAGCAGAGTCCACGCCACAACTAATGATAATGGCACAGATAACTGATATAGTTGGAATCATTTTCAGAATGATTTATTTTTTTCAGCTGATGAACAGCCAATCAGAATCCATCCTGTTTTAAGAGCTTGAGCATTTAAAACAACAGACGACAAAACTGCAGTGTGTGCTTGGAATAAACAATATTGTCCGCTGGTGTGTACGCTAATATACGTATCATAGCTACCGATCTTGTTGTGAACTGCCATAAAGTAACAATTGTGAGATATAAAGTTGAAATTATGAGCTATAAAGTAACTTTTTTGAGAAGTAGTCCCATTAGTGAGATAAAATTGCAATTAAGAGAAATGTAATTGCAATTATGGGAAATAAAGTTGAAAATATAAGAAATAAAGCTGAACTTATGAGATGCAGTCACAATTATGAGAAATAAAGTAACAATTGTGAGATAATAAGTTGAAATTATGACAAATCGCAATTATGAAAACTAGTCTCATTTGTCACATAAAAGTGCAATTAGGAGAGATATAATTGCAATTATGAGGAATAAAAGTTTAAATTATACAAAATTACGTTGAAATTATTAGAAATAAAATGGAAATTATTGGTTTCATTGGTGATAAAGTTGCAATTAATGATAAAGACATAATTACTTTTGTATTTGATTTATTTTTATTCCGAGGAAAAAAAGTACATTCATTAAGAACATCCATCCTGTCTTCAAGATGACTGAATGACAGCCGACGTGTGATGGTCCATTTCTCCCTCTGTCCTCCTCAGAGGCCATAAGAACAGCAGGAATCATAATTCTCGTATGTGTGACCAGCTCTACACTCACTGGGATTTGTATAATTGGAGTTTTGTATGGCGAATCAGCCCTTTGCTCCGAATCGTGGCGTGAACGAATTTCAAATGAAGCCTGTGTGATGTGAGCGGAGGCTATCAATATATTAAAAGCCCTGACGTTTTCATGCAAATGAAACGCTCCTCCAATGACTTCTTATCAATTCATATCCCGAGCTATCTCTCGCCTTCTCTTTGTGTCGTGTTTCACTTTCTTTCTTTCTTATTTGGTGCCGTTTTGCTGTCTGCCGCTCTCTTCCTCTTCATCCTTCACATTTTGCTCTCTTGTCAAGCCTGGGAGGACAGAATATGTGACAAGAGCAAAAGAATAGGAGGGCTTGACTCAACCACTTATATAAAAGCCAGTAAACACCCCCGTCCCGTCATCCGTACATTCACTCTCCCGCCTCAAGGGCTCGTTTACGTTTCCATTTTATTAAATCGTCTCAAACGAATCCCAATATCGGGTCCACTCAGGCGTTACTTCCCGCAACAAGTATTCCTTTATTTATTTATACTTTCGTCGGTGTGGCTATGTTTTATTCATCTCATTTTCACCTTGTGGTAGGCATTTTTAACCTTCCCTCTGCTTTTATTCCCCTACCCTTCCGATTCTTCCTCTCATTTTGAACTTAATTTTCTCACCGTGGTGTGAGGGATTGCTTGCTCAGGCGAGCGTGAACAGTTGTCAGCGGCATGTAGCGGCGTTAAGCTAAGCGGTCTTGGCTCTCTAAACGAAGGGGAGCGAAGTCACCTATGCCACATTAACCCATGTTGAGCAGCACTGCTACAAACCGGTGACATCATGGGCCTTCCTGATCAGGCCGAGAGTGTCAGTAACTCATCTTAAAGGTGCAGCCAAATGAAAATTGTCATCATTTACTCACCCTCATGTCATTCTAAACTAGGGCCCTGTGATTTTCCAGATGTAGAAAATGCGGATGGAATCACAGAATCCTGTCATAAAAATGGATTTTACAGTATAACGTGGAATGCCACAAACACAGTGTGGTTCCATCTACACACACTGTTGTGTTGTCATGATCTGCTGTCTTAATATATGACGATACTCCACATGAACTTCATCTCAAGAGTAACTTCCAGCATTTCACCATTTAATTTAATAAAACTATCGTCATGTTATATATATATACAAACTCAAAGGACTTCATGACAACTTTTGTGACAGAAATATTGTACAGTAGTATGTTCTCAAAGTAATTTTAGTAATTATAATATTTTTAATGATACATTTGTTTTAAATAAAAAATACAACAGATAATAGAATTTCTAGAAAAAATGCAATATATTATATAGGGCTATCATTTAAAAAAATAATACATTATTTAATTGTTGAAGTTTTATGAACTCAACTTATTAGACATGCTTTTTGCTTACTACATTAAACAAACTAATAAAACTGAATCCATTAACATGAAAATGAAATGGATTTTTTTGAAAAAATTAAATGGTTTTTATTAATCTTTTAATATACTGTTTTTAATTATATACATTCCATGATTTCAATTGCTTTCCAATTACAAAAACACATTTTTTATGATTTAATTTAAGCATTAAAATGTGACAGGAATATCTGCCATTGCCATTGTATATTATTTTTTCACAACACTTCTCATTTATTTTGACCTTCGATTTAAAATTCTGTAGCGCTGCATTCTGTGCCCTCATTATGGATTTTGACCTTTTTGCAATTCTCCGAATAACTCAGTGGTTCAAGTTCTGCTGGCATCACATCTGATGCAAGTACGTAAATAAGTAAGTAAATAAATAACCAAACAAAATCTGATGATGGACAGCTCGGCCACTGCTGCAGCAGCATCAGATATTATCCAGATCAGTAAATGAAGATATCCTATGCTAATAATGCTAACTCAAATGTTGTTTAGAAACTAAACTCCTGCAAATGGAGACAAATCTGTTAATAAGAGAAAAGACGGGGTCAAAACAGTCATAATACTGTTTATTGAGTAGGGAGAGATCAGCAAAAGATAGAGATGGAAAGACAGAAAGGGAAAGACAGGAAGAGAAGAGATAAAGCAGATGGAAAGAACCACGCACTTGCCCTCTTCTCTTTCTCAGGCGCGATAATGAGATAATTACGGGACCATCTTACACCACTCATTCTTATTCACTGTTCACATAAAGATGAGACCAGCAGTCTTTAACACTTCCCACACAAAAACTCAACACACAGTTTGAAGAGACATAAATCTCTGTATTCATATCTTTAATTACAGATCCCCACGGTTCCTCTGATGAAGAAATCTCTCGAAGGCTAACCGCTTCCTCAAAAACCCTAGACCTCGAGCAATTTCATAAGACAAACCTGAATGAAATTCAGACCTTGTCAAAGGAAATATTCAAAAATAGAGCATGCATTCAAGCCTGCTCTTAAAAAATACAAATAATAGTTATATAGTAATTAACAGATTGAGCTGTAAAGTTTGTGCTTCATGTCAACCATTTCTCAGAGGACAAGATTACAGATTAGACAATTTATAGACGGTAGGAATATTCAGGTACGTTTTCGAAATATAAAGATCAAAGCAAGTTGTCACCAGTATCATTTGTTAATTATGAATTCATCTGTCTGTTAAAACAAAGGTTTGGAATTTTGTTATGTTACCTTTTACATCTGCTGTTTCATTATTCATTATTTTGTTGATATTCAAGATTTTTGTAAACAAGTTGGGGCAAGTTGTCATTGGTGTTTTCCCGAACAACGACGTAACTCACTGCTTAACTACCATAGTACGATGCATCATTGAAGAAATCAACTAGCAAGTCACGACTGTTTCCGAAACTGTAATGTTGCGAAATGCTCGTTCAACCACGTTGGTTTATGACGTCACGCACGCGGTGGAGTAATAACTTCTGTTAATGAAACTGTTTGAGATCGAATTAACGCTAGATGTTTTGCTATAAATTACAGACATGACATCTGGACTATTTCTCGTTCTTACGTGGTAGAGCACGTTCACACATGCGCACTCTTCAAAAACGGTGCTTTAAATCTCTTGACAAACTAAAAGACGTAAATGACATTTGTATGTATTCTAAATAAAGGCACAGGCTGTACTGTATGTCAGCTTGCTTATTTTGCTCAAGATAAGGATTTATTTAGTCTACATGTCATGCAAACTAGAAACTCTGCTTCTAACCACAGGTAATCGTAATCGTTGGCTAACAATGCTTTTGCGAAACGCACCCCAGCACGGGTGTTGTAATCGTTTTCGAATGCGTAATCGAATGCGTGCTCGCTCTACGATTTCACTTTTGAATTCGTTTACATTCAGCAGGGAGGGAGGGGTGTGTGTGTGTGTTGGTTGTGGGGTTGTGGGGGTTGTATGTACAGTAACTCGTTTGGAGCTTGCAAATGCCCTCCCTTGGCACCGGCCCTGAACAGGCTATTTAATGGCCTGCAATCAACATGTGTTCAATGAACTGTATCTTGTTTTTCCTAACCAATAATGTTGGAAATGCAAACAAATATATAAAAATACTGAGAAACATCCAGTAGAGTAAAAAGTGTAATACTAACTATCCTAACTGCAGTATTACTAGCCTGCTAGCATGACTCTTCTCTTACGTCCATGTGTTTACATTGTAATTTACATTCCACTGCTGGTCAGTCTCAGAATACATGAACAATGAAAGATCCATTTCTTTTGTTTTGACCCTTGTAGTGACATTAGAGACACCACTAGCACAGTTAAATGGCCTGAAAATGAACCTGGCGTTAAATTGTTTAACACTCCTCACGCATTCAACTTCAGCTATAAAGCATTCACTCCTCTTATCTTCAAATCTCCAGAGAGAACGAGAGGGAGAGATAGTTAGCAAGAGAGATAAGATGAAAGATCCAGTTCTGAAGAGCTTTGCCAAAGCACTACTGTTAATCTACAGCGCATGAGACAAGCGATCAAACTACTTGACAAATTACGGCTCCTCAGAGCTTTTTTAAAAGGGGAACGTCCGCTGAAGCAGATTTTTAATCAAGATGCACTAGGGTGGGTCAGGGTACTTGAGATTCATCCCTTTACATCTAGTGGAATCATCTGTATACGCTGTACCCTGTATACGACGCCGGTTTGTAGATTTCCATCCAATTGTGTGCAGAATAACCATGTTTGACGAGGTGAATTTCAATGGAGCCAGATGTTTATTACTCCATGTCTGAGCACCGAATGCGGTGGTTCCATGCATGCAGAGCACGGGTCATATGGAATGCATTAGTGGCCACAGGGTTTGGGTAAATTTCCACCAGTACGAAAGACAGCTAAAGCATAGTCGCTTGTTTTTTTATTTGGAGGACACTTCATTTTACATTCTGTCCTGCTGAATGTTAAGTATAATCCAGTCAGAAGCAGAGCAAAAAATCTGCCCGACCTCAGCAAGGCCTGTCCATAGCTGTTCGGGAGAAGAGAGATTGCGTTTGAAGTTTATGAAGCATCAGCACACGCTTTAACCGAGCCTTCCATTGCTAATGCCAATTCAATCCAGCAGAGAGAGAGAGAGAGAGAGAGAGAGAGAGAGAGAGAGAGAGAGAGAGAGAGAGAGAGAGAGAGAGAGAGAGAGAGAGAGAGAGAGAGAGAGAAAAACCACAGGAAAATGGGCAGAGAGGGAGAGAGAAGGAGTATTAGAAAGCACTCTTCATTTTAACACAGTTTTAGTCTACAATTTTGTCTTTTGTTGAAGAGAAATATTGAGTGTAGTCAATATTTTGTCATATTGAATTCATACATTTTAGTTCATTTCACTGACATGGTATATCATTACAGTCAAAAAACAGATTTTTTAGTTGAATTTCATGTGCAAAAATGGAGGGAATGTGTAAGCCACTGTGACTTCTCCAGGGGAAACTTTTTCATTCAAATTTGCATCAATTTCCCTGGAAGTTAAGATTTTTGTCACGGTTTCCACAAATATTATGCAGCAAAAATAGTTTTCAACATTGATAATTTATAATAATAAAATCCATTATTAAAATCAGCGCACCAAATCATCATATTAGACTGATTTTGAAGTCTGGAGTAATGGCTGCTAAAAATTCAGCTTTGCCATCACAAGAATATTTAACATTTAAAAAATATATGGAAATTGAAAACAGTTATGTAATAATCTTTCACAGTATTAATGTTGTTACTGTATTTTCCATCAAATAAATGCAGCTTTAGTGAGCAGAAGAGACTTCTTTCAACAATATCATACAATCGCGATTATTCCAAAGGTTTGGCTGGAAGTGTATATATTGTTTATAGAAAACTTGTTTATGTTATGTTATTGATATGAAATATTAATGAATCATTTGAATTATTTCTATCTACATTCTTCTTTGTTTAAAATCATGTTATTGTCATCATGATGCGTCTTTCATCGCATCTTAATTTTTACAGAAACAGAAAAGACGACAACACTTTTTTTGACAGCGATTTTGCTGACGGGAATAACACCGGTAGGAAGAAATAAAAACGTGTTGGTCACAAGCGAGAGAAGCAGACAAATAATGAGAAAGAGAGTGCAGCTGTTGAAGAGTTGAGATCTCCACAGCTTCTTCTTCTTCACAATGTTATCGTCACTTCCACACTTCCGCTGTTGCAAGCTCCTGCAAACGCGTGCCAGCCTTGCCACGTTCTCCACACACAAAACCCTCTCCCTCTCCCAGGTGCAGGCAGGCGAACAATGGACAGCCGCTTATGCGGTTCACAAGAAGCCAGGGCAGAGACATGCTGCTCGGAGTAAGCTGCGTCCCTCTGGCACAGACGCCACAGTTGCCATTACTGTGGGAGCCGGTCACGTGGAGGCTTCGGTTCTCACGCGGACCCTTTTGGGGCGATGTGTGTGGAGCAGAATGAGCACAGAACACTGGTTTTACAGTGTTTGAGTGCGCTGCTTTTGCCAGAGGTATCATTTCCACTCCTACCATGAGAATGGGGCTTTAATAGCCCATATGTGCTCTTCCGTGGAGAGGTTTCCCTCTAGCCATGATAAGGACAGATGGGAAAGCCTTATTAGCATCTCGTTTTTGGCCACGCAGGCGGCGGTACAAAACTACAGGGACCGCAAAGCTGTGTCAGTGAATATTTACAGACAGTCAATAAGGTTCTGCATTGAATCTGAACCGAATGTGATTAGATTATGCAATTGCACTTTACGGTGAGACACCCCAGGTGAATAAGGTAAAACGGAAACTAATAGATATCACCATACTTCCCCAGTTGATTAATTACATAAAGAATCCCCCCCCCCAAAAAAATTCTGAAACGTTATGTTAAATATGCAAATGAGACATTATTTAATAAAATATTCAATCTGCACATATTTCCAGAACAGAAATCTGAACACTGGAAAAAGCCAGGTTATTATTATTATTATTTTTCATTTTGGTCGAGAGTCAAAGATTTTTACAGATGGGATTTTGGGTTTCTCTTTTTTATCACTCCATAAATCTGAAAATACTGTAAAAAACCAGAAAATAAATCACCATGTTTAGGTTTTATTTGTTCAGGCAAATGATATATAATCAAACCGCTCTGTAAAAATATAGATATGAATAAAACTGTAAAAACTGGTGTAGCCTATCTAAGCAGATATAATAATTTTTATTTTTTTTAACATTTTGAGAAAACGGCCTCTAAAAATGTGTATTTGAAATCTATATACACAAATAAATAAACACTTAAAAGTGTTTTCTTTTAACTAGTCTGAAACAACACGTTGTGTAAAGTCAAGACCAGTTCATGAAAACTTCCCTTAAAGTTACTATGAGCCATTTGCAACCCATTTTACTTCTGTAACCTGTTGCATTTTTGAGTCAAGATACTCATCCATAAAAATAAGTAGGGTGGGACTTGATTTTATCCATCGGACATTGATTGGAGTAGCCGTTACACACCAGAATGGAACCAGATGGGTGTAGAGTTAAAAAGTAAGAGCAATTTGATATGTCAGCCAAAAAGTAAAGTCGTTTCCGAGGCAGAGCAAGTTAATGCACTTAAAAAAAATGGTTACAAACATTTTTGGAGAGATGAATCATCACAATAAGACCAGGAATGTGCATTGTGAAAGTAAATAGGTCCATTTTGATTTTATGTTGACTTTAAAACAAATGATTCTGCTGCAAGCTCACAGCGACTACAGTTCTCAATGCGTTGTGCGTAGGCCGAATATCTCAGTCATGGTTATTAATGAAATACTCACAGGAATGTGAATGAGATTAATATGGAGTCATAAAGGGAGAACAGCTGCTGCCATGGAAGTTGTGACTACAAATAAAACTATAATGAACTCATAAAAAAGGCATGATGGAATTGAAAGATTTAACACTGCAGAAAAGCATGGCGTGTAGAATATTTAAAGCTGCAGTGGGTCATTTCTGCTCCACTGGTGGCACCGGACAAAAACTACAAAACTAATGACTATTTCCCAGAAATGTCTCTTATTGTTTGGCTCCCCACAAAAAAATCAACTTAGAAATCAAAATGGACCTATTTACTTTCGCAATGCACATTCCTGGTCTTATTGTGATCTTGCTACTTGCTACTCAAAAATGAAAAATGACACACGTATCGGATACATCACACTAACAATCTTTCTTCATAAGTATCATTTTGATCCGTCAATATCTGTGAGGTCTACTACAAACAGATAGGGAGAGAGACAGAGGTTCAACGACCTCTGGATGGAATGATCCATCAGAGGATAGACATTGCCGTAGAGGAGAGATCTATCATCAAATGGGCACATGCAATGCGGAAACAATCCCCAGGCATTGCCAAACAGAGGTCGGAAAGAACAAATAAGGCTTTCAGTGCATGTTCTGCTAGTGACCTTTGGCGAGCAAGAAGGAGAGAAGAGGAGATGTGCAACTTTATGAGAATTGCGTTTTCTGAACCCATAGGAAAGGTGTTTCACAAATGAGATGTATTTAATAGCTTTTTTACTTTTGCTCAAGTTTCCTGCTTCTGATATTTGTTTCCTAAGAAAATGACTCCAGTAATCTCACATGCATGTGTCTTTTCAGTTTCAGAAGAGATCTCAGCAATCTCTCAAACTATTCTCAGATTTTCCATGCTACAAAATAGCAATCAAGTTATCAAGTTAGAGATGTCGATATAAATTCAATCACCAAACGCAAAGACCAAATTTTCTTAGATATACTGTCAACATTCATTTTATACCTCTATTTTATTAATCCTGAATCAAAGTTGAGTATCATATCTGATAAATCTTATGGCTCATATAGTATGATATATAGGAGAATATGGAGCTCATACTCGAGGAGGAAAAAAAAACACCTCAGTTTTATTCAGAGGACTAAACAGAGCAAAACTATGCTGATATTTATATGGTCAAAAAGTAAGATGAAATTCTGATAGCTTGACATGTAAATCAATGCTATCTTTATAACAGTTTAGCAGACTACCTACATAAAATGCATATAACTATCATAAATATGTCTCTCTTTATATAACAATCGTATTAAGATGATATTTAAATGCTGAGTTTTATGATCTCAGCTCTGTATTTTTTTACTGGGATTTTACTCTCTAAAAAGTATGTTATCATTCAGATGACAGAAGGCATGTATTAGATTTCAGGTTTTTCAGGAAAGTTTTGATAATGTTGATCTTTTTTTTTTTGGCCTTATAACTTTGGATATCAAACATGATCAATGACAGTAGGCTTTTAGGGTTAATGTATGTCAACAATTGTGTCAATTCATTTGAGATAAAGTTGAGACTTAAGTGGAATATAACAGATAACTTATAAAGAAGTCTCCTAAGCTATAAAAAGACCAATCAAATGCTTCACAGCAAAGCACCAAAGTTCCGTCAACTTGCATCGTGACCTACTGCTGAACTCTCACCAGTCGCCGCATTGCAATTTTGAAAACGATCAGCAGAAACTCTTCCAAAGCAGAGGTGCTCTATACATCAGCGGCAGACATTTCATGCCTGCAGAATATTTTCCTTCACCACTCCTCATTCAATATCAGCCATTCAGACTTCAGAGCGTATCATCAAAACCCTGTCACGGAACGAGATGACATCACCGCATCCCCAACACATCAGAAATGCCAGCTGAGACGTCGCGGGACGAGGAAGGTCTGAAAGCATACACTCAAACACACCCACGCACACAAATAAATGCAACGACAGAGAAAAGCCGAGCCGTTGACTCCAGCATGCAAAGCAATGCATGTTAGAAGCTCTCTATTGAAGCAAAGAAAGAGGCGTACAAGCTATTATCAGAACAAAACTGCAGATGCCTACGCTCTCTTCAAATATTGGACCAATTTTGAGGTTCTGCTTGGCAATCTAGAGCACCATCACCTCCTTTCATTATCGTCTTTTGTTCTCAATGTATTGCAAAGCCTGCAGAGTGAACTACAGGTGTTTGATATGACAATTAGAATGAAGGCAGAGGAACGGCTCCAGTTTTGCTCTGTTTTCATTTGTAGTTCTTGTTTTCACCCGAGAAAAAGGCGGAGAAGACGGAGAATATGTGGGAGACAAAAGTAGCTTGGAGAAATGTGAGTTTGTTGCAAAGTGCCTGTGATCAATACTAAAGAGGCAACAAAACTGTGATGTTATTTTGGGGAGAAAATGACAGGGCGCTTTATTCTTTATCTCGGCATCTGTCTCCGTGTGTGTGTGTGAGTGAATATTGTGGGTGCTAGCAGCCTGATGTATGATGTGACTATGAGAAATTAAAGAAAAGGAAATTACAGCATTTTCTTCTTCTTCGCTGTCAGGTTGTACCAATAGACCAACAGGTAGGAGGCCACAGGAGCAACACAGTGCAAATATATATATATATATATATATACACGTGCAGACTTTAACATGCAGAACTCAGCACGAAAAGTATTTTGACACTAAGCCACACTTCAAATGTCTGATATTAAACTATCACAAAAAAGTAATGTGTAAGGATCACTTTTGAAAGTTGGTTTTAAAGAACAAAATTATATATACAAATACAAATATATATATTTACATTATAATAAATATGTAGGTCTTTATACATCAAAATATATAGCTGGCTTTATATTTTAGGAATGGGGTCCCTTTCAAGATGATCATCAGGGCTCCGAAAATCCCTTAGCTTTAGTGTTCAAATACTTTTTGTTGTCACCGTATCTGTGTGTTTGATGAAGAGTGTTCAGTGAGTTTGTGTAATAAAGGATTCTATTTTCATTGGCTCATGTTGATATGCTGTTCACCTCCAACAAAACTCACATTTCTGGAGCTACAATCGCCTGGGGCCCATGGTTAAAGCTCAACCAGCCCCATCACACTCACGCACACACACAGAATCTCGGATAAGCATCCACAACTTACCCGTCACGTTGACCTCTACCAATCCAGAGCGTGTGCCGATGCTATTGGTGGCGTCACAGACATACGTTCCTCCGAGCTCGTAGGTCACCGGGCCTTTGAAGAACAGGGTGTTGTTCTTTATCTCAATATTGTTGGGAAGTGATCCATTCAACCTGAGAAAAACGAACAGATGATATGTTTTTAGTTCACCTGTATGGAAAAAAAAGTTTGATGGGAGACAATATCAACTCACGTTGGGCAAGGTTGGGAATTCTGACAATATCAGTAGATCAGCCGTCATTACGAGGACAGATTCAATCTGCTTTGTTGTAACAAACCAAACATACCAGGCATACTTCAAGAAATACACATCTCAAACCGCCGTGGCACAAAAAAAACGACTGAACGGGCCCTTACAGGCCTGAATGCTGCCCCAGGACAGAGGGTGTGATTTGAAATGGAGAAAACAAACACAGACAAAAAGCGGAGATGTCATATGTGGGGAAAAAAAGTGTTATTTTGCTTCCACTCTTTCAGTTCTGGGCTGCTGCACCTGAAGATGGATCCCAAGAGACTAAGACAAACCGATCAAAAAAATCTGGAGTCTGACTCTGGGTGGCTACCCTGAGACTTTAACTGTAGTGTCCTACCTGATTGTGGCCTAATTCTGAATTCTTCAAGGTTCAGCTGCCCAGCGGGTCTAAACATGCCCCGTGCTTCCTCTAAAGCTAGACAGAGGTCACAATCTTTGGCGTGCTGGTGGCAGATGCTTCTTATCAGAGATCAGTATAAGGATGCCTCCCCAGGCACCAGACACCATCAGATCATCTTGTTCCCACTTAACAAGTTCCTTCCTTCCATCTCAATGACACCCAATCTACCAAATCTTTCAGGGTCTGGACAACTGGTGGTGTCCTTTCAACTAGGAACCTTCACAGCAAACATTGGTCCGACGGCAACATCGTGTCCCTGGTCAAAAATAGTCGCGGTAGGACGGCATACATCGGTAAAAATATGTAACACAGAACAGATAACGTCAAAGACATTGACATTACCAAATATATAAGTTCTGGACAAAAAATAAATAAATAATAACTTTCCATCTTTTTAAATCAATTACAATACAGAAATTCAAACGTTCCTCACCAAAAGAACCGAAACAGCAGTAATGTAATAGTAATTTAGTATAATTATAGTATACTTGTGGGATAAATTGTTAATTGTGATTATTAGTATTAACACAAACTAGAACATTTGTGTCTTTTATTGTATTGCTGCTGTTGGTTTCATAACAGCAATAAACCAGTTACAGTGATTTTACCATGGTTAAGATGTGTTGTCAGGCTTGACGCAAAGCAGAGCAATGACTACTAAAAGTTTAATTACAAAACATACAACCTTCAACAACACACACACACACCACTGCCTCGTTCCTCAGACAATTTCACGCAAAACCTAACTTGGGCTTGGGTTGTATTGTTTTTCAAATGCTTTTATTCTTGAAGCAGAAGTCGTCTGCCTCGTTTCTAAACTGTTGATATAATATTCATAACTGGTTCAGGACAAGGCCTGTGAGACAGCTTTCAGCCCCAAAAATGCAGAAGGTATAATGTGTTTCTCTAAATGCTGACTGCTGCAAAGCAATCTGATAAGATCCTGCAGACGGAAGACGGGAGGGGAGATAGATAAGGAAATTTGTCACAATGAGCTGTCTGAAGATAAACTCTGAGCGTGAGTGTTTATGACTGTTCTGCTCGCTTTATGATATATTTATGGTAAGAATCTCTCGGGCATGTTTTGATAGCTGGGAAATTAACGCAAGTCTGAAATTGAAAGTGTGTGCGATAGGGAGACTGCATATGAGTACTTGCATCATAATTCAATGTGAAATCTGATATTTAGTTAAGCTATATTTCGTATAGTCGTGCTAGACAGACTTTTGAATATCGGTATAAAGTCTGGCCCAAATGGTTGCTTATTTTAGCCAAGAAACACCTTGGACAGGAAAATACTAAAATGTAAAAGCGACCAATCAGAGTTTTAAGGCAAGGTTGTCAATCAAATTAGAGCTTGCCAGACCAAAAAAGCACATTCCATTTTTGTACAAAAATGCATCGAGTGGTTGCCAAACAGATTGTGACTCCTTTAAGGCTGAGACTATATTTCTTAAAGTCTGTGTGAAGCAGAAGTTGAGACTGACTTTATTTCAGTACTGTAACGTATATCCAGATGAAACTGAACATTGAATGAGATCAAATAGACGGAGAGGATTGATTCTAGCGTACCGTACTCCTCGTCATCTCTAGTTCGTAGCAGACTGACTGACAGTTAAGTAGAAGTGGTTAAGAACATTTAACCCAATCAGAGATAGAAATACATTTGACTAAAGATTATGTGATTAACTTGAGCGGATTGATTGGTCAAAACAAGATTTACAATGTGCGCTCAAAAGCAAATAGGTTTCAATTTATTTAAAGGCACACTATGCAAGATTTGTACCTTAATATAACAGCTTCGAAAACATTTCGAAGGTAAACGAACTCGTAGTAGGGCGAACCATTCCTTTTTTTCTCTGTGTTAAAATACTTTTTTGTAACTGTTATGATGGTGCAAGGAGATGAACCCAAATGCAGACAGTATGCAAGTGAACTACATTTATTACAGAAAAACAGGGAAAACAAAACCCACGAGGGGGCAAAACAAGACAGGATCGACAATATTAAGACTAACAAGACTAGACTAAGACTCAGATAACTGAACAATAAACTAACAGCTAAGACAGGATCAAACTCTTCACAAGACTTTCAACAGGTTACTCACGGTAGGTTTCACATAATGAATGACAATGAACCGGCACAGGACAGCAAACACAAGGGGATTAAATAGGGAGAAACTAATGAGGGAAACAGGTGACAAGGGTAAAGCAATGAAGACTAAAGGAGGGTAACAAGTGGGCGGGGTTACATGACGAGACAACGCAAGCACACAGCCCAAACAAATGGCCATGTGCTTACACATAAAACATGGGTCTGTCATGATCCTGCCTCAAGACCAGGGACAATTAAAGACTAGATGGCAGAATCATGACAGTAACCTTGTATGCAGAGACTATTTGTGACCCTGGATCACAAAACCAATCACAAGTAGCACGAGTATATTTGTGGCAAAAGCCAACAATACATTGTATGGGTCAACATTATTGATTTTTCTTTTATGCTAAAAATCATTAGGATATTAAGTAAAGATCATGTTCCATGAAGATATTTAGTAAATTTCCTACCATAAATATATAACATATTTATTTTTGTGAGTGAATGCAGCACAATCGCGAATATAAATGGAAACCATTAATGTTTAGATTTTTTTGCACCCTCAGATTCCAGATATTCAAATAGCTGTCTCTTGGCCAAATATTGTCCTATCCTAACCATACATCAATGGAAAGCTTATTTACTCAGCTTTCAGATGATGTATAAATCGCAATTTCAGAAAATTGACCCATGTGACTGGTTTTGTGGTCCAGGGTCACATTTGTGGATTGACTGAAAATAATACGACCAGCCTGACATAGCAACAACAGCTCAACCAATAGCATGGTTATCAACCATTATTAGATTTTAAGAGTGTTTAGGAAAGTGATTTTTTTAAATTCCATCTGGTGGTGTAGAAATGACACACATCACACAGACCTGAATGTTCCTCCCAATGTTTTTCTCTGTTCACTTTCAGAACGGCATGTGTGTAATGTTTATGCATAACGTAAAATATTCAGCGTTTATACAACGTAACAGACTTCCACACATTTGTAACTGAACTACTAGTGCTTGTGTGTGTTCCTCCGTAGTTGTTCTGGATTGAAATGTTCTGCAACAGCGCGGTGATGACCTCCAGTATAGTGCCCAGGGGACCCTTCAGAACACATTTGGTGTCCGCTCTGCACTGCTGCTGTGGCCGTCCCCTCTTATCTGTCACGCCGGCGCCTGCGTCTCAACCCATCACTGTCTTCTCCTCCGCCTCGCTCTGTAATCACACCATTCTCTTCTATCTTACCTTTTTCTCCCATTGTTTATCTTCTCGCTTTTATATCAACACCCACAGTTTGAATGAGACAAATATTCTTGCTCTTTTTAGTGCTGTTTGCTAATTACGCAGAAGCTTTTATCTGCTTTTATAAATGAGTTGAGTCATCGAGTGTTAGTGTGCATGTTTGTGTTCGCAATATAATGATTCACATGAATGAAACGCACACAATTATACTACTTTGATTTGGACCAGCAATAAGCAACCACATCAGAAAAAATCATTCAGAGCATTTTAGCAATGGCATAGCAACCAACAACAAAACCCTACACCGTGGCGACAACTTCTATACTGAGAAGGACCAAACTTTTTTCCCCCAAATGTTGAACTTCCTTCCCATTCCCATTGTCTTGTACCTCATCAAAATCTCCTCATTTCATCCCTTCCTTTTCTTCTCTTTTATGATACTTCCAGTCTCAGTATACCAATTACTAATAAAAATGCCTCAAGAAGACCTTAGCGCCATCCGGGAGTCCCTCTTCACAGAGTTGGCTGCTGTATATGTGTCCTTTGATACCCTGAATAGCCCAGAATGCTCAGCGCTTTCCTCTCTCTCTCTTGTCCTCTCTCATTAAAACTCACCCGGTCCACACAGGCAGTGCACCCTGGGCATTGCCAGCTATTAATCCACCACAGCTGAAGTCCGGTGACATGTTTTCCTTTCCCAGCTTTCACTGCCTAATTACAGAACAAATTGCCACATTTATCTCTCAGTTTTTGCTGCATAATTCCTCCATTTTTAACTGTAACACACGACTAGCTAGCTTTTCCAACGTTGTTGGTGGTGTTCGGTATTGTTCGCGTTTACACGTGCATTCATTGGAATCAGCTGGGGGAATTTTGTCGTGCTAATTGGCATATAAGTGTGGCGCATACGGCTACGGCGTGGCACTGAATGAAAATGCTGCACTAGGGAGTTCAACCAGAAGGTTATATTGGTCATTTAACAAAGTTGACCTGACCCAGGGGTGCAGGAACAATCTGGAACAACACATTAGAAGCCGTATCAGCTTGTCTCATGAATATTAATTACGAGATGTAACTAGTGATAGGCTGATAGGTCAGGCCAATTAATCACCATCAGCTTGCCGAATCCACTTGGCCAAAGTATGTAAGTTCTAAAATCTGCCAACAGCCTTTTAAATTGATAACTAATAATGCTCTACAATTTTCTAAAAGTCGTCTGCTTCAGAGATAAAAATGTGCTGTTTCTTAAGTATTTTGATGCACTGAATTCAATTATGACAATTAAAACAACTGGGTGGCAAGCAGGGCAGGTGGCGTGAGTGCTAATGAGTGTAACCTTCGGGCCACACCAGTCTTGAGTCTCAGATGCGATGCTAACCAGATGCGATGCGATAAGATTCCAGCGACAAATAAATTGTCTGTCCACACCAGACGCGACGCGACTATAGAGACAGAGCGCAACGCATCATAATCTGAAGACCACGCCCACCGGGGGGGAAAACAATCCAACCGTCTCCATTGACTTTGCATTGCGAGAGGCTGCCTCCTTGTCCTTTATGACTTATAACAAAAGACAGAAAAATGCCTAAAAGCTGCTGTGTGACAAGGTGTACAGCAAACAAGCTAAAAACCCAGAATTTTTTTTTTTTTATAAGCTTCCGAACTGTAAAAGCCAGCCTTTAAGGAGACAAAAGTGGATACAGGCAATAAGACATGAAGCATCAGCAGGTAGAATGGGTAAATTTAACTTCTCAATATATCTCCTCCTCTCAGGTTCACATAGGGTGGTTTTTATATATTTTTTTACAATATCATGTCGCGTTCCAGTGGGCGTAGTTTTCAGAGTAGTTCGAGAACTAGTTGCGCTCTGTCTCAATTGATCCACTTTTATGTCCTGAAACAACCGTTTTTTGGGGTCGACAGCTTATAAAAATGTATTTCTGGGTTATTTAGCTTGTTTGCTGTACACCTTGTCACATATCAGCTTTTAGACATTGGTTTTTTTTTTTTATATAAGTCATAAATGACAAGGAGGCAGCCTCTCGCAATGCAAAGTCAATGGAGACGGTTGGATTGTTTCCCCCCCGCCGGTGTGGGCGTGGCCTAAATACGCTCTGTCTCTATGGGACGCGATACAAATCTCAGCCAATCAGAAGAGCGCGTGGGCGGGCTCTCTCGGCAAGCTCCCGGCACTCGCAACAAAATGGATAAGTACATAATCAAATTCATGAATATTACACCATTTTAACATTATAAAAAATACATACTGAGTTACTGAAACAATCGTTGTCATAGAATACACTTGTCTGTTGATCTGAGGTGAGATGCTTTCAGTAGGGCTATAAAAAATCAAAAATCAAAAAACACACAAAATTATATTCAAACTCACACATTACATTTTTACACTACATACACACATTTTTACATTACATAAAGCACATGCAAGACGAGAGAGGACCAGGCCTGGACTATTTATGTTGTGTTTTATTATGTTTATATGTGACAGTCGTCCATGAGACTATAGTCGTCCTATTATGTGAATTATTTTTTTATTAAAACTTTACATTGATCGTTCGCCAGTTCCCACCTCCTTCTTCCCTGAGTTTTTAAACCTTGTTACAAACTGTTTGGCAACTGTTTCCAAAAAAATTCAGTTTACATCTATGTATATTGTGTAGATAGTACCTGTCCTGTTTGTATAACACTTTAAAAAATAGAAAACAGGTTATGTCAATCAAATTTGTTATGAAACAAAAGGCACAAAAACTAATATGTGCGTAGTTTAGTCTTATTCAGTGTCTACTTGGCGCTTCTTGGCTTGTCTCTTGTATTAATAAATGGAGCAACTCTTGCCACTGTCCAGCAATAGTCTGCAAGCATTGGCTCCGTTTGAAGTTATCTGCACTGCTCACACAAGTACGAGGCATCTCTGCTTCCTTCGGCTAAACAGAAATGTGTCCATTTGCAAAATCAATCACTGACAAATAAGAGAGCACGACACTGTATGACAGGGGCGCAAAATTCAGTTCCTGGAGGGCCACAGCCCTGAAGAGTTTAGCTTCAACCCTAATCAAATAGTGGAAAGTGTGGCACAACCTAACGCTTTTTGACTTTCTCAGTTTGTGTAAACCTACTTAGGGTTTAGAGAGTTATTTTTTTCCTGCATTAATTTCACACATGTCTAGTTAATACAATGTATACCTTTTTCTTGATATAACCCGAAAGAATGGAAGTGAAATATGATAATGTGCCCCATTGGTGGGGCATGTTGTAACATGACACTATGACAGCTTAAAATGTTATCTGATCTAATCAAAAAATTATCCAAGACAGACTAACATATTTTGTCAATAAATACATTTATTAACTTTTTCATATAAAACAATGGATTTTTATATATATATAATTAAAACTAAAATAATTTTTGAGTTTGACAACAAACGGCAAAACACAGCTATACAGCATAGTTCAAAACAAAATAATAATTCATCATTTCTGAACATAATTTCTGTTAAATAACAGATATAACATTAAAATAATATCAGATTTGTCTCATTTTAAATAAACACAAAAAACAGAGATGAAAAATTAACACAAGTAAGAAATTTACTTTTGCAATGGTTAAATAAATGTTCAGTGATATCTTCCAAAGATTTCTGAATTTTGACGCGATTTTTTTCTATACTGTTGAAATGGTAACTAATAATTACACTAAGTTTCATCATGCTGGCATGTGTTGAAGTATTTAAAACAAGTGTGTTATTACTATCTCAGCGTTAGGTTGTGTCCCGCTCACCCCTACACCTGATCAAGCTCATCAAGTCCTACAGGTATGTGTGTTGGAGCAGGGTTGGAACTACTAAACTATACCTTATATTAATGTATAATGATTAATAACACGTTTAAATGATTGAGCAATGGTTGCTACAGCCTTGACCTCACACAAACACCAGCATTGTCCACAAAAAGGTTATCGAAACAGAGCTGAGACTGTGCAGTCATCATATTCATTTGGTAGGCAAAGCAATGATGTCATCTTTTGCCAACATAGTTTGCATCCAAACCCGTAGCACCAGAAACTCGACAACAATCACCATCACAAGACTCATAATGACAAACAAGACTCAATCTTCCTGTATATCTCTTTCGTTGTTCTTTCAAACCAGTATATTGGTAAGGTAAACAAACCTAAGCACAAAGTGTAGCTTATTTTCTCATGTTTGATCTTGTTTGAAGGGTTATCAATGGCTCTGTGAGTTCTGAATAGAGCCATTGTAAATGTCTTTACTTATCATGATCGAGTGCTAACCCCCAATGAATGAAGTCGTAGTTTACTGAAGGAAATTATTCTGTTATCACTCATAACACATCTAAGCTGTCGTGTAGTATTACAGTAAACTGAATACTTCAGAGGAGTGCTCTTCAAACACCAGTCATCATTTATTTCGTTTAATGATGCCGATATACACAACCAGTCAAACATTTGGACACACTGATCGTCATGATCTTAATAAAAAGGCTTATGAGTAAATGCTTGACATTAGGTTTGAACACAAATATAAATTATGCACTTCTATAAAAAATATAATTTTTTGGATGGATTAGAAGGGAAGGAAAATCACGCAACAACTGTTCAACATACATGTCAACACTTATTACAGCTAAAAAGTAAAATAAAATAATTTATTCGTTTAAGGCGAGACACGGCAGGCAAAAACATAGTTGTTGTTTTTTTTTACTGGTCAATTTTTTGATTTTTGGATATTTGTTTTCAATAACATGTCTTCTTTCAGACTTGTGGTGAAAAAAAGTCAGAAATACACATTTAAGTCTTTATTTTACTACACTTTGTCTGTTTGCGTCTGAACCAAACTGTCCAGTCTTGTAGCTAGTTATATTATGAAGACATTTACAGAGGGATTTGTAAATATATTATTCCTAGCCTGATTTATGTAACATTTTATTCCAAAAAACATGGTGAAAATAATTTTTTAAGGCTATTGACAGTATTTTCTGATTTACAAGATAACAAAAGTAAATATCCATAAATCCCTCTGTAATTTTTTCCCATCTAATATGTGAACACAAAGAATAAATAATTTTTAACCTGGCTTTATCTAATACTCATATTTTGTTTTTGTTTTATATATGCAAATGAGCGCATATTTAATTAGATATGGCCTAATTTGCATATTTAAACATTAAATTACAGAAAACTTGTAATACATGTTTTTTTCTCATCTTAATGTACAGTAGGTAATCAACTCGGAAAGTTTCATGGTGATATCTGCTAGTTTTTAGTAAAATTGTTTACCCTATTCACCTCTAGTGTCTCGCCTTAACTTTTATCCGTTTGTGTTATTTAATAATTGAACAATTAATTTACAGTAAAACTCTGGAATAAAGCAGTAATAAAACATGAGTAGGTGTGTGCACACTTAGCATAAATTAATGACTGTAATGTGTACTTGAAAAAAGATGAAATACATAAAAAGAAAGGTTTCAAATCCAATAACTTTTTTTAATTCCTCACTATGCTTTTCACTCAATAAACATTACTCATTCATCCCAATTGTATTATTAAGCTGAGACAACAAAGTGATTCTTCATAATGTGGATTAGTAGGTCAGGAGAGAATAACTCACAGTTTCCACTGGTAGACGGTGACGGGTGGGTTGGCGTCTGCGTTGCACGTGAGCTGCACGTTCGGACGATTCAGGAACCAGTTCCCGTCAAAGCCCTCGATTTTAACCTCCGGCTCATCTGCAAAAAAAAAGCAAAAGAGCGTCTTCAGGCAGGGGCTCAGGTGGCTGTTCTGGGTCACATGACTTGACGATGGGTGCATGTCATAATACTGATTAATGATCTGGGCTCATAGCTGAAAGGTCAAGAGTTTATTTCTTAAGCGATTGGGAGGAGAGCCAACACATGAAGGGTTACTGAGACTACAACCACCACTGTGCCCTTTAGCTACCCACTTAGCCGCAAGCTACTCCAGGGCAACTATTCCAGAAATTGGCCTAATTGGATAAGAACCTCAGCTAAATGCCAAATTTCAATTCATTACAGCGCAATTTTTGTTCTATTAATGACGGGATTCAAATGCACTGCATACTTGATGGTACCGGTCAGTGATTTCGATGTCTCTTCAGATTTATTCTTAATTGCTTTTATGAGCATGTATAAGGCTGAGAAATTAAATTTGGAAATGTTATACCAAAGGGTAACTAGATTAACAAAACACTCAAAGTAAATCAAGAATCAGGATGAACTTACCGTCACTCTAAACATGGCCTTTCACACAGGCGCACCACAGTAACAAGAACTATATTCTATAGCATAGTGTGGGAGAACGGGTGGCTTTCCTCTATCAGTGGGCTTTATGGGGGCTGAAATGCTGTTCTAAACTGCCCTAAACAATAGCTGATAAAAACAGCGGCTGAGACAGGCCAGTGACACATCTCTTCCTGCTCCAAACCTCCTCCGCACAACTTGCGCAACAGTACAGCAGAAATACTAACTTAATTCTAACTTACTTACATTTTTAGACATTCTTTGACATTCCAGTGGGGTTTTATATAATTGTGTCATTAATTGGATTAAAATATTGTATAACATACATTTGTGTCAATTTGTGATGTACAATATGTGATGTATAATATATGTAAAACCAGTCAAAAGGTTGTAATTATTAAGACTTGTTTTATAGCAGTTATATATAGAATAGCAGTTTTCTATTTGTATATATTTTAGTTTATTTCAGCGATGTATTTTCAGCATCATTACTCCAGTCTTCAGTGTCACATGATCAGAAATCATTTAAATATGCTGATTTGGTGCTCAGTTTTGCTGCTTAATGGAAACTGTGATACTTTTTCTTCAGGATTCTTTGATAGTTGAAAAGTTCAAAAGACCAACATTTAATTCAAATAAAAATCTGTACTTGACTTAACTGTCTTTACTTTTGATCAAATTAATGTGGCTTTGCTGAATAAAAGTTTAAAATAATCTGTGTTTCCCCCAATCTTTTGAATGCTTTCCATGTATCACTGTTTCCAATAAAAATTGTTAATTATTCCTAATAATATTAATAATAATATTATTAATTATTCAGCATTGATAATAAATATTTGTAGAGCGACAAATCAGAATATGATAATGATTTCTGAAGGATCATGTGACACTGAAGACTGGAGTAATGATGCTGAAAATTCACAGGAATAAAATTAATTTTTAAAATATTTTAAAATAGAAAACAGTTCTTCAAATTGTAATAATATTTCACAATATTACTTGGTATAAATAAATAAATGTAGCCTTGGTGAGGATAAGAGACTTCTTTTAAAAAACATGAAAAATAAAAAAATAAATTCCAAACTACAGTATGTGTTTATCACTGTAAATATATCAATGACGCATCATTTCTGCAGGAGTTTGAAAGATATGAAGAAAATCATTGTTCTTACACTGAACGTTGAGTATGACGCTGTCGGTAAAGCGTTCTGCGCGGTAAGTGACGATGCAGGTCAGCTTTTGTCGGTGAGTCTCGCGGCTGGGCAACACGATGTAGTTGCTGCGCACGGTCACAGTGCCGTTCGGATTACGCGTTTCCTGAAAGGTGGCCTCTCCCTTCAGAGCGGTGTCCCATTTGATGACGCTGGGAGGCTTGCCGTTAGCCGACATGCAGGTGGCCACGGGCATCTTGCGTTTCGGAGTCCTTGCCACGATGGTGGGTGAAGTTAAGGTCATCTTGGTCACTGGCCGTGCTGGAGAAAAGAAGTAAACAGTAAATAAAACAGGGAAAGGAACATTGTAGAAGATACTAAAATACTGTGTCAACAGGAGCAACAAAGGTACCCTTGAGAGTTGAGAAAAAAAAAAATCCACTCCCTTTAACACTAATCTTGCTGTTCTGAAAAGTCGTTTTCTTCCCGTCAGTACGAATCAAGCAGTTCACTAATTTCTTTTTCCCCCATACCCCGTGTTCAAAGCAAAAGCATCAGTCAAGCACTCAAACAGATGTAGAAACCACTCATTTTCCACGGTGCCCAAAGTCATCCAATCTCGATCCTTTATGAGCTGCCAATTAGCAATTAAAGAGGCCTGCATCAAAAGGGAAGATGTGTGTTTATGTGAGTGTGTGTCAGAGAGTGCTGATAGTGGGTCTAAGGTTTGTGGCGAGGGTTGATATGACATGAAGAGGCTCTTTGAAAAGCACTGAGCTGGTTATCTCCATTCAGGTTGCTCGCTCTTACTGCAATGCCAGCATTCTCAGAGGACGCATGTGAACGTGATACAAAATGGGCTTGGGAGTTAACAAGCCACATCAGTGAAAAAGAAAAAAAAACAGAAAAAAAAAACCACCCTGTACTTGAGCCAAGCAGCTCCCTTTGCTGGTTTAATGGAAAACATATCAACACTTCATTTCTAATTAGATCTGCAATCAGTGGGAGCATAACCCACCTCTCTAACAAAATACTCATCTCTTGCACTCCAACACAAACACACACACACACACATACATCATGTTGTTTTTTTCTAACCAGTGCAGCTTCCTAATGCCTCCTCCAGACTGTGATATTTCTGCAATCCTATAAGATCATTCCAAATCACACTGTGCAACACGGATCTAAAAACTTGGGAACAACGTGTGCAGATGACACCCATTGAATCCTAGGCTACGACGCAAGTTAGTATAAACATCATTAGCATGCGCTGGTGGTAAACAAATAGAGCAAGATGAGTCGCACTTTAGCAACTATGTGTGCTGAAAAAAAAGAGGTGGAAGCAAAAGAGGAGGATATGAATACGGTCATGGCGAGGGAACAGAGGCAATCTTAGCATGGCAATTTTGCGAATGGAGCTTGAGGTAATTCGTTTTAAGTTTTAGGGTCATGTCCCGTTGATCAATGCGCAATCTCATGTTGTATTTTTATTGGCTAGTCAGTAGACGAAGGTCGTAACAGCAAAGGTTAATTTTGTAAACGAAAACTGAAACTACGACTAAAACTATTGGTCAAAAAACATTTTCGTAAACTGAAGTAAAATAGAAAATTTAACAGTTTTTCAAATGAATCTTCAAATGAAGTCTTTAAAATGAATAATTTTTACTTTTATACTTTTAGTTTGCATTTGTTTGGTTCTTTTTTTCAATTTCAAACAATTATTTTATTTTTATTATTAAGAGGTTTCCACGAAAGTTAACTGTAAAGTTCAAACATTAAACTTTGCTGAAATTAAATGTATTTAACTGGTAAGCATTCTGTTAACTCTGCTAAACTATGACAACTAAAACTGAAACTAAATTTAAAGGAAATTTAAAAATGATATTAAAATAAAAACTAATTTAAAAATGCAAAACTATAATGACCTTGGTAACAGCAACTTTAGCAATCTTTGGGTTACCAGTCGGACTCGCTAACCATTAGCCCACGACTGCCCCAAAAAGCTACTTAAATGCCCTAATTGAACTAAGGCTTAATCCTGGCTTAATCTAAGCCCTGTCTGTGAAACCAGACCATTAGCTTTTTCATCAACTCACAAACCCCAGGTGTTTGCAAACACTAGTTTGGGAAACCCTGTTCTTCTGTATGGCTTCAGAAGATTTAGAGTCGTATAAACTATTTGTATGGTGCTTTTGGTCTTTCAACTCGCACATTCTGCATAACATATGATTTTGTGTTTTGAGGAAAATGAAAACAATACAAGGTTGGATTTCTTTAATTAAATGATAGCCTATCTTTACCTGTATGTGCAGCTATTTGCGAAAACACGTATGAATACATTATATCTGCAGGTCGACTAAAACAGCAGAGTTGGACGCAGCTCTTTCTGTTGTGGTGAACACTGATCAATACATTTCAAGTGTATGGAAGGTTCGAGCCAAGCACATTACACACAAGACCTGAAGCAGTCAAGGACAAAGATAATTTTTTTCTCAAGGGCTTATAGGGTTATGAATAAAATATTGCTGAAACAACATCTATTTACACCTTACTACCTGCTAACCATGACAACAACTTGTCAGGGCTGAGACTGAGTGCTAAAAATATTTAAGAAAATGACACCTATTTCTTGCCTGTCCATCCATGGTGTTATATGTGTTAAAGAACTTGCTGCTCAGTGCAAAACCTTCCTCTTCAGCTGTAAAGTAAACTTGTTCTTACTTACAGTTGATTAACTACAGGAATTCATTCAATTGGATGAATCATTTCAAGTGACTGAATTATAAGTTCTTACATGAAACTCATTCATGAAACATGAGCATAATGAATTTGTGTTAACAGTTTGTAATATTCTTTTGTAAAATGTCACTTTTGATGCGAAAAAATAAAAAATAAATACGGTACTTAGATTCAATTTCCATAGAAAACCACACTGAATTATGCAGTTTATATATGACTAATCGTATACAACTTGTAGCATTCAATACCAAAAGTGTTTACAAACAACTGACATAAAAATCATTTTAAATTTGAATTTTAAATTGTTCACAAAACAATTATAGTGTATACTGTCACATTTAATGCAAATTTGCTCATGGTTTGGAACCTTTCGTAAAATCATTGAGTAAAAACCTTTTTTTTTTCTTTGTTTTTTTGTGTGGATTTCTCTGTAAATCGTATGTACCGTTATTTGCATACAAATTGCAGCATTGTATATAAAAGAATGGTTATGCACAATTTTACTCTGAGTTGTAAACTTTTCGCAAAACATTCTTAAGGAAATTTCAAACAAATTTCAGTCACATTCAATGAGATTTTTTTTTGTGTAAATTCATAAAACCATTCTAGTGTAAATGTTTGCATTCAGTGCAAATTTTTGTGTAAATCTTTCTTGAAAACAAATTCTTACATAAATTGTAGCATTTAATGTGTAAACTGTACGTATAACTATTCTTACACACATTTTAGCAATTGATATAAATGTTTTTGAACAAATGAACTGCTTGTTATTTGTGAATGAGGCCCATTGTCAAATGAATGATTTTATGAATGACAGAAATTTGTTCTGCTCATGTTTCAAGAATGAGGCCCATTGATCGTCTGTTTGTGAATGAGCTCTTTTCACAGGAGAACAGAACTATATATATGTATGGTCTCAACTGGCAGTGTGGTGGTCTTACCAAAGACGGTGAGGTTGACCATATTCTCCCTGTTGCCTGCGGGGAATGTGGTGTACTCGCAGATGTAGGCCGCTTCATCAGAGAGCCGTAGGCTGTTGAACACTATGGTGGTATCCTCAAGAGAAGAAGGGGTCCTCTGGCGCACTGCAGGGTGCTTGAAGCTCACACGGTCTTTGAAAGGGGGCAGCACAGATACTCCCAAGGCTGGGTTGGCGGTGGCCACGTTTTGTTTGCTGCCATTTATCAGCTTTTGCCAGGTGACCTGAGAGATCTTCACTGGTGGCTTGCCGTTGATGAAGAGACATCGCAGCTCGACCGAATCCCCCACAAATCCAGACTTGCTTGGGTCCGTCTGCACCGACTGCCCGTTCCCCGCTGCAGAAAGACAGGAAGAAGGACATTACAAACAAGTCAACCAATCAGAGCTGAGAACGATGATTGATTAATTCACTATACTCACTATGTGGCATAATTTAAGTTCAAAGTCAAAATGAATGTAGGAAATATTTTATGTAAGTAAGAGAAGTAAGTTGTATTGGAGAAAGAGTCATATTTTCTCTATAAACATTATTAGCTGATCCTAATAAATTGATGGTAAATTAAATTCATAAAATACAAAATAGGTGTGCACATCCAAAACCCAGAATTAGCCTTAGGTAGCAGAGGGATGTTTGTACACTGAACTTGAACTTAAACGGGTGGTTGATTATGATTTCACTTTTCTAACTTTAGTTAGTGTGTAATGTTTCTGTTTGAGCATAAACAACATCGGCAAAGTTACGACGCTCAAAGCTCAAAGCAAAGGGAGATATTTGCTTTTAAAGAAATTGCCTTTTAAGGACTACAACAAACGGCTGGTAGGGACTACACAACATTCCTCCCGGGTTAGTGACATCACCAACCCTAAAATTTACGTAAACCCCGTCCCCGGAACACGATTTATAGATTATCAAAACAGAATATGCTAATCAATGACTAGAAGATAACTACACATAAGCTACACAAATTCATCAGAAATGTTGTCTACATGTTTTAACTTTAACATGCTACATTAAAATATCTGTGGGGTATTTTGAGCTAAAACTACACATACACACTCTGGGGATATCAGAGATTTATTTTACATCTTGTGAAAAGGGCATTATACCACCCCTTTAAGCTCAGATAAACCAGATTGTATGCCTGATGAAGGCCTGACTGGTCGGAACGTTGCACTCTTTGCACTCTTCTACTTTTATAAACTATCTTGACATTAAATATATACTTAATAAATTAAAACACAGCAGGCTAATAATGTATTTATTTAAATTATAGTTAAACATGGACTACAAGCACATGGTATCTGGTCTTTTATTTGTGTGTTTTTTTTGTATTCACGATTAATTGATAAATTGACTATTAATTTGAACAACAATTGACTATGCATCGTGAAAATTGACAACCCTAGCTGAAGTAACAACTCCTCATTGACTCGACTCTGGCTTTCACGCTACGTGATAGCGTCCAAATAGCTAGCATGCCCATTCAACAAGAGTACTTCAAACACTGCCTTCGTCGACAAACAGAACTAATTACAAGCATAGCAGCGGTGTTTACAGGCAGCATTAGGTCTTCAAGAGCTCCGGATATAGACTTTCCCTGCATTTGTAATGATAGTAGATCCCCCCCACCCCACCACCACCACCCCACTGATCCTGACTGCCAACCCTCCCACACCACTCCATCCTAATTATTTCTCATTGGTAAACATCTCGGTGACAGCCTCAAGCACCTATTAATGGAAACAATGTGGGATCCAGTCTGAGTGAGCCCACAATGATGGCACTTGAATTAAGCTACAATAAACCAGGCAGGCAATTAGTAGTAAACGAATGGGTTTTCTATTTTTTCCAGAAATGGCTTTCAGGAGTTTGAAGGTATCTGTCACGCAGAGGATGCAACCATTGCCCCTAGTTAAAACAATAGTGGTTTTGTCTCTCTAGATAACCCAAAATACAGCATGCCCCATTTCAAATGTCTTGTTTTGGCAGGCCCCTTGTCTTTTGTCTCCCTAGTGACCTTCACTTACCCCCTCCAGCTGAGAAGGATGTGTCAACACTCAAACCCCTCCTTCTTGCCCTTCCTTTTTGTCTCGCTTTCATGCACGTGGCATTACTCATACTTTTGTTTAACTACCCCCTTTACCTCACCCCCTGCTTTTCATTCATATTTTCTTTGTCTTCACTTCCTTAACACCTGACCAGATAACCGGCTCTTCTTATATTTCCAGTCCGTCATGCTTCCTCAGAAGGGCCATGCATCCATGAACACTTTCAGTTCCTGTTGAGCTCTACAGAGGCCGTTCATAACAGAAGCTTTCCTGACCCGTTAATAACTCTGAGGCAAACGTGTCTCTGGAGGGTCCATGACTTCTGTTGTCTTTAAAAAACCTGTCGTAAAAGACCAAGAGTAGATATATTTCTCCTCGCCGTCAGGTGCTGTTTTGTCCTGTTGGCCTCGCTTCCTGCGCAAACATATACTAAACCACATAGTTTCACCTCCCTCTTTCCCTTCTCCCTCTCTCTCTTATTTATGACTGGCAAAAGAGGTAATTACCTCCTACAGAGAGACCTTAGCAAAGAGGAAGTAACTCTGAACTACTGTGCTTAATCACGCCACCATAAAAGTTGGGAATACTGTGGGAGGGGGAAAAGTACAGGCTATTTGACCAAATGGGTATCATTGTGTCCCTAATATATGTATAAAAAAGACAGTCTCATTTCAAGAATGTAACTTTCAATGACAATATAAAGCCTACTTTAGTATTTCATCTTATGCTTTGTTGCTTGGCAGCCTAAAATGTCAAACCTGTTACCATAAGTTTGTATAGTAAACAAGTGCTCATTAAAAAGTGCATGTTTGTAGTTATATCAGTATTACATTCTCTAAGAAGAATGTTGTGGTCTCATGACCTTGAGTACTTGTAATATCAAATTCAAATGAAAATTGATCAACCCTTTGACCTTTCTGATTATTCCTACACTGAGATTACTTATAACTTAAAAAGTATCAATTTAAATTGATTTAAACTTAAACACATTGTTTGTTTGATAGATTTTTTATTTATTTTTTCAAATCATATAAAGTGGATTTTAAAAATCATGTTTTCAAACTGTAAACGGAGACAGTTTCATGGAATGGCCAATATGACTGTAACCGGCAATTTAAATGACTGATCAGGGATCAGCTTCATACTGATAAGGGTATTCGTTAGCCATTTTAAGAAAAGCTGAAAAACTGGTTTGAGCACAGGCCCGTTGGTAACATCAGTCATGAATGTTTAACAAGTATGGACAAGTGTTTAAATGCTAAGTTCAAGACTTAAAAGGTATTTGAAAGCTAATCTGGGAAAAGTTAAAGTCGAGACAGAACTTATAGTACAAAACTAAAATGGATCCCATGGCCAGCGGGGGTTGAAACTAGCCACACATTTAAACAGAAAGAGAGAGAAGCAGGCAAAATGTGCACTGTTCATACAGTGTACAGAAGTATGTCTTTTGTGTGTGTGTCTGTGTTTGTAAGCTGAGAATTGGAAAAGACATTTCAAGGTCGCCACAGCACACACACACTTCAAAGAAAGATACGATTTTTGAGAATCCATAGTACTGACCTCAAATAGAAAAAAAAAAAAAAACGTATTTCTGATGTAGACTCCTCTTTCTCATGAAGTGTCAAACTTGGTATCATTTCAGGTTTGTGTTTAACAAGAACATGAAGGTATTTGTATTTATTTTTTGGCCATGACAGTCAACACCCAGCATCTGCATATGGATTAAACTATTAAACAGTTACCATCACAATAATGTTATAGGTGGTTATTTACTGGTCCAAGTCATAAGATTACCCCTAATCCTAAGTATGACCATCATTGTGATGCTAGCCTTAGCAAACACCACTTATAAAGAAGGGGATCCAGCTGGTGATGTGTCAGTTTTTTAACCGATGCACACCAAACCCTTCATTTCTCATTTACTCAGGCCTGTACGGATGAGATATTTTTGACCAGAGTGTATAGACCCATCAGTAGGCACTGTGAAACGACAGATTGATTGACTAATCGAGTTTGACAGAAAGACGGCTGGCAACCTCTGCACAGCTACCTTGGGGAACACCTGTGTCCTTGTACCCCTTGGTTTGACCCTGTTTCCGCCTGCATTTGCTACTGTGACAGGGTCGAAACAGAGGAAATGCCTTGTGAAGTACCAATATGACTTAAAGCTTGCCAACAAAAACCAAGGCAGATCTAGGTGGAGAGAAATACAGGCCTAGTTAACTTTAGCTACATAAAGACATTGCTATAGAGGAATAGTAGAAGCAGCAGGGAGACTATACCCTGCTAACTCTCTTCTCTGAGTCATCCACTTAGACCACCACAAATAAATATCAGCCTTCCCTTTGGGGGAGTTGTGAGAGAGGGGTAATTTTACGGCTGCAGAACCTAAATCCTCACAATGAGAATTTGAAAGCCTTCGGGCCCCTGACCCCATTTCCACCTCCTCTTCCTCCACCTCAGGGCTGAAGGGGTCTTCCAAAGAAAGTAGGAGATAAAGAATAATTATAGCCTGCACAGTGGAGTTGAACAATGGAGGGCAATCAGAGAGAAAACTTGAGAATATAAGCACTTCTGTAAACAATAAAAGACGTTAAGTTGCTACGAAACAGAAGCAAGGGCAAACATACTGCAAGAGAAAGTTGGAGTTGGCAACAAACAAAAAAAGTTGGGTAAGATGATCACTTGCAGACATCTGAGTTACGATGAAAGTGAATTAACACACCACAGAGCAAATCCTTAGGTCTTAAAGTATCATCAAGTAGTCCTGACAAACACACCCAAGGGCGGTGTTTCAGACAACATTGACTCTACTTCCATTTCCAGGTCTCTTAGCTGGACTACATGCAGAATTTCATAATGTGGAGGGGAGCAATCGCATGGAAATAACTTCAAGACATATGAAGTCAGAAGAGGCTAAAGCCTTCCCCATTGCTCAAGGTGCGTTAAACAATCTCAGTTAATCACGTTGCGGCAATGTACGTTTCATCCACCCATAATGCCATTGAGAAAGGGCATTAAACAAGTCTAACATATTTGCGATTATTCCCTCAAAACTGACACTTCAAGAACATAATCTGGCAAGACTGTGAGCATGTAGGTGGAAGTCAAGGATGGATGTGGTTTTCCTACCGGAGGGTCCACTCCTAGGCTGCATTAGTTTTTCTAGTCTAAACACTGACCAGGGACCTCCAGGAAAATGAAATGCATAAAATAAATGTAGTGCACACTAAAGCCTAATATGTCCTGAGCAAACCCATAAAGTTTTGCTTGCAAATTAGTGCAAACCACCACAGGCGACGGTCACACCTCAGATGAAATATTCTCTGAACCTACAGGTTCACTGATGAAAAAAGCATCAATAAGTAGCTTGCTGAACTTTAAATTTACCTACCAGAAAAATCACTGGCAGTTGGTCAAACAACCTCAAGGCATTTAATAAATTATTTTTTTATACAAATCATTAAACTGTAGTAATAATAATAATAATAAAACTGTAAAATTGATTTTTTATAACATTATTAAACTTCCAATGGATCTAATAGATCTTGGACATTTATTTTAGTGCAGAGGTTCTCAACCGGAGGATTGGGGCCCCCAAAGGGTTCACCAAACTTCCAGAGGGGCCGCAGGATGACTTTTAAAGTATTACAAATTGAAACATGATTATTAATACATTTCAATATCAAACTCTAATCTAAAATGAAATGTTAAAAAAATAGTTATAGCAGAAATATCGTAGCCTATGTGGGTAGAGGGGGGCCTTCGAATATTGTGCTGGACAACGGGGGAACCTCTCACGATGGAATCACAGAATCTTCCTTATTCAATAACACACGTGGACCATGTGGCTGGGGTGGGGGTGTAACTAGGACTGCAACTAGGACTCCTGCATCAGTGCAGAGGCAAACTCCAAACAGAGCTACCATTCTCTGGGATGGCAGCCTGACCGGATCCGCATCTCTCCCTGGGCACGAGGCACAACACTGGACCTGCTTCAGGACTCTGAAAAAAAACTATGGCATTCAGCCCATCTCATTAAGAAAACCGCAGAAAGGCTTGTTTAGAGAGTCTACAAAATACGCCCCATTGTGTGTGGGTAATCTAATAGCAATCTAGGTCCTTCAGTGGGGAAAAAAGAAGAGCTCAGCTTCGGTGAGGAGACTAATATGTTTATGTGCAAGAGAGTGATGATACAGTGCCTGCCAGCACATCCCGCTCACGCTGTGGGCGCATTACAACGCTGCATCAAGTTAGCAGCTAAAAACAGAGAAGAGACTGTGATGGTGGAGTTCAAGAGTATCTTAAGTCAATGAGGAGAATATAATGAATCCCACAGCTGGCTGTGCATTTACAATTCGTTCTAGCGTGTTTGTTTGTGCATGTTTCTGCAGACATTCTGAAATGTTGAGCGCTGCTTCTATATAGCCTACATGCCTTTTTGATTCCTGTTTTTCCAGCTTCCTTCAGCCACTGTGTCAACCTTAGTTAATATTTACCTTCAGCAGAAACCTGCTGCAACAGATGGTCAGCATTTCGGCATTCACTCGCGCTTTGCTCTCGCACCTTTCTCCATTAACGCACACAACTTTACACACAATTCCCCTGAATATCCCTTTTTCTGATAGACCATCTACCATCTGCTTGACTGAGGCTGTGTATTTACCTGAACCAATGCACTACACAGGAAGTGGTTCTGCATATTATCTTTGTCAAGCAGTTTGGTACACATCATCAACACCCTTAAGCCCCAATATACTCACAGTACTTCATTTAGGGTGAAAAATTAAGTTTGAAATACCATTGCAGTGGACCACTGGTAATTCGAAAAGTTAATCTTTTCTGGAAAGTTCTCTTTGGAAATCTGTTTCAAACTCCCGAAAATAACTCCAAACAAACTTTGTTTTGTCTGACTTTGTTTGAAATGACGTCACACCAGTTCGTTCTTCGATTTCACTTGAAATATATCGGGGCCTAAGGCTACTGATCCCAACAGCATCAAGGCCCCTCAACACAAGCAGTTTAAAGAGGAAACATCCCTTTTGTTAAAAAAATGGATGGGAAATATTGCAACACTCAGAAAAGAAAATTTCAACTAGGCATGCACAGAAGCCAATTAGTGTCATGTTATGGCCGATAACCGATAAAATGCAGATATTAAAATTCAATATTATTTTGTCTAAACAAATAAAAATAAATAAATTAAACATTAAATCAACCATCTTAAAAGCTCCATGTTAATTTATGTAAACACAAGATGCCAGGTTTTGTAGCCTAATTTGAGCTAAAGAATATTACATTTTGGTCAAATTTTAGTGGTGATGTGCCATATGTTTCTTTCTAAGCGTAGGCTCAGCAAACATCTTTTTGAGATTTTGGCCTTTCCTCATTCAAGCAGATAGGAGCTCTGCTTGCATAACTTGAAAATAACTGGCTGAGGGCATTATCAAGATGGCCGCCAAGTCGAATGACTTTCTTTAAAAGGACATTGCCCTCATCTAAAGAAAGGCACTGATTATACAACCATATGCTGCTTTCTTCCGTATTTGAATATGGATCCAACCCCACATGGCACTAGTCCAATGTGATGTAGGAAGGAGCGTACAGGCCCACGCTGCTTCCCCCCTGAGAGTGGTTTGAAGGCGTTGTGAAAATGTCAAGGGGATGTATCAGCATACCTGTGTTCTGCTCTCTTTCTTCTCCATCACTCTTTTTTACACACTGATTCATCTTTCGCAGCTTGGCTTGCCAGCTCTTCCACTACATTTTTATATCCACAATCCAGCAGCAAGGATCAGAGCCGATCCTGACCTCCCTGAGGCCCTAAGCAAAATTCTGTTAAGGGGCCCTCCTACCTGACCCAGGAGCCATATAAACCATTTGCCATTGCCACACAGTCACACCTGACACCCCAGTTCTCCCACTACAATCCTCCCTCATTTAACTAGTACTAAGAAAAATGTAATTCCTGATTTCAGAAATAGACATTGTTACTAGAAAAAGTACATTCTTAATATCAATAATTCACATTTTAAATAGTACAAATTTAATTATTAATATAAAAAAATTGAATGTGTGAATGAATAAAAGCTCAAATGGCTTGCCATAGCATGTCACTGTGTTTTAAATGATAAAAGCAATACTTGATGGTTATTATTTACTAATGGATGTGCATCCATATTGACCAGTATGTCCAGCCAATCAACATTTTAAATGCAATATAGCCTATAAATCAATAGTCACTGTCAATATATTGCTTTCCATCTTGATTTATTGCAGAGTTGTAACTAAACTGACTTGAAGACTGGATAATCATTGTCTTGTTTTAAAAGTAGCCCATGTGTGCCTATATCCAGGAGTGCCATCACACCCATAGTGTACTGGTCCCCATAGATGTTTTGCTG
This sequence comes from Leuciscus idus, assembly GCA_021554675.1. Classification (NCBI taxonomy): domain Eukaryota; kingdom Metazoa; phylum Chordata; class Actinopteri; order Cypriniformes; family Leuciscidae; genus Leuciscus; species Leuciscus idus. The sequence goes on from CM038634.1 coordinate 7,441,610, forward strand.
GAAAGTGCACGTTTCATTTCGTGCATGCGCATACGAACGCATGTTAACGCGCAATGTGATTATCTTTTCCGAGCTGCAGTTTATAAACAAACACCGTTGCCCTTTGTCATTTATCAAACGTAATAAATAGTTGTATTTCACGCTCACTTTTTTTTTTTGTCAGGCACATCAACCTAACATTACTGTTCTTTACTGACATCAAACTTGGAGAGGAGAGAACTCAAGTCTACCTGATTGCTGTTCCCACAATTCACTCTCAAGGTGGGGTTTTTATTTTTTATTTTCGTGACCAGAGGGATAGTTCCGCTTAATTTTCTCATCGATGTTGTAAACTTTGATTGATGCTCTTTGACACGAGGGGGAGGCGGGGCCTTGAGTAATTTGCGGGGCCCTACGCAACGTGCTTAGTGTGCGTATAGGGCTGATCAGCTCTGGCAAGGATAGATGATGTAATACACACGCATACAGGCTTTGAATCTGTTATTTGGCAAGCATATTGCACTCTTTATAAAGGTCAACGGATGCAGCACAAACTTTAAATGTTTGTTGCATCTTGCAATACTAGGTTTGTATATATGGCTACAATGGTTCATTTCAGACACATTATTTTCAAGACATTCCCAGTTATCACATGATTAGATTGTTGGATTTTTAAAATAATGTATAGAGATTATACTGTGAAAAAGTATCAAAAATAATAATAATTGAGCCCACCACAAATAGAAAAAATAAATAAAAATAATCCTACATTATTATATTCATATTATTACAATTAGAATAACTATTCTATTGTAATATATTTTAAAATGTAATTTATTCCTATGATGGAATAAAAAACCATCATTACTCCAGTCTTCAGTGTCACATGACCCTTCAGAAAGCGTTCTAATATGCTGATTTGCTGTTCAAGAAACATTTATCATTATTAACATTAACATTGTTGAAAAAATATAAATATTGTGTTGCTTAATATTTTTGTGGAAACCATTATACATTTTTTTTCTTTTTTTTTTTTTCCAGGATTTAAAAGAACAACATTTTTTGGAACTAGGAATCTTTTCTAACATTATAAATGTTATTTTTTTTTTATCATTATTATTATTTTTTTAATCTTACCCACCCCAAACTTTTCAATGGTGGTTTCCAGAAAAATAGTAAGCTGCACAACTGTTTTCAACTGTTTGCTGTTCTTGAGCAATCAGCCTATTAGAATGATTTCTGAAACATCATGTGATTAATGATGCTAAAAACAGGAATACATATTTTTAAATATACTAAAATAGAAAACAGTTCTTTTAAATTGTACAAATATTTCACAGTATTACTGCTCTCACTATATTTTTGTATCAAATAAATGCAACCTTGGAGAGCATAAGAGACATCTTTCAAAAACATCCTGATAATTACCAACATTTGACCATTAGATGATAAATAATATATTTTGTTTTGTCTCGCTACAGGCTCGAAAGAGGTCAACAGTAACTACAAAGTAAACAGGCCGATACAAGACTTGGAGACAAGGTCGTGCTCACTAACGTTTTCTCTCCGTCTCTCTTGCAACATAAACAAGGACACTGTCATGGTTTCGGTTGGGCTGAGGAAAAACAAAAAGAACAAACACAATATCTGTCCGTACTTGCCCTAACAGCTGATGACATCATCCTGATACGAGATACCAGGCCACCTGTCAGAGTCAGAGGAAGTTAGGGTCGACAAAACTTACGTGGTTAATAATTACAAAGGCCAACAAAATGACTACACAGAAACTGTCCTGCTTATTTGGAAAAGAGAGACAGAAACTAGACACAAAGATAAGGAAAAAAGGCTCAGCTGGCACAATTACATAAATGCATGCATAAATGCATAAGAGAGTTTTACACAGAACGATATTCAGCTAAATGATTGATGTCCCCATTCAGTAAAAAGCTTTTTCTGTGGTACACAGGAAAGAGTGACAGCTTCCTTTATTTATGCTATGTTTGGAGTATGTATATGCTTTTGCCAGTGGATTTGAATGTGTTTAATATGCTGATGTTTGCGCAAGGATAGGTTTGTGGACAAAAGGACGACAGCAGGCTACCTTCTACGTAACTATGTAAACATCTATAAAATGACTTTAACAAACGGAGATATTTTAACGAACCACAGTCTCCTGTGGATATTAACATTAAAGTGACCAGCATTTCCCAGCGGGTGATTTACAACCAACGTAACCAAACAACATGACCACTGCAAGCACAAGCCCGTGAGTCATTGCAAATGCGAAGTAGTTTAGACATAATGAACAAAACATAATTAATATTTGATTGCACAGATTGCCAGATAAATACGCCCACAAGCGTTAAATGATCAGTGATGGCAATTTTTCAATAATGCAGTGATATTCTCCAGCATAAAATCAATAACAGCTGTTAGATGTCTTCATGTGAAAAATATCTAATCAATAAATAATGTGGCCATGGCCATTACTGGTGGGCCATAAGTAATGTATTACACCTGAGACAGCCTTTGTCTGGGGGTTACTGTTGTGGGTGATTCTAAAGAAGGTTGGAGTCAAATTAAAGTGAACCCAAGCACAGAGAGTAAGACAAAGGGAAAATAAGCATCGTATACAATTTGGCTAAATCAATTGCAGAGTACTGAATTATTATGTTATAATCAACCTTAAAGGGTAAATGAAAATTGTCACCATTTAGTCACTCTCATGTCGAAGAATAACCAAACTCTTATGTGTTTGTAATGACCTGTGTGTTTAAACCTCAGAGAGTAACCGGCATTATTTGAACCTCAGAGACCTGGCCTCAAGAGGCACGTCTTTAGTGTCTTAGTTAGTGTGCATGCAACCCACACCGAGGCAACTACGGTTCGAATCCCGCTTGGAGCGGGTCGAGTAAGACCGGTTACAGAAGCATTGCTCTAAAATATATTTTCTCTAGTATACAATAATAATAATTGCAGTATTTCACCAAACCCACTCAACATGACTAAAACCCATAACTGAAGCATATGACAGAGTAAAGCGTCATGCAACAGTGTGCAGTTGCAACACAAACACACAGACTCAATAAAATCATGTCTGATGCAACTTCATGTCTGTCTCTGATGTGTATATTGAGTGTGGGTTTGGTTGTGTTTTGTGTCCACTGCTGAGCAGATGGTCCCAGTGCACCTTGGGCTACATTGTCGTCTAAGCACATCCAGCAGAAAAAGTATTTCAAGTTCAGCCAAAAGCGACACTGGGGAATATGCTAAGACGGCCATGCATGGCAAATCCTCTCCCTGTCCATCATCATCAATGGGCAAAATTTCAGTCTGGAAAAGTTCAAATCCAAAGTATTCACAAGGAAAATCGGATTGGAGGTAAGTATAATTATTAAATGGATTACATGGATGAGTGATTCAAATGCTATGCATGAACTAGCATGACGCAAGATTCCAGGCTGGGTATGTATGTAAAAATAAAATAAAAAATACTTGAAAATATCATCTATTTGCATTTATTAATTTGTGGTACTAAATAAAACGTAACATGATGATAATAATAATAGGTGACAATGTCTCAGGTATTACAGGACAAAATATTGGTGCATGTATTTTTTACACCTTGTAACAAATATTTCATTAAGCAAATGAAAGAAAGAAAGTAGCATGTAACCCATACTCAGAATCTGTCCTCTGCCTTTAACCCATCCAACCCACACCCGGAACAGTGGGCAGCCATTATGCTGTCATTATGCATAATTTCCTGCCAGTACTGGAATCAAACCAGCAAACTTTGGGTAACCAGTCAGACTCACTAACCAATAGGCCACGACTGCCCTCAGAACACTTTTTTTTCCAGTGCACAGATCATGTTTTTTTGGACATGACACCATAGTAATAATATGTTGTCTGGACATATATCACTAAAAAGTACCACGGCATTATTTGAAGTACCTTGTAAATAGCATCATACATGGATTTGATAAAAGACCTATAACTTAGACCCAAATAATAGCTAGCCCTATTAGCCCCATATGGGTTTTTTGAGAATAATGGTCAACAGAAATTCACCTTTGTGTGTACTAAACACATTTGTATATAATGTATATAGGATTTATATTCTGTAGATACTGGCACTGGCATTGGGCACTTGTCATTAAGGCTACATGATGACTTAACCTGTGATTAGCTTCCCAAACTCCAAAGGTTTCTGTGACTAACAGCAGCACAGCCCCCTAATGGGAGGGCAAATATAAAAACAAAAAGAGAACAGGAAATCAATATTTGATGTGAGGTGCTGCTGAAATCCTCAAGCCCCCTCCTGTGTCTCTCTGATGAAAGAGTTTTATGAAGATTTCTTAGAGGGAAGTCATGTTGAGAGATTCATCTATTTTTAATGATTTGTAGAAAAAATATGAGATGTCCATCTGACATGAAAGAGCATGGTTGATTATCAGGGTTTAAAAAGGCCAGTATTGTGGAAACACTACAGCTGGGCCGGTGGGCAGCTTTGGTCTCTCCCCCTGTTTCGACAGAGCAGATTGATCCATTAACATGTCCAGTTGGGAATTCACGCTCCAACTGGAGGGGGTAGTGAAAGAGTCTGGACCACTCACAATTAACACATACATTTAGTATGCGACCGGCCAGTGCCATCATCTGTTATTTGGCGCTAGATAAGATCACAGAGATTTAATTCTTGAAGAAGATTAGGAATAATTTATCCAAAGCTACAACTATGAGGTAAAGATGACTTAGAAATAAAAATGGCAAAACCATGATGGTTTCATATTGGATTTCCAATATTATTGATTGTTAAATGAGGTTTTAGGGCGCTTGGACTCAATACATATGGGTTTAACACTTTTTTTTTTTTTTTTTCTCTCAGTCAAGACAACATACTTAACACTAGCAAAGTTGTTAGCAATCATTAACACTTTTGCAGGCACTCAGAATTTACATGAATGTTTGGCATGGTGCAAATATTACTATTTCCTCTTTTTTAAAAGTTTGCCCTAATTAAATGAATATCATTTGTGTAATAACATTATGTTTAAAATAACATTCATTCACATTAAGATTTCAGTCATATTAGTAGCCTAATAAAAGTTTTTTTTTTATTCTACAAGAAGTGGAGATTATTACCATTATCATTATCAGACATAGGACATAAACATTTATGTTAATGTTTTGTCATAATTATAACACTGGTTTGTAGCACAAATAGTTTTACTGTTAACTGCACTAGTTATTTACCTATAGCAACAAATTAATTGGAAGTCTCACACATTCACTGGACATAGATTACTTCCACATTGCAAAATTAGCTGGATACAATGGCATGGGTAACCAAAAACTGTTTATTTTAAATGATGCTGCCTCCACACCAATAGGTGTCAGTATACGTCCAAGACGACTGCCATATCGGTCAGTGCAACATAGAAATTACTTTCAACTAAAGCACTTTTAACTAAAAAAGCAAAGAAGGGTAGAAAAGTAAAGAGGGTGATGTATAAACTGTTCAGTGTTTCTGAGTAGAGCTCCTAGAGTATGGGGCTGTACTATTTCCATGACCAAGACCGCAATGGATCTTTCCAATGGCTCTTTGGGAGCGTTCCATTCTCCACACACAGCCCATGGAATGCTCACCACATCTCTAGTCTCCAGTGCATGTGCTGCCCAGCTGGGTAGAGGGACGTCAAGTCCCCCTCCTCCAACACTTCACCACACACCACAATTCAGAGCTTTTTCCCATATCCACACACACACACACACACACACACACACGCACTTCAATGCATAGCGGGTCCAAAACACACCATGTCTAGGTCCAAAATCCAGTTTTCCCTTTCTCTACAATAGTTCTATAAACCTTCAATGTGACTTTTGTTCTAATCACGGAAACTTTCCAGAATTCTGTCAGATTATTTCAGCAAGTCTGGAGGTTGTTATTCCAGGTCTCACATCAAAGAGCAGAGGAAACCCAATCCAAATGACACATCATCTATCATAATCCATGTCCTTCCGTCAATAACCTTCTCCGCCAAAAAAACCCAGCAGTCTGTGGTGCGATAGATGGAAAGTGATATTCCGATGACATTTTTCTTCATTTAAAAACTCACCAAATAGATGTACAGTCATCAAGCACATGACTGTACAGCAGCGTAGAGCTATTGTAGCATTTAAGCAAAAACAAGAACATTTCATAAAAAAAAACAGACGAAGAGATTTCTCAGAAGTGAAGTGCAGAACCGGGGCGCTGATTGCACATTTGAAGAGTTAAACATTGAGGCACTTTTGGCTTTCAATTAAATGAAAAGTATCTGGCTACGAGATGAAGACGAGAACCACAAAACCACAGGTTGAGGAGAGGGAGAACGTATGAAAAAGTCGAGGGGTGGAATGAGTTACATAGTTCCCCACAAGACCTCAGAAGTCCAATGCTGTATATTGACATGAAGACCATGAGATGGAGGAACTCGCCAGTGGAGCCTTATACAAAGAAGGTTAGCATATGTGTTTTAGCATATAGCACAAGTCATTGTGGTTGAGGAAAGGGAAAAAAAAAACAAGGTTAGCTCCTCATACTTCACTGTAAATGCAGGCCTGAGGTAATTGCCCTGAGTTGTCTGAAATCAACAGGGTGGGTGGGCTCACAAAGGAGGGTCTCGGCTGAAAAAAAGAAAAGGAAATGGACTTGTGGGATTACGCAGTGAGTCTGAAAATCAAAGCATTTTGAGGAGTAGATTCTTTTCGTTTCCACAAAACAACTAGATTACACCAGAACGACATTAAGTTGAATCAGACAGCATGCTTTATTTGAAGTTCGGCTTTAGGATGCATGGATGTCAGTGGGTTAAGATAAAGGGTGTAAGATGATTAAAAAGATAGAACAAAGGCTACGGATAATTGTGAAGTTCAAGACAGTTTCAATGTAAACGCATTGACAGCACTTTTAGCGGTTCTCTTCATTAATGGCCATCAAAGGTACACTATAATTACCTGCTTTTTCAAAGATGTGCAGAAGTTAAACTCCATAACGTGTCAGTCCGCATAAAACATTCAAACATCCCCAAAGGTCTACTGAGCCATTATTACAAGGTGAGACAATCCCCTGTGAAAAGCATCTGCTTTTCGCCTGAAACCCTTTGATAAAGAAAGAATGGGGTAAATATATGAATAAGTCTAGCTGACATATCACAATACTGTATTACTATTGATCAGAGACCCTGAAGCGAGCAGGAAAGGAGACTCAAAGGGAGATTCAACAACTCAATTAGCTTGGATTGAAATTACTGTCACTCACTGAACCTTAAAAGTGGAGGAGCATCGCTCGAAAGAACTCAAAATCGGGCACAGTCTTGGCAAATCTGCAGCTTAAGGAAGCAACACAAACTTGCTAGCAGCAAAGGATTACGCTCATCATCATTTCCTCTCATATAACAAACCATATTATGGTGGAAAGGACTCACATGCCCCAGATGCTTCCACAGGGGCAGCAAGCCATTGAATTTGTATAGCTCTTTTTTTAAACACCAAAAGTTTTGCAAATAATAGCAATTCATATTTAACCACTGCCAACACTCTGCACCCACCTGGAAAATGCAACAACAGCCTGTTTATGCCAGTGCAATCAACACACATTTGCAATTCAGAGGGGAGGACATGGAAAATGAATTATTTTTGTCAATCAGTTTTTGATTGAGCTGTGAAGTAAAATTCGGAATAGTGTGGCCAGGTTACATTTAATCAAGAGTTCACCCTAAAATTTTAAATCTGTCATAATTTACTCACACTGTTCCAAACCTGTATTTTTTTAACAATGTTGGTTCCAAAACAATATACAACCCATTTGACTTCCATAGTATGGACAACAAGACAAAATATCATCTTTCGTGTTCCATATAAGAAATAAAGTCATACAGTTATTTTTTTAATTTTTTTTTACTTTATCCGAGTGAATACATTTTCTACTTAATACTAAAAATCCTTATATGTAACATAAAATGCAATTTATGAAAAATGCTCAATGCATGTATATCTACACATTAACATAGCATACACATCATCATTGCATTGCCAGTTTTTAGTGTCTAAAAATATGTCATGGGGAAAACATGTGAAGTTAAAATTGATTTCAGATTTTAAAAAAACAACAAAAAAACAAGTTAAGATCTCGCCATTCTGTCTAGGTGTTTTTGAATGAGCACACTATTGGATCATCCCTTAAGAAACACATCTGGAGGACATAACCCAAAATTAGCATAATTATACACAGTTACTACTACAAAACCCACTAGTCGGTTTGATGTTAAGAGACCCCACCAACTACTATAGTTTTTACCCTTTACATCTATAACAGACACCCATTCTCCTGTTTTACCATTTTGTCAAAGTGCCAACCCTATGCATAGCCACTCCTTTCCCCTCGCTCGATCCCTCCACCACTGTCATGCTTTGAAAGGATTGACAGGCTCTCAGACAGAGCTGATTAAAAGCTTTAAGGTCAGAGAAGTGGGACAGCTATTGAGTGAACACCTGTCTGGCCATACACACACCGCCAACCCAATGCATTGCTACGTGTGATCTTCATCACAGCATGATCAAAGACTCCAAATAAAACAGCCCTGCCGCCCCTAACACTACACACACACACACACACACACACACACACACACACACACACACACACACACACACACACACACACACACACACAGTCATGGGTGACTGCCCTACCTGTCTTGGCCAAAACACCATCATTAAATGCCAAACAAGTCCATCTTTTTAAAGGTTCTGGAAGCGCTAACCCTCGTCCTATGTCTAAAACCTAAGCCTCAACTGACATGTCAGAAAACACGATGGCTGCAAACCCAAAAGTGGAAAATGATTCCCAGATGGAGAATCTTTCAGATTGTGACTCTTGATCGGTGTTAATATTAATGAATTATATACTTTTTAAAAAAGTGCATACTTGTTGCAGAGAGGTTTTCTATAAAAACAATGTAAATGAAGGATGAGCATGCTCAGTTTGAGAAAGCATTTGGCAGTTGAAAAAACATCCACTTCCTGGCACAAGATTCCTCTGCAGTCAGCCAAACCTTAAGCTGTCCTGAAGTGCACTTTTAAAACAATTCTAAGATGTACGACTGCTTGTGACTAGTTTGAATACAGCAGCACTGTATTTTTCTGGATGTGCTATCTCTACGAAGAAACATGCAGTTGCTCAGCCGTTCAAGACAAACACCGCAACCTGAATTGAACAAGATACAGCTTGTCTGTCATGTTTTTGTTCATAGTAGTTGAGCAAAACTTGATTTGCCTTGAAGCCATTTCTGACATCAGTAGATAACATTTGAGCACACACATATACTGCATATGGATGTGTGACATGACATCACAAGCGGTGACAGCAGTGTCTTGAACTTAGCATGCTATATTTTTTTTTCAGTAGCTCAAACAGTACAGCATGGCACTAACAATGCCAAGATCATGGGTTTGAGTCCCAGGGAATGCATGAAATGATTGTATACCTTAAATGCAAATGTAAGTTGCATTGGATAAAAGTTTTTCCATAATTTCCAAATTCATATTCATTTTTTTTGTAAATGTGGTACACACTGCCAAAATGCAATGGAAATGCATGTGCCACAAGTTCTATCAATGTGACAGTCTGATTACTATTACCACAGCAGGACATGTTATAATCAACAAACTGCAGAAGTGTTAACTGAACCCATGGATCTCAATATTTATTATAGATGACTGCACTTTAGCCCAAGTGCATTAGGTTTGCATTTGCAAATGTGTTGGTGGGATTTGAATGTCTATGAAAAGCAAAAGGTTTTAAAAGTACTTAATGACTGTTTTCTGCTTTCTAAGGTTATGCTAAATAATTACTGCTCATTATTTTTAGGCTTTCTTTCCAATATGTTACAGGCATTAGTTTACTTGGCACAAATGTTCTTTCATAATGTCTAACACTGCTGAATTTTTTTACTTGGAGATTAAAAATGCAAGCCCAAATTATGAATAAATGTTGTGACTATTCTTTTACATTTACTGAAGAAAATGTGAGTTATGTTTGACCTAGCAAAATTGCATTATGTGTGGAACCCCAGAGTTTCTATAATATTGTAGTCTCGAGATAAGTCTTCACTGTAAGTTTGTGATTTTTCCCCCCACCCTTTTCACTTGTCAAAAAAAGTAAGTCTGATCACTCAAAAAGCAATAGTGCATATCTCTTCAGCAAGGGTCAAGTTTCAGGTATCATTCACACAGCACAAACATCCTGAAGTTCAATACTTGGTGTTACGGTTATTTTCAATTTTCTAGCCTTAAGTATGAGCAATTGTGATAGGGATGCTTGCCTTAGCAATATATTTCAAAAAGAAACTCCCAAGCATAGAATCCTACTTTAACCTCCCCAGAACCTGCCTGCAAACTCATTTTCTTCCTTCAAAGCCATTATGTCCCTTCATCTTACTTTGAAAACGTAATACTCCTCTGCAACATTAAAATGGTGTAGTGTGACCACAACGATATTCTCAGAACTGATATGCGGTTTGTGGATCCTCTATCAGGCCTGGCGTACTTTGTTTTACTGCCAGGTGCAGGAGTATCTCCAGTTTTGCAAGTTCAGAAATCCTCTCCCATCCAGCGCAGTGGCTTAACCTGTCTAGCCTGATACGACTCCCGAAAAAACACAGAGAACCGTTGATTGCTTGACCTTGCTTTAGTTTCCCACAATGATGAAAGCAAGCATTTGAAAGATAAAAAGGCACTCAATGTTCATTTGCAAAAAAACGGTGTACAGAAATGTGGGTCACATTAAATGTCAGATTCCAAAAGATTGAAAAATAAAGAGCAAGTGCACTTGTAATATATGCATTAACATCAAAAGACAGGCTAATTCTAGGACAATAACTTTTTAATTTCAGAAGTATTTATTAATTATGACATTCACAATTTTCTCATTAGCATTCCAATGTTAACCAATATATATTTTTTTTTTTCCTAAAGAAAAAGAAAAAAAGATTTTTATACATTGAGTGCACTAGAATATAGATTACCTTAAAGTAAAAAAAAAAAAAAAAAAAGTAAAAAAAAGATTCCATTATGTCTTAAAAAACAAGAAAAATCTATCAAATAAAATTAAAGAAAGTAAAACTTGAAGAAAGTAAACCTTGAAAGAAAGAACATTTTATGCATATATTTATTTATGTATTCTATAAATCCACAGTTATGAACTATTGTCTGCAACCAGACAGCAGGGCGCATGTTTCACTTTTACCCTACCTGATGTTTTGCTTTAATATTTATTTATTGACCTGTTTGACACCTCTGTGGGAAATCATTCTCAAGAAGGTGAGACCTTTTCTTCTTGATGTTTGTTTATTCTCTAACACGTACTGGTCCACACAGCTAGGGGTTCTAATGATTTTGCACCCCAACACGTTCATTTTAGAAGAGTGTTTGCATTAAACATTGCTGTCCACTTTCATTTTATGGAAAAGAGCAGCTCAAACACTTTTCAAAACATCTCTTTTTGTACCCCAATGAAGAAATGCATATGGGCAATTTAGGAATATCCCGAGAGAGGTTCATTTTTCACTTTAATGAAGCACAAAAAAAAAAAAAAAAACATGTTTTTTTTCTGATACGGCTGTTGTTATTATAATCGAGTCAGGCAAAGGCTGTTCAGTTGGCTCCTTCAGCACCATGTTGCTATGACACTGTGTATATCAGATTAAGATGACACGTCTATGGACCCTCTTCTGAACGCATTTGCATGGGAAACAAGTTTATGAATGTAATGAACTGCTTCTAGCGCCACTGCAGCTGTTAATGGAGGCAAAAATCATCCTAGTTTCGCAAGCCAAAAACATCTTCAAAAACAGGCAAGGGTAAACCCATCCTCACACAATCCCTCTCTTTCAAGTGTGGTCATTAGAAAGTTTCATATTCAACAAATCTGACATTTGGTTTTCTGTACATCATATTATCTACAGCCGCAAGGTATGTGTTTGTACTTGGTGGAGTGTAAATGTAAGAATGTTTGTTTTAGTTTTGAAAGGATTCAACTCCTGGGCATGAGACGAGTGATAGTGCACAATCTGTTCCCCAAAACTGTAACCTTTGTTTTGTCGTGTTTATTCTAGCACGATATGGCATAAATGTTCACACGAACCGTCAAGTGAGAGGCTGAATTTATATCTTTGTGTTTATTTTATGAAGCCCTTTACAAGGTCTACACTCTCAATGTAGCTTCAATAAAATGTAAGCAGTTGGCAGATTTTTTTATCCAAACCGACTTGAATTTAAGGTATGTATTTTATAAACTCACGCATTGCCTCGGAATCGAACCCATGACCTTGTCATTACTAGCACCGCTCTCTACTTCCAAACTTAGGAGGGCCACAGCCCTGCAGAGTTTAGCTTCAACCCTAATGAAACACACCTGATCCAGCACATCAGGTCCTTCAGGATTACTTGAAAACTACAGGTGTGTGTTGGAGCAGGTTTGAAACTAAACTCTGCAGGACTGTAGCCCTCCAGGAGCTAAGTTTGGCACCACTGCTCTATTCATTCTACAACAAATTCTACCCAAAAATCTTCCAAATGTAAACATACTGCACAGACTCAAGTCTACAATGATAATTAAGACTTGTTTTCTTATGTATCCATAATTCATGCATTTAGTTCCACAATGATCAAAGGTAACTATTTACGCCGCTGTGGGGAAACTTGTATCGAGTTCCAGTTAATAACCTGGTTGTAATCCCAAAGAAGCAGAAACTCTTTCAGTTATCAACAATGAAATTATTAATTTTCATATTTAGCAAAAGCGTCCACACAAATTACTTGATTTGTTATTGTAATACTATGGCTTTAAAGATTAAATATGCAGGCAGCACAACAAAAACAGCACTGATGAATATGTATGAGCGCTTCCAAGCCGTGCACCCGATTCGCCAAGACGAAATCAAGTGAACCTTATAGTGACCTACTTAAAAGAATGCCAGATGACAAGGCCATCTCATGCTTTTTCATCTTGCAGTCTAGTGAGGCAGAAAGCCCCACGCTGCACCGTATTTTAAACAGGCCTCCTTATCAACGCGGTGTGGGCAGTCCTCGGGCAGCACAGGGTTTGGTTGATTAGCTCTGTGAAGGGCAGACAGAATCTACCCTCCCACACTGGACTGTACCGCTGCCACCGCTTCTGTTGTTAATGGTGTGTCCCACCCATACAGCATGAGACTTGAACGGTCCAACTCTTCTGCTTCCCACCATGCGGCTTGCAGCACTCTGCTTGGCCAGTGGACTGTGACAAGTCCGGGGCTCTAAGGTTGTTTGTGCCACAGCCCAGCCAAGTCTACAAGGCAAAGGTGACACTTAAACCTGCCACCCAGCCCGACCAGATGGCAGCTGTTTCTTTAATCAACAAAGGTGTCTATAGATGACACTTGGCATATGCACCTGAGAAAAACCTGTTATGCATTCAGACGTAACGCAATGCAGGTGTGCCAGGAAGTCAGTGTGAGTAAAGTCAAAGTGAAGCATCACGACAAGCAGAAACATGAATTTTCTATGACGCCCAAAGGCTCACAAATGGCGGCCCGCTCTGATCGTACACTTTTCATTAATTGTCTCACAAATGATGCATACGTTTCTCAAGAAGTGGGCGCAGCAGTTAAACCGCAGGAAGGCTGGCCACTGCAAAATCTCATGAGGTAGCGGTGACATGGCTTTATCCCACAATGGCTGAGTGAGTCAAGACACACTCATCTGTTGAATAGTGCTGATGAATTTCTATGCTGAAGCAGTTTGTGTCGGTTCGAGCAATCATTTATCAGTGTATGACTCAAAGACCCAATCCCACAATCTCTGAGCCATCGAGGGAAATGAGACCCACAAAGGTCTTGCTCCTCAACAGGGTCACTCAATACCCACTGAAAACGGTGGATCAATGAACTCATTGTACATTTTTTTACAGGCAGTGGGAATCCTCAGAGGAGTTCATGGTGACCACTGCGCTGGGGTCTACATCAGTCAAGACAAAAGGAAAAACTAAAAAAAACACCTACTTAAGACGCTCCGTTCAATGATACAGCAATAGTTTCTTACCACTGCATAATGGTTGGGAAATAACTGGTGAATAATGTAAAAATGTGGTTACTCTTAGTGTCCACAACCCAAACCACCAGAAGGCTAACAGGATCAGAGAAAAGGTCAAGAGATTGTAGGGTCATTTGCAATTTATATTGTTCTTCACCATTCACTTTAAAGTCAACTTGGAATTAAAACAAACCCTTTTTACTTACGGATTAGAATTGTGCTCTATTCAGGTATTAAACTTCATTTGTTCACAACGCAATGGATACAATCATGTCCCACTTCTACATTTTTGTCAGTTTTCCTCAGAAAACAAAAATCAGGAAGTAAAATGGGTTGTGAACGTTATTTTAATCTTGACTTGATAATACTGTTGATAATACTCATGGCCTGAAATTGCATGTTTTATACATACATTTGGAGACAAAAACAATCTGCAGCATGACGTTGTGTGTTATTCTGATATCAGAATGACCTTTCAATGAAACAGTGGACACAAATGCAAGGTTGAGCGGTTTTGCTCTATTTTGTTCAAAGAGCATTGCCTTCTGATCTCTTTCTGAGATGTTTTAATGCCAGTTGACTCACCAAAGGCCAGCGAACATCTGCATTAATATGAACATAAGGCCTGAAAGCCTGTATTTGAGGATGCTTTTTACACTCCCTCACTGTCTGACAACACTCTCACTCGATGACCTTCAAGTTGCGGTCTCTCAAGCTGAGGAGAAAAGAAATAGAGGGAGAAAGAGAGAGGAAGGAACTCAACATGCTGCATTGAGATCTCTCACCTGTCCTGGCTGTGGCCTTGTTGAGGGTATATATATATATATATATATATATATATATATATATATATATATATAGGAATTTAATATGCTTTCATTTTAATCATTAGGTTTAATGTAGAATTCTGCATTAAGCTTTAGTAGCAATACTAGTTTTATATTTGGAAAGTTCATTTTAGTGATCAATTTCACACTAATTTCACACTGTTCATTTCAATAAATCAGTTCAAAATACATCCCTCAAAAAAAAAAAACATACATGGATATCCCTAAATGGCAATTTCATATGATGAAAGGGTTAAAAAATATGTAGATAAATACTGCCATGTATTGCTATGTTTTGTAATGTGCTGCATATAAATGACAAAGACTCAATATTGTTCTTAAATATGTTAATTTACTTAAAACAATGTGGGTCTTTGAATATTTTTGACTAGATTTTTACTTCTTGCATTAAACATTTTGAATCTTCTTGATAATAGTGCCTGTTTGGTTTAAACAGTTTGTGTGATTTAAAACATTTTAACAAATACTTTGAGATATATCAAATATCGTCAAGAGGCTTAAAAGTACTTGTCTGATAAAAAAAAAAAATATATATATATATAGCTCAGCCCTAGCATCTAACAGAATGACAGATGACCAAGGAGTAAAGAGTAGACATTTAAAAAAAGGAACGCATGAAATTAGAAAAAAAAAACTCACTTTCATATCACAAAAACTGACTGGTGTGCAAATACCATTGGATAATAATCACTATAGGGGAAAAGAAGATCACTTGCATTCAGTTGCATTTGGCTTGACTTGCATAAATAAGCTGCAGAAATATAACACCATTACAGACACTTTGTCTGTGCGAAAACAAAACGGCTTCAAAAACTAAACCACACTCCAGCGTCCACTGGGGTTTGGTAGACTGAAGTATCATATTGTGCAAATGTGGCTCTCTAAAAAATTGATCCATGAAAAAAACAAAGCCTGATCTTAGCTATCCTCACCCATTTCAAGCATGCATAAAAATTATAAGCACACTGTGCTCACGTGTGCATTTATATGTGTGTGGCCCTATGATGCCTGGCTTTGTGCACGATTCCTTATGTGCGTGTCACATGACATGCTGCCTTTGCGTACGCGATATTGACTTGACAGCAGAGGAATACGACGAAAGAGAGAGAGAAAGAAACTGCACAACCCAGTCAAAAAGAGAAGAGGATGTGCTGAGCTTGTTATGCCAAATGGCGTAATGGGAGAGACTGGAGCGTGCAGAGCATCAAATTTTCATCCGAGCAGCAGCGTGCAGTTTAGAAGAGCTTTATGGATGCAAAACAGCAGAAAAATATCCTCAAGGAAAGGCACTATTTTTAGATCATGATGGGCACTGTCTAGAATAATTTAATTTGTTTAATTAGGAACTACAGTGCGTGACCGTGCCAATGTGTTTTTTCACTATTTGTTCTCAGGTTTGATTCCGCAATCGCTCCTTCCGCCCTGACGTTTAAAGTTAAATTAGCCATTCATTTGAGACATTCACACAATGACAGCACACCGGCTCCAATTGAGTTCAATTTGATGTTTTCCATAAAATAAAGGCTGAAAATGGAGCCTCATTCATTGCTGCAATTCAATAACCCTCAGTCCTTCCTTTCCATAACATGGGGGCAAATCCAGGCATCCATAATCCTACTGTTCACATTCAATAGGCCTACCTGGCATCGAAAAACAAGCTGGGACAGGAAAAATAATTAAAATTTGACAACCAGCTTCCCAGCAGAAGGGAAATATAACCCAAAATGCAATCGCACAAGCAGGGGTCAGCTTCTAAAGAGGAGAGCCATGGGAATCAACAACATACCTCTGCACAACCACCAGGGAAAGGTCTTTTTAGGCTTGGAATGGACAAGTTAGAAATGTCTAACTCTTCAGAGTTCAGAGTTAGAAATGCTCTGAAATGGCTTGTTATTTCTCTCCCATGCCTATTAACGTCCGTTGTGCAGTAAAACAACAAATCAGACAGGATTGTAATTACAGGGTGTCGAGTGTCCATCTATATTGGGAACAAATATACTTCCCAAGCCTGTCGTGCTAATATATGCACCCCGTTACCAGAGACACCTGCATCCAGACTCTGCGTTCAAGTCACCCAGATGCAAGCGCCAGATGTATCCCAAGCCGAGCCAGCTTGCTGGGGGAAAGAGATGGTTAAAAAGGAGGTGCAAATAGCTGGGAGATTCATAACATGATTATAAAAAAAACAGCACAGCAGACACAATGAGAAAACCTGCTAAGACGTCCCTAAAGAGCTATGGATATAGACGGGAGTGCTTAGAGAAATCTAACAGGGATTTGACTGCCCAATGCATTTGGTTCATAATGAATGCACTTCCTATCGAAAGTAAATGGAACGATTCGCTGAGGACTTTTAGACACAGGATGCAGTAATATTAATGGGCCTACACTGAGAAGACAGGCATGTTTTTTCAATCGCTGGATTCAGGGACCTTGTCAAATTTTGTAGGAGTCTGGCAAGGGGAAGGTCTGGACTGAAAACAGGCAGGTGGGGGATACAATTGAATGGATTGCCAGCTACTCTCAGACCTGAGGACGAGGAAACAACGAGGGAAAATTATGAAGAGTAGGAAGAGTGTAAGAGGAAACCACACTCTATTGCCCTCAGGGGTGAGGTAAACTGTAGAGTAAGATGACAATACAGTCAACAAGTTTCGAAATGTGCTTCTCTTGCAAGGAACAGACGCATATATAAGACACAAATCCAGTCTTGCAAAATTCGCCCACGCCAGCAAAATCTCACCTGTGGACCAGTTAAACCGCTTCCTCGACTTTAACGTCCTCAGCAGGAGACAACTGTAACGACGCAACCTAACGGATGCTGTGTGTTGAAAGATCTCTCTTTTTTCCCACACTCACTCACTCTTAGGAAGATGGGAGTGGCTGTTTTGCCACAGAGTTGGTCTTGTAGTTGTCCTCCCTGTAATTGTCTACACATTGGCGAGACCGCAACATTGCCAATATGAGAAGGTTACAAACCCAGCGAAACCAAGGCCAGAAAAAAAAGACCTCTCTGATTCACATTAAGTGTGTCACTCATGCTCTGTGGCCGATAGCTGTCCTCTATATTAAGATATTGTGTATTTTGGGCAAGAGAATGCAGCTAACCCAAGGGGACAAATCACTGCATCAAGGACATTCACAACTGAGGACAGAGGCAAGTGTGATGTTCTGGGTGTGTTTGATACAGATCTTTGCAAATATACTGTTGCAATATGTTACAGCGTGGTGTCAGATGACATACAAAGGTACTTGTTGAAAATGTACCATGTACCAATTTTCTGTAAAATGTACCATGTACAATGGTGAAACTGTGTTTTTTGGATGTACCTTGGTGATATCATGTCCAAAACCTGCCATTAACATAGTATTTTCTGGTACTTTTTATAAGTGGGGTGAGCTTACTGTTGAGTGAGAAGTGAGCTTACAAATAATGCTTCAAGGAAAAAATTTAGCATTTCCTGTTCCCTCAATTTATTTCCATTCCTTTCCTTGCTTGTTATTATCCTTTGCACACACCAGTGTTGTAGCTGTTGGCCGCAGGCCAGTTAAATGCAGGGTGCCTCTGTCAAAATGCATCTCTATCTCTGAACCCGGTTTGCACTCCGCTGATCAGGAAACGGAGCTGAGGTCTCAACGATTCCCACAGAATATAAACATGAATCACAGCCTCTAAAGACTACAGGATGAGTACGTGACTGTCAACGCACAATAGCTTGATTTAGGCTGCACAACTGGAAATATGGGTGTTTTTGGTCCGTTTTGGAACTATAGCCGTAGGGGAGTTTCAATTAGGCTGAAGTTGCAAGAACAGACTTGTTCCTCCTGTCACAATATATTTATTTTTCTCAAATGAAGCAAAGAGTGATCACACAATAGATGCATGTTGTGATCATTTAATCTCTCCAATGACATTTACTCAAAACAGAACTTGAGAGGGTAAGGCAGAACATGCTGCCTGAGCACACTCCAAGTTCCTCCAATAAGAATAGAACCTGAACTTCGTTTATATTCAGACAACTACCATGTTCATGAGCAAACAGGACATTGTGTAGCTACTTTAATATCATTTTCTCTTGATTCAGCCTTTCCTTCATAAAAATAATCATCAGGGAGTTGTATTGACATTAAATATGGAAAAACGGGACAACGGGGTGTGCTGATGGGTTCTTGTGTTAACCGTAATCACTCATCGGAATCCCTGTGTGAAAAGACAGAGCAATGACACTTATCGTTGATTGTTCTCCCTCAGAAGCTGAGTTTTAAGAACTACATGCCTGGATCCATCATTCCCAATTAGGCAGTTTTACAGTGAGGCCACACATAAATGCAAATTAACCATTTTCTTATTATCAGCCACTCTGTAAATCACTCCAAAATTACCGCCCTTGACAATTTGCTGGATCCAAACAGCAAAGGTGGGATGGTGATTTTTTAAAACACAGCCCTTTATGTCGAGCCAAGCTTGGGTTATATAAAAGCAATTGCGTAAGATCCTTTTTTCTGCCATTAGTTGCAATAGCCTTCATGGTTAATTTCACTGCAGTTCAGTAACCTCCATTATTTTAAAAAGGGGCCTCTTTTGTGCCTTAAACCCTGCGACAACGTTCGTAATAGACCCTTTGTGTGGTGTCTTTGAGGACAAATGAATGTTCAAAGTCACTGTGTTCCATCAAGCACAGATGAGTCCACATCTAAAGCAGAATTACAAGCATGCACAAAAAAGCCATTACAAAGTAGGGATGTCACGATACCAAAATTCCAGTGGTCGGTACCGATACCATTAAAATTTTACAGTTCTCGGTACCAATTTCGGTACCACAGCAAAATCTGTTGGAACAATTTTTCTATTTTATTTAACTATTTGAAAAAAATATTAAATTCAATTCAATTACTTTATTATTTATGACGGTAATCATAAGTAAATAATACATATAAGCATTGAAGACTACATGCTGTTTAAACATAAATATTGCTTATAAAAAAATCAATAAGTGAAAAATAAGCAACCTTCTATGCACAGAGTATTAGTAGTAGTAGTAGTAATATTTTTAATACATGGAGACGTTGCAAAATCTACTGTACAGTAGCCTAATATAATTATTTCTGTCAATTTCTTCAAGTTAAACCAAACTTTTATTTTGACAGGTTGCCGTGAAGACCTTTGAGTTTCTGTGTTTGTATGATATAACAATAGTTTTTCTCAAATGAAACGGTAAAATGCCCATGAAGTGACTCTCAGAGCGGCTCTGGAGATGAATTTCATCATGTCATCATATCGTGAGGCAGCAGAGACTATAAACAGCGCGAGCGTCACTCGTGCTTCAGTGTGTGTGAGGTAAATGAAACCGCACGTCTGCGCCATTCATTCACACAGAGACCAGCAGAACATGCAGGGTTAATATTTAAATAGTCTTTTTGCAGTTTAATATACACAGACACTATATATATATCGGCTACAGTGCTCCTAGTAAAAAAGTTAGTCTGGAGCCCCGCGCTTAGATAAACACGGAAGCGACTGAAAGCAGCTGTCTATTAGTGGGTACCGAATATACCCAGTACTCGGTACTACCGGTACTACAGAAATGCTGGTATCGTCACATTCAAAAATGTCAGTACCGACTTAGTACCAAAGTACCGGTACTTTTGACAACACAATAACAAAGCATCATCCATATTTTTTTTATTTTTTTTTCATCATAATAATATTTCATTGTCTGCTCTCTCATTACTTTGCGTTTACAACAACTTTGCATACATTTTCATTACATTTATGCAAATGTGTATTGTGATCTGAACAGATGCAAATTTTGAGCTAGGCCTAACCGTTAAGATAAAAATGTTATGTAGCCACACTGTGACCTCATCAAGTTGTAATAACTCTGAATGACAGCATTTTAAAATATGAATTTTGTTTGTTGATACAGAAAACTTATTTATTGATATATACTAATAATAATAAATTAGTAATGGAATATAATAATAGAATACATATTGTGAGGGTATTGCAAATATATTGTGAGGGTAAACAGTACTGATGAACTAACACAACCCTTTGGATCCCCAAAGTAATACAGGCAGAAACCCATACATTCATAAATCGCAATTATGAAAAGAAAAGTGGGGCTGTGATGAGGTCACACCTTCCGTTTGCTCCAATGAGGATCTCATCAGCATTGTAACCCACTCTCTGGGAAAACACATCAACGGCATCTCTCTGCCGTCAACCCAAATTAGAGTTTAATGACCACAGTGTTGCCCATTCACTATTGTTTCCCCCCACAGAGCCATCCCCTACCCGCAACCATCTGTAGCACCTTCATAATGTTTATCATCCTTCTCTAAACAGCCCATTTTCCCATAATCACCCTCTCTCGATTATACAACCCCTCGTGATTGCCCCCATTCTCGCATTTTTTTTCCCCCTCCACTGATATCGCATTGTTTCTCGGCTTGGACCTCCGTGCTCCAGAAGCCTTTGCGATTGGTCTTGGCCTTATTCACACACTGGGCTCACCCTTGCTTTGGTGGGCCGGGCGTCCGTGTGGCATTATAGCCTGGCATTCTTCAACTAATTGCCCTGAGCTGGATTTCCCAACAAGCCTTGCACCCAATCAGCAGGCACATCCAGCAGTGCTGATTGCATGCCCGGGGGAGGCTGGATGCGGCTCTCGACTGGGAATCAGAAACCATGGAGAAGAGACGGAAACATGGGATAGGCGGACGGACCGTAGGGTTTGTTTGTTGTCATTCACAAGAGGACAGCCAGCAGCAGTTGAAGGGGAAGAGGATGAGATGAGATGGAGGTTAGGCTACAGAGCCAATTATTTTCACCTCTTTGGTTGGCCTCTGCTAGCAAACATGTAATCTTAAATGCTCTTACTGATACCAGGGCAACTCATGGAAAGAAAGAGCAAGAGACCTAATAGATGAGATCAGATAGAAAACGCTTATGCAAGAGAGTCTTTTCCAGCCGCTACCTGTCCTCCATAATGCCACCTCTATACTCACTTCCTCTAGCACCCTATTAAAGTGCACATACATTACTCAGCTTCTCAACCGGCCACTGACTTAACATGCTGTAGGTGAAATAAGGAGTGGGATATGAAGATGTTAGAGAGGTATTATCCGTGTTCCTGTCTTTGTCCGTATTTTTCTCTCTCTATCGCTGTCTCTATTTCTCTCCGAATTCCTGCTTTGCTTATCAGGGTTCTCACAACTTTTCATCAATTACTTTCTATGACTTTCTATGTGCATGTGATTCATGTATTAGTATTTTGTATAAGAACAGAGATTGTTAAATTGCAAATCAATTTTACAACAAGACAACAAAATAATACCATGGTACTTGATATATACAACGGTATTAAATGATTGTCATATTCACATACAATAGTATTTACATACGACTTACATTGATACAAAACCATGAAACATAGCAAAAAAAAGTATAATCACGCACGTGTATTACAGTACGTGTTTTACAGTATACAAATTTTAACTGAATAAATTGTAAGTTAACTAACCAAGTAATATGTATGAATTACTATATAATTTACAGGGACAATTATTGTATTTTAATACAGTATAAATATTGTATAATTTACACTCCCAGAAATCTGTGCGTGCCATCACATATTATTTTTATTTTTTTTAATGAAACTATTACTTCTCTTTTTTATTATCAGTAATGTACATTAGGGTGGTTTTGTGTGACATATTCTGTTATTTAGTTAATGCTTATTGCATTATTTATACACAAGTATTTTGGACGGACAGACAGATGGACAGATGGATTGATACTTTGAAAAATATACTTTGTGGTTTACAAAAGAATTGAGAGTAGAAGAGAGTGAAGAAAATAAGTGTGTGTTCGATCAACAAGCTGCTGCAGGTAAGACAGAAGTCAGGACAGAATGTATCAGTGTGTGTGCTGGGAGGTGTTTATGTGTCCCAGTCATCCCAGGTGAACTCAAGAGGGAGTCTGACTGTGATGGACCGAGATAGACCAAGATAGCGTGTGCTGAGGTGATAAAAACTGCCAGGAATTATAAGACAACTGTGCTCTTGTGTTGGTGTGTGTGTGTGTGTGTGTGTGTGTGTGTGTGTGTGTGTGTGTGTGTGTGTGTGTGTGTGTGCTCTCTGTAGTCAGGGAGGGAAATCATTTCTGCAGTAGTAGAACAAGTTCCTGTTTAGACCTTGAGCAACTTCATAACAATCCCACTCCATTAAGAAAGGCCAACCTCTACGCAAGTTCGATGTCCTTTTATGATAGTGCAGTGCATAATATAGAAAGGCTACATGGATAAGACATGACGCAGACCAGTCAACTTCACTTTATGGAGCCAGGAAGAGGGGTCTTTGAAGTCGGCCCTCTTGTTGAGGACCTGAGATAGAAAAATAGAGCCTTACACTTTTATGAATTCTGGAATATGGCTTGTAAACAGGACTTAAGATACATCTACTTGCCTGAGCTAATGCACTATACTGCACAAGAATAAAAAAAGAGCATTACATTCTATGAAATATAAGTGGTTTGCTCTTTCATTTACTGTGGAAATTCTATTGATAGGTCTGACTCCATTATTATCCACGTTGTTTGAGTGCCCACAACATCCTGAGAGCAAATTACCTTGATCTATGAAAGCACATATGAGAGAGAGAGAGTTTGAGAAATAAAGATAACATGAGAATGTGAAACAAAGTTTGAAGGATAATTCTCACCACCTTCCTTTCACAGCAGCCCCTGTTGAGTTTTTCCTTACTTGTGATCTCAAACTCTTTACTGGCGTATAATGAAGAAATGAGCTGAGCGACATCAAGCCATGCTCATTTGTTTGCTCTCCTTGGTGTCTTGAATCACAGAAGTCCAGGTTCCCTAGTGACTGTCTCACCCACGCGCCACGCCGGCCTTCCTTTCCCATGGTGCTTGTACATTGTGTGGTAGCTTGTCTTTGTTCAAACACTCAGCACCACTCCTTTAAAGTGCTAATGCAAACCAAACGTTCGCAGGGAGCAGCAAAAGTCATTAGCTTCCATGCTGAATAGAGTCATGTGCTGTGGAATTAAGGTTAAAAGGTTTTCTCATGTAAATGAGTTGACAATGCCCCAGAGAGGTGTTTAAACCCCAGCTGTAAAACCCTAATTCCCCAAACACATTAGCATTTGGTCCGTAGCGACACAAGGCTAAACTTAGAAACCTTGAAAATAAAAGATACACCCTTATTAATACAGGTCCTTTGACAAAGAACTGAGACTAAGCTTTCTATTCCCACGTTGTGACCGATTAGATGACAAATTGGTGAAATTAGACAGACTGACAAGAATGTGAAAAATAAACTGTGAATAGCTAACTAGCAAGCATTTTTCTTTGCTAGTCAACATAGACACAGTAATTGTATAGACACCCCTAATTAAGGCTTGAACCCAACAAAGGAAGTCAAAACAAAAGGTTTGAAGGGGTCTTGAAAAGCACATATTCAACGTTTTAAATCTACATAATTCATAAGGACGGTTTAAAATAATATTTCAGTAACAAGTTCAAAGTTGGATTATAAGGTGTATTGTACCTGCCACTAAATAAACGCTTGTGAACAGAATATATGTGATGGTAACCATAGTACCCATACATTCCTCAAAAGCAAAACATAAGTACTGTGATTATCACTTTATTTGTAGATTTACACATTACAAAAACTTTCCTGTCTTGCTTAAAATGACAACTGCTGTTTGGTTGACTGTGCTAGGGGCCAAAAGAGAATTTAGGTAGTGTGAAATGTTCCTTTTTTGTCTTTTTGTATTGCTAAAAATACGTGTTTTCCAATTTATAAGGTAAATTAAAACATTGACATTGTGGCCTGTAGTTCCTGCCTGTTAGCGTTGAGGTTATTTGTATGCTAGTGTACTTCTTAATGTAGATACAGTTAACCTCCAGTAGACATACATTTAATGTTTACAATTTATAGTTCTCACTCAGTGGCGCATCCAATTTGTCCTATCAAATGCTCTCTAGAATGAGAATGTACCACTTGCCTTCGACTAGCAATAGCAAGTTGCTAATCATATTGATATGTCATTCTTCAACTTCATGTTTCAGTTGGAAAATACTTGAATGCTGGAAAGAAAACTGTGCTAGTCAAGCCATTTCATGGGGACACTAAAAAGCATAAAATTGTGTAAGCAGCACCTGTGAAGCTGAAGGCATGCATGTGGAAGACCACAAGTCCCAGAGCTAAAAATGACAGTTTTATTGGAGCATTAAATTGTTTTGTTCTGGAAAATGAGAACTGCAACCTGAAAAAAAGCCCAAAATTTCTAAGTGAGCAAAGTAAACCAGACTCATATGTTTAAATCCTGTTTTTTCATGCAGTCTAAGAGGACATTTTTCTAGGCATAATAATAGAAGGATAAAAGGCACAAAAAGAAAGTACAAAATGAGAAATATGCTCTTATTTTCCTGAATCTAAGCCTTTCCCTCTAATATAAGCTCTCCAAGCTAGTAAAAAGACAAACACCAGAGCAGCCATTTTGGCGTACACTTTCATATTACCAAACCAAAAAAGATGCCAGAAGAAACAAAGCAAGACAAATGAACCATGCGACCTTTTCCAAGACATTAGCTATTTCGGATGGTATTTGTCGCAATGCTCATTTAAAGAGCAAACATTTAAAATCCTGACATTACCACTGCGTTGTTAACTTTAACTAGCACGCTTGCCTGAATGTTTGATGAACACAGAAGATCCTTTGTTGTGTTACTCCCTTTTTCATGTCCTAACCTTAACCACTGGCTTACTGTCATATCCAACGGCATGAGTCAGCGAGCGCTAAAACAAAATGTCCACCCCCACTTCCTCTCACCCTATCCATAGTGGAGGGTGCTTGTGTTCAGTAGATGGAAACGCTGTCAGGCCGTGTGAGTCTTCCAGCCCTGCTGCGTCACACTCACTTAACATCTGCGGCTCCCTATCGGGCTGAAAATCTCTCTTGAACGTGCCACAGCACACACAGCTCCCAAACACGGACGAGATGCCATACGAAGACGTCCTATATGATAGATTGCGCCATGCACGTGAGGCTGTGTTGGCTTGCACAAACGAAAACGCTGTGATTGATCGGATTCTATATATGTACCATCCATGCATGCAGAATAAAAACGTTGCAGAGCGAAGGAATTCTGGGTGGTGCACTGAGAGCTATAGCTTATACTGCCTTATTAAGACTTATTAAGAAACCATAACGTTCTGTGTAATCGCAGCTTCATATGTAGACCACGTAGTGTAGTTATGCAATTAGTCATACGCAAATACACCAAATAATCTTGATTATGGAAATTAAATCATGTAATGACACGTATAAATTACGTGAGTCTACATTCAATGAATTACGACCCACATGAACACTGATCAGGCCTGACATTAAGTAGACCTCTTTACACGTGTTTCCTGTCTACTAATTCTAAACATGTTTGGTAAAAGATATATCACTAAACGGTTGTGCCACTTTTCTGAACAGTATTTCAGTGCAGACATTGCATCTGAATCTAGTTTAACCAAGCCGGTATATTCATAACTGCCATTATTTCCAGTGTAAATTTTGTTCATTTTAGACTATGCCTTATTCACAAAAACAGTGATATTTTCAAGGTGCAATTCACGTTGCACTATCTGCTTTTCACTATAAATGTAATTTTGTTGAAATTACATTTCATGGAGATCATGGCATCAGTATTTAATTAAATCAAGGAGAAAAACTATATACTGGCATACATCTAA
The DNA here is from genome assembly GCA_021554675.1 of Leuciscus idus. Classification (NCBI taxonomy): domain Eukaryota; kingdom Metazoa; phylum Chordata; class Actinopteri; order Cypriniformes; family Leuciscidae; genus Leuciscus; species Leuciscus idus. The sequence goes on from CM038634.1 coordinate 7,468,332, forward strand.
ACATCCAAAAATGCAGCAAAGCTGAATGCACTTTCACCATTTTAAAGCAACATAAATCAGATGGTGTTTTTTTTTTTTTTTCGGTAATTCATTTTACTAAATCAGGTACAAGATGCACACAAAATCACCCTAAATTAGAAATTATTTTGCACTCTTAAAAGTTACGTTTTCAAAAACGTCTTAAGAACCTCAAAAAAAACTTCACTAAAAATCCAATTAAAAATTACCTTTTGTCCACTATAAACTAAGGTACATTTTGTGCAATGGTAATGTTCCATGGCTGTTAAAGTTTCTTAATGGAACCATAAATGCCAAATAAATAACAGTTGGATAGTTTAATTCTTGGAAATTTATTATGAACTTATTATTATTTTTATTTTTTTATGGAAAATAAAGATAGGCTTTGACATGTATACTAGCATACTCGTTGCCTTGTGTAATACAGATTCTGAACGTTAATATTGGTTTTAAAAAAAATTAAGAAAGAAAGAAAGTTCCCTTTGAGTCTTTGCATCTCGTCTTGTGGAACTTCATGTTGAGCTTTAGCACCCATGGGGCACGTGTGAGGTACAGCGGAGAGTGACATGTCAGCCCTAAGGTTTCTGAGACGAATGGCACCATGCCATTCTGAACGAAACAGAGCCTGAAGCAGCTCAGCATCACTATCATCATCACCATCGTTGTCACTTCAAAAACAACATCCTTCTCAAAAAGGCCCCTACCATGGATCGCAATGGCCTTCCACATGCATTATAGACAGCAGGGTTCACCCACATGAGGTGGAAGATTACAGCAATAGATGGAAAGTAATGAACTATGACTGCTCCGCTCGGCTGAGCTGTCGGATTAGAGGTACGATGAGAATCATTTGCAGGGTATTGCCGTAATGGCAGCACAGTGTGAAACGCATTCCATTTTATATGTATATATATATAAAAAAATGCTGCATTGCAGCACACAAGACTGATTGATGTATTTATTTGTTTTTAATGCATTTACTTACACATTAATACACAATTCATCACTGTAAATTCAATTTTGGCTTTCGTTATATTAACTAGGGAAAAAAAGGGGAAAAAAAGAGTGACAACACCCCACACTCGGATGGGGTTTGAGCAAAGTTGCATCTCAAGTGCAACTTTGACCTTGGCAAAATACATCATGTAATATCTTATCACATATATGCCACCAAATACAGTCCATTCCTTTCCCTGATGCTGGAAGCAGCGCAGATGAAATGAAAACACTATCTCCAGAGATGCTGCATCATTTGAATTCGTTCCCACTGACTCACGGCTTCGCAAATAGGAGAACTCAATTTAGAGAAGAATCCCATAAAAAATATATTTTGAGAGCTCTTCGAAAAGCATTGAGGAGGTTGAATCTGTGAAAGGCTCTCATTTAATAACCTTGACCGCAAAAAAAGCATTCATACAGTGTTGTGGAGAACAAACAACAATTCAAATACAATTCTGACAAAAATAAGTCAAGATTTGAAAGCTTCTCTGTTTAGTTCACTTCTAGAAATGAAGTGAGAAAGTGTAAAATGTCCCCTACTGAGAAAGGACCCTAGAGTGGAAGGGATGTCCTCACATTTTTGACCCAGTGGCTGGCTTTGACTTGATCAAGTCAACCGACAAGGGCTGGTTCAGTTAATGCAACACTCAGGGGCTGTGAACCAACTGGAAATCCTACTAAAGAGGAGGTGAAGTCAAGAAAATGTAATCACCGTATGGTCAAGACATTTGAGGATGACTGGAACCACCTTTGACCAAATGTAGGGGATCGTACTCAAACGAAGGGGTCATCACTGACTTGTCTAAACACATGGACAGCAGCTTGCAGTAGGGTGCAAAACCCATTAAACGTTGTGTTGACTTAGGAGCAATGTGCTTTTGTCATTACCGCTGCTCATGTGCTCTGCTTGCTCTACTCTTGCTGCTTCTTGCCATATTGAAGCACCCTGAGTGCAGCACTAGGTGCGGGAAAAAAATAAAACACGGGGGTTTGGGCAATGAAGTATAGTAATGAATTGTGACAGTTCATTCCCAGGGATGAAAATATTAAACTCTTCCTTTTTTAATGCAGTCTCTCGCTCTCAGTCTCGCCCTCCATTTTTTCCCCATCCTCTCCTCTCCTCTCCCCCCATGGCTCAGAGCAGGGATGGGTATATCTCCGTATAGGATATTCAAGCAAATCAATCAATTAGCTGTATGTGCTGAGTTCAGTCTGAGCATGGCAGCTGGGGGGAGTGGCCTGAATCCGAGGCAGCGAGGGGTTGGGTGATGTGCAGCAAGCGTGCTTCTTTCGAGCACTTACTCGTGCGCACAATGGGGTCAACACGTGACCCCCTACAGCACGCAGAGCATCCCTTCTGCGACGCTCGGGGGCCGGGCACACAGCACCATCTGAGTTTGCTCTCCGCCATTCAGTACTCTGACGCACCGAGCTGCAACCGAGGACAAAGCGCAGCCTGAGTAGCTAAATATACATCATGTGCTGTCATACTCTGGAGATCTGAGCAGAAACAAACCAAGGCAGGGTAAACCGGATCGGCTGGCATTGCAGAGGACTCGTTTGAGTGAAATACAGGAGCGTGGGAACGATAACTTGTTAGAATTCAGTCCAACGGATAGACGAATGCCCTCTGCAATGATTAAAGCATGAAATGACACAGATTTGTAGCTGTGAAATCATGTTGCATTTCATTACTAAGTGGTTGGCAAGTGAAAAGAAAGAGTAGCAAGAGCGATCTTTCAACTTCACCTTCAGTGGAAGCATTTCCCTGTGTCCTATGCAACCTTTCACCCACTCACGGTTTAATCAGAGGCCCTCTTTCCCAGGAACCTTGAATCAGTTGCATGTAATCAGGCTTTGCAAGTTGCCGTGGCACTGATAAACGGCCAGGGGACTCTCGCTGCACCATTTCCCTATAAATATAAACCGTAAATCCACTTTTTCATGTCAGGTGTGGAAGACAAAATGGCAATTGCAGACACCTGTAATAAATACATCTACTAAATAAAGCAATAAGTCAAGAGATGGCAGCCAGCACTGGAAGCACAGCATCTCAGCAGACAAGTGAAATGACCAGACTTTTGTCAAAGCAAATCCAAAAGAGGACATTAAATACCAAGATTATGTCTCAATGAGAATATCTACATGAGAAGATATATGTCTAAAGCGTCATAGAGGGTTACAGCAGCATTATGGATTTAGACCAAAATGGCTTTGATCCTGATTTTTCATGTTTATGCAGAGTTACGATTCTCAAATCCAGTATCTGAATAGGCCTTTCTGTAGTCATTATCTCCAATTTGCAAACACAAAGAGAATAAGAGGTAACAAAAGCGTTTGAGGCAGTATTGTACCCCAAACAGAGCTTGAAATGCCTTTAATTCAAATATAAAGTAGCATTTAATGACAGTTTATCTGTTTTCCTCACAGCTGGGCCGGCTTTTCATTGCAAAAGGGAATTGCTATCTGTTGGAAAAAGCCGACTCCTACTCTGGAAAAGGATGGCAAAACCCTCTTTGCAATGGTAGATAAACAGTGCAACTGGAATATACTCAATGTGGCTTTTCTCACTCTCTCTTTCCACTCGATTATTTATGCAGCATTACTTGATAAACTCAGCTAAGAAAAGGGGTGGGTGGTAAATCTTACATCATGGCATTAGCATACATAATAAGCAATTTTACATTGTGGTAAAGGTATATCTCACAATACAATTCAAGTGATATAATAATTGTAAAAACAACCTCACTGCCATGTGACTGAATGTGGAAATGAAAAGCCACTAGCCCCGTTTACATGCACACTTTTTTGCTATTCTGATTAAGATCGTTCTGATTGACGGATTCCGGTTGACTGTTTACATGGGATGTTATCTAAACCGATCTGGTGTTTACATGTGCTGACGCTTTCAATCGAAATCATTTTGTGACATGCGCATACTTGTCTGCCGGATCTGGAAGCTCATTATTTCCCACGTTTTCAATCCTGTCAAGATGGTGCATCACTTAATCGTTGCGTTAGTTGTAGGCATTGGCCGCGTTTCCACTGTCGGGCCAGTGCGAGCCAGGGCTTTAAACGGGCCGTGCCAGCACCGTGCCCAAAATCTGCTGCGTTTCCACTGTCGGGCCAGAAGCTCCACAACGCTTTACTTAAAACACGCCCGAAACACGCCTCTCTGGAACAACGTCACACAAACTCATCATTTCACCAACGAAATGGAAGTTTTATCAGAAAACTAATCAGAAAGAAATCACTGGAAACAGCGTGATCGCAAAACCAGAGCGACCGTTTGCTGGCATTTTTGTTGTTTAATTGAATATTTAAAACCCAAGAATCGATGTTTTACCACAGGTTTACTATAAAAAGCGACACATTGATCATAATGAATTAATTTGTGTCAAAATTGCACATTAGTCACACAGAAATAAAGTGGTTTACCGTTTATGACGTTTGTGAACGTCTATTTCACAAAAGAAAGAGGACACGCAACTTATTCAGTCGCTGTTTCTGTTTATTTGGTAGCCTGGTTACAGGACATATTTACATCACATTTAGAAAGAATGATAATTTCTACAAATATGCCACCAAAAATATTACATGAGGAGCTTTAGCACTCTCTCCCAGAAGGATACAGTTTTTTTTTTTTTGTCAGAGAAAAAGAGGATAGTCCGGTATAAAGAGACGAGACGTAGGCTACTGACAGATAAAATAAAAACAGGATTATGATAACCTATATGATTTGTCTGATTTCGCTGATTTCTAAGCGTTCATATTTACCATGTTTACTATGGTAATGGTTATCATGCATTGTTTTTTGCATCGGGTCACAAACAGAAGGCATTATGTTAGCTGACAGAATTGTTTGGCGCAAAACCAGGCATGCGCAGAAAGACGTTCACTCAAAGTAATCGGATCAGCTCGTTTACATGGTGTAATCTTTCATTTGATCGGTTCATGAAAAGGTTTATTCCACCCCCTTCAATCCGACTGAAATTTCAATCGGTTTGAGCATTTTTATTCCGATTGAGGTGTTGACATGGAGCATTTTCATTCTGATTGGACTTTTAAACTGGTTATAATCGGAATACAATGCTACATGTAAACGGGGCTACTGATAACATTTTATTCCACCGGCTGTAAGGTCACACAGTGAGTAGTCCTTCACAGAAAGACTTTAACATTTCATTTGTCTGCTTTTCAATTCACTATTTAATAAGAGCTTCTAACATCAAATTTGAAATGTTTCAGTATGTCTGCAGCCATCCTGATGAATATAGAAGTTGTAACAGACACTCACAAAGATAAATGCCAAACGTTGTATTATATTGACGCTGCACTGAAAGCAAACCCAATAAGGCTCTTCATTTAGGTGACAAAAAAGCCCCAAGGGACAGTTTAAACTCCTGTGATGTGTAGTGTAATTGCAGCTCTGCAATTCCTCATGATTTTTAACACCTCTAATGCTTCCTTTAGTTTGCACCTTTGCATATGCAAAGAACAGCAACATGCTTGTGGCAGCAAATAATGCTGTGTTAATCTCCTGTACATATAAAGCTCTCAGTTTATAATGACATGTGCACATTCACGTCACAGTGCGGGCGATGATCTGTCATTTATCGAGAAATCTGGCAAACACAGTGTTTTTGTCAAGAAAACACTCTATCATAAAGAGCTGACCATGTATCCTGGTATCCACTGCTGATATCTGATTAATCTGTGTGGTAAGTGTGGGCTGTCAGGGCTGGCGTGGGGCTTCTTGAATGATGGATTTTCCAGCCTGGATGCGTGAAAAGCAGTTGTGGATGTCAAGACTCCCCTGACACACATTCAGTGCTGATCAATCTCCCATTCTGCCGCCTTGGGCCTGCCCCCGCCCATCAGCATCAATCCAGCACAAGTAAATACAGTGAGTGGCTTAATGCATCTCCATTCTGTTCCCATAGGACCTCACAGGCCAGAGAAAGAGAGAGAAAGAGGCAGTTCTCATACATAACAAAATCTGAAAGATCTCACAGTGGACAGGTACACTAGTTTTTTTTAATTTTTTTATGAAGGTTATCTACAGGCTTCCCACATTTTATGAGTGGAAACAACAATGGATGGAAGTGACAGATAATCATATCAGCCAGAATAATTACTCGGCCAATATTTGGCCATTGTGAGATTAACGGCATCAGACAATGACCATATCCCCTCAGCCAATTTTTTTTATTTTATATATATATATATATATATATATATATATATATATATATAATTAGAGACAGATGAAATAGTACTTAACTATACGAATATAGAATGAATAAATTAATCTGGAGAGGTCATATTGAGATCTCTGACTTGCACACTTAGGTACCTTGGCAAATCTAAGCAGTTTGAGACATTGTTGATATTGTAGAGACAAAAGTATTTTGCTCAGGAGGAACAATTATCTAATTTAAGAAACAATTTAGATATTAAAGAAATTGCATTTATGATTTTTCTTTCCTATTGGAAAACATTTATCTGTAAAAAAATAAAAATAAAATAATAACTCATGACAAAATATGTTTTTCCATTACAGTAATTCATCAAAATAAGTTCTCAGTTCTAAGTTGAAATTACTCGAAATTAAATGAAAAGCCAAGCTGATTATACTTAAATTTAAGGCAGTGAATATGAATTCAAATATTTCTAATCACATTCTTCCAAGATCAAATGATCTGAGCTGACATTCGCAGTAGTTTTATAATGCTATATAACGTTCCTGAGGAATTTTAGGAGAAACCTCTGAAACAAAATTGATACTTAAATGAACACTTAACTGAGAACTGCATAAAGTATCTTGAACTATGACAAAGTAAACATTGAGCAATATTTTTTTTTCCTGAGATGTTCCTCTTATGCGGTTAAGGAGAATGTATTAAACAAATCACAGCCCTTGTACACCCACACTTGCTCACTCATCTAGTCACACAGACACGCATAAATACACGTATCAAATCAGCATCACACAACCGCAGAGTCAGCAAATACTCCAGAGTATCACATAAATTACAGCAATGTTTCAACATGGCCCCAAATCAACATGCAATCAAGACCTGGGCAATGGGCCGGCGGTCGCAATTCTCTCAATCTCTGCTTCATCTCTGAAAACATTACACATTGTCGGCTCAGCGAAACACTGCTAAAACGGTGTAGAACAAGAAGTTTAATTCCAATGAGTTTTAAAAATGCAAACAAAAATGTGCACACACATACACTAAAACTTTAAGTGACAAAGACAAAAAGGACAGACTTGAAGCCGTGGAGAGGTGCAGTGTTAATTATGATCCACAGTAACCGTGGTGACACCAGCTTGGAAGGGCTACGTGCACTTCTCTCTCCGCTGTGTCTAGACACTGGCTTGATTAATCCCAGAGAGAGAACTTTAATCCTGATCCCTGCACGTATGGCCCACCAGAGCCCCCCCACCGATACCCTTTGGTGAAAACATCTGGATTTGCCGTGTTACGCAGTTGGAATAAAAACATAATGAACACAACTGGTTCTGAAAATTAAAGGACTCAATTAAAAACTATGAGGTATAATGTACATGGAATAAATGTATGTATGTATATAATGTATGTATGTATATATATATATATATATATATATATACACACACACACAAACACACAATCTAAATTAATTTACTGAGTTACAGAGGAATGAAACTAGCACAGCTAAGTAGATAATTCTACAGTTTTTGCACTTTTTACAGAAGTTCCAATATAATCATGACAACAAGCAGAATGTTCCCTTATTCTTTACAACAATGCGTGAATCAATCGGCATATCTGTTCTCCGACAACATATTATCAGAGGTCTCTGTGGATATTCACATTAAAAAAAGTGCCACAGAGACACTCCCCCTCACCAGGATCAAATATGTTTACCTTCCTGAAACTGACAAAACTGTCTTGTTTCCTCTAACAGACTCTGTTTCGTATCTGCTCTCTTAGTGAACAACTAGAGCGAAGGGTTATATGGTGCCAAACAATCTTTGGCTGATATACATTGACTGACGTTAAAAACAGGGGGCTTTGACAGGCCCTGTAGGTAGTAGGAAGGAAGAATTGGGAAGGTTATATAACACAATAGTATATACATAGCAATTTAAATTGCACGTGAACATACGACGACAGATCTGTCATAAAAAAGGAAGAAATGCTCTAGAAGCTTGGCCGGTAGTTGTAAGTCCACATACAAAGTGAACAATCAATAAGGAGATATATTGTCAATTATATAGCTATATAGCTATCTCAAGTACCAGACTACAGGAAGAAAGGAGATATGGAGTAACTAAATGCCATAAAAATAGAACACACACACACATACTGATTCATTCGCAACTCAAATCCATCATCTAAAGCTCAGTATTTCATTTCATGCATCCAAGATTCCGCAAGGAAGACGTGCTTCCAGGAAGACAGCCATCATTAATTGCAGGGGAATCGCATGAACATGAGCCATGTGCACAACCGAGCACACACAATTGTTGAGCCTGCAAATGGCATAGATCAAAACGCAGCTGAAAGCGAGAAAAGCAAGCAACGGGATAGTCACTGGAGAATGTTCAGAATGGTTGAATATTTCACGGCAGCAGGGAACATGGGGCTAATACTTTCCTGCTGCTCGGTACATCACCGTGCAGGTGTGGTGACTTGCAGGGGAAACTAAACTGCGGGAGACTATTAACTGAGAGTGTTGTATTTAACACCTTCCTCCAGTGATGCGTGTCATTGAGAGGCAATTAAAGAAAAAAACGCAATACAAAAACTCACAGGCCTCTTCGTACAACGAACCGACTTAATCCACACACACCAATATCATGCCATCTCATTAAACCTCAACCAAAACTACAAACAAACAAATGATATCTGTGACCCTTAATAAGCACATCATATGGTTGAGAAATCACTGCTTTTCAATCGGGATTGTCCATGAAATGAAGAATTATTCATGCTGTGGTTGGTAAAAGTATAACCTGCCTCGGTGAGGCTGACAAATATATTTCTCTGTGTGGTCGGTCAGCCTCACGTCTTCCATTATATAGGAATTACATCTTTTGCAATGACTGTGGTTAAGAAAAGTAGACCCTGGTGTCTGAACCCTGTGGTAAAAGGTCTTGAGCAAGAATGATAAATATGTTTAGTTCTGCAATAATAATATAATTACAATAGTAGAACAATATGACAGCAGCTTCTCCTACGATTTCTTAATACTTTTAAATCAGTTTTTAACCTTAAGGAATGCAGATAATGTTTTAGCATCTGATAAATTAAATTATGCAAACTGCTATTTACATCTCTAATGATCTTTGTAAAACAGGTTTAGCCTCATCACAATTTATCTTGATATTTCTCATTCTTTTACCACAAAAAGCCCAGCAAAAAAGCAGACACTGGAAACCATTAAAAAACATAAAAAATGTAGTCTCTTGGGGAGCAAGTAACTAAATGTGTTGCTACTAACTTAACTACAATACTACGTATTGCAGCGATCGAGGCTGTGTTTATTAATGCGGATACTAATGTGCTAATGGCTAACAGCAGGATAGAATGGGTATGTACGTCTGTTGGCCAATCCCATGCTGGAATCCCAGGCATGGCACTGTCATGGCACAGTTATAGTGCCCCGATGACTTCCGCATACTCCACACCCCTGACCCCTATTTCCCTGTTGGTCAGTGCCGTCACAAATCCGAAAAGCCTCCCAGCATCTCCATGGTGACTGGCCCTGGCTGAACAGATGGCCTCAGTGTGCTGAGCAGCAATTAAATAGGAGAGAGAGAGAGAGAGAGAGAGAGAGAGAGAGAGAGAGAGAGAGAGATGGAGAAAGTGGGTCAGGATCAAGGGGAGTGCGTCCGACTCTACTCTGCTACACGTTCACAGTATAAACACATACACATGCACTCTTACGTACTGATAAACAGACTGACGTGTAATGTCTGTGCACACATTTACTCATGCATCACTGCATCCCTCAATCCCTGAGCCCTCCCTTCCCTTAACAAAAACAAATGCCCGATCCATCCGCCTCACATCACAGAGGCACATCCCACTGCGCAGGGCTTAAAACCTTTGGATCCAAATGGAGAAAAGCACTGAGAACGCATTCCCCCCAAAAATAGAGAGGACCTATCAATAACGTCCAAAGTCAGGAGCCCTAGTCAAGAATACGCTACCAAATCCCAGCCAATTGGCTTAACCCTTTCCACTTCCTTCCCACCTCCTACATCTTAACTCCACTTGATTACTTCCCCAAGAGCAGCATCCTTTTTTTCATTACTTCACAAACAGTGGGGACATAATCTCCTCCTTAACACCATGGGCCTATATCAAGAATGCGTCCATGTCCCACGTTTCCTAGTTGGGTTCCACCAGAACCTTCTCATATATACATTCAAATGCAGGCTCAACTCAAGATTAAATAACAATAATACACCAGTTTAATGACAATATTATTTTATTAATCCATAAATGACATATTGCTTAAACATGTAACATGTGACATAGTCATAGTCTAGTGTTTGTTGAGGGAGCTTTAATGGGTTTTGGGGTCCATACAACCCAGAGAATAAACAAAGGGAAAGACAGAAAAAAAGTAGTGAAAGAGAAAAAGATTAATGACAGTGGAAAAAAAGGAACGAACATATTTTTTCTTTAAACAGTTCATCTAGCCAGAAGTCCCTTGCTGGTCAGGAACATGGCTTCGGCCAGGAAGACATCTAAGAGTGAACTGCGGTCAACTCTGGACAGGGGAGTCATTAAGAGGTATAACACTCCCCTAGAACCCCTAGTACATCCTCAACAGATCAGGCATTTAAATCACCCCTCCCCCAATCCATTTTCCATGAATTATCAAAGGAAACATTTAGCTTTAAGCCATTTTACAGTACACTTCAGAACTTGCCAGCATGTATGGGTAACATCCAAGACCTTGGTGTGTTTCTTGCAGTAATAGGAACAGTACAGGGCACTGTATGGAGTTCATTTTTTGCTTTATTTTCATCGTGAGATTTGAATTGCCCCTTCCTGAGTGCTAGGCTCTCAGCAGAAAAAAAACAGAACAAATAACAGTCAGGTCCATCAACTGTGGGTAGACAAACAGCAGCAATGAAAGAGCAAATGAATTGTTAGTATTTGGAAAGTGGTGAACAGTGGCAGCATCAATGCTCTTCATGGCAGGGGAAACTTTGTATCTAACTCTTCATAACCTCCACAGAGCCTGATGGGAGTAGAAGCCACACTTCAGTAGGCATCACAGGGTGCTTCATTGTCTCTGGCTATGTGCATGTTGTTGGGATGTGGATTATTTAGCTTGTATGAGTAAATGCCCCTCCTTCTCCATAGTCAGATATAACTCTTGGCACTGACTGAAGCACAACAAGGCTCACAACACTTGGCTCCCCACGTTAACTGGCTCCACATATTTTTTGTGGCTCCCATACTGGCTGATGCCACAGCTAAACCAACCACACTACGCCTCAAAAAACGAGCCAGAGATTATCCTCCCATTCAGCTCTCCTGGCACAGAGGCACTCAGAAGGTGCGAAGGGAGGGGTAAGGGTGGATCCACTGTGAGAATGAGGTGAAAGGGTTCTGGAGGAGGGAGGGTATTGTGTCTTTGGCTTATCCTCAGGGAAAGGAACCATACCTGCCGGCTCTAGGATAGTCAATCCTCCACCTGTTTAGAAATAAGCATGAATGTGGAGTTTCTGTCGTCACAAATTCTGAGTTTGTTTCACAATTTTTACACAATGTTGCCTGCACCTGGAATCAGTCAATGGACAATCTTCACAGAACAAAGGAGTTAAGTGCCTTTTTCATGGGCACAAATGTGATGGCGCATGGTTTTCTTGTGAGGAGACTGATCCAGCAACCTTCTGGGTTACCAGCCATGGCTACAGCCTGGACAACTACATACAACCAGATTTACCAGACATAGCCCACCAGTGATGCATGTAAATGTGCCAGCATATTACACTGCACATTTAACCCACACACATTCATGATGTCGATTACAAATATTCTAAATGAACGTGAGTTAATGTGACTCTAGCTTTAAGATGAATGCACCTTACTTTTACTTCGGGCATTTAGCTACATCACACATTCACCTTGCAATAAAATGATCTACAAGATCAGATTGCATGGCTTTTAATGTCAATGCACACTGCTGTCTGAGACACCAGGGGACATGCACTATTATTGTGAGAGAAAGGAACCACACCCTGCCGCAGGTGGCACTCAGGTGATTTAATCACAGGTGAGCTAGCAGGTTTTATAATGTACTCGGGGACAAAGATCCCCCCTGGGCCAGGAGTAAGAACTGCCTAGGGCAGGTCAGGGTTAAATTACTGTGTTGGGGCAAAGATTTGTGCTGCGAAACATGTATGCAGTCTATTCCAAGACTGTGGATATAATAATGCCTGAACAGAATATTCTTCCCTTCACTTTTTTTTTGTTCTCATCTCTCACTCTTCATTCTCACCCTCTGTCTTTCACTTCTCTACCACAGGTGAGGGTGATATTTACAAGCTTATCTATCTCTCTGTTCTTTCTCTGTTTAAGTTATGTTTCAAACTCTAATTAGCTACCTACGTAGGCAGCATTTTGAGGCATCAAACATGTTTCATAATACCAAAAAGTATTTATAGTTCTGTGTAAATACTGGTTATTTATTTGGAATTAACATTAGACTAGCTTTTAGCTTTGCAACATGCTAATGGCAAATTCTATCCAAATCAACTGTGTGAATCTGATCTCCCTTGCATAAAGAGCAATAACTGTATGATATAAAAAGTAAATTACCAAACAAGTACCTCATCACCTTTCACTTCCATTGAGAAGTTACCTTTGAAGGAAGCAAAGCAATTAACTTGTTTTTTTGTTTGTTTAGTTTTTTTTACAGAGCTACAATGGCACCTGTACTAAACCCCACACTTACACAATAGGGTGACATGTGATGTGAACCCACTACCCACAGACACATGAAACACAAAGTGCTAGGATGGTGACGGATGTGTGGGTGCATTTGGGCCGAATTTTTCCCTCTTTAAATGAAGAAGTGACATGGAGCTGTGCAGCCATGCCTGAAACTGGCGAATCAATATCAGACTACATTAGTTACTCTGGCATCAGAGCCTGCCAGGCCAGCACAGGATCAATGCCAAAACAGCAAGCCATCTCTTGATTTATCTTCCACTCTGCAACTCTGTCTATTTCTCTACCTGTCCAGCCAATCAGAACAATTTAAGCATGAATGGAAAGTTTACTCCATCTAGAGCAAGTAATGCAAAAAGACAGCGTTTCAATAAACAAGGATCTGGATCTTTGGTCAAAGTGAATATAGAAAAGAAAATCTCGCCTTAAAATTTTACATCTCAATCAGCAGCTAGTTTGGGATTTCAGAGCTGCTGGAGATAGTTGAGAAGGTATTGATCTTAGATATGTCAATCCGAGTGCTCGCTTGAGTGAGTGTAGAGTCTTAGCAGGATGCGGTGTGAGCGGACGCACACTGTCAAGCAGGATACCTAACCTGTTTTTTTGTTTTTTTTTAAGAAGACCCAATTCCCCTCCCTTACCTACTACAACTATAGTGTTGCTTTGAAGCATGGCCTGCACTCCTAACAAGTCCGCAGTAGGGCTGAAACGATTAGTCGACATTATCGACAACATCGACAATAAAAAAATTTCGACAAATATTTTTGTTTTCGAATAGTCCTTTAATCTTAAAAACAACTATTTGAAGGGTCTGCAAATAACGCAGTTTGACCAGTGGGGTGCTGTATCCAATACTGTAATGCAGTCGTCCCGGAACCAATCCAATAGAAGAAGACACAGCGCTTCGGAGTGCAAATGAAGCTGAACCCCATGACTTTAAAAAAAATTATGTCGTATGCAGGGCCACCAACTCTCACTCATTCAAACTCACGCAATTGACACTGTTCTCAAGCCACACGTCCATTTTCTCATGCAGTGAAAGACACAATGCAGAGCAAAGAGGACAGAGACAAAACACCGACAGATAAAGCAGAGCAGGTTACTTTTGATATATAACAAAGTCTCAGCTTTTAAATTCTGTCAATTTTACTACAGAATTCAAACAATACATGTGGTTTAAGTGCTCTTTAATGTGGCATGACAGATCGCTGTAGCGCCTCAGGTCAAGCGGCATGTGAACGATCATCTCTTTACTTTTTTTTTTTTCTACTATTACAGCACGAAATAAACATGAATGAAGTTCATTCAATGAATATCAAAAAAGCATTTTGAAAGATACAGTACAGCTTACTGAAATAAATCATCTCTAATGTAATCACTTAATCAGAGTTTCAACACCAGAAAGACGTCAATAAATCAGCTTGCAAACAATGTCACAAAACCTTACTTTTACCTCAGGAAAGCCATTCAATGACCATAAACTCGGTAGTTAGATAACAAAAGAACCCTGCAAAGGAGCATTTTTTCCAGATTTTTTTTTTTTTTTTTACAATATTTTTATTACATATTCATAGTTTTACTCTTATTAAAAAGTTATTGTTACAATTCCCAAACTTAAATGCACACTACCACTCATTGTAATGGTTGGGCTAATGATGACTTTTGAGGTGGAAAGAGCCTGAAGGAGATTGGTCTATTTATTCGGCTCGATATTCATTAAAAAAAAAAATTCAAAAGCTGAAGTGATTTCCTTGTTTTATTTATTAGTTAAAATGGGTATAAACTCAATGTTTTACCTAATTGCAAAATTTAGATAACTGATCAAAGCCCACTGTCAGATTAATCAGCGGAATAATCGATTAATCGTTCCAATAATCGTTAGATTAATCGATTATCAAAATAATCCTTTGTTGCAGCCCTAGTCCACAGTCTGGAATATAAAACAACTACCTATATAACTACAAAGAATAAAATTGTGTCCAACAAACACTTTTTTTGTCTATGGTCATGCTCGTTGTGTCTGTCTGCCTATCAGTGCAATTCATAACTTGAAACGAGTTAGTTTCAATACGTGCAATTGCGACTTGAATATACAACTTTAGATCTGCTTAGCAACCGCAGTCCTTGCCTTTTCTTCACCCAAACTTACACAAACATACACACTCACACATTCTTCCAATACAGAATCTGTAGATTTGTTGTCCCCTTTAGAGACAGAAAAGGCAGGAAAGCATCAGCCATATTCACAGAATTCCTTCTCTCTATTCCCCTGACTGATGCTTTTGCACAGGCCAGTAATCGCCAGTGCATGTCTCTTTTAATGGAGGCACATCAGCCCAGCTGCCTGTAGTAAATTGACTTGTTCAGTCTGAGGGGCCGGTGTGTGTGCGTACATGTGTGAGAATCTGATATATTTTATTTCAGAGGCATACACAGGATTTTAACGGAAGCCCTGGAATTATCCAATCGCTCAATCCCAGATCAGTGCTCTGACTAACCGCCCCACTTCTCTAGCGTGACACCATTACCCCTGCTGGATGCCTCTCGGCAGAGCCCTCACTGGTTTATCTCAAATAGAGCCTGCGAAGTGGAAGACTTGATAAAGACTCAACATAAACCATCATATAGGCTTTTGATTGACAGCTATAAAGCTCTCCTACACTAGAAATGTATTTATTATAGGAAAGCACTGATACAATACTATGTTATAATTATGAATAATATATTATAATACTTAATCATTTGGAGTATATTATGATTTATGTATTTCATTTATGTAAGCATCAATCTACAATATCATGTTTCAATAAAATTAAAACATTATAAGACATTTTATAAAATGGATTACTGTTTAGTCCTTTTGAAACCTGACATTGAAAGTGTATAATGTTTGAAAGTGATATAAAGCAGGATATTATCTGCTTCCAATTGCGGCCTAATCAGACAGATGATATTTAAAAACCACATACTCTGTTTCAGTATGTGCTATAGGCATATTAACAAAATAATGTAAAATTTGGTGCGATTTAAGTTAACATGAATTTCAATAATATGTGACCAATTGTTTGCTCTTCATGCTAGCAGCATGACTAAATACTTTAAGACATGAAAGAAAATGTTTTCTGAGAATATGATATTTTTGTAACCAGAAGTTAACAATAGTGGATGCAGTAGCTTAGATTAGTCATTTATTAGCCATGGGCGGCCTGACACCCCATACTGTCAAAGCTTGGGAAGTCCATGAGTTTGAGCAAAGTTCATACGTTCATTCAGAGAGAGATTTGACAGCGACAGACATAACAGAGAGAGAAATGGAGGGATTATTAACACTGACCTCTGAGAGGATTTCATTTAAATTACGAATCCTAATGAGCTGATCCATGGATGACACAACCGGGATTGTGAACTATTCAGAACTGAATTGAGAATGTATTGATAATTCAAGTTTAATTCCTGAATTTGAAATTATTTGAATTGAGGTAGCAAACAAGGATGCTAAACTGAAAATCTGATTAAAGCCTGGAAATAATCAAAAAGTTTCAGATAAAAAACTAATTAGATTTAATTTTTTGCTAAAAAATTAAAATATTTAAGATTCTGCATGTTACGATAGTAATATGATTTGTAATATATAAAAAGTATAAAAAAAAATTTAAAAAAAGAATAATTTTATACATATCAGGGAATAAATAGGCATAATTAGTCAGAATTAACTCATAAATACTGGACTAATAAAATTCCTCCATTGTGTGACTGTTAAAATTGTAATTAATTTTTCTGTCATTCTAATTCATCATCCTGTGGCCTATTCAATTCAAATTCCTACACACAATTTGAACGGGAGCCAATTCTTGAAATTCTGCATGAAAAAGCAGAGAAAACAAGAGAAGCCAAGCAAGGGAGGAGGGGAAAACACTGCAGTAATACAGCTGAAGTATCTGTTCAGTGAGTGGAAAACCAAGGGTGGGAGGATGGGTGGGCTTAACTATTTAATCTCTAAATCGAGATGAGAATCGCTAAATCAGATTAATACCAAATCAGAACAACACAAGCAAGATCGGCTCCCATTTATTGATTTCCTTTTTCTTTAGTCGGCTGATTCAGGCATTTGATTCGAAACAGAACAGGATTTTCAGGGGTCTGAAGCAGAAAATTGCACCTGTGCTTTACAGATAAAACAAGAACTCCATTTGGACGGATGGGAGGGAGAGGTTCGTGTGATCAGGGACCTGGAAAACAAGTGTGTGTACCCGCGCCGCATGCATACGCACAGAGACAGTCGCAGGTGCACACAGACAAATACGTTCTGCACTGAGACATCATACACCCTCATCCTAAGGATGCTGAGGCTAAAAGTTCCCAGTGCAGAGTCACTTTCAGGTCAACCTGATGCTAAAAACCCACTCCCATTAACACACTTCACGCAGGCCTACCTAAAGACCCTCCATAAACAAAGAGAAAGAGAAGGAGGGAAAGCTTGCGCGTGCGCGCATGTGTGTTAATTTAGCACTTACTCTGTTTTTAGTGTTATTTGTGCAGTCAGCTGTGCAGTGGAGAAACACTCCGCGCTTGTCACATCCACTCCATTATTTAGATCAGGAGCTCTCACTCATGTTTAATTCACCAGCGAGAGGCTACGCCGCATCCAGACAGAGCCGCACAGCACCACCTAAATGTGCACTACAGACTCAGCCAAAAAACACAGTGGTGGAAGTCCTGCGAATGTGACATTAAGCATTTGCATTTCAAAAGGAAAACACTTTAAGTAAAACCCTTTATGCATCACCAAGAAACTTAGGGAGAATTCAGTGTAGACAAAAAGACAGTGTTGTATATCTGCAAATGCAAAACATGCAAATCACATACTAACACACGAAGCATGCAGATAGTGATTCCCCTTCTTGCAGGCCGGTTGTGAGAGGAGGATGCTGCAGACTAAGGCTGGGCGGTATGACGATATATATCATTACCACGGTATTGCGGTAAGTAAATATCACGGTATGTAAATATATAACACTATTGACACTTCAGAGTGATGAAATGCATGAATGAAAATATAAAGAGCAGGGCGTGCTTGATGTTAAAGTGCCCCTATTATGGATTTTTGAAAATGACCTTTCATGTAGTGTGTAACATAGCTCTAAGTGAATGAAAACATCCTGCAAAGTTTTAAATCTGAAAGTTCACCGTATATAAAGTTATTGACTTTTAAAAAGTAAGAGTCGACTCTGAGTCAATGAATTGAATCGATTTTCAAACGAGTCATAATCCGTTTCGTTGTGACATCGAGACGGAACATTAGCGTATTGCGCGCACGGACACACCAGGGAAAACTTGAACCTCAAACCGGCAGCTGATTCCTGTGGATACTGGTCTGGATAGCATCATGTCGAGAAGACGCTGTTCTCTACAATGTGAAGGTAAAGCCAGTTTTTTTCACTGCCCAAGGACGAGCATGTGAAGAATCAGTGGTTAAATTCATCTTTACCACGATACCACAGCAGTAATCCTAAACTTTGCATTGAACTAAAGAGTTCAACGCAGGATTCGCAAACCGCTAAATCTTGAAAGATGGTGTTCAAAATACTTAGTTTTCAGTTTAATATTGTGTAGGTCTCCTGCTAACTGGTTAACTCACATTATTACGGTCTTACTGAAATACTTCTGCTGATCAGTTGTGGGCCACTATTGCCTATAACTGTGTATATTAATGCAGATCGTCTGTCGTTCTCACTACTTTGAGTAAAGATTAAGCATGGAGCAAGATTTGTTTTACCAACGTTTATGTTACAGTCATTCACACTAGAGCTCGGCTAATGTATGCACTGCTATTTCCAAATGTTCACCGCAATAAATTAGAAAAATACTCGGTAAATAAATAAGTATAAGTAAAATAATCGGTTTATTGATGGACATACACTTGTTAATGCTGATGGTGAGGAATTACAGTTGCACCATCCCATAAGGTACCTCAAACTGAGTAGTGTATCACTGAGAAATGTCCTGCTAGAGTTGTCCTTGCGATGGAGGTTCGGGTTGAATGAATAGTTTCATCATCCAATGTTTCGTCATCGGACTCGTGCTCACATTGATATGGTAAAATCAACGTCATTGTTCGTTACTGTGTTTAGTTTACGGTGTAGGAAGCCTCAGGACAAGCAGAGCTGACGATCTTATGGCAATGGGCATGTAGACCAATCACAAGACTGAGCTGTCTGGCCAATCAGAGCAGCTCGCGGAGAGGGGGGATTTAGAGAGATTGATTCATCTGACGAGACGTTTGAGAATCATTGAAAATGTGGTGATGTGCAAATGTATATTATGAGAAAATTAAACAGTTTTTGACCTTTGATGCATATAAACCTGTTGTAGGAGACTCCAAAACAACATTAGGAAACTTTAAAATAGCATAATAGTGGCCTCAAATATTATGAACAGTCTAAGAATGTTCCACGTATGGTTGAAAATACCATCTTTGGCCTAGAAAGATAACACTCTGGGAGTCAAGACTATAAAGAGGAAGGATGCCCTCCCTTCACTGTCACACTCTGCAGCCACTCTGTGTGACTGTATGACTGCTGGCCTTTTCTTGCAAAAAAAAAAAAAAAAAAAACTCAAAGACATTTGGAAATCTTATTCAGTGATAGAATTTTGTTTGCCACCACAGTCTCAAATGTACACAGGAGGGTGTAAACCAGATGTATCATGGATCCATGCATTTGGTCTTAAAGTGACAGCAGCCTAATATATCTGCTGCTCTGTGTCATTAATGTGAAAAGAACATAGAGTGAATACTATGCAATATTTTATTTTACATTTGATTTAAAATTTCTGTACAAATTTCTAACTGTTAAATAAACCTATTATACCTGAAAAACGTAATTAATAAAAACAAAATTGTTAGATTGTATTTGTCCTATTGTTTGTAATTTGCTTATTTTCTTATTTTTAACAACATAAATGAGATAAAATAACCATATAGTGATATATATATATAGATTGTATTTGTCCTATTGTTTGTAATTTGCTTATTTTCTTATTTTTAACAACATAAATGAGATAAAATAACCATATAGTGATATATATATATATATATATATATATATATATATATATATATATATATATATATATATATATCGTAAAATCAAATCTCATATAGTGAAATAAGATTTATCATACCGCCCACTCCTACTGCAGACTACCATAATCTGGTGTAATTTATTGCAACGGTATGAAAACGCTCAATTTGAGTCTTACTCACTTGATAGTGGATAAATGTTCCTAAAAAACTTCCTAAATATACTTGAGAAGCAGCAATGAATAATTTAGAATATATATTTACATTCACACAATGTTATCTTTAATGTGAATGGTTGTTGTCTTGCTGACAGAATCATTTTTTTTATTTTATTTTTATTTTTAATAAACAAGCTCAAATGTGCCACTGCAGTAAGACAAAATACCTTTAAGATACAATCTATGAAAACAAGTCTTAATATCTTAAGCAGTGTTGCTCCAAGTAAATGCTTCATTAAAAATATTAAAAAAGGTATACAGATGGGTATATGTTTAAATAATGACACATAGCAATGAAATGTTTCAGGCAATTATGTTTTGTTTTTTTATAATATACAAAACATACATTCTCAATGAGCCTCATTTATACATGTTTTGTGGTAAAAAGAATGACAATGACGCTTCACAAGCAAAGACGGTATTTGGTTAAACTGGGTTATGGCTGGTTAGGGAGTAAGATGCAGGTTTTTGTGATAAAAAAAAAAAAAAAACTCTTGAATATGACAAACCCATATTAATAAGGTACAAAAATTAATTGCGCTTGCATCAAAATCCCCACTGCGCACAACACTGGAGTTTCAACCAGTGTCTCAAATGCTGCTTTAGCAGTCTGCAGGGGTTGCTAGCAGTAGTCCATGAGGTAAATTCACCATAGTAATATTATTTGACTGTCATTCTCACTGTTCTTTCTAAGCTCGGGGCAGCTTTCCACGCATCACCCCAGTACAAAATAGACCTCCAAGGGAATTGGATGGAGCTCTCATCTGCATGCTAATGTTTAACCATCCAACCCAAATGTCTGTATAATCACTTTCACAGCAGAACTCCATCCGGTGAGCATCCCCCGCCAAACGCTGAGCCATGTGTCACTGTCAGACAGTTACGACTATTTCTCTCTAAGGAGGACAGACAAACAGACTGAAAAACACGCAATAAAAAACTTCTCCTGGCCTACATGTGACCTCTTGGGGTTAAGCAGCACTTATTGAGGTTTGGCTGATGAGTTCTACAGGTTTTTCACCCATACAAGCTCCATGATCCTTTGGGAAACACCTGCTTCTGGTCAACGTCCGCTTTTATGACCCTGTTTCATCTGTCTTTTGGTTTTCAAAAGATCCACTTCAAATAAGAACACACCCCTGTCTTCCAATTATGGCACATTCAAAAAGGCAATCAGCACAAAGACATTCAACTGTAGACCATTGAGGTCAATTTCAGTGTGAACAAGCCAATTGTAAACAACTGAATATAGCTAACAATCAAGAAAAGTGTTTTTTGGCCGAAGTATTTTACATTTTTATTCAATAAATATTACAAAACTGAAAAGGAGAGCAACTACTCAAAGTAAATCCCTCCTGTAGTGGATACCAGAATGTCCACAGCAAGTCTTTCACACAGTAAGCACCAATAAGCAACAAGCCTCCCGGGTAAACAGAACCGAAGGTGTATGAAAGCAAAATTATTCATATTTTGCAGAATCAAGTTTGCATGGTGCCAAGTTATTACTTGGATTACATTTCAGAGCTATAGACAAATTCACATTCAGAATAATTGCATTTCTGTGGTTGATGCTCATCCATCATTGGAAGTGTTCATTCCCCCAAAATGTTTAATCCAACTAAGATAGGGATTTGGAGTTGAGAAAATCACTTTAACCAGCCTGAAGGGCAATGATCTATATGAGTGAACATACCACAGAGACCTGTCCCAGCCTCCCGCATTCCCAGAATGCACAATACAGCAAAGACAATTAAAGAGCAATGAGAAAGAAAGTAAGGCAAGGGGGGCCTGGCTTACAGTATATATAAAATTATCATGATGCCACAACAAGCAACTGTGCTTCCGTGTTCGTCAGACAAGCAGCGTTTAGTGATCAATATAAGTACTTAATTAGACTTAATAAATGCTAAGTTACTTTAAACATTCAAAATAAAATGCAAATATGCATTTTAAGAACAATGCATGTTTTTATTTTCATATTCTTTGCAAAGGCCCTAAATGTGATAATGATGACCAGTGTCCATGAACAAAGTCATCATTTTGCCAAATCCTGGCCCTGATCTATCAATAATGACAGAAATCTAGTTTATGAAAACAGGGTGAGCAACCTCACGCACAGCAATTATTGATCATTTCCAGCTCAATTTGAATGAGGCTCTAATTTTAAACAGCTCTTTTTCAATGTACCTGAAAAAGTGTGACCACCGACACTTTTCATACTCCCATAAAATCTCAACTTTGCGACCATGTCCTCATTATAATGACGGACTGGCGGCAAGTACCCATCAACGCAACTATAACACAGCCAACTAATGTGACGTATTTTGAGTGAAGTGTTTTTTTGCGAGACATTTGTGCATTGAGCGGATTGAGTATGCTGCTGCTGTTTTGGCACAGTCCATTTCATCTTAAGCACCGCTTTGGATGGTTCATGTTAATAGCTTTCTACGCTGTTAATTTCAAGAATGACTGGGCAGACCCCATAGATCACTTCTGCTTGATGATGAGGGGTACACGATAACCTCTCCTGCTCTCTTACCTGTAAATCTCACCTTACTTTGTTTTACACTACAGTAATTAAAAGCTATATTTACCCAGATAACAATAAAAATGGCTTGGTTCCAAAACCTAGTGAGCTGCCTTGCTGTCTACATAGGTGACATACTAAGACCGCTCTACATAGTCAACATTTCTGTGCGTCATAAATATAGCAAAGTGCACAGGAGACTCAATTCACAATTGATTTCAACAGAGTTGATATGTTGCTAACAAGAGATGCTCAGGTAGACCAGCCATAAATCGGAACCGGACGGTTGCTGATTGTGTGTTTAGTGCAAAAATCGCCCAGTTTTTCATTTTATTTTGGCCAATCTCTATTCTGGACTTGATGGCATTTCTTTTTTTTTTTCAGTATAAAGCCTGTTTATAAGTGCAGCACTGCATTGTGAACAGCGGTAACCACATTTTTAAAGAGATGTTTCAATATTAAAAAAATATGATGTGCCATGTTGGATTTTTTTTAACTGAGCTGGTCAAAATGCATTATGAGATTGCCTTCTCCACAAAAAAAAAAAAAAAAATGTAATGCTGCCTTTTAGCTTTAAAAAAAACAGCACCGTAATTACATTTTGGAACACCCTTCATGTTAGGAGCTCACCTATGATACCTTAAAATCGTGCCTATAAAGGTTTTGGAACAGAGCCAGTGTCTTTGCCAAGTCTGCAGCATTTGAATAGAGCAAACTGATGCATTTGATAACAAGATTTCAGTACAGGATTGTGAAAGAGAATGTTTAATACTGAACAAGGCCACTTTAAATGAAATACAAAAACACTTTGCATAAAGCATATTAAATCAAGCTCAGTGGGAGAAATAGCACAATCCTTCTTTGAAAAATAAATACATAAATAAAACAGAACACAAACTAACATTTTAACTCATTTAATATGCATGACTAAACTCCGGTTCAATGAATGTGCACACTGGCAGATGAAATCAATAAACAGAAACTGGCTTTTTAATGCAACACATTGTTAAACACCGTCAAAGAAAAGCGGTTAAAAGTGTGAAACGGCATCAAAGCGTAACTGCAACTGCTAAAATCAGGTCCCTTCACCAAAACAGTTCATGCTTATGTAATATACTCTGATGTGAATTGAAAATGGTTTAAAATGGTATGGGACTCCTGTCAAGGCGAGTAACCTAATGCAAAAGTAATGAACACTTTATTTGGGAATAAAGCAGATTTTCAACACATTTGGAAATACAATTGAGGAGTGTTAACCATCTGTCTGACTTTACCCCAGTTTCTCATGGGTGGAGTGGAACAAGTGATGGTTTTACACCCACACACACTTGTTTGCCAGCTAAACCATCCATTGTGGGGGTCACTACAGCTTGTATATCACTTAGACCTTCAAAGAGGGCTGACATTAATAGGCTCACCTTTTGACCTCAAAGTGAATGACCAAATTCCTGTCATTGCACATAAAGAAAAGAGTAAAGCCATTTGACGTGAAAGGGAGTCAAGCTTTCGCAGCAAACAACGTATATTTCCCCCTCGCTGAACACTTTTGAGCATTTGTAATCTTCCTAGTGCACATACGTGAAAGACCCTGGGCGATCTGATATTGCTCATCGTAGCAATTTAGAGAGCGTTGGCAAAACTCACAAATTAAAAACGCCACTCAAACATGGCTTTCACAGTCAATGGGATAATCAAAACATGCAAGGGAGGGAATATCACAAGATGTTCTTCTTCTCTCTCTTGATTGAACCACTTCAAACACGATTCCTCCAGCCAGGAAAATAATCCTGATCTTTTACATGAACCACAGGATCATCTCTACACAAATCAGGCAAGACTTTGTGATCAAAGAGCAGAACGCAGAGAATCAGCTGTCGTTCTCTGCGAAAAGGGGACTCATGGGTAACAAGGCCAACTGGGTATTTGTTCCATTCTGTGACATTCTGGTAAGTAAAATATTAAGCCGACCTAAAAATCAGAATTGACCCTATTCATTTTTCGCCCTATTCATAGTTTGTCTAATTGTGAACATTTCATCTGAAAAAAGTAGTGACATCTATATTTTACATATTTTATATACCGTAGCACTTTATTTTACAGTCCTGTTCTCCATGTACATAAGATGTACTTAGTATACTCTAATTACAATAACTGGATAATAACTAGGTACTAACCTTGAACCTACTCCTAAACCCAAAATTAACCCCTGTAGTTACCTTATATTACCCAGTTCTTTTTTAGGCAAGTACGTACACATAAGTACCCATACTGTAAAATTGCACTGATAAAGCACCTTTCATATAGTACATGCAGTAGCTGAAAGTGCTTAAGAAACAGGTGAAAAAGCATTTTGGGCATTCAGCCATTTTCTACCCCAGATTAACTCGACTGATTCCGACACGTACACGCAAACCACTTTCCTAGGTAGGTCACCTTGAAACAGCCCTCTTAGTAAAATTGATGTTTGTGGTGGGCTCAAATAATTAAGGTACAGATTAGAGCTCCTCCATGAAATACTCCTTAAATCGAGCAAAACTATGATGAATGCTTATTTTCTGAAGCTTTAAAAAGTTTTCCATTTCGTTAATGGAAAAAAAGTATTGCTAAAAAAGGTATCACAGGAGGAAATTACGATTTACGGGTCAGTGATGGTTTGCCAAACACTGGAGTTTAGGAGAAATTATCCATCTAGCATCTGTTTTACTCTATAGGGAGAGCTATAAGTCATGTAATCACTATCAAACAGCACAGCCCGTTCCTTTACTCTTCTTTCATCCTTTGCATTGCTGAATGAATTTTAGCCACAAAGAAGAGTTATCCATCCGTTGTGTTTTTATATGAACAAGGAGAATTAACAGCACATATATGTTGTATCACAGCCCAACATGTGTTAGTTGAAATTCACTGTACACACTTTATGACAGAATGCAGGAATTTGATGTGTTCCTTGAGGAAAACCATCCTGGTAAAAAGGAAGAGCCAAAAATTAGCATTCTGTCATCATTTACTCACCCTCATGTCATTCCAAACCTGTATAAAATCATACAGGTTTGGAATGACATGGGTTAGTCCATTTTTACTTTTTTTCACTCTGATCATTCTGCGGAACACAAAAGAAAATATTTTTGAAGAATGTAGGTATCCAAACACGGTTGGCCACCGACAATTTCACAAAAAGAAAGAAATTCATAAAAACCTGTGAGGTTAAGAAAGCATCAATCTATTGATTCATCTAGCCTAGCGTTGAGCAATTTCAGACATTATCAATAGATCAGAGCACCCGAGAGATTCCTCAGGCCGCATTACAACCAACAGGCTGCAAATTGCCCTATTAATAGATTAGCCTGACGGGTTCCAACTTGGCAAAAAAAGGGGACGTGAATCTCAGAGCAGATAACATTATAAATTACAACACTTCAGCCCATGCTTTTCAATGGGAGAGCCTTGGGCGTCAAATAACAGCAAGCAGAACCGCATCCATATAATTCATTATGCTTCATTATTTTACTCAGCTTCACAGCACCGCTAATATTCAGCTGTACGTGTAGCTGCACGTGAAGTAACCAGCTCTGACATGAACATGTTCACATAGATTTGATTTATGCTGAGTGATTGTTTTGCTTCAGAAAGAGAAACAATAACCAGATGTCTTCTAAGACCCCCCATTCCAGCTGTTAATTGCATGGCAAGTGTCTAGTAAACACAGAACAGAGGTGAACAAAGAGGGATGTGTTCGCTACGCCCGGGTTGTGTATATCATTAGATTTCCAAGGTGTCTTGTCAACAGAGCATGCTTGGGTTTGTTTTCTCAAGGATCTTGTCTGAACGGATCTTTGCGACTTTTCTATGCTCTCATAACCTCTCCCACCATTTTTAGTATGTATTATGACTTTGAAGTCTTAAATTATAGGCTACCCTGGATTTTTTTTTATAGTTCTATGCATATCATTACTGTCAAGAAAGTTAAATATTTTGCTCCATTAAGTTACCAGTCCTTGCTAATGGTGAGAAACGCAAGCCAATTAATTCTTTAGTCATCCCTTACCCACAGGAACAAATGCTCAAAATGCTGACTCTTATTACAGTGTGCCACCATCGACAATTTTGCTTCTAGTTCCTGCATCATCTTGCCACACGAGTCATTTGGTTTTATTACATCACATGACAAAAAAAAAAAAAAAAAAGTCTACGGGAACTGAATCTGAAAGCAGCCTTACAGGCACACAAACATTTGGTCACCGTTTGATTCCAAAAAGGCTGTTCCGTTTCTGGAGTCACGCCAAAAGCAACATGTCAAAGCTATTTGAGCTAAGATATTTGCAACTGTAAAATGTGCCATATATTACATGAAGCTTAGTGATAAAATCAACTCATTATGGTACGATCTAGGCATTCTTTGAGTCTTGCACTACAAAGAGCAGCAGAATATTCTTGAAATATTCAAGGATGCAGGGATGTCTTCATCACTTAAGAGTGGAAAAGCGAGATGATAAAGGGAAGAATCACCCAATGAAAGGAGGTGCAAGGGTTATTATCACATAAGCCTTTCACTCAGTTGACCCTGAACAGCTGTTTTGACTGGCTTAACTTCTTCTACAGAGCCACTAGGGGCAGGCCGGAAAAGCGATCTAAGACCAACCAATATATCAGACAGTTTGTTTACAACATTAAAGGTCAGCAGTGCAGTATTGATTGGAAAATACACACTCAAGAGCAGTTTATTAAAAGACACCTAATGCTGGGCCAATAGTAGTACTGTCTCTGAGTCTCTGGGGAACGCAAATGAATTGAATACTCTTGCTGATAAGGGAAAGGGATGCTTTTAAAGGGAAACTGTATGTTTGAATTAAAGGTTACTATGTCATTTCATGTGATCTATTAATTTTACAGGAAGGAAGTTCAGGTAAAGAGGATGAACGAGGGAGGGCGGCTACTATGATCTTCACAGAGGGGTCACACCCATATATCACTCACGGACAAAGCAAGTGTTTTTAATCTGACAGCCAAAGGAAAGTTAACTAATTCCAACTCATACTTGACTAGAACAAAAGCTGTTGCACCTTAGAACATTATGAAGCATATTAATTGTCAGAACTATTTGCAAAAATATTACAAAAAATAGCTAAGTCATTAAATATCTTTGTTTGCAACTATACATTCTGTCATGACTACTCAATTTTTAAAAAAGTTCACTTGAGATTGATGATTTTTTTAAAGTGTACATTATGGATCAATGAAATAAGGATGCCTGAGAGGAAGTCAAAATTGTTTGATACAAATGATGTTTTTACCCCCAGGAAAATATTAATAATATTAAAAAATAACTGTTTTAAGAAAAATAATAATAAAACAGCTTATTTTTACAGGCTGAATAATTTTACACCAAGAGGTGCGTATATTCATCATTAAATTGTAATGTGAATGATTCATCGCTATGGGTTAGGCTACTTGATCCGTCTTCATCCATGGCACTCAATTTGACATCTGGCGTCAAACGATATTGTCGAACAAGGACTACTAAATAAATTATCACTTGTATGTGTAAACATGAATACCCTTTATCTCTTAAAATGATTTGAAAACTAACATCTTTTGTTCCCTTATATTACCTGCAGCTCTTCAATAACTCACAATTAACAAGCAGAACACATATTCTAGCGCAGCATCACTATCGCCATCTGCCTGTATCTTATGTTTCCATGCGTTCAGTTCGAGTCCGTTTATCTTAATTATGGCAACACTGTATCATCAGAGAGGTTTAGCCTAACTTTAAACAGTTATGAACCGCATAGTATTTTAAAGATGCCGGATGGCGGTGTCACTAAATGACAATAGCGCACATTTGACTGACAAACATCCTGCAGTTGAGCTCATGGACTTACCTGGAGCGTTTAACGCGACCAACAGGACAATCCAAAAAGTCGCCAACATTGCCATCGCGCCTCACGCCAAATATCCGATCTGATATTGCGATCTGAAAAGAGCGATCCGTTGATTCATGCAACTTCAACACAATCCACTTCTGTCCACCCCTTCACTATACGACAGAAAGTCAACTGTTAGTAAAACTGCATTCAATGAAGAGTTTAGCACAGCCAGGAATCTAGATCACATCCAAAGCCCGTGTAAGATACTGATCGAATCTGATTCTGCAGATGAAAAGTCCGCTCGACGAGGCGGAGAAGAAGCAGACAAGTTCAGGGATCCTGCATCCCAAGCGTTGAATCCAGTGCGGCTGCTCAACCCCCTCAAAACAAAAGCGCAATAACAGTGAACCCTGAATAACGGGGGCGTTTAATGCATCCGTTCCGTTTGCTCCTCAATACAAGTATGTTTAACAAGATTCTGTACTTTTTTTTGCGCCGTAGTAACCAGAATATGTCCTATAAATCCCAACGGTCCCGGTCTGTTCCCTCAGTTTGGGAGTGTGAGGATTATCAGATTATTTTTGTTGGGTGCTGAAGATGTTTCAACGGACCTGAAATCCGTTCCGAACAATTTTTTTTCCCGAGAAAACGGACTGATTCTCCAGAATATGGCAACAATTCCGTGGTTTGGCGCACTTCAGGCACTGCTGCCACAACCTTAACTGTTCTAGTAGCTGATACAAGCGCGAGGAGAGATCCGAATCAAGGTGACGTCAGAAAAAGGCGTGGTTTCAACTGTAGTGTAGGAGGAGGATTTAGTTCATTGTTGCCATGTCCGCTTATATTAAGCGACTCTGTGCTTGGTCTTGCTTATGGCAATGGTGGTCTACAGTTTTTGTGGGTCTTATTTCCAGATTACAATCACATTTTTGGGGGTTTGGTAGTGCATAGATATACCCATATACTATTTAAGCCACACTCATAACATTAATCAGTTAGTTTGTTTTCCATGTTGTCCCATATTAAGGGTTGACAAACTGACAGCGACTTGCAGAGACAAAGCAATTTACTGGACATCAGTTATTTTCAGTAAGATTTGGCGATTTCCAATAGCGCGAGCCAAGGGACCATGTTCCCCTATTCACATTTTCTCAGAAGCGGAAGTTTTTAATAATCTTAATTTTTACATTCCCAATTGATCCAATGACAAAAGATAAAATCCACAAAAGCCTTTCTATGAGTTTCCAAAAGAGGAAAAATAAATAAATAATGAGAGCTTGATCACAGTGGTCAGAAGAGAGAAAGATTTGCCACTACTCCCCAAAAATGGTCAAAAATATAGATTTTTTGATAGAGACTGAAGTATCTGAAACGCATCCAATAGCCTACTCATTTTCTGCAAAATACACGATACATGATACCATCTGCGCTTTCTCATTGCTCTCTCATCTCTCCGACAGCGAGTTATGGACTCTTCTCCCCTCACTCATTCATTTAATTTGCTCCAGATGTATATGGTTGGTTACAGGACTTGAATTTCGACTTGATTGCTCGTAATTTTACTCATTCACACAGATTTCGTGCTCACACCCAACGTGCGCGTGCATAAAGCTGCTTATTGCATTTAAACAGTCAAATACACACAAAATACTGTCAAAATGCCGGTTTTGATGAATATTCATGTAAATTCAGTCAGTTATGTTTTAAGTGAAATGTAACTGTATAATTGATCCGTCAGGTCTTGAAGTGACAGCAGCCTGATAGGTTATACCTGCTGCCAAATTATGAGATAATATTAAAAACATCTATATGGCAGTTTTTACCAGTAGCACCTCACTGCGGTACACGAGATCCAGAGGGCGGAGTTGGATCCAGATCTAAGGGGTGGAGATTGGTAGGTTTAGGGGTGGGTTTAGGGATCAGGGGGTGGAGATGGGTTTAGGTATATGCAAGGTGGGAGGAGTTGGATCTGGATCCAACTCCTCCCCCTGGATTTTGTGTTCTGCAGTGAGGACCATCTAGTTTTTACCTATGTTATCAATGTCAAAACTGTGGCCAGTGAAAATGCTAAGTGGCTACTTTGGAAAACCACAAAAAAAAAAAAAAAAAAAATTAAATAAAATTAAATATGAGAAAAAAAAGTTAATGTCAAGCCCTTTATATATATTAACAGATGTTAACCGTGGAAATTC
Organism: Leuciscus idus; assembly: GCA_021554675.1. NCBI lineage: Eukaryota > Metazoa > Chordata > Actinopteri > Cypriniformes > Leuciscidae > Leuciscus > Leuciscus idus. The sequence goes on from CM038634.1 coordinate 7,499,203, forward strand.
GCCATCACAGTCTGTGAAAAAGATACAACAAGTGATGAAACAAGTAGAGCGCACAACTTTATGTAAATAAGCAGCAATATGATGCATATTGTGTTTTCTCAGACCAAGTTGACCGTTTTCCCGAGTAAGATCTGGCAACACTGATTTAGTCGCCATTGCGCAAAGTTAACTCTGAGGGGAGGATTAATTTCACAGAAACGATAAAACAATATATGCTTAAAGAGATCTTCTACACGATAAACCGGAAGATGTCAACGTGATATTATTATATGTGAGATAAAAGGTTGTCGGGAACAACTTATTTCACCGCCAAAATGACTATTTTGTGTCTACGACCAGCTTCTTTCATTAACAAGCCATCAGTCAAGACTTTGAGGGAATTTGCGGTCGTAACGCCGAGGTTTGCAGTCAGTGCTTTGCTTCACTCGATGCAGCCATTAATGACTTTATCATAATGTATTAACAGTTGTACCTGTTTCCATTTCATGAATTGATTTCAGGTAGGACAGTCTGTGTGTGACAGAATGTGAGGTGATTGAGTGGAAGCAGTAGAATACTTCCCTCTGCTGGTCACCTTCTTATGACTCGGTGAGTTCCTCCGGGTAAACCATGGGGAATTAGACATCAGTGTGGATTTTACCCTTACTGAAATAATGTCTTTACAGACCCTATGCATCAATTTACTTCACGTGAGGGCAAATTACATTGAAATGTATCAGCAACAAGAAAACAAGCAACCTGGTTGAAAAAGACCGAAACAAATGCCTTTCCTAACCAAAAAACAAAACAACAAAACAACCATAAAATCCTGTTGCATTCAGCTGTCTATTGATAATGAAGGTAAGAACTTAACCTTTAAAGGGGCATAATTACCTCAGTACTTTATTTATTTAATCATTTCCCAGCATTAACAACTAGCCTATTTCATTCATCTTTATGTAAAATATATTAATACTGTACCTCAAGGTCAGTGGGCCTTCTCATAGCCAAGATATTTAGTCAATGCCAGAGTTTTTATATTAATAGTATTTGCATGGTTTATTTGCTTTTTTTTTTTTTTTTTACCCACTCACTCACTGTCCCTTTCTGTATCCCCCAAGATACAAAAATCATTGAAGTCTTTATTTTTTCTGATCTGATGTATTGTAGCATACGCATTGATAACACACTAAATTGGGGCATTTAAATAGGGGGATGCAGAGAAGGCAGAAACATGTGAGGAAAAGAGAAACAAACTAAATAGATTAATAATAACACAATATGTGTGGTTTGCACTGCAAGTGAGGAAATTTGACAGAAATATTTACAATGTTAGTGTTATGGGGCCAAAATCCCCCAAAAAAGAGGACTTTACTCTGGAAGCACCCAAAGTCGCTTATAAAAAGCAGACACTGAACACTGAAATCTATCCAAACCCCAAAAGGGGCTGGCAAATAAATGACCAAAATCTTGGTTGCCTCCAAGTTCCAAATAAAAAGAGAAAATAATCAAATGAAACACAGGTGCATTTTATTTTTAAAATAGTTTGTATATTGGAACATCTAAAATCTATCCAAACCACGGGGCTGGCAAATAAATGACTAAAATTGTGGTTGCCTCCAAGTTCCAAGAGAAAATAAAATTCATCTGTTTCATTTGATTATTTGTAAAATATTTAATTTAATGGATCATCCAAAATCCATCTAAAACCACATAGGGGCTGGCAAATAAATGACCAAAATCGTGGTTGCCTCCAAGTTCCAAATAAAAAGAGAAAGTAATCAAATGAAACACAGGTGAATTTTATTTGTAAAATATTTAATTTATTGGATCATCCAAAAATATGCATTATAATATGAAATATGAAGTCAGAAATTATAGTCAGAAATGATCAAGATAGACTCTAAATTATAAAGATAGTTCTGACACTAAATTATGAGTGAATATTCCCTGCACATTTGAGGCTGTTGTAAAATAGCCAATATACACGTGTCTGCAAATGCGTTGAATTATAAATGAATATGGCAAGTGGTGACACTTTAAACAACAAACTTTATTTAGTCTTTGTGTCTGACTCCTTTCAATAACAATTTCTCTGTCATCTTAGCCTGTTTGGGACACATCGAGCTCTGTATTTTTGCACTATTCATTGTTTCTTTGTCACTATCATGTGTAAATAATGTAAAGCAGTCTTGCACACTGATAGCTGCACAAATATATCTACAGCAGTATAAATGATGCAGCAAAATATCTACCGGCTGACACAAGTCTACCATCGCACAGTATCAATGCACCACCCAGCCTTACTGCCACATTGTCACAATAATCTTGAAATGAAAAAGTGATAGTAACAGATGCAGTTTTCATGTGATGAATGGAAGCAAATTCTTTTAAAAAATGCATAAAATATGATGGCAATATTGAACTCACAAGATACAGTTTCCCATGCGCCGTGGGTGGGAGTTTCTCTCAACAATTTACAAATTGGGATGACTGATTTTATTCATCAAAACATTCATTCTGAAGTGTTGATGGAACAACACTGTTTAGTTTGTAGGATCTGGTGTTTGATTCATAGAGGAACATGTGGAGCCTCCAAAACATAGAAAGCTTGATCTTCATACTCTGTTCTCTATATAAATGACCAGGGACAGAAAAAAAAGGAAAAAAGGGACATTCATCTGCACTGAATATGAGCCATACATTCCTTCCATTGCACCATTCTCTCACATTTAGAAATGACCTATAAAACCCACACATGACCTAAAAGTTTACCCATTGCATGAGAGTTCAACCCTTTACTGTTTGTTTCTACAATAAACAAACACTCCTTTCTCCTCCCATTTTCTCTGCCACAAATACAAATGTGAAAGTTTAGACACACACAAACGTGCAGTTTGGCCATCCATTGTGGGGCTCCATGAGGTTGTATGTACATACATCTCTAAATATCACACCCATGGGAGACAAAAACAATCACAAATACACAATATTTATTACGGTTTGTTCCACCCCAATATCAACAAACACAGCTGAGCATCGAAAGACTTTCTGCAGCAGAATGGGATCATATGCACATTTGAGTCTCTTAAATGATTTAATGGTTACTGAACGGGCCACCTTGTCGATATCGTGTGTGTCAGAATTACAGAAGCTTTACACCCCGATGAACCTCATTTATAAGAATCAACACTAAGGACCATGCTATTGGATATTACTTAACTCATGACTGATTTAATGATTATGGAGTAAGGCTGTATCCAAATATGCATACTTCCACAATATATAGTTGGCGAAAAAAAGAATATCCGAATTCACATTATTCATAAAACAGTGGATAATAAGACTGTTTATGACTGTTCACCAAAGTGTTTTTTTCTTTTTTTTTTCCCTAAGGCCAGCATTTAATTGTTTTCAATGGGAGCACCAAATATAAAATCGGCAGCAGCGTGACGAGGAGCTGAGCGTCTATTTCATGCTGAGCGCTTGTCTATTTTTTGGTTGCAGAGTTTAAATGTTTAAACTCTGGGAAAAATATAGATGCTGACTCACTTTTTACCCAGCCGTGCAATCACAGTAGAGGAGGGGCAGGACAAATATCACACTGACCAACCATCACTCATCATAATCTCATGAACCCACATAGACCAACGGGTCTCTTCATCCAATACAAGGGCCAGAAAAAGAACCTTAAGAGAACCTCAAAAAAGAATTTTGAGAACCTCAAATTTGTCAACATTTGTATATTCAGAGCTAGGCATTTTCAGAAGATTGCCTGCTGTTTTCAGCTAGGTAAAAATGCTTTGGTGGACACACGGCCTAAGTCCTTGAATACTTAGTACTTCTGGTGAGATTCTGAAGTGCGCATCAAATGAACACTTTATCCACAGGAGAGAATTAGTGAATTAGAATGTGTCAGTCCTACATGAACTGACACAACTGACGCTGTATATAGGTCACATAACAATCCCAACATGGCAAATATAGTATGTCCAGATTACATTCATACTAGACACATTCATGCTACACAGAACTTTTAAAACGGTCAAGGAAAAAAAATCTGGAGGAGGACTAGAACAATGAAAAACAATTCAAGATACATTTATATTTAGAATGCAATGATAATGTTTCACCCAATAAGCAACCTAAAAGCACTGCGAGCATAATGTTGCAGACTTCGCACGCAGCGCTTTGAATCATTTTGGTGTCCCAAGAGCAGAATGATGTATGGTGTATCTGGACTGTGTCAGGATCTGAGCGATTTCCAGGAAGTTCGAGAATAAAAGAATGTGTTTCCACTTTGGATGTCACTGTTAAATTGATTTCTCAGGGACACAGCAACAGAGTTAGGATGTGTTTATCATGACCAACAATACTGTGTTGTAGACCTGCGGCTCGGTCATCATTTGAAACCCAATGCATACGGCTGAATTTGTAATTGACATTCAATACATGCAATATGATACTCAGGATAAGAGGTCCAAACAGACAAAACATGCCTGTCGTTGAGTAGAGCTGTTACATTCTTGTATCTACATCCCTCATATTTCAAATTAAACAACACTGCACTACTATTAAAAGGAAATTAACAAATATGTACTATTAAATAATATTTTAAAATCAATATAACATGGCCATTTCCCACTTTTTATTTTTTGACCCACAGAATTAAATAAGCGGTTGTTGTCCCTTTAAGGCTTTTAAGACCAAAGCACATAGCCTATCCTTCAACAGACTTTGCATCTGCATCACATCATAACAGGTTCACAAGTGCTGAAATGTGCTGCACAAACTGTCAATAAAATCTTCTTCTGCTACTTATGGTGTTTAGGAATAATAATGTATCTAACATACTTTATTATTTCACTGAAACAGTCCATGCCAAGCTGCTACAATATGGAAATAACTGTACTGTATAAGTATTATGTATATGAACATGTGGAAGGTCATGTATTCTTTTTTCTCATGTTAGAAAGCTGCAGAAGATCATTTTTATTTTTCAACCATTTGCCTACCTCTTCATGTTTTATGATACCATCACCACTGCAAATTTATTTTGTGCTTTTCAAAGGGTTTGTGCAAGAGAGCAGAATTGGATCACATTTAAAGGGTTAGTTCACCCAAAAATGAAAATGTCATTAAATGTTCACCCTCATGTCGTTCCAAAGACTTTCGTTCATCTTCGGAACAAAGACGAAGATCTTTTTGATTAAATCTGAGAGCTTTCTGTGCCTCCATACACAACTACCACTTTGACGCTTCAAAAATTTAATTGACCGGTTTAGCCCAAATATTCTGAAAAGACTTGATTGCTTTATATGACGAACAGATTTAATTTAGTCTTTTATTCACATATAAACATTGATCAATGAACATAAACAGAAGCTCAACCGAACCTGCTCGGGAACAAACCTCATTGGTTCTTACGGAAGCTCAAATGTGGTGCGCAACGCGAGAATAAACCTCATTGGTTCTCGCATGGCAAGCAAAAATGCTTGAGCTTCAGTTTACCAAAACTGATGTGTGCGTTGATGAATGTATATATGAATAAAAGCCTAAATTCAATCATAAAGCGAACGTGTCTCTTTAGAACATTTGGACTAAACCGCTGGATTAGTTTTACAATCTCTTTATGAACTTTTTGAAGTTGCGTAGCTATAAATGGAGGGACAGAAAGCTCTCATATTTCATCAAAAGGATCTCCATTTGTGTTCTGAAGATGAATGCAAGTCTTACGGGTTTGGAACGACATGAGGGTAAGTAATTAAAGGCAGAATTTTCATTTTTGGGTGAACTATCCCTTTAAAGTCTGAAGACATCGTGGAATATGAAAATATAAGTTATCAAATTCCCAGATGTGACCAGTTTGAATCAGTCTGATGGATCCGTCACTTATTTTCAGTTACCAATAGCCTATTGTTTATGCAATGAAATTGATAAGTAGGCCTACCAAATGTAAAAATATGATAGGAAAGATGTTAACTAAAAGAGAACAAAATTTTCCCCCTCGTATTTAATGATTTTTTTATTTTTTTTGGTTAGTCTAAATGTTACATCTCTAGATGGGTAGAATTGGCATTCTCTTTGTTTTTCTACTGTCAGAATAATAAAATCTAACATTATGCATCAAGTGTTGCCATCAAAATCCTGAAGACTTCTGCATTTTTGATTCCTTCCCTCTGTGGAACAGCATTATTTTATGTTTTAACAAACAGCTGGCAAGACATGCATGTAGATGACATATTCAGTTGTTGTGCGTCTGATGATCACTGTAATTTTCTTCAACGATAACTAGTTTTATGTCAGTGGGCTCTTACTTAAACTAAAAACAGGCTTCTGAATAGAGATCACATTGAAGATGTAAACACATGCTGTCCATTGTACAATTCTCACTGGATCTCATTGAAGCTTACTCACATTAAGACAACAGTGTTAAGGAAACATGCCAACTGCTTATTAATTAAACTTTAATGTGTCTACAATTACACAGAAACCATATTCCGTGTTGGTCTGACTATTTAGCCATGACTGTAAGGCAAAGTCAGCGCCATCTGCCCGCTCAAACACCCACCATCTGGGATGTATTTACCTCAGCGTCCCTGATATCACTTTATTGAGTGTTTATCAGTGCTGCAGCTTCCCACCGTTGGGTCTCTGTTGGGGGGTGGGGAACTCATATGACTGTCAGATCAACACTTTGACAATCTCCTGGTGAGACAACAGATAGCACATCGGGGGCCTGTACCATGAAGGTAGCTGAACAAACTCGGGGTTACAGGATTAGTTTTGAGTTGACAAAACCAAACCGATGCAATCAGGCTTTATTGGTACCATGATGCAGCTCATCAACTTTCTCTGTCAACTCAGGCTTTGATCCTTAAGCTATGATTACTCCACGTGCGCGTGCACATAAAAGAGTGACGTCGACACTGAACAACCAATCGCGGGTAGAGCGTGAGCGATATATTTTCCCGCGGAGGAGCAAGAGATAATCATTCAGAATTACGATTAATTTAAATATGTATTTCAAGCTCGAAACAATACGGTCTCTGCTGCCAAAGCAAGAGAAGACTGTTGGAGAAAGATTGCTGATTGTTAATGTGTAAGTTAAACAAATACGTTCTATATTTATGTAAAATGATGTATGTATGTGTAGCCTATATGTGTAATATAGCCTATAGGCCTAGCCTATTTTTATAATATATAAAAAATGATACATGCACATTTTTTATATATTATAAAAATAGGCTATAGGCTATATTACACATAGGCTACACATACATATATACATAAATTTACATAAATATAGAACGTATTTGTACTACTAAGAAAGCTAGGGAATCCTATCATAAGATTAACAGAATAATAATAAAGATTTAAAATAATTCTTAACATGTATTATATTGTATAGTACATTTGTGCAATTTGCTTTTTGAAAAAATTAAAATAAAATGTGTTCATGTGATGTCACCCTATCAATATATCTTACCGGCAATTTTATAAAAGCCCTCTTTTATGGACATGGCCGATAAATGTCCGGGGAACACTATTAATGAAACTATTCATGTACTCCTGCAGAGCGAGGACCACCTTGCGAATGGTTCGACAAACTGTGTTTTCCCCGAGCTTCTGTGCGTCACCCACCGTGCAGGAATGTACCACTTGCAAAAAAAAAAAAAAAACGCAACGCAATATTTGCGGTACAGTAAGTGCATGAATTCGACGTGTTAAATTCTTTATGTGCGGCTCAAGAAGTTCGCAAAGATAAGACATTCCTTCCGCGGAAAATCTGTATCTTTCATACAAGTAACTATCAGGAAAGGCAAGGGGATTTTGTCTGGCTAAAAACTCTTTCTCTACGAAGTGCTCGTCAAACAATTTGCGCTGAGATGTCACAGGATTTGGAAGAAAAGGTGAAGTCATTGCAACAGACACTGGGAATAAGTTACGTCACCTATATGTTTCTTTGCTCTCAGCTGATTGGTCAAACCTCAGTCTGAGATCTTGAATCCAGAACATAACCTGCCCCGGAGCAGGTTAGCCGTGCAGCGTAAGATACCATGGCGACGAACACCGATTAAAGCCAAGCTACTTTCATAGTACCTAAAACCCAGGGTTGGCGGAAACTAAACTGAAACATAGCTGGCTAGCCACCTAAACCGGCATCATGGTATAGGCCCCAGACCTGGTTTGTCAGCTAATACAGATCCACTTACAGCAACTGATAATAAGTTGAAATTATAATAATATTTGACAAGTAACTACATTCAAAATAAATAAATATCCTTTCAACAAAGGCCAGAAGGTGCTGAGACTGTTAGATCATCAATGTTCTTGTATTTGGCCTTATATCTGTCACCTATTTTGTTGTTGTTGTTGTTGTTGTTGTTGTTGTTGTGGAAATTACAGTGGGCATTGTGACTTCAAGGTTTGTGCTATACCTACAAGAAATACAAATACCAGCACAACCATAGGGTAATCTTATCTATCAGAGCACTACACAACCCAGTTAAAACAGTGCTGTAATAAAAGCAAAGGGTGCTTCAACCAAGTATTAGTTCGGGGTGTGCTCACTTATGCAGTTAGTTAATCCAAGTTTTTTTTTTTTTTTTTTCTCTTCTCTGAAACTGTATTTTTTTTCAGTGGCATTGCAGGTTGTAATTTTTACATTCAATGTGCAAAAGTTCTGTTATGATTTATTTTTCACAAAAATATATATATATTTTTTTTTTACTTTACTGTACTGAATGTACTGAAGCCTAATGTCTATACTTTACTTTAATGGTTAAACTAATCAAGAGCAGAATAAAAATAAAAATTAAACACGTGTATACTAAATGTAGGGCTGCACGATTAATCGCAATTTACATGGAATGGCACTTAAACCAATTTGGCTTATTGCGATTATGAAATCGCAGAGGCTGTGATTATTTATAATGCGCAGCTTGTCACTGATGTACGGCTCTGTAAACGCTGCTCCATCTGAAAGCACTGTGAGTTTGAGTCACTTATAACGTGCATTTGAAAAAGCAACCTGCGTCAAACACCTTTCCAAACATGAGAACTTTTTTTTCTTATGAACCACCCATTTTCAAGATTTGATCCAATCCAATAGCTGAAATCCGATCAGATTACTTTTGAACAACTGGGCCCAGAATATGAAATCTAACCATCAGAATCCACAATACTGTTTACATGCAGCAAATTTAAATGTTTTGGGGTATTGTTCGCAAATTAGTTTCAGATTTGGACATTTCACAAATAATGAATATTACAATATTTTTTAGTAAATAATATAAATATGCGCATGCTGTTCTTTTCAACATTGTGGCCATTTTACACTAATAACAGACGTGGGAAAATTTTATATGGTCATGCGGATAGAGAGAAACTAATTTCTTTGCTTTTCTTTATTATGAACTTGGCCAGTGTGCTCTGAGATTTGGAGACTGTCAAAGAAAGCAGTGCACCATGACCCTTCAGTCATATAGTGCATAAAGCATTAGAGCCCTCTAGCACATGCTGGCTAAAGAGCATCATGACCCAGCAGCGCATACTTTACAAATTGTGCCCTTAAAATGAGGCCCCAAATGTAAAAGGTGAGCTTAAAGGCCCGATATACTCAAAGCAAAATCTGATATGACATCATTTCGAACAAAATCAGGCTAAAAAAACCGTTCATGTTTGTTTTTCATGAAACTTTATATAGCTTTGCTACTGCTATGATAAAGAAACATCCACTCTTGCACTGCGTTTTCAATCATTTTGGATGCGGAACAATGAAGGAAGGGGTGTGTATGAAGGTAATATGATGTCATAAAGAATCGCATGCACAGGGTAAGATTTGTGAAAGTGTACATAAGATTGCAAGCATCAATTAAATTTGCATGCGCAAGAGAAGATTTTTAAAGGTGTAAATCGCCTTTCAAGTGTGAGAAAAAAATATTTGCAGCATTTGACTGTTATTCATAAGTGTAATTCATGTATTTTGAAACTGCAGCTTCGTGCTAACGCAAAATAAATAGGATCTTTTTTCTACTGACTTCCATTTTTCCGCGCTTACACTTTTGGCACGTTTTTTTTCGTACAAATACGGCCAAAAGCACTGCAAGCCTGTGAACAGCAATTTGCAACCGAAAAACAACAGAGACTGCAAAACAGATTAATTGCGTAAAATCAAACTTTGTGTAAAAAATAAGCTGTTTCTACGTCACGACGGTTCCTACGCTACGTCCTACGTCATACGCCAGCATCCATCTCCCGTGAACGCACGTCGACCGTTGCCGGAAGCCAGTTATTTTCATTTATAAAGTTTTAAATATGTATATTTTTTAGTTTATCCCCCTGGAGCCGGATGGATTACTTTTGTGAAGGATGCATGCACATTTTTGGGACTTGAAGGAGGTGGACTCCATAACTTGACATTATAACCACTGAAAGATCTAAGATATTTTCTAAAATAACTGAAAATGTGTTCGTCTGAAAAATGATTGACATATGCATCTCGAACGGCTTGAGGGTGAGTAAATCATGGGTTTAATATCATTTTTGGCCACACTATCCCTTTAATCCAGAGATCATGGTTCTTTACGGCCCCTGGACAGACGTCTTTGAATGCTCACCATGAAGGCATTCAAAGTGAATAATAGGACCAGCCCTCTGCATGGCAGTAGACCACTTCAAAGCTTATATCAAACTACCTATGTACTCTGTTAAAATGTAAATACTGTATTTGAAAACAAAGCATGGCACATGTTTTCTGTTTGGTCTGGGTTTTATATTTTGTTCAGTTCAAAATTAGTGCCTATGATTAATTAATTTTGGCTTTGTTGCAAAGCCCAATCTGTCTCTGCAGCTTACAAATACTTTTACTTCCTGGTATACACATTAATATTAATGAAAATACAGAAAAACCCTGGAATGCCTGATTGAGAACCAAACACCCTTGTACAAGGCTAGTGGTTTTGCATGAAACCTGATTGCTTAGACATCTTTATTAGACTAGAATGGTCAAACCCCAGAATGACCAATTTAAAATCCAAACCTGACTTTACCCTTAGGCTGAACTTTCATTTCCTTATTTCAAAAGAATACATTGTTAAAATTATGTGCATGTTCTATTGCCATTCATTGGCTTCTACTTAGATGTCATAATGTATTCATCAGCAGTGTGATCTATAACAATTATGTTATTTTAGAGATTGGGACAAATGCTGCACCTGAGAATAAGAGGATGACATGCCAGATAGCATCCCTGGAAGCCTATTTCCACCTTAGAGTAAAATAAATAATTAAAAAGGTAATTGTAACTGTCCTAATTGCAAATGTTTTTCTTTGTATTGAAATGTTAAATTGCACAATGTGACTAAGCTTTATCTCAAAAATACCTTTTTTTTTTTTTTTTTACTCTGAGGATGTAATGGGCTTCCATATAGATACAAAGCTCAATAACCAGGAGAGATAGGCTTTTCCAGCATGCTCCCGCTAGTATTCGTAGGTATTCATACAATTTTAAGCTTTTATTACAAGAGTAATGCCTGGTCACTGATTGGTCCCTGAGCAACCAATCACAGTAAAGATATGACCCATAACCCACAGCTCCACTATGTTCAGCATCTAGAGGTCTTCTAATGACACTATCTCCCATAAAATCACATTTTGGCAAAATATATCATTTTATCCCAGTCATCATTGAGACGCTACCTAGATTATGCTAATACTGTACACAAACAGCATTACAGTTTTTAGATTTATTGCTCGAAAATGTATAACTTCCTCCTGACCTTGCTGGTCCATTAAAGCAGCACTATCAAAGATGAATACACAGATAATCTGATGAGTACGACTGCAGAGGAGAGAGCTCTACCAGGAGCAGCACATTACAGTAGTGCTGATAACGTTCATTACGCGGGATTCAGTAATATTCAGATTAAGGAAGGCTGACGTGTTAATGCTCGAAACGTCCCTGCGGAGACCGTGTTGTGTTAACACTAATCACAGTTGTTGATGTGGATGTTCACAGAGATAACTCACGCTGTTAGCATGAAAATGTACATATGTGATACAGTGTCTGCTGTAGATTCATCATAGGGACATCATAGGGTTTCATTTAGCAACATTAGTGTAGAGAAAACAGCAATGAGAATATAAGAAACATTTCCCTTTTTTGTATGAAAACTCCCCCAGTCTTGAAAATCCCTATTTTCATGCTTCATTATTATTATTATAATAATATATATATATATATATATATATATATATATATATATATATATATATATATATATATATATATATATATATATATATATGTATATATATACATTTGTAGTAGCCTTTATAAGAACATACATTTCCTTTTGTCTTAAATTAATATTTACTTGACAAGCATAATTACTGATAATAAATTTTGTTTCATGAAAAAATATATATAACAAAAAGAAAGAAAATAAATCACTTTATGATTAAAACAAGAAAAACAAAATACCAATGCAGTCAGAAAAAACTTTTTTATTTACCTTTAAATAAAGTTTATTTTTCTTACCCTATTGACAGATTTATTTATTATTATTGTTATTATAAATTTTTTAAAAGTATTAAACTTAATTTTGATGCAAAACAAGACTTAATAGAAAAAAAGAAAAAAAACAAGACTTAAAATATATAGGAATTTTGCTTCTGAAACGAATTTAATAATGTTTAGATATTTGTACTGGAAAACAAGACAAAATACTGAGGAGGAAAATATTTTTCTTATTGTTACTTGCGGTTTCTTTGCAATTAAGTGTGAAATTTAATAGCAATTTGTTTTGTGAAATAGTGATTATTTTAAAGTAAATCCTACACTTTTTTTTCCATTTTTTTTTTCAATGTAGCCAGTAGAACTGGTTTGAAGCCGTGAGTAAATTAAACAATAGCTTTGGGAAAAAAATAATAAATAGTAGAGATTGCTCTTTATAGGAGAGACTGTACACCAAGTCAATAATACTAACCTACATATAACCAAAAGTTCAACAGTAACATCAGCTCATACAGTGTGTGGACAGCCAAACACATCTCTCCAGATCACCTCCTCCTCTCTTTCTCACTTTAAGTGACTGTATAATTCAGTGTGCATCATTCAGTCCTAGCAGACCATCACTCCTGTCATTTTCCATTCTTTTCATACAGAAGATAGGACAAGCTATGTGTCGCTGGCCACCCGGTTAGCCACTTTACACATTCCTCGCAGTGAGTCCTTTGGAGCTTGAGCCTTAAATGAAAGATTTACAGATACGCCATATGCCCCGTTGTACCCCGGCCATTCGCTTCAGCCCATAACAGTCCTTCAACTTCACAGACCTCTCCAAGTAAAAGCTTTCTAAGAGCAAGGGGAGGAAAAGAAACCGAAAATTACCAAAAGAGCTCCATAGAGTTGAACAATGCAACAGTGCACTTTGTCCACACTGTTATCACAGACCATGTGTCGATCATTGTGATGTTAGGAGAGGGTCCTGCTGTGAAATGAAACACCCTCCCTACACAAAGCTCAAGTGTCGCAAAAATACTCAAATGAGAATTTGCTCACAATGCGCACATTTAATGCCTTATTCTGCATGACCATATTCTACATCCCTTATACTGTTACGGTGTATGTAGGCAGGAAAACGAAGACTCCAAAGAATAATGTTCCAACACAAAGTTTACTTTTCATATAATCCCCGTATAACGTATAAGTATAACGGTGACCGGACCAGGGGCCTATACCATGAAGCCGGTTAAGGTGGATGGCCACCCATCCACCTTAACGAGGTTGTGAAGAAAAATAAATAAAAATGCTAAGTATACTTGCAGCCAGACTAATTTGGTAAACTTCAAGTGTGTTAATGATTAATTAACTTGAAGTGTGCTATTTTGAAACAACTAATTTTGTACTAAGTATATTTTAGTTGTAATTAAATTGTATTAAAGCATAACTTAAGTGTATTTAGTGTACTTTTGTGTGCTAAATTGGAACAACTTCAAGTATACTTAGTTTACTTTAAGTATATGCCTGTGTGGGAACTAATTAAATGCTTAGATTAGTGATATTGAAGTGTACTTTATTTGTGTTACAAGTACATTACAAATTCATTATGAGTGTCTTCGAAAAAAACAAGCAGTATAAGTATAAGTATATATATATATATATATATATATATATATATATATATATATATATATATATATATATATTTATTTATTTATTTATACACACACACACACACACACACACACACATACACACATATATATATATATATCCGGTCCGGTCTGAAAACCAGTCAGTATCTGGTGTGACCACCATTTGCCTCACGCAGTGCAACATCTTGCAACAGTGCAAGATCTTTGAGTTCAGCTCATGAAAAATGGGGGCAAGCAAAAGTGTTGCGTTTATCAATTTTTCCAGTGTATATTTGAGTAAAAAATATATGCTCAGTAATACCTTTGGCTTATTCGAAATACTACAAATTACACACTTTGTCTTCAATAACAAATGCACATTAATAAACAAATAATACTTAGCTACACTTTGTACAAAATACTATTGTATACTATAATGTATTTTGAAAGTATACTTTCAATGCATTGTTACAATGATCACTTCCAGCACAAAGTTAAAATATACCTAAAATATATTTTTATAAAAAGTTTAAATACACTTAAAAATAAACTGAATTTTCACTTCAAGTATGTTTTTAGAAAATATACTAAAGTACAATTAATTTAAAGGGTGTTCAAATTTGTATTGTGAAAATAGGGAAAAGCATGATGCTAATATATTTTTAATATATTTAAAGATAGTAAAAAAAAATGTGTTAGTATATGTGCAATGCACTATTGAAAAAGGGAATATACTTCAAATACAATAAAGTATTCTTTTTTTCACCAGGGCAGGCATGTTTCAGTTTAGTTTGTGCCCACCCTGGGTTTTAGGCACCATGAAAGTGGTTTGGCTATTTGGCTTCTATCGCCATAGTAACTTACACTCCACGGCTGACCTGGTCCGGGGCAGGTTATGTTCCAGGTAAGAGGTTGCAAATCGAACTTGGACCAATCAGTTGTGACACAAAGTGACATCTTTCTGATGCGATAAAGTCACTCCACCTGTTTCTACTCCAAATTAAAGGTCACTACATAGCAAATTATTTTTGAAGACAAAATCTGGCTTTTAGTAATGCTTATTTAGAATAATAATTTTGTATGATTTAGATGTTTTTATGTAATTATTATACCCTTATTAGATCACACATGCATTACGCAGAGCTTAAAGGAATAAACATATAAAGGTAATAAATACGCTTTAGAATCAATAGATAAAGCTATAAAATGACAACATGTGAGCTTGAATGTTCAATTCTCTCTATATCTTTATCACCTGTATAAACTAACTTCACAACTTTTACTAGCACTGATATAGCAATACTTTTTCTTTTAGTTGTCCTCTTTCATAGACAGCCATTTTCTTTTTGCAGTGTAAATTTGTTTAAATTCTTAATATTTTTCAATCTTGTAATATTCTGCAGAAGAGAGAATTGAATCGTGCTGCTTCTCTCGCGAGAAATGAATCGCAGTTTCACTCTTTCTCAGCATGTGATTAGGTGTAGCCAAACTCATAAACTCAGGATCAAAGTCTGAGTTGACAGAGAAAGTTGATGATCAGCATCATGGTACCAACAAAGCCTGGTTCGATTGGTTTGGGTTTCTGGAGGAGGATGAGGATGTGGTGAAGGGATGGTGGCAGGATGTGGAGAAGTCCATGGCGGAGAGGAAGGCAGGAGGAGCCAAGATGTGGTTGGTGTGGCTGCCGACGTCTGGGGGGCGACCAACGGAGTGCCCCGGATCTGAAGGTACAGACGGAGGGCCGCTGGAGGAGCTGAGCAACATTGCTGGAGCTGGAGACCCAGGCGATGTCACGGTGACGAGCATCGTAGGTGCAGACAGAGTACCTGAAGACTGGGGCGACTGAGGACAGAGGCCATGCTAAAGGGAGGAAGGAGCCCGCTGCAGCCGTAAGGGGAGGAGGGACGGAGCTCAGCAGATGGCCTCAGCAGATTGTATGTCCGTGGTGTAGGTGGGGCAACGACTGACCAAGGGGGAGCCGGTGGGACGAGGGTACCTGGTGATGCCGAAGGTAGGAGGAGCCAGGAAGGAGCCGACAGGTCGAGATGGAGCGAAAGGATCTGAGGCTGGGGGCAGAGCCGCAGGATCCTCTAATGCTGGCACTACTAATGGTTGCTCGACCTGTGGCTCGACGTACCACCAGAGACTGCACAGGGCTGCAAGCTTCTAGCAGCGGCGGGGCTGGAGGACTGGCTGAGCTCTCTGATGGAGATGACATGAGACAGTACAGGATGATGGTGAGTAGGGCACAGTCCACATAAATCAAATAAATTAGTAAATCACAGTCCATATTGCTCATAATGCTGTCTTTAAACAGTGATGAAGGTCCAACAGAAGAATTATTGTTGTCAGTGCTGTCTTTAAACTGTGAAGAAGCATTATGTACTGGGTGTGCTAGGGTGGGAGTCAATCCTTCCTCACTGGTGTCTAGCAGACAGTCCTCGGTTCCCTTTCCCTCAGCAACTGATGTCACAGACTCGCTCAGGGGCTCCACTTCCTGGGCAATGGTGAATCCTTTTGGCCTCGGGCTCTGGCTTACACGTCGCGATGGGTGGTCTCTCAATGTCTGCGGGGGGCTCTTGCGCATTCTCCGTGGTCGAAGGTGGTAAATGTTTGGCTCTGGGTCTGGCGGTGTTCTGAATCGGGGCCGTACACTCTCCAGACCCGTCACGAATGCCTCCCTCCAATTCAGTCCGGTAGTGTCTGGGAGTTCTATGGGGTTGTGAAAGTTCACCCCGATCCAGAACAAGGTATTCATGGGTCTCGTCGTCCTGGGGGGTGATGATGCCAAGACAAAAAAAAAAACTGCAGAAAAATAAAGAAAATTGGTGCTCTTCTGAACCACCAACAGAATGGTGACACCTACCCAATACATAAACTTAACAACTACCTTACTAACCATTATTAAGCAGTAATTAAGAGTTTACTGAGGCAAAAGTCGTAGTTAATAATTAGTTAATAGTGAGATTTGGACCCTAATCTAATAATAATAAATGAAAAATATTATATATCATATCATAGACAAAAGAAACCTTTCTTAAATTATTGTTTATTTCCGATCATTTTAAGCTGCAACTGAAGCCAGGTTTTGACTTTTGAGTTAGAACCAATCATCTTCTTAACAGCATTTATATACAGCTAGCTAGCTGAGATTCAGAGTTATCTTTGAAGTGTGTCTCTGCTGTTTCAAACATCAGGAGAAGAATATTAGAGGCCACAGAGTTTGTGTTCTTGGCATGAAAGTGCGTGGAGCAAAATTGCTTCTGCAGTGAGCAAATAGATAGACTCTCAGTTCAATGACAGTTCAACAGACCTGGTGCAAATGGAGAGAGAAAGTGACCATGAGGGTGTTATATGCTTCCTAGCCGTGCCGAGTGGACAGTCTGGGCTCTATGATGGTCCCATGTGCTCCGTTCACAAACAGGCAAATTGAGTCGCACAGATGTTAATTACTTGTGATGTGCTTCCAGCCAGTAGTCCGTCAAAGCAGTTTGTAAATAGATTTTTTTTTTCTTTTGTAAATCAGTGGTCACTGGTACGAAATAATTGACTGACTGTTTCTTATTCTTTTTGCAATCCAGTGGACCAATCAAGAAACTATTTAGTAACACAGTTTGAAATTGCCAGCAGGCAATACTTTGTACAACAGCTAAGTGAGAAATCGAGAGCTTTGATGGCAATGAAGTAAATTAATTACCTAACTGCACCAACACTGTCTCGATCACAGAGCTGAGTGTGTCAGAAGCCTGAGGTGTTAATTGTGTTCATCACAGGTTTTGATAGTGGTAATCTGTTTCAGTTCCAGCCCCGTTCCTGAGGACACTGCAGTGGTTTGAGAGAGTTGACATGATTTATGTGGCGCTCTTATCTTTCTGCTTTTGTTCCTCTATTAGGCAAGAGCCTCCAGCAGGGAAAGAGTATCTGTTAGAATACTGTGGGCATGTCACGTCACTGTCACCATTCTCTCCTGGACAACCCATCATTGATCTTTAGAGCCTTTGTAAGGTAAATGACTGATATCCTGTGCTGAAGAATTAACGGTGAAGTGATTGCCGTGATCATGACTGAGGTTTGTAATTAATATCGATGCATGTCCTCTGCCAGCCTGTTCTCATGTTTCAGTCATACTTATATGCATGAAAAATAAGGCCTTACTCTTTCAATTTAAACAGTCTACAAAAAGAAGGGACCTTTTCACAAAATTAATTACATATAAGGTCACAACTGGGAGATATTAAATCACAATTACAAGAAAATAAGATGTTATTATGATAAATAATGTCGAAACTGGGAGAAGTCAGTCATATAGCTAGATGTACAGTATAGGCATATTGAGAAGTATTGTGAAGTCACAGTTATGAGCTATAAAGTCACATTTGCAAGATATAAAAATCACAATTACGTGAAACAAAGTCACAGCAAGGTGAACGTTATTTCACCAAGTACAAAATGCAAGTTATTAGTCCCAAAAGTTTAGTGTAGGGTTAGGACTTAATTTTCAGACAGGAATATTGTTCCAGGATCAAAATATGTTGATCTAGGTCTAGGAACATGTCTTACTTTGCAAAATCACAGTGACTGTCACGGCAAATCCAAGTTAAAAAGTTGAATAGAATGATAGAAAGGCGCAATTACGGGAAATAACCGCAATTACAAGAAACTAAGTCACACTGTGGGATATAAAGGGATAGTATGAGATATAAAAGTCACAAATACAAGATATGAAGTTATAATTGTGAGATATAAAGTCACATTGTGAGATACAAAGTAGTCCCACTCTAAGAACCGGTCCCCATTTGAGAAACAAAGTCGCAATATAAAGTCGCATTGCGTAATATAAAGTTGCAATACTGAGAAATACCCACAATTACAAGAAACAAAGTCACACTGCAAGATATAAAGGCACGAGATATTAAGTCACAATTACGAAAAGTATTGCAAATGCAAGATATAAAGTTAGGATTGTGAGAAATAAAGTAACATTGTTAGATACAAAATGGCATTCTGAGAAGTAGTCCTCATTTAAGAAACAAAGTAGCAATAGCAAGATTAAAAGTCTCACTGAGAGACATAAAATTGCAATTACAAGAAAGATGCAATAGAAAGATAAAACCAGACTTTAGCTGTGTCCCAATTCAGAGGCTGCATCCTTGCACGAAGTGCACAAAGGTCGAACCAAGGGCCAGGGTTGCAAGGTCTGCACAACAAAACCCACTCAATTGCTAATCAAAAGAAGCAGAACTAGGTCCAAAACTATAAATGGAAATATAGCTAAAGTAAAGACAACAACCTGCAGACTATACAAGCAACACACAGCAACAGTGTAAAAGTAACTCAATTCCAGACATTGCAACACTGAACCAAGTTAAATGGCCTAGCAGCTGTGTGACAGCGGACGTTTGTGAGGGGATTTTAAAAAGAGAAATGGATGCACAAAAGTTGAGGTTTATTTTTGTTTGCTTTTTATGAGTTTTTATTGGATTTTGATATGCTTCAACACTGACGATGGGAGACCGGACCATAACCTGGTAAAATAAGGGGGTAAACTGTGTAATGTCACTTTTATATCATTAGTAACTATTAGTTAACCTAGTTTATTTCTTATGTTAAACATAACTGTGACCATATATTTTCACATTTATACATTAACTCTCTATTTAAGTCTAAATTTATAGTACTTTAGATTTTTATTAAACTTTCAGGCGGAAATATTGTACTTTTTATGAAAAACTGACATTTTAGACACCATGGATATTATGTTTTGATTTAGATATGACATATGTTACATATTACATATGTATGGGTAGCCGTTTACTGGTAGAGATGAGGATCATTGGGGAATAGGAGACAAGAAGCAGGTAGAAGATCGCTGGAGAATCATAGGAGAAATGTTGGAGAGACATTGGGGTAAGTATTAAGGTGAGTAGTCCTTGTCATAGACCAGACAATTACTGAATGCAAAGTGTGCTCTTGATGGGTAGTGATTTGTGTCAGGTGAATGAGTGCAGGTGAGAACCAGGAGGGGTGCTGGGAAATGTAGTCTAGAGTGCACATGTGACAATTGCAAGATACAGTATATTGTCAAAATGACTTTGTATAGGTTTTAGGGGTGGTGAATGATGATGTGATATTTTTTTTAAATAAACTAAAAACTGAAATGGTACATCTGTGTTAAGAACATTCTTGTGACCATCTCTGATGAATTACAAAGTGGAAATGTTGCTATTTTATAACTAATGGCAGGTAAAGTTGTAGGACATTTTGTCCCATGTTTCAAGCGTGAAATGATTTATCATTGAATGCGAATGGGAGGCAAGTATCTGAATTTCAATGAGCTCTTCTACATTACAGCAGGGGTCTGTCTCAGAGCAGCAGCGTCACTGGGATCTAATGACACATGTCACGCTTTACTCCATATTAACCCTTAAACGCATACCTCGGGTTTTTAGTGACCTGAGACGTCATTCATCACTACCCTCCTCCTCTGTCATTTTTTAAAGTTAGATTTCAACCTTCTTAGTATTCTCCAATCAATTCATAAACAATATAACAAGAAAAAAAAAATCTGTTTTCTCATTATTATTTTTTGTAAAAAATTGTACAGGGTTGCTAACGAATCGAGGTGTGTAACAGTGTAAATATATATATTTTTTGTACAACAATAATTTAATATTTTATATAAGTGCAATTCACCTTTATTCCATAAGGTGGCAATGTCTGATACACAATGATGGAGTGACATTTCACTCATAGTTACTGCAGGCATAAAACAAAGGAATAGAAAGTATCATCAGCAAAACTTGAAATGGCTCAGCAATTTACAGCAGAGCAAGTACTCTATGAAATCAAATTAGTGTCACTGTCATTTGATGGTGGATATGGTGAAAAAAAGCTGTCAGCGATCAAATATTGATTTTGAAGATATTGAAAATTATAGTTTTGAGAATATGTTTGAGATCGTGAATATGATCCAGATTGTGAATGTACTGGGAAATGAGCTCTGACGATGACAGTGATAATGGTATAAAACATCTGCTCAAACTGAACCCTTCCAAGCTCCAAAAGGTAACAACATATCATATAGTTACTCTAATATCAGGATAGTTTTATATTATCGCGAAAGGTAGAGATCCATCTGTGTTAGATACAGACCTCATTATTAGTCGCTAAAGACTATGTAATAATGATTGTTATAACATTCATGCTTTTAAGGGTTAATAAGCATTCCGTCCACCTCAGCATCCCAGATTTCCCCAACAACGTCTGTTTCCACTGATAACAGCAATTCAGACATCAGATTACATGAGAAGATGAACTATGAGAATCCCAGTCAACAATTCCCCTGATTTTGTAGATCACCATCCTCCTACATGCAGAGTAAGCAAGTTTCTTAATCTTTTCTGGTGTTTGAGTGGCCCATGCCACTTGCTGTAGCTTTGAACAATGGCTTCTAGACACAGTGAAAGGTTATCAGTTCTCGACCCTGGCTTTAAAATCCGCCTTGTGTAGTTATTAAGCAATATATATTTCCTCCTTGCTCACAACAGCAGAATTTGAACACTAATGTGACAAGAAGGAAGCAAATCTATAAATAACAGCAGAGGCATCTGGTTTTGCAGATAAGACAGCCATTGCATGATATTGATTAAGGTCTGCCTCTCCTCACACTAGCAGATCTGCTGATTTAACCACTACAGATGAGGAAATTCCACGATATCTTCTGGCATGTTCATGTATTATCCTCTTACCCAAGATTAATTCAACTGAACTATCCCACTCTCTGTATCTGGAGATTGTAAAGCCTAAGTTATCCAGTCTAAACATAAACCTTGATGTTTGGGTGCGTGCAAAGTCATGGCGCATTGGTCATGAAAGAATGGGTGTTTATGAACAAATCATTCTCATTCAATTGCATGTAATGACACTAAAGTGAACCTACTGAAAGAATATGCCTACTACACTGAACGGGTGTTTTTCTCAAAGAGAGAAAGATGCAGATGACTGGAGGCGATGTAATAATGTCTGATGGCCATATTGAGGTTTAAGAAAGTTATTCAGATTCATAATTCATTTATGAAGGTGGTTATTGTCTGTTTCCATATCTTGAAAAAGGACCAGAAATGCCACTTAAAAATAAAAACTGACAAAGGTTGTAATTTTTTAAACACATACACTCAGAATATTGACAATGGTGCTTAAAGAGGTCATATGATGCTATTTCCAAAGATCATAATTTTTTTGTGTATTGGTTGTAATAGAATATGTTAATATCCTTTAATGTTCAAAAATGCATTATTTTTCCCACACTGTACATTATTGTAGCTCCTCTATGCCCAGTCTTTCTGAAAACGCATCAATTTCTACAAAGTCCCTCCTTCCAAAAAGCGCAGTGTGCTCTGATTGGCCAGCTGAACCAGTGCGTTTTGTAGTTGTCCGAATAATGCCGTTTGTGTGGCATTATGCAAATACTTCCGATCGAGACATTTACCTAGGTCTGGATCTGCCTTCTCTTTTAAATAGAATAAATCTTTTTGAGGGAGACTTTAAGATTTTATACATGCACAAACATCTACTTAACACACTAAAGAGAAAGGAAAACATGAAAACGCATTATATGACCACTTTAAGAGATACTTGCAAATCTTTTTTATACAGTCAGTGAAGCCTTTAGGTTGTTGAATTTAATGGGTTCATAAGTTCATTCAGTTCTCTCACAAATGTACTGACCAATAACATTAGTTTTTCTCGACTAGCAAATCAATGAAGAAATAGTTAGCCATTTTTTTTATGTATTTTTAAAGTATAATTTTATTGCTATTAATAGCTAACATAAATATTAACTACATAAAAAGATTTACAGATAAACAATTAAGAAACTGTTAATTAATAAGTTGATTAATGATTCCTTCATTTTGCCAATTATAGTTCTGCAGACATGCTAAGCAGTTGATTAAAATGGAGGAAAACAAATCGAAACAGATTTGTTTTGGAAGGATTAATTGGGCAATTTCAGAGACAGTCCCTGAAAATACAGCTAAACAGTAACCGGACCAGACTGATGGAGTCATCTTTGCTCAAGCCAGAGGACATGGTAAAAAGAAATACTAAAAATAATAGTTATGCTGTGACCGAGGTTAACTCACTTACTTTTTGTGCCAAAGGAGAATGAAATCTGTTCAGTTTTACTTGATATTTTAGGCAGTGCTCTTTCACCATGGGTTTAAAGGAAAAATCCTCAACCTCTGTTTTAACTTTGGTTCCCCGCTGATCTTGGGGAGCTGGCATGGCAGCGGGTCGATTTCCAGTGTTCTCAGGGTCAGGGCAGCACATAGTCCTCACAGGCTGCCAGAACAGATGACATTTTGATGGTCTTGTCTTCAAAAGAGAAAGAGCGAGAGTGAGAGTGAGACAGAAACAAGAAAATGGAAATCTTGGCTCTATCAAACAAGCTTTCAAAAGCTATTCCAGGCGAGAACATTGTCATTTTTGTAGCACAGGGCTCAATAAACACTGGCAGGTGCTTGCTGGCATGGGTGAAGAGTTAATCATAGCCAAACACTCGCCAGACGAACACTGTCATACAGACAACTCTGATTGAAATAGATTGCACTTGTGATTGTGGAAGGCCTTTCAACTGTTTATGTAAGTTTTACATTTGTCTGTATATGCATTCATTTAGAAAAAATGGGGGGGGGGGGGGGGGGTAGCAGACATCAATCATGTCTGCTACTTTCAGCTACGGAGCCCTATACCCTTTGTATAGAAAATATTTGTATGTAGACTGTATGATGAGAACACATATTGAATCGTAGGGTATGACTCAAGTTAGTATAGAAGAATAAAACATCATCAGCATGCGCTAGTGGTGAACAAATAGAGAAAGATGAATCACACTTTAGCAACTGTGGTTTTTATGTGTGCTGAAAAAAAGAGGAGGAAGTGGATGAGGAGAATATGGTCATGGCTAGGGAAAATAGGTTAACTTGGCATGTTAAAGGAGCATTTCACCCATGGGAACATTGATCTTTATTGAAAGTGGGTCATATATGTAGTCGAAATGTAAAATAAATTTAGAATTTGGTGCCTTCTTGACCGAAAAAAGACAGAAAATAACTTTAGGTTGCATTTGTATGAAAGACAACAACTCCCACAATGCACCACATTGCACAGCTCCGCAAGCCACTCCCACTAATCCAGAACAGCGCACATGAGGGCTGTTTCTCAATATGCGTTCTTCAGTGATCTTGTGTCCTTGTGTTCTCGTACTACGTCATCATCAACCGTCGAAGTTCAATTCCAATACTCAAGAACGCAAGTACAGAGGACGCATGAAGTGCCCGGATGTGTCCTTGATATCGAGGATGCATCAAATGCAGACTTGAGAGAATCGAACCGCTAAAAATCCCAGAAGACGTTGCGGGCAGTCGACGTACGGAAGGCTGTAAGCTTTAAACTTCTCGTTCTCACTTAAGAGATTCCCGCTGCAAGCTCGAAATACGTGACAGCTCGTGAAAGTTTACATTTGTCGGTCTCTTTTGCTTCATTTTAATAAAGTGATAAAGACCTTAAGAAAGCGGCAGTATTTTTATTGGCATATTAAAAAGAATCTTAACATTGACAAAACGTAGGTAACACATAGGCTACTCATAAATACACATGGTAAAATAAAAAAGATATAAACTATGAAAACAATGTCTATAATAATATGAAAGAAATGTTTAAAAGGTTGTGACATATGTTTGTGATGTTGTGTTGTATTTCCCGAAATGGTCAGTTAAGCAGCAATATCGCAGCACATCTCAATTCTCATAAAGATGCGTTCTGTGTTCTCGCCTCCTTCCGAGTTCGTTCTTTCAAGGTCGCCTGGCAAGACCAGTCTCAAAGAGAACGCAAGTCTGTTCTTTGCGTTCTTGGAATTGAGAAACAGCCGAGGTATCCGCCTATCAGAGAAATCACTCTTCCGTCTACAAGGCTAGCTACCACCAGAGCTTGAAATTCATTTCACACAAAATTTCTAGTTAGTTGGCGAACTCATTAGTGAATTACTCCTCGTTTGTATTTCTTTCGAAATGGTGAATTATTGCACGGTACCGGGATGTTCAGTCAGAACATATGCAGTGCGAAAAAAGGATGGTTCACAACACAAACGTCCGTGTCCTCGTCTGATTCAGAGATTTCGTCCAGGAGAAATTGGCATTGTGAAATTCTTTGCAGCGGACGGACTCTATCTCTGTGTCCGTAGGCGAACAGTGAGAGCACGGGCACCACCAGTCCGCCCTAACTCGAGCCAGTCTGGGCTCCTCGTCCGCGACAGGCAGGTCTTCTGCCTCCTGTTCCTCCATCAGCCTCCGCTGCTCTTCGCTATATTGCGGCTCGTAAAAGTAGCCACGAACATCTGATTCGAGCATCAGACTTACGAAATCCTGTTCTTCCATATCATATTGAGTACCTTCCGCCATTGTCGTAACTTCACATCTGGCTCCATAGAGCCTGTTAGCTTAGCTTCCAAACAAGATGGAGGATATTGCTTTTAGTTTCAGAAAGTGAAGTCCCACCCACTGATCTGTAATAGGTCTGTAGCGTGAGCGGGTCCCACCCCCTGGGAAAGATGAGGAACGAGTGTTTTTAGTCTCAACTCCTCTACAAAGATATGGGACTTCCTGCTTAGAATGACGCAAAATGACGATTTTTGCGTCATTGTAAGCAGGAACTGCAACACTGAAATCCTTATTTCTCCCATCTAAGGGGAAAATGAGGGAATAATACACGACCATTCAAAAATATGACTGGGTTTCTAAAGATACAAGGCTTGATGCAAATGGGTGAAGTCTCCCTTTAATTTTGCAATTGGAGCTTGAGGTAAGTAGTTTTAAGTTTTAGTGCCGTGTTGATCAATATGCCGTTTCATGTCGCATTTTTATTGGCTAGTCAGTAGACGTAGGCTGTAGCAGCAAACACACTGAAATGATCATGATAAATTTCTGACACTGTCAGAAAATGATCGCATGCTATCTGACAAGCCGTCTTTGAACCTCTCTAACTGTCCGACGTAGAACCACTGTTTAAGAGGCACGACCACAGAAATCGCCACGATTGGTCATCTTCATTAGGACTGCTCAAAATCGTATGCAAGTGAATTTGAATAAAGACCATTTCTGACGGTCCAAAATACATATTTTGGCAGCTTCAACTTACGTGTGAAAGGTTAAACTGAAACAAATAATATACAGCAATGACCATTTGTTTTGGACAATGCTTCTTCTCCACATTTTTAACAGTTCTTGGTGCCTACATTATGCGTGACCTTCCCAACGTGAACTCAGCCGTCTCGTGAACGTGCTTCTCAGAGCAGGACCATGGTGAGTATTTTTATTTAAAAAGTATATAATTTTTTTTCTTCTGAAGTTAGAAAGGCCCCTTTGAAGCTGCCTAACATGAATTTTGGACCGGTAAAAATGGTCTACGTTGAGCAACGTTCACTTAGCCTGGTCCTACCAGACTCTCGTACATTTCATTTGTACAGAGAGTCTGGCCACTCTCTAGCCTGATTAAAACCAGACCATTCTCAGTAGTAACTGAGTTATAGTCTGGCAAAGCTCCATAGATAAATAATTTCCAAAGGGGCGTCACCAACGGACGTCGCTCAAATGCCTCTGGGTGCAGTTGGATAGATCTAAAACCAATCAGAGCGATCGTCATCGTGTGAAGAAAAGGTATTTACTTTTGAATGTGTAGCAAAAAAGTAGGCAAGCTTTAGGACATACTACTTCGTCATCTTTTTCGGACGGATCTGTCGCATGCATCCTGTCACTTAAACTGCCCTGTCAATCATCGTGTCACAGTTAAAAAATCCTCTATTAAATCTAATTTAATTTCCTACCGTTTCGGAGAGAAATGTAGTAGCACGTTCATCTGCCAGTGGGTCTTTTAAGGAGACTGTCCTCATGTGTTTGCAATTTGAATATAATAATGCATTTAAAAGTTGAACGGATGTCGCTCAAATGCAATGGGTGCAATTGGGTGCAATTGGATAGACCTAAAACCAATCAGAGCGATCGTCATTGTGTAAAGCCCGCCTCAACGTTTCTGATTGGTGCCGCGATTTCGACGGCATGGAAATGGGCTTGAATGAGCTCTTTGCCAGACTACTTCTCGAGCAAATCTGAATTTGCCGGAAGTTGTCTGGGTTTTCCCAGGCTAGCCACTCTCCATTGACAAGCGTTAACTTCCTTGAAGGCGGGTACTGTTGAAGTTTAAAACTATTGGATCTGCCCAGAGCCACTCTGGACCTGCCATAACCAATCGCTAACGTTTGGTCGTGATGTAACCCTACAACTCAAACTAGCGCACAACCTCAACTTCATTGTTCTCAGCCACTCCCTCTGTTCGCTGATTGGACCAGTAATATTTGGCCGGAGAAAACCCACAAATATACCGCAAACGGTATATTATGTTGGGAAAGTTCACTTTCTACATGAACTAGTTCAAAGTTCAGTTCACAAATTTTAAAATGAACTAGTTAAGTTCATAGTTCATACTCAAAATTTTGAACTAAGTTCAGAGTTCCAAAAATGAACTAGTTCATAGTTATTTTTTCCATGTTACTGCAAGATATTATTTTTAAAAATGATTGCCACAGCCCATATAGAACCACAGACAATTATTTTATCAGTTTTAACACTGAAGCTATGCGTCAGATTTTTCCCATCCTCACCAACCTTGTCATACAACTCGTTTAAATGATCATACGATGCCTCCTTGCTGCTTTTTGTTCTGATTTGTAACGTAAGTGATGAGTCGTTCATGAATGATCCATTCATTGCGTCTGTCACTTGACAAATGAACGAAAGACGGAAGGTAAAGTAATTATTTATGTTCCCTGTAAACGATTTTTGACTGCATTATAATGATTTATTAATTCAGAATATGATCAAGATTGCATAGGTGGATGTGTTCGGGGGAATTTGCCAGTTAATATAACATTTAAAGCCCCTTAAATGAACGAAATGACTCGAAAAAGATTTGTTCATTTTGATGAACGAGATCGAACAAGAGAGTCAGTAGACACTGGTGGCTGGTGTTGTCAGATTGGGTGTTTTTTCCGCTACATATTAAGGCCGGTTTACGGTGTGTTTTAGCCGGGTTTTCGCCTGGAAGGCTCTATAGAAATCTGGCACTCTATTGAACGAAGTTAAACTGAGAGAGCGTGGCGTTCACAGACACCAGAATGAACAAGTTCACAGTAACGTTCATCAGGCAGTAATACAGTACGTTCAGTTCACGTTCACCCAAAATATGAACGAGTTCAACCCAGACAGAGCACTGAAGGAAAATTAAATTTGAGCGGAAGTACGTAGGAGGGCGGAGTCAGGCTAACGTTCACTTGCATTAGATGGAGGAATATCCTGGAATGTTTCCTTCCAAAACCTTAATTTTTCCTCAGCTGATGAAAGAAAGTAAAATACCTAGAGTGAGTAAATAATCAAAAAAAAATTAAACAAAATTAGGTGAACACTTTCTTTAATTTAATGACTCTCCGGCATTTTCAGGTTTGCAGGACGTTTTGCCTTCTAATTTCTAAAGATAAAGGGACATTTTATTTCTTGTGATTTGATTCATTTTATAACTTTTTTAGGCCTGGATGTGTCAATCAAGTCTGGCCGTGCACATTCTTACCAGCGGCAGAGCAACATGTGTGATACTACAAGACTCTAGCTGCATAAAACAGGCTTAACCTCAGAGCCAGACCTCTAATCAGCCTAACATGCACATGGAGCAAAGACTGCGAACGGAAGCTCCGAAACACTGGTCCGATTATCAGACTTACATTTGGGAGAAAAGGAAAGAGGACGGTGATTTTTCTTAATCCGCTTAAAGGAAAAAGTAAAGCTCATTTTCCTTATCTCAACTCAGAAAGGCAGAGAATCGATACTATGCATATTTTATTCTTTTTATCTACTCTATTTTTCAACATTCATTCTAAATGTATTACATTTTGCACAAATTCAGTTCATCCTTTTCACTGATTCCATATGCATTAGTGCACTATTTCAATATTGGGCCGTTCTCTGTTTCTCTATCCATATGCAGAAGAGCTTCCATTTAATTACACAGTTGGATGGTAGTGGCGCGTGTCTTGGTGTCTTGATTCAGTATGATTCTATTGCCAGTGGATTCTGGATTCATTCACTCTAAAGCTCAAAATGCACCATTGCTCCTGTTCTGCTGGTTAAAGAGACATAAAGGGAAGACCAGAAACAATGTCACATGGGCTACATCTCAGCAACTACAAGGCTTTGAACCAAATGTGTAATGTTTTGTATGATAATAAAAAAAACTTAAAAAACTTTAGGAATCCAAACTAAAACCAATTGAGAACCACTAGACTATACTATGATAGTAGTTTTTTGCCAAAAGGTGTATAATCTTTAGTAAATACAGTATACGCATGTAATATTAGTAATGCTCAAACCACTTCACAGAACATTTAACTTAAAAGTTCCATTTGTGACAACTTGCCCCACATACTTGATTAAATAAATGCATCCCTTGGGTGTAAATCTTTAAAACCTCTCTCTGTGTCTGTACAGAAATTTATTTCCAACCCTTACTATAAAGAGTGACAACTTGCCCTGGTCTCCTCAATTTTTTGAGC
Source organism: Leuciscus idus (assembly GCA_021554675.1). Classification (NCBI taxonomy): domain Eukaryota; kingdom Metazoa; phylum Chordata; class Actinopteri; order Cypriniformes; family Leuciscidae; genus Leuciscus; species Leuciscus idus. Next base: position 7,528,979 of record CM038634.1, read on the forward strand.
AAGACTAAATTCATCTGAGTGGAAGCAACTTATACGACTCACTGCATTCAAGTGTCACAGGCCCTGTGGGTTTATTAGGCAGATGTTAACATAAAAAGAGATGGGTCTTTCTATAAAGTCTAATTGATCCAATGAAAAATTAATTTATTGGGATTTCTGCAGATGGGTTTGAAACTGTCAGTTTGTAAAGTAAGATGTGCAAGCAATCAAAGACATATCAGAAATATGTTAGATATAGATTGTACGGTGTACATTTTAGGACATCCTCAGACCTCAGACATATGAAGACAAGGCATCATGCCTCAGACTAAAAGGCTTCAGTCATTGGACAAAACGGCATCGCGCCTCAGACTGAAAAGCTTCAGGTCTCAGGAAAAACAATGTCAGGTGTCAGGTCTCGTACAATTAGGCATCAGACGAAACACCCTCAGACAAAAAGGCATCAGACATAAAGGCATCGGACGAAACGGACTCAGACTAAAAGGCATCAGACGAAACGGACTCAGACAAAAAGGCATCAGACGAAACGGACTCAGACTAAAAGGCATCAGACGAAACGGACTCAGACAAAAAGGCATTGGACGAAACGGACTCAGACAAAAAGGCATCGGACGAAACGGACTCAGACTAAAAGGCATCAGACGAAACGGACTCAGACAAAAAGGCATCGGACGAAACGGACTCAGACAAAAAGGCATCGGACGAAACGGACTCAGACTAAAAGGCATCAGACGAAACGGACTCAGACTAAAAGGCATCAGACATAAAGGCATCGGACGAAACGGACTCAGATGGAGTTTGGAGGTTCGCATTGCCCCGCCCCATATGACGTCACATGTACACGGTTCATAGCTCGAAAGAACGCTTTAACTCCACGATAGTTTGCCTACATACAAACTAGAGCCCGACCGATATATCGGCGGGCCGATATTATCGGCCGATATTAGGCATTTTTCAAACTATCGGTATCGGCTTTTATAACGGCCGATAAATGAATATTTAAAAAATAAAATAAAACCGGACGAAACACCCTGCAACCATGTTATGAGTGTTGGCACTGCATAGTTTGTCCACCAGAGGGCACTCTATAAGGAAGACTGCTGACATCAATAGCCGCGTTTAGTGCGTGCCAGTTGCGTTTCCACTGTCACTTCTGGGGCTGGATCGGGGCTTGTACACGGGCCTACTCGGGGCCAACGGCCAGGATTTCTGGCCGTCGAATACCTTGGGCCAAAGCGGGCCAGCTCGAGCTAGAGGAGAGGTTACGAACAGAGGCGGAGTTCACCTGAGTCGGGAGCATAGAGGAGACGGCAGCGCCGGATGATTCTGTCAGCATTAAAGACTTTTAAAATAATTTAACTCGCGTTCATGTTTGAATGCTTTCTGTTTGTGATGCAAAAGACTATGCGCGCTAACCATTACCATGGTAAACATAGTAAACGCTTGAAGATACGCATAGTAAAAAAACATAGTGAACGCTTGAAGAAATCCGACCAATAATTAAGGCTATCACACAGTCATGTTTTTATTTTATCTGTCAGTAGCCGACGTCTCGTCTCATTATACCGGACTATCATAAAATAAAGCAACTTTTTTTTTGGGAGCTTCCTCTGTTTCTCTGACTGAAAATATCTGTATGGGAGTCGAGAGAGTGCTAAAGCTCCTCAGGTCGTATTTTTGGTGGCATATATTTGTAGAAATGATCATTCTTTCTAAATGTGATGTAAATATGTCCTGTAACTACCAGATAAACAGAAACAGACGCGACTGAAGAAGTAAGTGTGTCCTCTTTCTTTTGTGAAATAGACCTAACGGTAATTTATTTCTGAGTGACTAATGTGCAATTTTGACATAAATTAATTCATTATGATCAATGTATCACTTTTTATTGTAAACCTGTGGTAAAACATCGATGCTTGGGTTTTAAATATCCAAGTAAACAACAAAAATAGCAGCAAACGGCCGCTTTTATCATGTTTGTTTTCAACGCTGTTTCCAGTGATTTCTGATTAGTTTTCTGATAAAACTTCCATTTGATGGTGAAATGATGGCACACACACACACACACACACACACACACACACACACACACACACACACACACACACACACACAATAGTGACCTTTGTCTTGTTTAATAATAATACAAATGATGATGATAATAATAATATCATCATCATTGATTTTTTTTAAATGATTACTATCAATATTAATAATAATAGTTTTTTTTTTTTCAAAGGACTTTAAGTTTCATATCTTAAGTTTGTATTTTTAATATACATTATATTTATCAGAACTTTAATATATTCTGTTCTGTTGTGACAATAAAACAAACAAGTTTATTTTTAAACTGCATTATCATATTATTTTAGTAAGGCTGAGGACTCTTAAATAACTACAAATAACATATGTTAGGGAAATCTGTTCATGTTTTGTTACGCGTTTCTGGATTTAAAAAAAAATATATATATATCGGCCGATATATCGGAATTTTAAATCACCAAATATTTGTATCGGTATCGGCCTTAAAAATCCTTTATCGGTCGGGCTCTAATACAAACTAGCTAGTTGAAATATGGCATCTAAGTTTTTAAATGTGCAAATAAAACTTGTGAAATGCATGTTCTCTTATTTTCAAACTTAATTAGTGTAACATTTCATTAAAGCATATATATATATATATATATATATATATATATATATATATATATATATATATATATATATATATATAAATATATATACAGTACAGGCCAAATTTTTTGAAACATAGCCTATACAATTTTTATTTATTTTTTTTTTACAAAAAAAGTCTTTAACCCTATACAAATATGGGATACATGCTAGGACAGAGAGAATGTTTTTGAAAGAAGTTTCTTCTGCTCATCAAGCCTGCATTTATTTGATCAAAAATACAGAAAAAAATAAATAAAATAGTATATTGAGATATGTTATTACAATTTAAAATAATTGGTTTTCAATTTATTATACTTTAAATTATCATTTATATCTGTGATGCAAAGCTGAATTTTCAGGATCATTACTCCAGTCTATCACATGATCCTTTAGAAATCATTCTAATATGATGATTCTTTATCAAAGTTGGAAACAGTTCTGCTGCTTAATATTTTTTCATAACCTGTGATACTTTTTTAGGATACTTTGATAAAAAAAAAAAAAAAAAAGGAAATATTTTAAATATATAAATCTTTTGTAACAACAATATACACTGGTCAGTAATTTGGGGTCAGTCATTTTTTTCTTTCTTTTTTTGAAATAAATCAATACTTTTATTCAGCAAGGATGTGTTAAACTGATAAAAAGTGATAGTAAAGAAGCAGGGGCGGATCACCCCAGTTGGCAGCAACGAATTAAAAGTTATGGCCAATTTAACTGTGATTAAATTTAGTATACGTCTGCCATATGTTGCCACCCCTCAAAAATTCCTACACCCCTCTCGCCACACCATAAATATTTTTCTAGATCTGCCCCTGTAAAGAAGATTTATATTATTAGAAAATATTTTTTTATTTTGAATAAATGCAGTTCTTTTTAACCTTTTATTCATCAAATATATTAGGCAGCAGAACTGTTTCCAACACTCATAATAAATCAGAATATTAGAATGATTTCTAAAGGATCATGTGATAGACTAGATGTCACATGTGACACTGAAGACTGGAGTAATGATCCTGAAAATTCAGCTTTGCATCACAGAAATAAATGATAATTTAAAGTATAATAAATTGAAAACCAATTATTTTAAATTGTAATAATATATCACAATATTAAAAAAAAAAATCTGTATTTTTGATCAAATAAATGCAGGCTTGATGAGCAGAAGAAACTTCTTTCAAAAACATAAAAAAATAGTAATGTTTCCAAACTTTTGGCCTGTACTGTATATATATATATATATATATATATATATATATATATATATATATATATATATACACTAATTATGTTGAAGAGAACATGCATTTTGCGAGTGCATGTTTTAACATTTAATTAAAGCATAGGCTATATATATATAGCCTATTTATATATATATATGCTTTAATTAAATGTTACACTAATTATGCTGTATGCAGAAGAGAACATGCATTTCACGAGTTTTATTTGCACGTTTAAAAAGTTAGATGACATATTTCAACTAGCTAGCTTGTATGTTGGCAAACTATCGTGAAGTAAAGCGTTTTTTTTTTGTTTTTTTTTAATATGTATCAGATAACAAGCGGATATAAAGGACATATAACTTCTACAGGAATTAAATTATATCAAGTATATGTAAAGCTTCACATAAATAAATAAATAAATGAATAAATAAAAGACATACACAGAGGAAACATTATGCATCAGTGGTATTGTCAAAAATATCATCATAATATTTCAAGAATCTGTCACTTTTCTTGTTTTTAATCAACCTTAGAGACTTCAGAAATGTATCAAGTAAAGCGTTCTTTCGAGCTATGAATCGCGTACATGTGATGTCACATGGGGCGGGGCAATGCGAACCTCCAAACTCCATCTGAGTCCGTTTCGTCCGATGCCTTTATGTCTGATGCCTTTTAGTCTGAGTCCGTTTCGTCTGATGCCTTTTTGTCTGAGTCCGTTTCGTCTGATGCCTTTTAGTCTGAGTCCGTTTCGTCCGATGCCTTTATGTCTGATGCCTTTTTGTCTGAGGGTGTTTCGTCTGATGCCTAATTGTACGAGACCTGACACCTGACATTGTTTTTCCTGAGACCTGAAGCTTTTCAGTCTGAGGCGCGATGCCGTTTTGTCCAATGACTGAAGCCTTTTAGTCTGAGGCATGATGCCTTGTCTTCATATGTCTGAGATCTGAGGATGTCCTAAAATGTACACCGTAAGATTGACTGCATTCACCCAGCTCATACCTCAACTTTAATGTCTTTAAGCAACATCAACACAAGTTTTACTGTGGTAGGGAAAAATAGCTTAAAGAGGAATTGTCTATGCTTTTTTATTGGTCCAAAGTCAGGTACATGAAACTGCTGAAAGTGTGTACAATGAGCTGTAGATCATGTTCTGATCACACTATTAGTGCCAATTTTCGGTATTTATTACTGTGTTGCACCAGGGTAATAGCAGCTCTTTTTACACTATTTATGTCCAGCAATTTGTGATTGCAATTCAAATGACTATAACTACAGTTTTAGGGGTTCAGTGACTTCTCCTAAATGTTTCTTATGGTACAGACATTGCTTTTTTCAATCACATTATATTGACATGCAGAAATACAGAGCAGCCTTCTTGCTCTTAACAAGACCACACAAATGCAGTCTACAAGTCATGAGCTAATGCAAAACCTCCACGCTGCTACGCTTCCAGGTTGCAATTTAAAGTTGTGAATGACAACAGTCTGTTTTATGGCGTGTTCTCATTAGTCATTTGTATTTCAGGGTAGGAAAACATTATTTACATGGATTTTAGAGAATGGATATGCTGTTGCTAGTTTATTAAGTGAGCTGTACAAGTAGCTAACAACATTGCGTGTTATATGCACAGCTATCACGCATACTCTAACCCAAACATCACCATAAAGGTGTGTTTACAATGACAGTAATTTGCAGCAACAAAGCAACTGCAACATGGTGAGACATTCAGGCAGGTAAGGAGCAGGCTGGGATCCACATGCAGGTTTAGGTTATAGAACACAAGGTAACTGGCGTAAACAAATGACACCACAGAACAAGAGGAAGCACGATAAACCGGAGAACGTGCATTCAACGACTGACAGAGAACAAGTGAAACACAAGAGCTATATATAAACAGGCAGACAAGCTTAGCAATATAACAAGGGGGCGTAGATAATAAGAAACACCTGGGGAGACTAATCAACATGAACTTGGAACATAAATCACGAACATGAAAAACTACAAAGAACTACAAAACATGATGCAAGACAGGAAATAACATAAGAGTCCAGGAACATACAAGACAGGGGAACACAGGCTGGGACCATTACAGCAACAAAGCCTATATGCAATAATAATTTGAAGTCACATGAGGAAGATATTGTTGAAAATTTGACAAAGTTGACCAGAGTTCAACTTTATGCAAATAAGCAGAGGTGCAATGCAGCAACAAACGATGGGAACACAGAGAGACATCTGCCTGCCACAGTAAATGAATAAAGAGTAGGGGCACAATGGATCATAGTTGATCCGTGATCCGTATGGACTAGGCCCCACGGTACGGCACGCATGTGATTCGCGGAATAATCGCAACGTTTAACCATCACAGAGTGAAAGTTTATCATTTGCATGCATTTTGTCTGGCCAATTTAAACATTCAAGCGATTTTAAACCATTCAAGCGCAAGAAGAGGGAAAACAGAATTGCACTGTTTTCTGTGCAAAATGCGCATACAAAGAGAGACATGTTTCAGATGATTCGCGTGAGCAACGAATTGATTATTCTTTTGCGTCTCCTTGCAAAATACTGATTTTGGCAAGTATTCATAATCTAGGTGCTTGATTTTATACACCTGTGGAAAGGGACCTGATGAAACCCATGAATATGTTGGATCCTCTTCATTAGGTCTTAAAGTGACAGCAGCCTATAAATACCTGCTGCTGTCTGTGGCAATGTTAATCAAACAACAAAAGCTTTAACAAAGATTCATCTATATTTAAAGAGGCTACATGCAACTTTTTCCCCAAAATAAACGTAACAATAGCCTTTTTATTTGACCATTTATGACTCAAACATCTCCTGATGAGCATACTGACACCTTGTCAGCTCACAGTGGGTGCACCTATAAGCCTGTATACTATTTTTCCTATTTTCTGTCGGGTCGGATTTTTCGCGCGCTGTCTGCGGATGTGACGTCAAGCTCGTTCATGTTAAACGTTTCAGATCACTCTGCCACCACCGCTAGTCAGCAAACAAACTTAGTTTCTCAAACAATATATGTATTTGACTGTTCTTACCTCTGTAAACATAATGTTGACTTCTTTGCAGCGGATGACTTGTGAAGTGTGCACGTATGAGAGCGAGCAGAAAGGAAGAGCAGTTCCGTTTTTTGGCCACAGGTGTCAGTCGCGAGTTTAAATTTCAGAAAATTGCATGTAGCCTCTTTAATTTATACAGTGAACACTATAGTGTTATTTTACTCTTTACATTTCTGTACCAGAATACTACTGTTAGATCTTACTTTATTGTAACTTTGTTAAATTGTATTTATCTATGCTTGTAATTAGTGCATTTGTTCTTATATTATTGCTGACTATTAACTTGTCTTGAATTATGTTTGAACTTTATTAGCTAGGCTAGTAGTTTTTGCTGTGGTATCGAAGTAGCCTACTCAAAGTGTGCTTTAAGTAATAAATGGAAAGCAAAGTTACACTTGCTGATCTGAAAAATTATCCGATCTGTGACAAAAAAAAAAAAAAAAAAAAAACGTAATATGATCCAAACCGTGAGTTTTGTTTGTTTGTTTAATTGTTTGGTTATTCATTTATTTATCAAACTTTTGGTGAAATATTTTGCCTGAAAGTGTGCCATATTACTTAAAAATAAATGCCAATCACTTTATGATGATATTTTCTTCATACATTTTAAACTTGAGTCCAAATACTTCTTGGGCCACAATAACTGATGAATTTGTTGCCCCTTGAACCATCTGTGTTTTGACAGGGAGATGATTAATATGCCAGTGGATTAATTTCAAAAGAACAATCAAGTGTCTTTGGATATTCAGAGTCACAATGATGTGGATAATAATAACTTTTTTTTTCATGAGGGCATCTCTACCATTCTGTTGAGCATCAGTGAGGCAATGACAGTAATATGAATAGGAGATGAGCATTCATGTTATTCTGCCATTTTGTGAGAAGCACGGGCTTCATTAAAATGAGAAAATAGTGTTTTAGTGAGACTTTCATTAAATTCTCAGTTATTTTTTCTGTTTCTGACGTCATAAACAATTACTTTGTTTTGTAAGCCATAATGGCTTCACTTGAGCTGTGCCAGCTTGTGACTGTCTAATATTCCCCTTTAAAACACCATAAGAGAATAATTATGGATGGTGCAAAACAGAATATTTAATTAAAGAGCTGACAGACATTCAAATAACGTTGTGTTCCTTTTAACCTCGCTGGCTGGAAACATTTTGAAATCACAGTTATTATTTTTCATCCCACTTCATGTGACACATTAATAGTCAAGGACAGCTGTGGTCTCAGTGAGTGAAGCCTCACTCATTAAACCAAATTGCAAAGTTAAAGGCCAGCATGACTTGAACCGGCTGATGTTTATTTGGTTTAATGCTGTTGATTTGGCTATTATATTGTTGTTGTGGTCAAGTTATTACTGGCTGTGTCATATTCAAATTCACTTTACCACAGTGACATGTTTTATGTAATCAAATATAGGTTAATAGTTTGTGATTTCATAAATAAATATTTGTAACTACAGATTTGCATGGATTCATAGTACAATGAATGCTATATTGGATCAAGTAAAACTAAATATTATATTATTAGAAAATAATATATTTTTTAAATAATTGTTTTTAATGATGCAATCCAAATTCTTAGCCATGATTGGCTTAAAATTTTACTTTGCATCATTAAAACAATCATTTAAAAATATGTATTAAACTAATATAATATTTAACGGTTACACTTTATTTTAAGGTGTCATTGTTACAGTGTAATTGTATATTTAAGTACTGTGTAATATTAAGCAACTACATGTACTTACTATAGGGTTAGGGTAGGATTAGGATTTGGTTGAGGGTTAATTGCATGTAATTATGCATAATTTACTGTTATTACTATGGTAAGTACATGTAACATATGTAACAAAGACACTGTAAAATAAAGTGTTACCTATTTAACTGTATAATTAAATATTCCAAAAGTTACAAAATAAGTGCAAGCACAATAAACAAATACATTTTTATATTTTCTAAAAGATAAAAAAAAAAAAATTGTGAATCAAGCACTACTTAAAAGGAACAAAAGCTCTTTTGAAAAATGTAATCTTGGCTGCTGCATGTTTTGTGGCATTACATAGTGTTTAGCAAGGAACCTGAAAAAATAAATAAAATAAAAATCCTTTATTCATCAATAATCTACCCCTGTAATCATAATATGTGTGAAAAGGAATTAAAGTTTTACTGCCACTAGTGTTAATTTTAGATAGAAACTGCATTTTTGAGCTTTGCAAAATAGAGGCCTTTTTTTCTGAAGCTAAACAGATATATTCATGCATACACGCATTAATAAATAATCAGCATGCCGGACATTTTATCTGCTCATGTCTACTTGTTCCTTTAATTGATGAGTTCCACTTACTGTCTGTCAAATGATTTCTTACCTGACAAGCAGATGTTTTGCTAAATTAGTTTTTTTCCAGCACTGTTTGAGTCATCTATACACCTCATTTACTGAAGGACAAGAGTGGATGCACAATTGATAGGCCATCAACTGACAGAGCACCTCTGGGAATTAGACAGCGATTTCCCAAATTCCCTCGTACCTTGCCATTCATAGCGTCTGAGATGGAGAGCTAATTGATTCCTGACAGGCTTTCCTAACAACAGGTTTCTCTCTCTATTCAAATCCTTAAGTTTTGCTGCCTCTTCAGCATATGCCTTGATACACACTATCTGCTAAGAATTATCTGGAAATTTACAGCCACTTATAGCTGTGGATTGCTAAAGTGTTTAGATTTGTTAGCACTTATATTAGATTAGTGCTATACCTGGAACTCTATACATGAGTGTTGTTATTGTTCAGATGCATGATTTGTTAAAGCACCATTAACTACTTGCCAGCTGCCATAATTATATACACACATTGAACATCCATGACCCATTAAATGCATTTGAAATGCTTAACTGATGCACATGAATGCTAAAACAGCACAATAGTTTGAAACAGAAGTTGTTACTGAACTACCTTGGCAGAGGTGCTTGCTGCTTGATCTACCAGATAATGGATCCCTTTGCATAACCCAAACAGCCACAACTCGAGTTTAGTTAATAAGTATTGATGTTTCAAACTTGACACATTTATTTGTGTACATATTCAATATTTGTAATTTATGTTTCATAAGATGGTGAGATGTGGTTGAAGAAAACCAGGGACTAAATGTATCATACATGTATATTGACTGTTAATCATTCATTAAAGTTTTTGATTGTCACCAATTTTCCACTCTGGACAACTTTCCATTTCAGACTTGGTCAAAATGGTCATATGAGACTTTGTACTGAAGAAAGATCAGAGAAGATTTCACACAAATAGACTATGAAATGACTGTCACATTCTACAGGTCATTCAGTCTTCAACAACATCTAGAACTGTCCGCTCTTGTAACACAATGACGTGTGATGATAAGCCCAAGTGCAATTTAAAATGAACAATGACAAAGTAAAATAGTCCAATATTCCAAACACAATGGCATGACTCACAAATGCAAAGACAAAACACCACAGAACATGACTTGAGTTGGTCTCAGCCTCAGGCATTCAACAGTCTGCCCGCAGTCCATTCACTGACCATCTCACAGGTGTTATGCTTGGTTGCTTATTTGCCCAAGTCAAAGTCTCTGTAATATACTGGTCTCTAGATATGCCTCAAGTCCATTCTTGTAAATCTATAAGATTTTTTTTTTTTTTTGTCCTATTATCACATTTGTCCTGTAAGTTTTAGTATTAAGCTTTTTTTTTTATTATTATCATTATCGTTTTATCCCCCCCACCCTATTCTATTGTTGTGGTATGAACAGGAAACTATTTACTAGAGGAGTCATTATGAAGTCATAATGTTCCTCATTTAAATAATCCCCGCCCACAGAATACGCAAAAAAGGGATGAGGCCTGGTTGAGGTGCATTAGAGAAGACAGTGTTGTCGCTATGTCAAAGAGACACTGTTTTTTCCCACAACATTTCCAAAACTCATTTGTTTGACCTTCCTAAGGCTGGCAAACTTTGAGAGGTTAAAGTTTATTTTAAAAACTGTCCCTGAACATTAAAACCCAAACGATTGTCTGTGTGCTGCACATTTTATGGAGAACAGCTTGTTTTCTGTTGCTTTTGTAAGCTCTTAGGAAAATTAGTCATGCTTTTGTGATCGATTACTGTTTGTATTACCTAGTAGTTTTCTGACAAATATCACGATTAAATGGTGGATAACATTGTATCTCCAATGTATAAGAAAATGACAAACATACCACTCTGAAAGGTCCTGTGAAATCCGTGCTTGCAAAGTCTGTGCATGAAATCCGTTCTGCACTCTCCTCTTGTTCATTAACATTGTCAGGGTCTGAATCGGGCTCAAATTGGTTTGAAATTGACGCCATCTTTATTCATATTTACACTAGTTGTTGTACACATCGCAGTTATGGAGGCGTGGGACATTTTCCCGGACACACGGCAAGCACAACACACTGCGCCAGCTAACCAATCACAGCACATTTTGTATTTCGGAAGGAGGGGCTTCACTGAAGACTGGGGAGTGAGGTGCTGTAATAATCTAAAATATGCGAAAAAATAATGTGCTTTTTTAAACAATCAAGCAAGAAAACATTTTAGTACACCCCAAAAACTAAGTCAAGACTTCGTAAAAGGGCAAAATAGGACCACTTTAAGTACACTCACCCCTAAACAACACAGAAAATCAAACAAATTTCGGTTAGTTGGTCGTTATTAAGGTTGATAAAATAAATGCACTTTTTTTCGTCAGATATTGTCACACTCACTCAGTTGTGTTTGTCCCTATGTCGTTTTCATGGACTTTCAGTTTGTTGTCATTCATCACATGTGCTCCTTTGTTTGATTTTTTCCCGCCACTCATCAGTAACCATGGACACTAATCATCACAGCTGTTCATCATTCAGGTTATCACCATGTGTATATTAGTTCCTCACCATCACTCAGTGACTGTCCGGTCTCATTTGCGTTAGCCCTTGTCTGTATCTGCCCGCTGGATAATTCTGACTTTATATCTCCCAATTGCGTGTTATAAAGTCAGCATTGCAAGATGTAAACTCGCAATTCGGAGATCGACTACTTTTGACTGTGTATTTCTGAGAAAAAATGTCAGAATTGTGAGTTTAAACCCGCAATTGCGAGTTTATATCTCACGATTCTGACTTTATAACACACAATTGGGACTTTGAATCAATATTTCTGACTCATAAACTCGCAATTGTGAGAAAAAAAGTCGCAATTACCTTTTTTATTCTGTTGTGGTAAAAAACTTCAATACATAATATTTCTTCTTGGCCATTATAAAATACAATGTAAACCAGACTTTATGCCACAAGTCAAAATCCTGGCTACACAATACTGACTTGAATTGGACAAGACAAAAACACCAAGGTGGTCAGGGCGAAATTACCCAAAGTCAAGGACTTCAAAATAAAATACCAAAACTGAGAATCCTCAATTTTATTTAGCCTGTTTTCAGTCATCCTCAACTTGTTTTAGCTTTGAAAACGATGAAGGAAGTGCCATTCTTTGCTCTTAATTCAATGCACATCTCCTCATATAGACCACACAGTGTTTCCTTCGTGAGTCAAAGAGGAGGATCATGGGAGGGCACTCAGCCCACTGCTGACATCACAAATTGCTAGTTGTCTGCAACGCTGTTGTTTCTAATAGATCACAGCCATTTTTTCTAACAATTGCCTTCAACAGATGACAGTAAGGGTGCCCTACAAAGCTATCCATGCATAGACATGAATGTGATCTCAACCTTTCGCTTTGTAGTTCAAACAACCTTTTATCAAGGAGCTTGCAGAGCGCGAGAGCACGCAGAGACAGAGGCAGGTCTGACCTGTCAACTGAACGGAAGATTAGAGGCCAAGAGACGACACATGAGGAGTTACAACACAAAGTTCAATGCAAAATGTCACACTGGTAAATTAACAATGGATGGTTTAATGTATTTAAATTTCACTCCATCTGTGATGTGTTGTTATTGATATTTATTTTGTTGTTTGCCTCTTTAAGGGAATTCCTAAAAATAATTGAAATGTGATTTCAATAACTAAAAAAGCAGGGATGTGTGAATAGGATTCATGTTTAGTCGCCAGTATCTCTTTGCGTAAGTATCTCTTTAGGGTTACTTATCCAGTGCTCCTGTTGGTCTATTGGAAGTTAGCATGGCAAATATCTGCTATCTTTCTTTCCACACAGGAGCAACTGCAGTGATGCAGCATCGATTATCCCCAAAGCCACGGTCCTGTGAGTACAAATGCAAAACTGTTTAAAAAGAAATACTCCATTTTATCAACATCATTCTTCCCGTGACACACAGAATTTTCAGGGTCTAGTTGTCATTACTCTGTGTCGTGGTCCGTGTCTCGACTGCAGTCTATTTCCAGTATACCAAAGGTGATAATTACTTCAATTACTAGTTAGCAAGTAATCTCTAACATTACAGTGAATTTGCAAGAATTGCACGGCTCAGAACGCCTACTCTGCCATTGTTACAAGTAGCTTAATGTTCGAAATCCCAGTGGATTTCATCGCTCAGGAGACTTAATGGAGTTTCACTGAAGTATAACGTCATCTCAGATGTTTCTCCTGAAATCTCTGGGGAGAAACACAATAAAAAACAGACAAACGACACAATTGTTGACCAAAAGACTACAGCGCTATACAATTAATGTAGATAGCAGCTCAGATTATTGGATCTTGGTCTTATATAAATTTATATATATATACATATACATATTAAGATTTACTGTTCAGTTGTGGCCAAAAGTTTGGGCAATGACATAAATTTTGTGTTTCGCAAAGTTTGCTGCTTTAGTATTTGTAGATAATTTGTTTCACATGTTTCTATGGTATATTGGAAAACAATGATAAGCATTTTTAAAATCTTTTATTGGCAAATACATTCAATATGCCAAGAGTCAATATGCACAGTGTTGACCCTTCTTCATAACCTCTGTAATTCACTCTGGCATGCTGAATATCAGCTTCTGAGGCAAATCCTGACTGATGGCGATCCATTCTTGACTTATTAGTGCCTGGAGTTGATCACAAATTGTGGGCTTGTGCTTGTCCACTCGCCTTTTGAGGATTGACTACAGGTTCTTTATGTGATTAAACTTGCCTGCCCATGGATCCAAAATTTTAATGTAATGATCTCTGAGCCTCTTCATTATCAATCTTGCTATGTGACATGGTGTTTCATCATGCTGGAAAATGCACAGATCATCACCAAATTGCTCCTTGGTCATTGAGAAGTTGCTCTTGCAGGACGTTTCGATACAATTCTTTATACTTCATGAGCAGCTCTGCACTGGTGCTGGCACGATTCCGTAGCTGACTCTTCAAGAGGAGACAGTCACGGTGCTCTCATTCTTTGCAACAATTCCCTTGCACGTGAGGCCATTTTGCCTCTAATGCAATTATTTAAAATGCGAAACACAAAATTGATGTCACTGCCAATACTTTTTTTTTGTATTGGCTTTTTGTTTGACTTTGACTCTTTTTTTTTTATGGCTTGTGATTTCAGACTTTGGTAAATCTGAGTAGAGATTTACTAGTGATTTATTGAGGAGAGTCTTTTTTCTCAGGAGATACATATGAGAGACTCAAGGAGAGGTATTTTTTTTCTTTCCAACAAAATGAATTATGTAAAACATTTTCATCATTTCAGGTCATTAAAATGGACATCCTTCTGTTTGGACTGACAGGTCTTGGACTGGATCTCAGCCTCGAGAGGTGTAGTTTTGCTCTGGGTCTTGGAGGATGTGGTTTTCACTCTAATTCTCCTGGAATTTTTTTTTATTATTATTATTTTAATTACAGTGTATTTCATTTATCACATGATCAAAGGAGTCACACACAATTAAATTAAGCAGTTTTTTATTTATATATATATATAAAATGGCAAACTCATAGACATGCTGTGGTTTTCCTGTGACTAGAGAGTAAAATTTTGCCTCCGGCTCTATTGTGCTGCAATTCTCTGTTGTTCTACACTACCAAGGAGCAAACTCCATACACCAAACAGTCTGGGGAATCACTTTGAAACTGCTGGCTTTGAGCAGTGATCACACTTTGCTATAGCTGACTGACACTGCTTTCAGACTGAGCATATGATATCCAGTCTTATAGGAGCAGAACTTGCTGACTTTCCAGTTCAGTTTGAATTTTATTTTAGGAGTTAACATAGGTAACAATTTAGAATACAATTCCTTCATTAATGAATAACTACACAGGAACAAACGACTAACACACTATTCTAGTAACTACTATTAACTAACAAGAAACTAAAACAAATTACTTACTCATTAACAAATGAGTAAGTAATAGCGCTCAGTTGAATGTATATAAAGTTTTGGATAATGACTCATGTGTTCCTACATCTTTCTAAATTAACTACTAATTATTTGGATCAGTATTCTAAAGTGAAGTTCATGGGAACACACTAGTAATGACTAAAGTGTTACCAAATCCATCGGAAGGAATTACTATCCAAAATCTTACAAAAATCTCAAAAGCTTACAGTGACTTTAGTCAATATTAGGTAGTTATCATGTTTTTCACTTCAGAATACTGATCCAAATAATTAGTAGTTCCCTTAGAAGGATGTAGTAACACTTGAGTTATTACTAGTGGGTTACCCTAACCATTACCTTTTAATATAAATGATGCATTATTCATGTTAATTATGAACCTGTATATAGTAGTTCTCTGAGAGGTATGAAAAAAATAATAGTTACTGATTAGCTAATAGTGAACTACCACATCCAACTGAGTGCTATTACTTACTAATTTGTTAATTTGTTAGTTAATAGTAGTTACTAGAATGTTAATGGTGCGTTACTCATTTGTTCCTGTGTAGTTACTCATTAATGAAGGAACAGTATTTGAAAGTGTTACCTAGGAGTTTAAAACTGTCTTCTATAATTAAACATTTCATGTATTTGTCAGGAATCAGTCAGGCTCATTCACATCCACAACACAAAGGTCACACTCACCCGAATACTAATCACCTGCACCTGTCATCAATCCCAGCAATCACTGAGCACTACAAAGGTACACACCTCACCTCCAGTCCCTGTCGAACCTTCAACTAGGAAAGACCCACTAACCTGCTCTCTGTGCATTTCAGACTATTGTTCCCTAACTGTTCCAGTCTGTTTCCACAGTACACCCTTGTGATACTTACCTGTTTTCCTCGTCCTGAGATCCCACGCTCTCCTTGGTGTCCATGCTCTGCGTTCCTCGGATTGTGTTTCATGCCACATTCAAGCCTGCCATTATCTGCAAGAGAAAAGATGGTCATTCATCAATGTTATTCTCACAGTACCTGTTTGTGCATCTGAATTTACCTGCTGTCCAATGAAAGCTTCATTAAAAGTTATTCTGAATCCTTCTAACCTTGTTATCCGAGTGTATATCCTGACAGTATTCCTATGATGCTAATGAAAGCTTTAGCGTAAGTTCTGCCAGGAAGACTCAATCAGCGCATCATGTATTACCTCACTTCTAACCAATCATGTGCTAACACTCGCAGTATAAAAGATTGGTAGGGGAGCGCGGGGCACAACCTAACGCGGGGCTAGTTGTAACACGCTTGTTTTAAATACTTCCGCACATGCTTGGATGATGAAACTTTGTGTATTTACTAGTTGCCATATCAACACTATATAGAAAAAAAAATTCCGCCAAAATTATTTTTTTTTTTGGAAGATATCCATAGACATTTATTAAACCATAGCAAAAGTAAATTTCTTACTTAAGTTAATTTTTCATCTCTATTTTTTGTGTTTATTTAAAATAAGACAAATCTGATATTATTTTAATCTCCAAGATGTTATTTAACAGTTGAGATAGTTCTTTAATGCTTCGCTAACTAGCAGAAGACACTAGCAGGGTTTAAACCCCAGTTGTGCAGGCGGGGGCATGTTGTAACACTGCGTTACAATGTGCCGCTAAAAGAAATATGCTATTATATTCTATACTTTTATTAATTTTATTGGGAAAACGTGAGAAAAAGGTGAATAAAGACTGAGAGTCAATGTTCAGAAATGACTAATTATTTATGTGTTTTGAACTATGTTGTATAGCTGTGTTTTCATGTGTTCGTAGTCAAAACTCAAAAAAAAAAATTATATTTAATTATTAAAAATTGCCATTATTTTATATGAAAACGTTTTTTAATTGTATTTTATTTAGAAAATATTTTAGTTTGTTTTGTATATATTTTTTATTAGATCAGATAACATTTTAAGCTGTCATATGTTATGTTACAATGTGCCCCACACATGTTACAATGTACCCCACCTATGGGGCATGTTGTCACATTTCACTTCCATTCTTTCGGGGTATGTCAAGAAAAAAGTATATACTGTATTAATAAAACAAAACCACATAATTGTACTAGACATGTGGGAAATTAATGTGGGAAAAAATAAATACTCTGAACCATAAGTAGATTTACACAAACTGAGAAAGTCAAAAAGCGTTAGGTTGTGCCCCGCTCTCCCCTACTTACATTTGTCTGAGTTCGCAGATGCTGACGCTGCCAATTACCTCCATCCTCCCCAACCACCACCCAAATGGTACCTTCCCCTTCATCCTCCCCACCACCACAAGGATGGTCCCTTCCTTTACCTCCACGGGGTCGGCTGCGCCCCTGCCTTCATCTTCAGGCAGGATATGCAGCTTCCGCTACCCTCGCATTGCGCGCTATGGACGGGCTACGCCAAAGAACTTTATGAATTTATGCTTGCTGGGCTGTTAATAACTATACGCTTGTCATATCAATTTATCTCCCGAGTCTTTCTGGTAGAACTGTGGTTTTCATTACATGATGGCATTGTTGTGATAGTATATTTGTTTCACTAATATTCAGTGCATGTTCAAGACAGCTTGTATGTTGTGGTCCAGGCAAATTCATCCTCTCATGTGAGAGCCTGGTCTCATTGGTGGCATTCCTCATACAGAGCAACTGAAGACACACAACAATACACTCTTATTTTCATTCAATACTGGACAATCCTCTGGACACACCTGCAGTTGTTTTGCTCCTCTCTGTGTTGTCTTTTCCTCGCCCTCTCTCTTTCCTGTTCTCCCTCATCTTCTACTTGAATATAAGCACTGAATTTTCTTGGGAACAGATGGGTCCCTGCCTCAGTCAGTACATCATGTCCAAATCATAGCAATCTGCCAAGGCAAACACGTGGAATAGATATGAAGTCATCCAAGAGCCCGAGGCGTTTCAAAGCAGTTTGCAAGAACGACGTTTCCGAGTATTCACTTACCCTCGTACTTTCGGAAAAAGCTTTGAATAGCACTGATTCTTCGAGTACAGTCTAGAAGTGTTTACCAACCAAGGAATTATTCCAGATTCATCTGTTAAAGGTTTAAGAGTGTCATTTTTGCACCACTATTTGGAATGGCAAAAATAAAGATTGTTATCTGAAAATTCCCAGTGTGAATTCACCTACTTCATTTTAAAAGGCTTCAGATAACTCCAACCTTTTAAGATACAGAGCAAAAGGGATGAATCAGTGTTCATCTAAGGGCAGCCCTTCGCCTGGGTGTGCAACATTAGCAAACGACGTGTGCGATTCATTGCCTCTAAGGCACCTTGTCAAGTTTCGCATCATAGCACAAGGTCCAGAGCAGTGTGCCATATATGGAGGGATGCATTCGGGTCCAGTAGTGGATAACAGAAAAGGGAGGACTGTCGGAGTGATTTATTCAGATGCAAAAGAAAGAGAGAGGGAGCAAGAGAGAGAGAAACCTGCAGATTAGAAAAAAAACAAGAAAAAAAACTGTCAGCTACACCTCCGGGTCGCATCAAGGCAGTGAGGTAGAAAGCGGCGAGACAGTTGTTTACAAATGCATCCGTTTGTTTGCTCTTCACCACAGATGGGAATTAAAAGGCAAATTAGGGCCGATGCGGTGACGGAAAGTGTAAGGATGCAGATGGAGAAGGAAGGATGCTTTCTGCAGGATGAGATGTCATCGGGGAATCAACACCAACTATCAATCAAGCAACATCAATTTAGCTACATTTAAGCATTTTTGTCATTTATGTTGGAAATATAATGTAGCAAATGACCTGAAAAAGTATATAACGGCCAGTCAGAGATGCCAAGAAACCTGTGTACAGTCAGATGATCCCAGATCTTCTGAAATAATTGTGGCAATCAGGACAGCATTGGAAAACAAAGCAGTAATTATAAAATGGATAGTTCAGACCCTGAATTCTGATTGGATGATACATGATCAAAGCCATCACACACAAACACACACACACACACACACACACACACACACACACACACACACACACACACACACACACACACACACACACACACACACACACACACACACACACACACACACACACACACACACACACACACAGTGAAATGCACATCAGTTGATAAACAGCTTACAGCAGGCTAATTAATTATCACCTGGCAGAATAATTTGTTCTGATTAATAACAATATATCAATATTATAATATTATTTATACAAACATAACATTCATTTAATGTAACTTTTTATTAACATTTAGAATGATTTTTAATAACATTTATTATTCAGTTTCACTATAGTAAAGTACCAGTACAGTAGGATACTAAAGGTGATAATTAGCCTACTTCAATTTCTAGTTAACGTGATTTTTAACATTACTGTGAATTTGCAAAAATGTCATGGCTTAGAACGCCTACTCTGTCATTGTAACAAGGAGCTCGGTGTTCGAAATCCCACCACAGTTTATTACATTTTTTGGTTTCACTTTATTTTGATGGTCCCTTTAACACATTCTTTTGACGTTTAACCTATTAGTAGAATTAGTATTAGTAGACTGGTATGGTTAGGGTTAGAAAAACTTTACATGTTGTTGCAGAGTTACTTATAGTCAGTAGAATGTCTGTTAGGCAAGGCAAGGCAAGGCAAGGCAAGGCAAGGCAAGGCAAGGCAAGGCAAGGCAAGGCAAGGCAAGGCAAGTTTATTTATATAGCACATTTCATACATAATGGCAATTCAAAGTGCTTTACATAGGAGAAATTAAAATAATTAAAATAATTAAAAGAAATAAGAATAATTAAAACAGTTTAGAAAAATAAAATAAAATACAGTACAGTACAAACAGTCGGACGAACAGCGGCACAGTGCTCATTCAGTAAATGCATAGCTAAACAGAAGTGTTTTGAGTCTGGATTTGAATGTGACTACTGTAGGAGCACATCTGATCTCTTCTGGAAGCTGGTTCCAGCTGCGGCTGGCATAATAGCTAAAAGCAGACTCAGCATGCTTAGAGTGAACCCTTGGTATTTCTAGCTGATATGATCCTAATGATCTGAGTGATCTGTTGGGTTTATATTCAGTGAGCATATCTGCAATGTATTGAGGTCCTAGGCCATTGAATGATTTATATACCAGTAATAATACTTTAAAATCAATCCTAAATGTAACTGGGAGCCAGTGTAAAGACCTGAGGACTGGTGTGATATGTTCATATTTTCTGGTTTTGATCAGAATCCTAGCGGCAGCGTTCTGGATGAGCTGCAACTGTCTTATGGTCTTTTTGGGAAGGCCAGTGAGGAGCCCATTACAATAATCCACCCTGCTGGTGATGAAAGCATGAACAAGTTTCTCTAAGTCTTGTCTGGAAACAAAGCATCTAATTCTTGCAATATTTTTCAGATGATAGTATGCTGATTTAGTTATTGCTTTGACATGACTACTGAAACTAAGGTCTGACTCTAGTGTCACACCAAGATTCCTGGCTTGATTTTTAGTTGTTTGACCCCTAGAGTGAAGGTATGCGTTCACCTTGAGAACTTCATCTTTGTTTCCAAACGCAATAACTTCAGTTTTGTTTTTGTTTAATTGAAGAAAGTTTTGGCACATACAACTGTTGACTTCGTCAATGCATCGGCACAGAGAGTCAATGGGGCTGTAATCATTAGGCGATAGGGCTAAGTAGATCTGTGTGTCGTCGGCATAGCTGTGGTAAGCAATTTGGTTATTTCTCATTATTTGGCTCATTGGGAGCATATACAGGTTGAACAGGAGTTGCGCAAGATTTGAGCCTTGAGGGACTCCGCATGTCATGGATGTTCACTCAGACTTATGGTCTCCTATACTCACATAATAACCTCTCCCATCTAAGTATGACCTGAACCATTTTAGGACTATCCCAGAAAGCCCCACCCAGTTTTCCAGCCTGTCAAGAAGTATGTTATGATCGACAGTGTCAAATGCAGCACTGACCAGATTGAAAATTGTCAAAGTATCCATTCGAGCTTAAGAATTTGTTCAGCTGGTTGAAGACAACTTTTTCAATGATCTTGCCTATGAAAGGAAGATTCAAGATCGGTCTATAGTTGCTTAATATGGTCTTATCCAGATTGCTCTTTTTCAGGTGGGGCTTGACAATTGCAGTTTTCAGGGAGTTTGGAAAACTCCCAGAGAGAAGTGAGGCATTTACCAGTTCTAGAAGATCTGCTTTTAAACTGTTTAGCACACTTTTGAAAAAAAGATGTGGGAAGTGTGTCAAGGGCGCATGTTGATGTTTTAAGGTGCTGTACGGTTTCTTCCAAAATTTTGCCATCAATTTCTTTGAAGTCAGACATAGTAACTACTTTCTCAGGTGGTCTGATCTGTCTGACCCCAGCGCAACTCAAGGATGTGCTGATCACCTTTCTGATATTATTGATTTTCTCAGAGAAGAAAGAAGCAAACTCACTGCACTTGCTGTTTGAGAGCATTTCACTGGGAATCTGGCTTGGGGGGTTTGTCAGTCTCTCTACAGTAGCAAAAAGAGTGCGTGTGTTGTTTAAATTGCTGTTTATAATATTTGAGAAAAAAAGTCTGTCTAGCTTTGCCTAGTTCCATATTGAAAGCATGCAGGCTGTCTTTGTAGATGTTATAATGGACTACAAGTTTTGTCTTCCGCCACATGCGCTCTGCTTTTCTGCATTGTCTTTTCATATTTTGCACTGCTGTTGAGTTTCTCCAAGGTGCTTTTAGTCTGCCACTCTTCTTCCTGACTTTCACAGGAGCAATATCATCAATTACATTTTTAACTTTTGAGTTAAAAGAATCAAGGAGAAAATCAACAGAGTCAGCAGATATGCTTGGTGTTAAGGATAAAGCCTTCATAAATAGTACACTAGTGTTCTCATTTAAGCATCTCTTCTTGACAGACACAGATCTAGCTTCAATGGCAGGAGAGATCAATATATCAAAGAAAATACAGAAATGATCAGACAGTGCTACATCCTTAATAACAATCGATGAAATGTTTAGACCCTTACTGATAAGTAAATCTAGAGTGTGTCCATGATTGTGTGTGGGTCCATGTACATGCTGAGTCAGATCAAAAGTTTTTAAAACAGTTTTGATTTCTTTTGCCATATTTTTTTCTGCATTATCTATGTGAATGTTAAAATCTCCAGCAATGGCAATACAGTCAAACTCTGAGGTAATTGTTGATAACAGTTCTGTAAAGTCCTCAGCAAAGCCTGGAGAGTATTTTGGAGGCCTGTAAATAATGATAAGTAAAATGCGTGGAGCACCTTTTAAAACAGTACCTAGATATTCGAAAGACAGGTAATTCCCAAATGATATTTGCTTACATTGATAGATATCTTTAAAAAGAGCAGCTAGACCCCCACCTCTCTTAACAGCTCTGCAGACACTCATAAAAGTAAAGTTAGGAGGGGATGTTTCATTTAGGATTGTTGCACTGCAGCTGTCTTCTAGCCAGGTTTCATTTAGAAACATAAAGTCCAGGTTGTTTGTGGTTATTAAGTCGTTGACTAGAAGTGATTTATTTTTAAGTGAGCGAATGTTCAAAAGTGCTAACTTAACAGTCTTACTTTTTGTCCCCACAGCAATCTTAGTTTGACGTGTAATAGGCACCAGATTAGTTGGGTTTGCTGTACGGCTATTGAAGGCCTTAGACTTTCTATCTTGTAATAGAACAGCAATAGAGGAAGATACAGGCACACTGGGTTCCCGCTTGTTCTGTAAACATTTGAGAAAGTTACTGTTATCATAGCAGGGACCCAAAACATATCACTGAGAGCTGGTATCAGTTGTTTTTGGTTCACCTCGAGCAGATGGAGGAGGGTGTGGGCCCTGGCGTTTTGGCCGAAGAGGCCGAAGAGCTCTCACAGGAGGGGGCGGGCGAGTTAGAGGATCATCACAATAAAGAGTTAGCAGATATTACGCAAGCAGTCTACTAATACTCTGAGAGTTAGTTGACATGTAGTTGCAAAGTTACTTATAGTCAAGTCAAGTCAAGCCACCTTCATTTATATAGCGCTTTTAACAAAATAGATTGTGACCGTGAGAAAATAATATTAATCAGTAGGGATGCAACAATACAGTTAGATAGCCCACGGTTCAAAACTCGTTTTTTTAACCACGGTTTTCGGTTCGGTTCAGTTCGGTTCTGATGGCTTGACACATAAGAGTGTTTTTTTGTTGTTGTTATTCTATGCTTAGGCAATAGGAACAGTAAGAGGTTAAGGAGAACAAAAATAAAAACGATTTATTGCAATACTCGTTTATTTTACTTAAAAGCTAAGAAAAGTAGGCCTATTGTATAATATACAATTAACACTGACATCTCACAGCTGCTGGTAGCCCATGTACAAACTGGGGAACACATAAATACCTACATTTTGAAAATAAACATACACGTGAAGTTAGTAGCCTAAACATAAATTGACCATTTCAAATAAACATTTTTGTGCATTCAGACAGTGATATTGCTGGGTGATGGTGCCGCAGATGTGCAGTCATGTTGGAAGTGTTTCCGTTTGAGTAGGCTACACGTGTAAAACAATGCTTGCACACAGTAATTTTTTTGTTTACCGTTTTTTTTTTTCTCTGCATTATACTCAACGTCAAAACCGAAATGTCCCCACACCACGGATTTGAAAGACGCCGGCGCTTCCTTGTACTGTAGCCTCACTTAACCGCCGCTCGCCATGTTAAAGTGTGGAATGATGGTTAAGCGCCCCCTAACTTTAGAGCATAGTGATTTAATATTTACTCGCGGGGAGGAGTATCCTCATCTCAGCTCACAGCTTACAGGCACACACAAACAGTCAATTCGGAGAGAAATAAAACGCACATAAATTATTCAAACGTAAAACCGAAAAAAACGCAATTCACAAGCGCGTATTGAACCGTGGATGTCTTACCGAACGGTTCAATATTATATTGAGAATTGTGGCATCCCTATTAATCAGTAATCTGCCCCCCTGTAATAATAGTTTTGCATGTTCATTTCAGTTGGAATACAAGTTACAACACATTATAAATTTGAATTTAAAATTTACTTTGCAACTGTTAGAAAAGTATGTTCTATATGAACATGGTAGTATGAATGAAATTCAGAAGCACTGCATCCGCCATGTTGTTACTGTCACGTGACCTACCGACATCATATGTTTCGCTTCAGTGCCTTTCACAAATTCGCCGTGGGCTCATGGGATAGTAAAGTGTCCATTGATTGTGCACTTCAGAATTTCGCCGGAAGTAGTAGGTCATCCGGGTACTTTTTGCCTACTGCTTTCGAATACTATGTATTTGGACATACTAATCTGTTGGTGTACTGTTTTTTGCATACTATATGGTAGGGCGGTATTAGATTTTAGAAGCAAATGTGACATAAAATACAACCATGCCATTTTAGCTTGATTCGAAGAGTCTTTGAGGTCATTTGTCATTACTCATATTTCACAGGAGTCTTGCACATTTCACATCACAAGAACAATGCTGCTGGGCTACGGTGGGCTACCGAGCAAGTAAAAAAAGCCAAACTTATGGAACTGGGTATGTGATGCAAATCATGCACTATGGTAAAGGTGTTTTGAGGTAATAATATAGTATTGTGCAAGGAACCGCCTGAAAATAAGTCTTTATTAATCAGTAATCTGCCCCATAATAATAGTTTTGTATGTTTTGAAAAATTATATTGCAAAACATTTAGCAAAAATATCACCACAGGTAATATTTTTTCCAATGAGTCTGTGTAGAAACAATGGGTTCTATTTGCTTTTGTCGAGTCACATTGTGCTACTTGCGTCTTGTGTAGACAAGGTGTATTTATTTCTTATTTATCTTAATTTATCTTTTAAAGATGTTTAACCATTTAACATTGCTGTCACAGATTGATGTTTTATATCAACTATCCACATGGCCCTTTAGTTTATTTAGTGCATGAAAAATCTATGTAAACATACAACAAGAACTATTTCCAAAGGTGAGAATAGGTTAAAACATCGTCAATATGCACGGCAATCTCAGAAAAAAAGGACAGAAATATTTAAAACTACCACTAATATGAAAAGTACATTAAAATATCACTACATAAAAATAATATATATAGTACTAAAGTTAACAAAAAAAATAACTAAAGTTCCCTTTCGTGGTCACTACGAGTTACGTTAGTGACGACGAATGGGGTTTCGCTTAGAAAGCTTCTCACCTTCGAGTATACACAACGAGCCAATGGCAAGAAAATGCCATGGGTCTGCAGAATTTGCATAGCGTAAGTCCACTCCACCTCGTGGGTATATAAGGAAGTACGCTGGCAACATGCAGATATGTTTTCGCTTCGGAGCCAAGAGTTCTCTTCACTCCTACAGCCATTCTGAATCATCCAGCTCTTCAGTGTGTTGGTGTGACGGCGCATTCCAGCGAGATCGCATTGCCTGCTGCTGATCTGTGCAGTGCAGCTCGCCCGTGTATTTACTGGATGTGGGCATGTGATTCATCTGCCTAACGGTCACGAGCGCTGTTTCGCGTGTTGGGCTTAATCACGCTCGGCAGCGCTCGTGGATGAGTCATGTTTTCATTGCGGGAACATGACCATCACGATGTTCATAGATCGAGACTCAATGATCTCCGTGTGAGAGTCCCCTCTGCCACACCCCAATCTATCTCTTCCTCGAGAGGGGATACTTTGGCTGGTGGCCAGGGTGATCTGAGGGTTATGGTGTGGCATAATACCGGACTAGCTTTCCTCGGGCCACGCCCCCCCCTTCCACATCGCAAACCGTGGGGCTTCCGTGTGTGCCTGGTTCCTCTCGGGGACTCAGTGTTTTCATTCGGGGCTCCAGCAGATGGTGTCATGTCACTCACAGCATCACAAGGCGGGCTTGATTCCTCTGGAAATTAGGATTCGACTGTGTTGCCTCCCTCGGGAGTGTCCGCGTTAGTCGAGTCAGATCCAGAGCTGATGGCCTTGCTTTCCCGGGCAGCTGAAAGCATCGGTTGGAGTGGCACCGCCCTCCCCTCGAGCGCTGTAGGCTTGATGATTGGTTCCTGGGCACGTGTTGCTCTACAGCTCTCGCCCCCAGTGCCTTTCTCCCGGACGTGCATCAGGACGCCTCCGGCTTGCGAGAGTCCCCGTGACTTATCGCGGCCCGCAGGCGTCATCCGCCTTCGCTGCACTCGATTGCGTGGCGATCATGGGCTGTATGTGCTCTGTCACTATCGTGGCACAGGCATGCAGTGCTGTGTGTTGCCTTCGCCTTCACGGCAGTGCTGACCCGGGAGTTCTGTCAGACCAGGCCGCCGTGGAACGCTGGTCCTTCCCTGGCCAACACTGACAGAATGCGAAAACTCGACCATGCCCCCACGCAGGGACGCTATGCCTCCCATGTCCGGACTGGTCGATCCGCCACGCACACTACTGACCTCGCTCTACGGGCGACATCGGTACCTGCGTGGTCCAGGAATGGGCTCAGCCAGGTTGATGTGAGGGGGTCTGAGAATTCATTTTCTCAGCTCCCCCATGTCCCAGGCTGGGCTCCTCGGCGGTGTGGTTGAGGACTGTACCCTACAGTCTTCGACCCCCCAGAAGCAGACTGAGGCCTTCTGCACCAACGGTCATCTGTCGGTGCGGTCTCCTTAGTCTGCTTCCCGCCGAGGCCGCCTCCCTGTGGCCCCTCCTCTCGAGCCTTCTCTGGCCCCGAGCAGGAGAGGGTTGCAGGAGGACGGCACCGCCCGTCTCCGCCCCTTAGCTGGCTAAATGCCTGGCTAGGTAGCACTCTTGAGACGGGCGGCTTGCTCGGCGGTGTGGTTGAGGACTGCGCCCAACAGTCTTCGAGCCTCCCCTGAAGCGGACTGAGGCCTTCTGCACCAACGGTCATCCGTCCGTGCGGTCTCCTTAGTCTGCTTCCCGCTGAGGCTGCCTCCCTGGGGCTCCTCCCCTCGAGCCTTCACCGGCCCTGGGCAGGAGGAGGATGCAGGAGGGCGGCACTGCCCGTCTCCGCCCCTTAGCCGGTCAAACGCCAGGCTAAGCAGCACTCTCGAGACGGGCAGCTTGGAGTTAGCGCTCAGTTCTTCTCAGGAGCTGGTAGCAGGGCCACTCCTTCCCCCGGTGGAGGGCCGGGGGAGAATCTCTTGTTTCAAGAACTGATGCTCCTTCCTCCGAGTCCAAGAGGCTGTGGATGACAGTGCGCGCCGCTCACGAGCCTCGCCACTCTCGTCCCCCTCTGTCGCCAGACCCCTGCCAGAGCACGCCCCGTGGAACGCTGGTCCTTCCCTGGCCTCCTCTGGCAGGATGCGGCTAATGACCGTGCCCCCAGACCGGGCCGCTATGCCACCCACGTCCGGGCCGGTCATTCCGCTTCGCTGCACCACCACGGGTACGTCTATGGTTCGCATGACCCTGCTGGCACAGTTCTTGGGAGCCTGACTAGAGCTCCCAACCTGTTCCGCTGGGTTGCCCGAACCATCAGGCTCGGCTATGCGATTCAGTTCGCACGGTCTCCTCCCCGCTTCAGGGGAGGCCGCTTCACTATGATCGAGACTGTCCCTCCAGCCGAAATGAGGTCCGGGCTTTACAGCCCCTACTTCATTGTCCCCAAGAAGTCCGGTGGGTTATAGCCAATCCTGGACCTCCGCATCCTGAACCGCTCCCTTCACAGGCTGCCGTTCAGGATGTGTGCGGCCACAGGTATGGTTTGCAGCGATCGACCTGAAGGACGCCTACTTCCATGTCTCCATTCTACCTCGACACAGACCGTTCCTGTGGTTTGCTTCGAGGGGCGGGCATACCAGTACGCGGTTCTCCCATTCGGGCTAGCCCTGTCTCCTCGCGTCTTCACAAAGGTTGTCGAGGCAGACCTTGTTCCTCTACGGGAACACGGGGTTCGCATCCTGAACTATCTCGACGACTGGCTGATCCTAGCTCACTCTCGAGACCAGGTTTGCGAACACAGGGATCTAGTGCTCCGGCACCTAGCTCGTCTGGGCCTTCGGGTCAACTGGGAGAAGAGCAAACTTTTCCCCGTGCAGAGGATCTCTTTTCTCGGTATAAAAATCGACTCGGTCGCCATGTGCGCACAGCTTACGAGCGAGCGCGCACAGTCACTGCTGACTTGCCTCCGTCAATTTGAGGCCAAGAGTGCGGTTCCACTTAAACTATTTCAGAGGCTCCTGGGGCATATGGCATCCGCAGCCGCAGCAACGCCAGGCCGGAGTGTCCTTAGAATGAGTTTCCAGGCATGTTGTTGTCTCAACAGATGCCTCCACCACGGGCTGGGGCGCCATGTGCAATGGACATGCTGCCACGGGCTCCTGGACAGGACCCCAGCGCCTTTGGCATGTCAGTTGCCTCGAGTTGCTGGCAGTACGTCTGGCTCTGGACCGCTTCCGTGCGTTGCTCAAGAACCAGCACGTACTAGTCCGATCAGACAATACCGCGACACCCGCCACCTCCTAATATGGAGTCAGAAGCATCTGAGGTCGCTTCGAGCCATTTACATTCCAGGAGACCTAAACTGTGCAGCCGACGAGCTCTCACAGTTTCAGCCTCTCCCTGGAGAATGGAGACTCCATCCCCAGACGGTTCAGCTGATTTGGGATCAGTTCGGGGACGCACAGGTAGACCTGTTTGCCTCCCACGACTCGTCCCATTGCGACCTGTTTTATTCCCTGACCGAGGGCACGCTCGGCACAGATGCACTGGCGCACAGCTGGCCGCAGGGCCTCCGCAAGTATGTGTTCCCCCAGTGAGCCTTCTTGCACAGACCCTGTGCAAGATCAGGGAGGACGAGGAGCAGGTCATTTTGGTTGCCCCTTATTGGCACAACCGGACCTGGTTCTGCGAACTAGTACTCCTCGCGAAAGTACCTCCCTGGCCAAATCCTCTGAGGAAGGACCTCCTTTCTCATAGATGGGGCACCCTATGGCACCCTCGTCCTGATCTTGGAACCTCCACGTGTGGCTCCTGGACGAGGCAGGTTTGAGTACCCTACCACCAGCAGTGGTGGCTACCATCACTTCCGCTAGAGCATCATGCATGAGACATGCCTATGCGCTGAAGTGGAACCCCTTTGTCAACTGGTGTTCTTCCCATCGTAAAGACCCCACGAAATGCCCGATCAGTGTCGTGCTTTCCTTCCTGCAAGAAGGGTTGGAGCGAAGGCTGTCTCCCTCCACCCTGAAAGTGTATGTTGTGTAAGTGTATTACACTTAAGTGTAAGTGTATTGCCGCACATCACGATGCAGTTGAAGGTAAGTCTCTGGGAAAGCATGACCTGATCATCAGGTTCCTGAGAGGAGCGAGGAGACTGAATCCTCCTCGCCCTCCTCTCGTTCTTTCTTGGGACCTCTCAGTGGTGCTAACTGCCCTGTAGAGTGCTCCCTTTGAGCCTCTGCAATCAGTGGAGCTTAAGTTCAGCGCCGCCGGTTGCATTGGCCTCCATTAAGAGGGTAGGGGACCTGCAGGTATTTTCGGTTGACAAAGCGTGCCTGGAATTCGGGCCGGCCTACTCTCATGTGATCCTGAGACCCCGACCTGGATACCTGCCCAAGGTTCCCACCACACCCTTTCGAGACCAGGTGGTGAACCTGCAAGCGCTGCCCTCGGAGGAGGCAGACCCAGCATTGGCACTGCTCTGTCAAGTACGCGCCCTCCGTGCTTACGTAGACAGAACGCAGTGTTCAGGACCTCAGACTAGCTCTTTGTCTGTTATGGTGGGAAGCTGAAGGGAAAGGCTCTCTCCAAGCAAAGGTTGTCTCACTGGTTAGTGGACACCATTGCTTTGGCTACCAGCAGCAAGGTCGACCGTGCCCCCTTGGTGTGACGGCCCACTCCACCCGGAGTGTGGCCTCCTCTTGGGCTCTAGCGCATGGCGCCTCGCTAACAGACATCTGCAGAGCTGCAGGCTGGGCGACACCTAACACATTCGCGAGATTCCACAATCTCCGAGTGGAGCCAGTTTCTTCTTATGTACTCGCTTCAACCAGCCGGAACTAGATTCTGCTCAGGTGTCTTCGCTTGCTCGCCATTCCTCTCCACGGACGGGATACGTGTGATTATTCTCCTCAGGTGAGCTTTCCCACAGGCCCTGAGTTCCTCCAGCGCTGTTGACGCCAACGCCAACTTCCTTATATACCCACGAGGTGGGGCAGACTTACGCTGTGCAAATTCTGCAGACCCATGGCATTTTCTTGCCATTGGCTCGTTTTGTATACTCGAAGGTGAGAGGCTTTCTAAGCGAAACCCCATTCGTCGTCACTAACGTAACGTCTCCGTTCCCTACTCAGGGAACGAGGGTTACATACGTAACCGAGACGTTTTTAGACCTTAAAAACTAGGGGGAAGTCCTGATGCCACAAAACTAAATAACACATATGCTGAATAAAAGTGATGGAAAAGAAAAATCCTTTTATGTTAAGTTATGATCTGCTTATTCACAATAGCTGCAAAGTAAAGGCAAACTGCCAATTATTACCTGTTGTTTGAAATTAAATTTTCAACATGAATGTGTAAGTGTTTGGAGTGTCCATATACTTTTGGCTACTTAATGCATTTCATATGCCACAGAACGAAGAAGAGGAGAGAGAGTCACACATCTGAAGCATATGCCAGACAATGGTTATTATGCTAATTTATGACTGCACAGGGAACATTACCCTCCAATACAGATAAAAAATAAAATAAAAAAAAAGACCAGAAAATGGGCCCAATTGTTTCTCCATAAAAGTGAAAATTTAGAAGGGTTCTTTTGTTAACACAGTGCGAAAAAGACTATCAACAGAACACTGCATAACATTGTATATGTTTTCATTTTCAGTACTAGGATAATAGTTTCGTAAAGGTTGAATCTCTGATTATAGCACAAATATTGAAACAGGGTAGAACCGGTGGCATGTTATTTTCACGCAGTATGAAAAGAATAATAGTTTCCCAGGAGATTTGGCATCGCTGCCCAGTTATCACCTGCCTTTGAGCTGTTTATAGAAATGTTTTATAAGTCGGAAGACAGTTACTGTAGGTAGAAAATAATTCACAGCAAAGCTCCTCACAGCAATACACTCAAAAACGTCACACTCAGAGTGCAAGCCATGCATGATTTATTGAATTTGACATTGCATCTGTCGTTGTCATGCGTATGTAATGGAAAATCAGTTGTCGTTAAGCAAGATTTGAAATGTTCCTGTCTGTATAAGAGGAAATATTTACAATGCAAAAGTATGAAGGGACTATATATATATCGTTTAGATTTTTTTTTATCATAAGTGTTATCAATAAGGCTAATAATATGTAATTATATGTAATATATGTATTAATATATGAATGATATTCTGTGTTTACTGTGTTTATATACTTGCCAATAACAACATAAAATATTATATATTTTATAATACCCTAACCCTTTTATAATACCCACCCCTAACCCTATTTTTGTATTATTATTATTATTATTATTATTATTATTTTATTTTTTTGGGACAAATGCTAGCTGGATAAGTTACTGCAGCCAAAGCAACAGGAATGAAGCTTCCACTCCCCAGGAGCAGTAGTGTCAGCATGACTTACACTCTTCCAGAAATAGACTACTAATAGGAGGTGAGGATGTCAGCTTGACTTGGGTCAAAGAGAAAAAGAGACTTGGGAGATTTTACCTGCTGTGTAAACCTGTGTTTTTGATCTGTAGGGGCAACGTAGGGCGCTTTTACACATTTATCTTTTTGAAATCTGCTTTGGGCCACTTTCAAACGTGGTTATACATCTCACCTGGTGCTCGTATTTAGTTCTCCTATTAATTCAGACATTTTTAACATTGCTTTTCAATGAAGCAAGATAGGCTAGATCTGGTCTGAGATCATCACTTGGTTAGTGAAAACAATGTGTTTGAGTCATGTGTTGGAAATAGGGTATAATAGGTAAATTGATCTAAAAGTTAATTGTGTATTGATCTGAAATTGATTAAAAATATTACATTTATAAAATGTGAATTTGAGTGGATTTGGTGTGAAGGAAGTACAAAGTAGTAGTATATTAATGGTCCCACTCACAATGGAGATTCTTTAGCCAGGGTGCAAACTACTGGAGAGCTAGGGGGAGCTTGGCTCCCCTTAATAAGACATGGGCTTCCCTTAAAACGAGATTTGTGAAATTTTGGGGGGTCTCAAAAAATATTGACAATGTGTTATTTTGACGTGCAATTTCAGTTTTGTGTAATGTGATCATCGTGGATTATTATGTGTAACATAGCAAAAATATCATTCATTCATGCATGACGGCGATTTAAACCTAATTCACTTCAATAAAGATAATTATACATGCTATTCTTGTCATGAGCATTAAGCTATGGTGGCGCTGCGGTGCAGATTCGTTGAAAAAACATAAACATTGGAGGCCACTGATCTGCGCACGAAGTCCTTGAAATCCATTCTGTGTTGAGGTAAGGCATGTTATTCCCAATTATGTGTTGTGGCTGGGTTGTTATAGGTCTGCATGACTCTTGATGTCTTAAGCCTAATTGAACGGAGGAATTATGGTATTCTTCTGTAGCCTGACGAGTAATTTAACCTTTGTTCTTGTGAACTCAAAGACAACCTATTTATAGACAATTTGTGGGTGGCTGTTTGACCTATCAATTCGTGTCGATAAAGTATAATATGGTAAATCCTGTATAGTGATTTGTCCTATATAGTGCTTGCATAAAGCAAGTAGTGCATACACTTGTAGCTATTATGTATCTTTGTAAGTCATTGTAAGCTGTTGTAAGGCACGCGCCAGCGTACAAACATTTTTCATATTTAAAAATGTTTGTGTGTTGCTGCGAGTGCCTGTGTGTGTAATAAACAAAGTGTACACACGTTGTGGACCCGCCTATAGGCGCATATTACTAATGTGCCATATTAATATTGCACCATTGCAGTCTATTTCAGTTGCCTCAAAATAGCAACGCGCCAACAACGCGCCAACAATGCGCCTTGAAGACACCTTGTTTTCAGACCAGCACGGCCATTGGCACACAAATGGGCGCAAATGCATTTGCTATTTAAATAATGTGGCGCACGATGTGAAAATGATACCTGCGTTAGGCTGAAACTAGCAAAAAACACTTGCATCTCGCCTGGCGCCGCATTTGATAGGGCCCCAACAGTAAATTTACTAAAGGCAGAATAAGGGCCTGTTCACACAGAATGTGTTTTGACTATTAGAAACGCAAGATGCAGGTCAGTGGAATGAAAAAAGTGCAAAGTCCAAAGATGCATTTTTTAAAAGTTGAACTTCTTTTAACTTGAGCGGCACGTTTTTAGAATGCCATATCATGTGCGAGATGGTGCAAAAGACATGAGATGTGAGCGCAACGGTCAAACGCGTCAAGCTAGTGCGTGTTTACATTGAAAAACAATGGAAAAGTAGTGCAGTGGAATACAAAAATGCATTCTGCGTGTTCACACCAAACACGTTTTTGCTGTTAGAAATATGTGATGCAGGTCAGTGGAACGAAAAAAGCACAAGGTCTTCAAACGTATTGCTTAAAAGTTTAACTTCTTTCAACTTGAGCGCTGCATTTTTAGAATGTTGTGTCGTGCGAGACCAGAGCACATTGGTTAAAGACGTCCATGTCTTCCACATTGTGTTTACATTGAAAAACAATGGAAAAGTAGCATGTTGGAATGGAAAACAAGTTCCGTGTGAACGGCCTCTAACATGTTTTTATAAAACATTCTAATTACTACAAAACGTGCTGAAGTGGTTATTTTCAATAAGTATATATTTAAATGGCTACTTTAAAATATATTGCTATATTCAAGTATTTGCATACGTGAAAATGTGTGCTTTATTATTGTCTTTATTATTATATCTAAAGTACATGAACATTTTCCAAAAACCTGATTTCAATAAGCTTCATCAGTTAACCTTAATTGACAGTTGTATGAATCAAAAAACAAAACACGGTGTTAACCTTCCATTATTGCAATACATTCTGATTTTTAGAATCAAAAGGTTGCTCAGATACCAGAGCAAATTTGTTCAAAAGGTTGGGATCAAAATGGGTCATCTGATGACCTTTTTTTTTTTTTTTTTTTTTTTTTTTTACAAAGCCATTCACAGAGGTTGGCTGATTGTTAGGATGGTCCCAAGGTAGTAATTTACTATCAATGTGCAGGAAAAAGAAGGTAGAGATCAACTGTGACCCTTAGTAAACTTTCGGTTGGTGTAATTCTCCTAAGTTATGGAACCAAATCTCCAACCCATAAAATGGCCCAACTATTCACCACACCTAATCAAGCCTCATCCAACCAAGAAAAAAAACAAAAAAAACAGAGAGGCGAATATCAGTCAAAGTTTGATTATACTCAATTACTATGGTAATTTCATGCTGGGGAAAAAGAGAAAGGCAAGGATGTCGAAAGGTGACTATGGAAGAGGTGTTAAAGAGGTGTTATAAATTCAAAACTCTGACCAATGAAAATTGGAGAATGTTAAGGACACTTGCTTAAAAACAAAAATCATTTTTCATTAAAGGTTCACCCAAAAATTCTGTCCTCAATTACTCACCAAACTGTTCCAAGCCCATAAGACTTTGGTAAATCTTCAAAACACAAATCAAGATATATTTTTAATGACACATGAGAGATTTCTGTCCCTTTACTTTACTGAAAGTCCAGGTAAACAAAATGTAGAAGATTCAAAAAGATCATAAAGGCATTGTAAAATGAATCCATATGAAACTAACCATTTATTCCAAGTCTTGTGAAGCGATACAATCTCTTTATATGTTGAATAGATTTAATTTAGGCTTTTATTCACTTTTAAACACAGAGCACATCACATATGGTAAACACAGAATCTCTCAGGTTACATTAAACATATCTTAATTTGTATTTCGAAGATTAACCAAAGTTTATTGGAAC
This sequence comes from Leuciscus idus, assembly GCA_021554675.1. NCBI lineage: Eukaryota > Metazoa > Chordata > Actinopteri > Cypriniformes > Leuciscidae > Leuciscus > Leuciscus idus. The sequence goes on from CM038634.1 coordinate 7,564,147, forward strand.
GAGATAAGGAATTTTCATTTTTGGGTTAACTACCCCTTTAAATGCTAAAGAAGTCAGATGTTGTGATTACATGTAATTCATTATTTTGATTCTCATTGGAACTCTCATCCTAAATAAGGTTGCAATCAATCATCAATTCATAAGTCATCAATGCCCATAGAAAATTAATACACTGTTATATTCATAATTCAACACAATGGCTCTTAATTGCTCTTTGTACATTAAATGCATGCTGTTTATTCCCAGTTCACTTTAAGATAACTTCCTGCACAGCTGGTCCTACAAGACAAAAGCAGAATAAGTGTTTAGGAAAGCCATTATTTTTCCATGGTTCTGGGAAAAAACAGCTGCATTAATTTGCCTCTAAATAGATATTATCAGTTATAAAGAAAAGGACAGGACTGTGTTCATGGAAAGGTTACCAGGCTTGTGTGAGCATAAATGGGTTATTTATGTTATCCAATGTTTTTCTAATCTGTTTTGCAGTGGCTTTTTTTTTATAAACAGTAAATGTGCCTGTGTAATTTAAGGACATATTTTGTGTATGTGTAGCAGCCTTTTCAGAAATATGACATGATCAAACTCAGACGCTTAAACGTTGTTAAATATACCTTGAGTATTAAATCAATAAGATGGAAATAAAGAGCTAAAGAACAAAGTCAAATTTTGATATTATCTTACTAATTTATATGCTTTTATGAAATATGATGGAGTGAGGCAAACAAAAGGAGTATTCACACGTGGAAGGTTTGGTTAAATTAAAATTTACTTTTTTAGGTAAAAAGTTATTACTATTCAAGTCAAGTCACATTTATTATTATAGCGCTTTTTACTATTCAGATTGTTTCAAAACTTTACAGAGATAACAGGAAAATAATGCAACAAAGTTTGTTTCCAGAAGAAAATAGCATCACAGTCCAGCTTAATTAAGTTTTGTGATGTTTAATTTTTGTAGTAAAAAAGTTATTAATTTAGTTCATTTATATATATAGCCACTCTGGAGAAAACTGTGATGTCATCGTCCAGCTCAGTTCAGTTCTCATGTAATGGTGTCAATGCAGGCAGATCAATATTATTGTTGAAAATTAAATGAAATGTTAAATGTAATGTCCCCAACTAAGCAAGCCAAAAGCCAATGGCAACAAAGGTGAAAAAGGCGAAAAAGGTGACAGTGGCAAGGAACCAAAACTCCATCAGGTGGCAGAATGGAGAAAAAAACCTTGGGAGAACCCAGGCTCAGTCAGGGGGCCAGTCCTCCTCTAGCCAATGAACGAACAGTGTATGATTATGATTCAAGCAGCATTATAGGTCAGAAGTCAGATTGGATTGGAACAATCAGAATATTATCCAGTTCCATCTGGTTGAAGATCGAAGTCACGCCGGTATGGAGATGGGTTTGTTTAGGATCAGTGCTGATGGCTGTCGTGTCGATGAGGCCTTCACAGGCGGAGTCTAGTTGACACAATCTCTGCTGACACTTCAAGCATGCGTTGTGGTCGTGTCTAGGAGCAGGTCCTCCATCTGATCTGGATACGGCCCGGATCCGGCTGACTACATCATGCGTTGTGGTTGTGTCTAGGCGCAGGTCCTCCATCTGATCTGGATATGGCCTGGATCCGGCTGACTACATCATGCGTTGTGGTCGTGTCTAGGCGCAGATCCTCATGTCTCTGTTTTGTTTGTGTTGGCCATGTGCTCTCTAGTCTCACCCCCTTTTTTCAATTACCATGCCTCCTTGTTTAGTCCTTGGCTTGTTGAGTTCTTGGCTTGTTGAGTCCTCATTTGTTTCACCTGTTCTCACTGTTCTCATCTCCCTTTATAAACCCTGCATCTCAATGTTCATACTATCCATCCTAAACAGTATGTGAGATTAGAATAAATGTGTCCCAAAGCATAGTATGTTAAAAAGAGGATGCCAGAAGTCCCCGGATTTTCGAAGTGTGGATCCGTGCACACTCTAAAGGCTAATATTGCCCATAACCCATTGCTCTTTGGAGGAAGAACTAAAAACACGAGTAAAAAGTGTTAAAAAACTACAAAACATGATGGATATGTGCGATCGACGGTGAGGGGTTCAGAAGGTTTGAATGACTAATCCAAGTTTAACCTGATAAAAAAAAAATATATATCCCTCTATGGTACGCATTATGATATCAGTGAGAAAAAAAATATTTGTTATGTTTTTCCTGCTTAAAATTTGACACTATAGCAATATCAATAAACATTATCATTATTTTTTTATTTATTTATTAATTATAAGTTTGTTGCCTCAAGGCAACATTGTACCACAATGGAAAAATTTAAACATTTGACATTTTCATGAAGAAAAAAAAATATATATTTATTGAAAACATCAATTTATTTAACTAAACACTTGAACAAACAGATTTATCAAGTTTTTATTGAATTACACATTTCATATTTAATAAAAAGTAACATTTATTATCCAGCTGTTGCCCTCAGGCAACATTGTACCATCGTGGAACGCAAGTACTACAAACCATTATATCATCAAGTTATCATATCAAAACATTAAAAAACATCAAAACATGCTGTGTCAAGGTAAAACATTTACAATCACTATAACATTATCCTAATATGAAGGCCAGGCCTCAACAACAGCAAGATCAAACATTTGGAAGACCTCCCCGGCCGACCTAATGACCCGTGTGGGGTCCTCCAGGGGCCCGTCGGGAACCCCCCGAAATACGAGACCCCTACAAGTCCCACTAACCCTCTATTTGTCCGATTGCCCACTATAGTAGACAAATGTCCTGTTGACCCCACCGCCGGTCTCAAGCCACGCCCCCGTCCCACTAACCCACTATTTGTCCGATTGCCCACTATAGTAGACAAATGTCCTGTTGACCCCACCGCCGGTCTCAAGCCACGCCCCCGTCCCACTAACCCACTATTTGTCCGATTGCCCACTGTAGTGGCCAAATGTCCCGTTGACCCTCCCTGACTTGTCCCAAGCCACGCCCCCATCCCACTAACCCACTATTTGTCCGATTGCCCACTGTAGTGGCCAAATGTCCCGTTGACCCTCCCTGACTTGTCCCAAGCCATGCCCCCGTCCCATGGACCCGCTATTTGTCCAATTGCCCACTATAGTGGCCGAATGTCCTGTTCACCCTGACCGGCTCCAAGCCATGCCCCTGTCCCACTAACCCATTTGTCCGATTGCCCACTATAGTAGGCACATGTCCCGTTGACCCCCCTGACCAGTCCCAAGCCACACCCCTGTCCCACAAACCCACTATTTGTCCGATTACCCACTATAGAGGCCAAATACCCCATCGACCCCCGCTGACCACTCCCAAGCCACGCCCCTTTCCCACGAACCCACTATTTGTCCGATTACCCACTATAGTGGCCAAATGTCCCGTCGAACCATGCCAAGTTTTCAGTTTGCAAAAATACAGATACATTTAGATAATTCAAACTCTTTTCCTTACAAATAAAATATAATTGTATTCATACGTAGTTTGCCTGGCATGGCCTTATGTGATTCCATTATGGTACAATGTTGCCTCGAGGCAACAAGCAGTTTTATGTAATTTCCTATGATAAATTTGATGATATATAATGTAAAGTTTTTTGAAAATACTTCTTTACTTACCAATGAAGGTGACTCTGATTTTTTTGTGGCTGATTATTTGGACAGAAATTAGTGAAAAATGCCCTTTTCAGTGGAGAAAATATGGAGCCATGTGACATGTGCACGTGTGTTGAAAGAGGGAACAAAATGGACCACTGTGGGTCATGTGACCACTCTTTTGCATTTTCTTTGGTTAGTATTTGAGTTCCCCTCCCCTTAGAGAGCATTGAACAATTACATTTTATTATGTTTTTATTAAAAAAAGCTAAAATAGACTATGTTGCCTGGAGGCAACACCGTACCATAGAGGGATATATATGTATTTAATGTTATCCGTGTTATATTCCATCTGCAATAACAATATGGACTTTTATAAAGATGTGTTTATCCATTACCTTTTAAATGCATCATTAAGCATTAATATGAGGAGAGTCTCCGCATGAAAGACCCGCGACTGCAGATCAACGTGCTTCTGCATTTCTCTCTGATACGGTAGGAAATGTAATTAAATTAAATTAAATGTGGAGGATTTTTAGTGTGACAGGATGATTGACAGGTCAGTTTGCGTGACATTTACATTTAGTCATTTAGCAGACGCTTTTGTCCAAAGCGACTTACAATTTAGGACTAAATTAAGCGAGTCATCGTGAAGAGGCAAAAACAACGCAAAAAGTGCTCAAAATACGAAGTTCAGGCATTGTTCAGAGTAGCATAAGCCCGATAAGGGAGGATTAAAGGAAAAGGAAATATTTATTTATTTATTTATTTATTATGAGGTTAAGTGCTCACGGAAGAGATGAGTTTTTAGTTGTCTTCAGTTGACATGATGCGTGTAACTAAGCGACAGAGAGTTACCATTAAAGACGCAATTGTATGACGTGATAGTATGTCCCAAAGCTTGTCTACTTTTTGCTACACACTCAAAAGTATCTATTTTTTCTTCACAAAAAGAGTACATACTTTTAGGACGTAGTATAAGTAGGTGAACTGAGATGCAGCAAATGTGTTCTCTTTTCCTCTTGTTTTGCCAGATTGTTGTGCCACTTGGTGTCTATACTTGTGCTGCGTTACAGTTGTTTGCTAGTAGTAGGTAGTAGTGATAGAAAGTTCGGATCATTTTACTTACTCTCTCATTCGATCTCGTTCATTAAAATGAACAAATCTTTTTCGAGTCATTTCGTTCATTTAACAGCAAAATTCCCTGAACACATCCACCTACGCAATCTTGATCATATTCTGAATTAAGAAATGATTATAATGCAGCCAAAAATAATTTACAGGGAACATAAATATTTACTTTACCTTCCGAGTCTTTTGTTCATTTGTCACATGACAGACGCAATTAACATTCATGAATGACTCGTAAGTAGTAGTAGTAGTAGTAGTAGTATGCTACTCTAGTTGTGTCTTGATCTGCCTTCTGTTCCAGTTGCTATTGTTTTGTATTTTTCCCCTTAGTTTTCTCTGCTTATTCTAGAGTAATTTTAGTATTTCGTTTTTTCCCTTATTATCCATAGTAGTCTGCCTTCAACCATTATTATATTAGTTATTTCTCTTTATCCCTAACATTAGTTCTCCTCTCTTTATTAGCTCACTTCTTTAGTTGTAGTTCCTTTCTAGCTACTGCTTAGCTTTAGTCTCTGTCTAGTTGTGTCTTGTCTTGTGTTTGTTGTGTCTTTTATTTGTTCTAGTCCTGTCCTGCAATCTGAGCTTCCCTGGCTGCTTACACTCACTGCCTAGCAGCAAGACTGGTGCAGTGCCCGAGATACCTGAGTGTATAGTCTTTCACGAGTTCACACTTACATACAATTTGAGGGGGTAAAGTTTAATGCGTATTTGGCGTGCTGTCCGGGGGGAGGGCTCCAAGCACGGAGTTCGGGCCGAACCCAGAGTACTCCCCCATGCCTGGCCATCACTGCACACTAGCCTATTGTCATCTTGGGCTAGTCTCAGCGGCCGCTCTCTCTGCTTGCCTGTTATTGTGCATTGTTGCTTGCCTACTGTTTGGACTGTTACCACCTCCTCGCTTACCATCTCTTTGTCTAGTCTGCTGTCTTGTCAATAAACCTGCAAAACTCATTCTGCAGTTGAGTCCTCTTTTACAGATCACAGACAGAAAAAGGTCCATTGTCAGTATTAGCAACTTATGAAGTCCCTTTCAAAGCTTTCGCTGTGAATTTGCGTGACCAACTTCATCATGAGCCAAATCTGTGTAGCTGAACTTTTTCTCCTCACTCAAATCTCCAGATCGCAAATCTCCAGATAATGGCGTATTTGAAGGCTGAAGAGACTGTATATGGACTCAGTCTGTGTGGGGAGCTGAACAAACGCCGGGAAGGACTGTGTCCAACGAGTGCCACATCTAATCAGCCTCCATGAGTCCTTGACAGGGCTCTCATCTGGAAAAACAGAAAATTGAGTGGAGCCCTTTCTCTCTGGACGTCTCGCTCTTACTTCCCCCTCTGTTGCAGAGCTAATGTAATATATAAAATTTCACAAGTGGATTACATAAGGGGACACAAAGAATCTGATATTTAATTCATGTAGAATTTGCCTACACCAACATAAATACAACATCACTCCATACTGCAGCGTTTCTACATCTTTCAGCAAACTGCCAGTTTAAAATTCCAGTTTTTCAATAGAATCTTATTTGACTCATGGAATCCTATTGGATATGCAAAGTATTTTACAGATCCCTACTAAATGGGAATAATGAGTAATATTATTACTGGACATTTCAGAGAAATCCCATGTGGAGCTATATGTACATTAAAATCCTGAATGATTTTAATTAAATGTATTCTGATGTCATATCCAAAGGTATCTAACTCAAATCTAAGACTCTATTCCAAAACGTATGATCTACATAGGCAGCTGGCAGTATCTTAACTGAAATGGAGCCTCATACCCAGACAACAACATGGATGGATGGAGCATCATGGATTCAACGCGTACCAGATGTGGGCCGGATCTGGGCCGACACTATGTTGTTGTCTGGTTACTGTTAGTTTCTGATTTATAACACGTTATGCAGACAGCAGCATAACAACAGCAAAATGCACAGGAGACTCATATCACAATTGATTTCAATAGAGGTTTCCATTGTTGCTAAGCTAACAACGTGATTCTCTAAAAATACTGGCTTAGAATTTGGTATTTCTACATTTTAGAACAGTGTTTTTTTACAGGACAGCGAATATGATGTGTTAAAATGCTACCTACGTTGGTGGCTCACTAGATTCTGAAGTCTCTTATTTATAAGAAAATCTGGTAACACTTTGCAAGAAGATCTTAACATTATCAACTAATGTTAACTGTGAATGAGACAATAATTGTTACAGTATTTATTAATCTGTGTTAATGTTCATTATTACCTCATGTTATCACGGTGGGTTGCAGGAAGGCAGACGAAGTAGTAGATAATTTCCAGTACAGGGCCCTATTTTAACGATCTGAAATACAAGTATCAAACGCGAAACGCAAGTAACTTTGTGGGCGGATCTCGGGCGCTGTTGCTGTTATACCGGCGGGAAAAATGACTCTTGCGCCCAACGCAAATCTAAAATGGGTTGGTCTGAAGTAGCTACATTACTCATAGGTGTGGTTTGGGTGTAACGTGAAATAAACCAATCAGAGTGTCATCCCTTTAAGAGCAGGCGTGCTTGTTCCATGGCGGATTGCTATTATAACGGCGGATTTGCCTGCGTCTGTGTGTAGATGAGAGAAGCAAAGTGTATGCGCGTTGTGCACACGCTACATTTATTATGGCCAAGCATGCGCCCTTAAAATAGCATCTGAATGCGCCACTGACTTTAGACTAGGTTTTTCCTGGTCTGTGGTGGAATTGTTTTCTGGAACTGCAAAATAGCACCAGGGAACGTTTGCGCCGGAACACGCCTCCTCTTTTCGCTGAACCGTCCCCGGGAGCGCAAGTTCATTCCCTAATTTACCGACGTGCGTCTGTCGAGGGAAAAGTCCGCTTTACGTCGGGTGCAAAATAGGAATGATACATTCGTCGGTGTACAAAGTCAATTGCGCTGGGTGCAAGATAGGGCCCACAATGTTTTAATGATAATTCAGAAGACAGGTAAACAGACTGAGCAACACACACTTACACATAACGGTGATCAGACAGAGAATGGATGTGAGGGACCAACTTACAATATATAGCAAACACAAATGAGGATGATTAATAGAACACAGATGAACCAAATGAACTCATAATGACGGTGACCATGGTAACAAAGGAGTGGCGTGGAAACTGAACAAAGGAAAACATGTGACTAATGAAAACAAACTAAACATAATAGTGACATGTTAACTCTGGGGCCCGTTCTTCGTACGTCGCTAACTCAGTTAGCTGGATTTGATTGTTGGCGATTTGGCATGATCTTGGATTGTTTGGTTCTTCGACGGTTCTTTTAAAGCAGTTTTTTTGTTTGTTTTTTGGCTATCATCATTTTTTATGAAGATCATGCAATCATGACCATGCCGATTACAGTATATGTCACTTAGGCTTCACTAACGGTATTGGTACCATAGACTATAGGCTAGACCATAGACTGCCATCAAGGCCTCAATGAAGGGGATTATGTGAACAGAAAAGGGGTTCACAATGTAAATGTGCAGCCCAGTTACTAGTGATTCTTAATATTCCAGATTAGTAATATTATATATAAAAAAAAGGCAGTTGACTAAAATCTTCCATATCACAAGTATGTATATGTGATGTGAATGTGAAAGCAAAATGGCCAGGATCTGTGCATGACTTAAGAATTTTCAGAGATTCACATTTATGCACATTATTTGAAAGTGGTAAGGAAAGTTCCACAATTAAATATCAAGCTCACTGTATTACATACACTTATGCTGATCCTAACAGAACTGCATTTTTTCATAGGTGATTATGACATGTTCCTGCCTGCAGACAGGTGTTGTATGACCCCATTCCCTGACCCAAACCAGTTACAATGCAGCTCTAGCCTAGCCTGGACAGCCAGACCTACATCAAGATGTTAGGTCTGGCAACTCACCATAGACACGCTCAATCCGAGGGGCGGGATAAACGGCTGTCTTTCAAATTCCCTCTGCACGCAATAGGACAGCGCTTCAACCAACCAGAGCGTTTTCCCAACAGCGGAGCTAGTTGATAGATTCAACTTTTGCCGTATCTGGCCGGCAAAACTACGAACACATCTTCCTTTTTTTAAGAATGACTTCAGTGCTGTTCTATGCTCTTTTCTCAAAGAAAAACTTAACTCTAAGTCCTCCAGAGTCGCGGACAAAGCCGATTCGAAAGATGTTGGCTAGCAGCAACCATTCTTTGTTTTCAAGTGGCAGGTAACCGTCGCAAGTTCACTCTGTCGTCATATGTTAAGCCCGCCCCGCCTACTGTATACACGACGTGATTGGCCTGACCCAATTTAGGTTTTTGCAGCTCGAAAGTCAATGGAGAGTTGCTAGACTGCCCTGGCTGCAAAATACATTTTGCTGCCGCTAGGGTGCGTCTAGATTTCTAGGCTAGCTCTAGCCAGGACAAGGGCACACAATGAAATGAACTTTGGCTAACTAAAGGGAAGATTTCAGTGTCTGAAAAGTCTGAGGGTTGCACACCTGACAGGGCCTGTGACATTGTTGCATGTGCCATATTACACAACATTGCCACAAAAAAAAAAACACTTTTCATTAAATGTTTAATAAAAGACAAATATGCTTAGTTCCTTGAGTTTTATTTCAATTGTTCTTTGTAAAGAAAAGCCAGTGGTCAAGTGCCTGCAACAAGAGATATTAGACACATGCCTCATGCAACAAATAAAAAGGAAAAGTTGGCTATACACTGCCCACCTGTAGGCCTATGTCTCCTCTGTCTGTGCAGACTCTTCTGTAGGCCTTTCTGTAGATGTGGAATCCTGCAACTTACATTGCAACCATAAAGCATACAAGTATAAATTAAGTAATTTATGTAAAAGTTATTATATGCACTTGCAGGTAGGCTAGTTCCTCCATATGACAGTTATCTGAGAGGGTTTATTCACTGTCCAGTGCAATGGAAACAAATGGACATTACAAAGTCTTATACTTTCTTTCCTTTGGAAAGTTAGAAAATGTCCACTTACTGCACATATTTCAGCCACCACTTTCTTGGGAACAGATACGAGTATTGGTGTATTATGTAAAAGTGCACAAAAGAGGAAAACACAATGTCATTACAATGCACTACACTCGGGAAAAATGTGATCAATAACTCATGGCAAAATATTTTTACATTAACAAGTTTATCAGTTTTCACTTTCACAAGTCAAAGCAATTCATCATTAGTCAAGATTTATGCTGAAATGACTATACAGCCTTAAAAAAATATATTTTACAGTGTAGGTTACTAAGATATTTTATTAATTTTTTCTCAGCCTTTTTCTTGGTTGCTTTTATAAACAGACAACCATTTATTTAACAGTGCCTTTTATAAAAGAGACTATAATATAACAAAAAAATTACCATTATGTAGAATATTTTTATACTTCACTTTTATTTCTTCCCATGTTCTAGTGTGGTGACTCTGACATTACAATGAACAAAGTAATTATGCAATTATTAAAATACAAATATATAGGCTAATAAGTGATAAAAACATCTAACATGGCCACTTCTAACGGATTTAAATTGTCTGCTACTTTTTGCCAGCCCTCTCTCCTGGCTTTTGCAGACTTTGAGGTGTTCGCTGGCGTTTTGATTAAACATTAAAATTCAGAATAAATTGCGACTATTAGTTCTTGCTCTGCTGAGAAGAAAAACTGAGCGCGCTCTTTGGCCACGCTGAACAGCCAATAGCAGCGTTGCTGATCAATGTTTCTACTATCGATACATATCCCCCTTTAAACCAGCGCATGAACACGCAATTATCTCAGATAACTCAATCCAGCTATACTAATCATATCCGGCAGGTGTGTTCGAAGAACCTAATTAGCCAGATCATGATTAGCACGATGATATCATCTCGGATGTTTTAAGCAACGTACGAAGAACGGGCCCCAGGTCCATTAAGTAATCTTAACAGACAAGTTTGAATTTAATAATGTATGTAAGTAAACGTTTTGCTGAACACAGATTAATACATGCCTAATAAAAGTATTTTTGTTTGTTCATCTTAACTAATGTAGTTAACTAAACTAATTATGCTCATTTACAGGTTTATAATTTTGTTCAGTGGTTCTAAAATAGGTTTGCATGATTTAATTTTCAAAATAATTTTTTATTCATTTTTATATTTATATATTATTTACATTGTTGCAAAACCTGTTGTCACCCTCTGTCTGTACCGAAAGCAATCCTAAGTTGCTGTAAATACTACTGTAACTATGCAAACAACAGTCTCGGTTTTACTGTATCAGTTCAAACTGATCATTTCATTTCAAACACTTTATTTATCCCCAGGGAGCAATTTGCGAGGTTACGTAGAGTAACATAATACAATATATAGAAAGCATCATTAACTAAAAACATACTGTGCACAATGTACATTTTAAATATAATCTTCTACAGGCAGATACCCAATAAACTATCCAAAACAGACACCATGTAAAAGAACTAGTGAATAAATATGTATGTATATAACTGAATGCAATAAAAACATAAGTAAGAGGGGGGAAAGTCAGTTGGGAATGGTTGGGAATTTAAAAGCTTCACTACTTTAGGAGCAAAGTTTGCCTTCCTTCTTTGTGTCCTACAGCTTGCAGCGAAGCCGTCACCCTGAGGGTAGCCACTCAAACACAGAACACAGGACATGTGAAGGGTCTTGTAAAATCCTGCCAGTCAACCTCAGCATTTGCTGTACGCCCATAGCTCTAACAGGAAGTCCAATAGTTTTGACAAGAAAAACAAGCTCATTTACCCGAACCACCTTTGTAAGCACGACTTGTGCAAGACGTTTCAGTGGTACTTTCTTATATTATAGCCTACCTCTGTATGCTGTCATTTCTCGACATCACAGTAAAAATCGTTTGTCCTTTACAGACTGACCTGCATCAAACTGCATGGTTCTAGAAGCAGTTGAATGGTGAGAAGCAGAAAATGGTGAGAACACAACAAAGCTTGACCGTACAGTATAAGTACACTGTAACAGGAGCACATTAAAATAACCCATACTTTTAATAATAGAAATAATAATCTAAATTAACTGACTTTATGGGGCCCTATCATACACCCGGCACAATGCAGCGCCAAGCACGACGCAAGTGTTTTTTGCTAATTTCAGCCCGACACAGTAATAATTTTCACGTCCTAAATAGTTTTTTGTTATTTAAAGGGCGCATTAGTAATATGTGCCTTTAGGTGAGTCCACAAAGCACGTACACTCTGCTTATTAAACACACAGGGATGCACAAACATGCCAAATATTAAAAATAAAAGGATTAGGAATGTAAAAGATTGTTATTGTGTCCATAAAGATATGGTGGAATCCCGTAGTCCCGTAGATGATCTGCTCGCGCGCTTTAACCTCGTGCATGAGCAGATCCGTTTCCTCTTTGGAGAAGCGTTCAGTGTTTCCGCTTGCAAATTCCGTCATGTAAATAGCGAATCCGCCATGGCAACTCAGGAATGGGAGATGAGACTCTGATTGGTTTATTGCACATTAACCCTAAAACACACCTATTACTCATTAAGAGAATAGGGACAATCCTTTTAGACCATGCACCAGACGCGCCGACCATTTTTCGTTAAACTAGCAAAAGTGTATTCGGACACGCCCTAAGTGCACTTGCGCTGTGCGCTTTAGACCATGCGCTTAGATTGTTAAAATAAGGCACATGGTCTTCAGGAAATGGACAAATAGACAAGTCATTTTAAAAATTGTGTAGTCATTATGAATACATGGTGATTATGATATATAACAGCTTAGGTGTGTTCGAGCTGAACTCGGCTTCTACCGACAGATGAGATCTGATGGCACACGTGATCGTGACACGGCAGCGGCGCCCATTATAGTCGGACAAACTTTCTAACCCAAATACATTGTGTTTGTCAGGCACAGATCGGTCTGCGACTGCTTTTGTTTGAGGGCGAGCATAAGAAACCAGCAGGAAGACATTAAGAAAATGTGATACATAACTATGTCAGAAAAAATGGCAGGTCTACAACAAGATGATTGAGGCAGGTGTTTTCTGTTGGTAAGATTAAAGGGATAGTTCACTTTGAAATTAAATGTTGGTATGTTTTAGCTTACCTCAAGGGCATCCAAGATGTAGGTGTCTTTTTTTCCGCAGTAGTTTCAATTTTGATATTTTTAGGTCAAACCGTTCTTGTCTGTCAGTCATATAATGCAGGTCGATGGTCACTGTCTCAAAGAGCATGCACAGAGTCCAAATTAAAACAATTCCCCATCGTCCAAATTAAACAATTCCCCATCGTAAGTACACATTGATGGCCTAAGACACGAAACGAGCGGTTTGTGTGAGAAAACGAACAGTATTTATATCGTTTTTACCTCTTGTACACAGCCACGTCCAAATGATCTGAGGGCGCGGGCGGGTATAGATATATACAATAGAAGTCGCCTTGGCTATGGCAGTTCATTGGAACGAAACCGTAGCCAAGGCGACATCTAGTGTATATATCTATACCCGCCCGCGCCCTCAGATCATTTGGACGCGGCTGTGTTCACCATCGACCTGCATTATATGACTGACAGACAAGAACGGTTTGACCCAAAAAATATCAAAATTGAAACTACTGCGGAAAAAAAGACACCTACATCTTGGATGCCCTTGAGGTAAGCTAAAACATACCAAAATTTAATTTCAAAGTGAACTATCCCTTTAACTCCCTTTTGCATTGAATTTGTGCTTCGTAACTTTGCATATTATTTACACGCACAAACAGCTATATTACACACTAAAGCAAAAGGTAAAATATAATAAAAAATAAAATAATAAAAATATCATAGGTCCCCTTTAACAAATGGAACCTTATTGTAAATTGTTACCGAAAACTCCCACTGGAATTCTATAAGACTGTTTGAACAAATGTCTTGCATCTCTTTAGGATTTATTGTATATACAGTAGATTATAGTACAATATATATTTTTCTAATATTAACAAACAGTCATTTTGATACAGAAGACATTGATGCTAATCTAAACTGTAAATAGAATTACATGAATTATCATAACTCATCACATATAATGTTTGCTTGTTAGTCATAATTGTTAACCTTCCTTTTGCTGTATTTCTATGGTTAGTTCATAAATCAACCACATACTGTATATTCGAATCATGCTGCCGTCACCTAAATGTGTGCAGAGAGGTGTTTTGTGTAAAGAGAGTGGACAGTTTATTTTACATTATTTATTAACATTGTATCTTTTCACTGTCTTGTAATTGAGCCACTTTGCCGACCAATCACCTTGTACCGTGTACAAGATTTATCATTAGAGTAAGAAGCGCCGGCACAGTTATAAAAATGCAAATGAGTCACTCCTGTGGAGGAATTCAGCCTATATGCCTGCTAGTGCTGACACATGGACACAATATTAGTTATGAGCTTACTGGAGTGATTCTGTTATGGCATATTGTTGTGACATATTGCTTTACAACTTTCTGCAAAGAATCTGTCCTGTTCATTGAGCATTCTGTTCATGTCTGATGAGGAGGTTATGTTTCGCAGGATGTGAAATTTAGAAAAGCACCACGGTTTGATAATATTTCACTATAGATCTCTCATTAGAGCCCATTGAAAAGGACAATGCTGTGTCAAGTTTTCTTTTAATCATTTAAAAATCTCATTATGTGATTTTGTGAACCACTTACTATGCTAACATGTTGAATGGTTGACCCAAATGTCAAGTTTGAGAATGTATTAGTAAACCATATAATTACTGAGATAATGGCTTTTGGATGTGAATGCAAGCCATTATTTTCAAATACAAATACACACACAGACACACAGACACAGACACACACACACACAGACACACAGACACACACACACACACACACACACACACACACACACACACACACACACACACACACACACACACACACACACACACACACACACACACACACACACACAGCAACTGCTGAAATCTGACTTTTCAGCTATTCTTGAACAATCGGTAATTACGTCCCATTTATGTCAAGTCTGGACAAGAGAAAAAAAAGAGTTATTGTTTAATGAAAACATTATTATCAAATCAGTGAAACACTTTCTAAAGCATAATTGTGCCTGTCAGTGCAGAATGTACTGCTAATGCCATTTGCCATTAAAGATCATTAAAGAATAGCATTTTAAGTTATGGAACACCATTGAAATCAGCGCAATACCTATAATGAAGAGAGCATTCAGTGGTAAATTCATATGCTAATTGTAATATAATAATATAATATAATATAATATAATATAATATAATATAATATAATATAATAAAAAGACTTAATGTACAATTAGCTGAGGTGTAGCAGCAGTTGGCAGATGTGAAGCTCGGTTGGAAATTCTTGAAATGGAAAAAGGTAGACGTTTAAGTGGCTGCTTTTGCTGCTGTTTTCTCCAGTCAGCATGGGAGACTTTTAGTGCTGAATTAACAGTCCTGCTGATATAACGTCTTTGTTTTCTTTTTTTAGAGTGAAAGGTTTTTTGACTGTGCAGAGAAGTCTGGAGGTCACGTAACATTTCCTGCGGGCATGGGCAGTGTGACAAGTTTGAATGAATTCTAACTTCATTCTTTATGTTTTTTGAAGGAATTTTATTGACTTGATGAGATTGTCACTTACTATACCAGTTGGGAGCCCCATTTTCTACTAAACATAACGTTAATTCTCTGCTGGTGTGCTGCTGATTTCTGAAGAGCTGTTGCTATATATCACCATATATGCATAATGATTACACAATTTATAAAATTACTTGCCTATTTGGCCATTTCCTGAAGACCCTAATGTCAGTTAATTTAGATTATTATTATTATTAAAATTATGGGTTACATTTTATTTTAATGTGCCCCTGTTACAGTGTAATTATACATTTAAGTAATATTAATTGAGTACATCTACTTACTATAGGGGGTTACACTTTATTTTAAGGTGTCATTGACTACGTTTACATGCAGCCAATAACCCGTTCAAAACCGGAATATTAGCAATAACCCGGGCGCGCACGGCCATGTAAACACCGGCAAAAACCCGGATATGCTCATATCCCGGTTTTTAAAAACCCGGATATGATCCCTGGGGTACCCCTTTTCTAACCCGAATATTTGGTCATGTAAACGCGTATCGGCATATCCCCATCAAAAGGAACATTGATTTGTGTTCTGCGCATGTTCTATTCGCAAGGAATCTTGGTCTTTTGAGTAGAGACGGCGCATACAAAACCCCGCGTGCAGAATACCGTAAGTAAACAAGAAGTAGAGGTAAACATGGCGAGACGCAGCACAGCACCACACTTTTGGAGCGAGGAGGAAAGCGCAAACAAAGGCGATCGCTATCTGCCCCGAACTATTCATTATCCGCGTGCTGTTGTTGTTGTCTTTGGATACAGGAAGAAGAATCGGAAATGACGCATATTGCGTCTTAAGGTTGTCCGTACGTCCAGACGCTAACCGTGCGTCACCGTTTACATCGGGATATTGCCAATTGATTACAAATTCCATGTATACAGGAGTAACTCTCTCTGCTCACGCATGTAAACGGGTTATTCCGAATGTTTCAGAAACCCAAATAGTGACCTTAACCCGACCATAACCCGAATTTTAACAGCTTGTAAACGTAGTCATTGTTACAGTTTAATTATATATTTAAGTACTGAGTAATATTAGCAACTACATGTACTTACTATAGGGTAAGGGTAGGATTAGGATTTGGTTGAGGGTTAGTTACATGCAATTATGCATCATTTACTGTTATTACTATGGTAAGTACATGTAACATATGTAACAAGGACACTGTAAAATAAAGTGTTACCCTATAGAGTTAGCGTAGGATTAGGATTTGGTTTAGGGTTAGTTGCATGTAATTATGCCTAATTTATAGTTATTACTATAGTAAATACATGTAACAAGGACACATCAAAATAAAGTGTTACCAAATTATGCACTTAACCTTTAAACTAGATACTCTACCATTCAAAGGTTTGGGGGTCAGTAAGAAAATTATATATTTTATTTTAAAATAATACTTTTATTCAGCGACAACACATTAAATTATGGTAAAGACTTTTACATTGTCACAAAAAAAATAATGCTGGTCTTTTGAACATTCTATTGATCAAATAATTCAGATTTTTTTTTTAGCATGGTTTCCACAAAAATATTTAGCAGCACAACTGTTTGTCCCGTGAACACTCAAGATTAATTGTTTATTAACTCTAAGAAATGTACATTTCCGGGGCATGGGAAATGTATTTCTTACTTTACAGTACTACTAAGAGCAGTAGCAAAAGTCTTAAATGATTAGTGACTCCAGTTATGAGCTTGAGACACAGACAATTTTACGTGTGACATGAACAAGATTTTATTAACTAGTCTAAACACTTAAAATACTTTAACATACACACACATACATGCATACAGTTTACCAATGGAAAGAGAGCTGAAGCAGAATACAGGAAAGCAAGAAATTATAACATTGTTTGAAATTCAGCAGATCAACAGCCTTGAGCAAACCATCAGTTTAGTTCTAACACACCCTTCTTTAAAGGGGTAAGGATACTTAATGTATAAAATAATAAGACTAAGTTTGATACTTGCATGTCTCGCCCATTTGAATTAAACTGTCCTGATGCAATCTGTTGAGGCTCCAGTTCAGGCACGTGCAGAGGGGGGGGCGTTGGGTGCTCGAGCACCTGCCCTTTTGCCCCTTGGTGCCCAAAGTGCCCTTTTTTTTCAAGGCAAAATTTCCTCTCCTTTTTTGTAATTAAAGGCCCTTTTGTGGATGCCTGCCCAATCTAACTATTAGTAAAATTAATGAATAATAATTTAGCCGTAAATAAAATGACCCACATGATGACCTTTCACCTGACGAACTCAACCGGGACGATTCCTCACGCTGCACGCGCATTTTTAAAATTTGCGCGGCTACGCGCACTACCAGACGATATCTTCAACTCTGCGGCTGCTGGTAAGTGGTGTTTCAATCTCAGCGAAGTGCTTATGATGTTTGTTTACTTATTATTATTATTTTACAAGAACGACGAGAGCATGCAGAAATGTTGTTTACATTGCTGTCTGTGTGTAGGCTGTAGAAGTTACGTTAGCTTGCTGTTTAGGGAGAAAAGTTTCACGGGTGTCGAGGGGTCTGGTCTTTTTATGTTATTTATACTTTAAACTATTATTATTATTACAGTATTTATTTAAAAAACGTAGAGTGCCTTAAAAATGATCACAACACTGGTAAGACTTACCAGTATCTTATGTTTTGTGTGCAGCAGCCTCTGTGAACATCTCCCCTAGCAGCCTGGGCAGAATCTGCAGCTTTACAGCAGGTCAGTGAGCGAGTGAGCCAGTTCCAAACACTGTCAGCTATCTTTACATCTTGTCATGGTCACATAAAAATGGTTTAATCAGCTAATATATCTCCTATATGTTTGTTTTAATGTCTACAGTCTCAGATCAACTCCAGCAGTATCATCATCATCAGCAGCAGCAGTAACAACAGCAAAGGCAGCAAACTCACTTAAGGACTTTAGTAAGAATTTACCAGAAACAGGTATCACATTAATGTTAAAAATATTGTAAAGTATTAATTGCTGTATTTTTTTTCTGTTTGCTTTGTTTTTATTTTCATTGTATAAATGTAACTCTTGTATTTTTGTAAATCAGTTTATGCCATGAAAATAGCCACAGATGCTGACATGGCATTAAATAAAACTATACTGTACTGTACGAAACGTGGGCCACGTTGATTTTGTCCTACACAGTTTACTATTACAGCTGTTCTTTATTATTCTGTAGGCTATAACAGAGAAGGAAAAGCCATCAGGTTGGGGCAACTTAAGATACTTCAGTTTCTAATCCCAGAGTTATTAATATGTAGGCCTACACATAATTATTTACATTTTTTAACTTTTAAACTTAAAATTTGTCTTTCCTGTTCTGTTTCTTTTTCAAAACTGCATCAATGCATTTGCTGCCGTATCGATACAGAATCATCCATATTGATATATTGCTGTATTGATATTTTGAGCACAGCCCTATTTAAAGCCTTGTTCCATGTGCCCCCTTTTATACTTTGAGCACCTGCCCCTCCAGAGGTCTCTGCACGGCCCTGCTCCAGTTGATCTTTGCTGATGTGGTCTTGATGAGAGAGAACCAGTGGTTTTCAGAGTATCTTTGGTGAATGGAAAGACAAGGCCGCAGCCTGGCACAAGCTTGGTGGGTCCTTAGAGGCTTCTAGTTCAGCATCATCTTCACGTCAGGATTCCAGAAAGGGACTAAGCGAGAGCTAAGAGCTGATCCGTGACTTTAAAGCGTGAAGATGGCACAACCTCTGGAGCTGTGTGAGCCAATGAGAAGAGTTCCCTTTGGAGGGAAATTTTACGACCCATTGTCCCTTTGAACATGTAATTTGATTGGATGTTTAACACAAGAATCTTTAAGATGCTTATAATACTAATGCGTCACAAAGTTAGCAGAATGTAATGTAAATTAACAAAACGGGGACGAAGATTGGAGTTTATAGAGACCAAAAATGCCACACCTATGATTTGGTTAACCATATTATCCAAAGTCTGAAATATTAACCCAATAGAGTTTACAAGAATACAAAAGACAACCACATTAAAGGAAAATCATGAGATCGGAAAATTAGATACATGTTTACACATTTCTCAAATGGTTATATATATAATATATGAAATTAACAGGGTTTATTTCTCCTTCTCAGTGAGAATTAAGTAAGAGTCGCAGCTTTCTGGACATTCTTTTGGATCGTAAAATCCTCTTATCAGTCTCAGTGTGTCCTGTTACAAGACACCGCGTTCTGCCAGTGTGTTAGCTTCATTTGGGATGTTAGTTTTTGGGGGAAGTTTCACAGGCATTTGTTGGGAGAGTGAGTTTGCTGGATTATTCATTAAATAAATGAATAATTTGTGTGTGTCTGATTGGTCCAGACGCTACACTTAATTCAAAAACATATTTACCTATATAGGCCAGCCCTAGCTACATCATCACAATACAGTATGTGCACATTCTTTGCTGTTCTGCTCATGTCAGTCTTGGTCTTGTAAATTTCCTCCCTTTTTGTATTTTCATTATTTTTTTATTTGTACAGATTCAGTCTTATTCCAATATCTAATATCTTGAAAATGCAAACTTGGTCACATTCAGAATTTTTGATGTCTCCTCATCTCCTCTCGTCACATCTTGTCTCGTCTTGTCAACTGATCTAGTCTGGTCTTGTTTCCTTGCTTCTCCTTATCTTGATTAGTAGATGAGTATCCATGTTGCACTTAAAGCATGATGCAAATAGAACAAATAAAACTCTGTGCAACCTATTTAATCCACAATTCAAACTATACATTTGTCTTTCTTTTCTTTTCTTACTGTGGCCTTACCAGGCCTCGTGGGAATGCAGATCATGGTAAGATGGGTGACTTTAATAACACAGTTGGCCTGGATGTTAGGTATTTGCAAAACGTGTACTATTTTTAACCATTGCTGATTTAAAACCTAATAATAAATAAAAGGTTATTTATTTATGTTTAAATGCTAGATATAAATTATTATATTTTCTATTTGGTTCATGCATTACTTAGTTGCAGTGATGCATCAGGTCATTTGTAAAGTGACAGGGCTAAAATGAGTGTGATTCCTCTTTGGGGCAGTTGACCCTGAGGACACATGCAGAAGGGAAGAGCTCGGTTTATTTTGCTGCTTTTAGATTTGTGAGATGATGAAAACAAGGTTACTTGTGTTCCCTCAATAAGCATTGTACACAAAGAAACAAATCATAATTTAACCAGACAGGTTAACACTAAAGGAAATCTATACTCTGTGATTATATGGATCGCTTGCATTATGGGGAGAAAACATCTTTTCACCAGCTACAGTATGACACTTCAAACTGCTCAAGAATGGTTTGTTATGGTTTACATGGCAGGGATTTTATCCCCTACCAAAAGGACAGGAGTATATATACAGGCAAATTCCAAATAGTGTTTTTGCACCCTTGAAGGGCATTTTGGGAAGGGGATGCCATTGGACGTTCAAAATGAAAGTGAACAACTGAATCCCTTCACGAAAGGCCCTTTCAAAAGTCCGTTGCTGAAGGGAACATGTGACGATCACTTCAAGGAAGCAATTTAATAGTTTATGGTCACGTGACCCAGGGTGATGAATCCTCGCAAATCATATTAAAGCTAGATATGGCAGGAGAGTTGGAGTTAACGTATAAATAGAATAATTTAAGTTGCTTTGTTTCGTTGTGATAAATTACACAGATTTTCGTCATGCATTTCCAGCCCGATCTCATCCCAAGGCGTCATATACTGACGCTTTTGACATTTCGTCTACATCCAACGCACATGGCACCCTTTAGCGTCAATATGAGACGCAGATAGATATGGGCCAGAAGGTGCCTCCTAGCGGTCTAACCCTACCCCTACCCCAGACCTAAACCTACCCATAACCGAACAAAGCTCTGTGCGTGTCATATTGACACTAAAGGGTGCCATGTGCGTTGGATGTAGACGAAATGTCAAAAGCGTCAGTATATGACGCCCTAGGATGAGAATGCGTTGGCATTTCATAATAAGTTTTAAAAAGTTTCACAGGTAAAAAATGTTTAATGCTTTGTGTTTAATGCTTAACTTATAAAGTTAAGAATAGACTAGGAACACACATATTATAGGCTATAATAAGATATTCATGTCATTGCTGCCTAGCTTTGTCATGGTAAAATTTCATATGAAACTAATGAGGAAATTGCGTGGTCTTTCATTGCTCCCTTGTCAATTGCTCTCCAAACGGATTCATTATTTACAGACACACAAGTGCCCTGCTCCTTCAAAAGTCCCCAAGGGGCATAGGGATGCTCACTTCCAATTGAAATGTTCCCTACATGGCAAACATAATGATACACATGTGATAATAATAAAATAAACAAGGAGACAAACTAGGACTTTGCAGGTGACTTGTTGCCTCGCTGCCTTATCAGGCTAAGACTTTGCAGGCAGCATTTGCACATGAAGGTACCTCGTCAAACTGATTTTGGAAAGACTTCTGACTGGCAGCATAGCGGTTTAATGATCTACAACAAAATAGAGAGAGCTTTGGTGCTAACTAAGCAAATATTTAATGACTACAATAGTAATTTCTTGCTAGAAATGACGTTGAGTTGAAAACGTTGGTCAAAAACTTTTATTTGCATACAAATTGGTCACCAACCACAACTTTCAGATGCATCTTTAGTTTTTAACTCAACTGTCACAGAATGGAACTCACAGAATTGTGGGATATCAAAGTCAGTGAAGGACCTTCACAAATCGTCATCCGAAGCCTGCATTTTTAAGCTTTCGGAGCAGCCAGTCAGTATTCAAGGAGACCAAAACTGAACAATTCAGGGAAACAGGAACAAAAGGAAATAAAACAGAATATCAGAACAAGAGTCCATAACACAGAATCCTTCCTGGCTCCTACCTGCACACACTCCATCATCACCTGCACCTGCAATCTATCCCCCTCATCAGCTCCACACCATAAAAGCCTGCACAATACTCTTCATAGTTGTCTGGTCTTGTTTTGAGTCACTTACCTGTTGACTCGAGATTCCTGAAGTATAGTTACCTGTCTCCAGTGTTTCTCCATCGTCTTCCTATTCCACATTTTCTCCAGCTTCTCCTGTTCTGTTCTGTGTTGTGTTCTATCCACGGGTGGACTGGCCATCGGGCAGACCGGGCACTTTCCGGTGGGCCGACGTGCTTTTTGGGCCGATACATCTCATACTTAAAAGAAATATATATATATATATATATATATATATATATATATATATAATGGGCCCTATCTTGCTCCCAGCGCAATTGACTTTGTACACCGACGCATGTATCATTCCTATTTTGCATCCGTGCACAGCGGCCTTTTCCCTCCACAGACGCACGTCGGTTAACTAAGAAATACACTTGCGCTCCCGGGGGCGGTTCAGCGCAAAGAGGAGGCAAACGTTCCCTCATGCTATTTTGCAGGTTTAGAAAACAATTCCGCCATTAACCGAAAAAAACTAGTTTAAAGTCAGTGGCGCATTGCGCATGTTATTCATATGCTATTTTAAGGGTGCATGCTTGGCCATAATCAATATAGCGTGTGCACAACGCGCATACACTTTGATTCTCTCACACAGAAGCAGCCGTTTTCATTTTTTCAAATCATACATTATTTAGATAGATAAATAAGATAGATAAGATAGATAAGATAAGATAGATAAGATAGATAAGATAGATAGATAAGATAGATAGATAAGATAGATAGATAAGATAGATAGATAAGATAGATAGATAGATAGATAGATAGATAGATAGATAGATAGATAGATAGATAGATAGATAGATAATTATAAAAGCATACATCTAGCTTACACATTTACCCAAATGATCATACGCCTGTTTAACCGAAGCTAATTTGGGTGGGTTTCTCCATCCCCAATGTCACTTCTCTGTGTTTTACGGCCCTGACGAGAACGTCGGTCTCCTCGGCTGTGAACCGCTCCTGGTGCGCGCCTGGCAAATCCGCCGTTATAATAGGAATCCGCTATAGAACAAGAGCGCCTGCTCTTAAAGGGAATGTGAGATGTCGCTCTGATTGGTTTATTTCACGTTACACCCAAACCACACCTATGAATAATGAAGCTACTTCAGACCAACCCATTTTAGATTTGCGTCAGGCGCAAGAGTCATTTATCCCGCCGGTATAATAGCAACAGTGCCCAAGACCCGCCCACAAAGTTACTTGTGTTTTGCGCTTGACACTTGCGTTTCAGATTGTTAAAATATGGCCCATTGTTTTTTTTGTTTTGTTTTTTCTCACAGACCGGCTCATGAAACACGTATTCTTGATTGACACTGGACTGGTACAATCACATCTTTAAACACTCCCCCCTGGGATCTGAGCGAGCGTGCAGTGTCAGTGTGTATCTGTCAAAATAGTCAGAGAGATGGAGAAGAAACGCAAGGAATGTGCAGAGAAATATTGTGAAAAAAAGAAACAGGCCCTTCAAGTGGCTGATGAGGATAGTGAGGAGGATAAGGAGATAAATTAGTGAGTGTAAAAAACTGCAGTAAGCAGAACTAGGCTTTCAGAACACTTAGGCTGTGAGTGTAGGAACCCATTACCCAGTTACGCATTATTTCCACATCTGCATATTTGGCGATTACGCATTTTACTAGAATTATAATGAGACGCGTTTGTAAACCATGTTTTCTGCCAAAATAAAAGCTTGATGCAGTTTCCGTCAAAATAAAAGATCATGTGTTTATCTCTTTCAAGTAGCCTATAGAAATTAGTACAAAACTAATTATGAAAGTTTATTTTATTTTTCAGTGCATTTGTTTTACAATATATGGCTATTACTGTCATGGGATTAATATTATAACTATTATTATGTAGTAGTGTAATGCAGACAGACACTATATCACAACTAAAAGAGTTTTGAGTTTTTCTTTGTTCAATTTGCACACTGAATATGGGTTTGGAGTAGTGTTGTCACGATACCAAAATTATTGTTTCGATACCGATACCAAGTCAAGTATTGCGATTTCGATACTTTTTCGATACTTTTCCTGAAAAGGGAGAAACACTCTCAAATATCATTGCTGTGCTTTATTTTAAAACCGGGACAACATTCTAATCATATAACACACTAATAAATGAACATATGAACAGCAGATATATTAAACATTTGAACAAAATATGAAATAGCAAAAAATAAGAGCAATGACATTCAAGGTAAATTTTTTTTATAAATTTAGCAGCATTATCTCATTTATCATAAGAAACATAAGAGCTTTATCTTGATTCTGAACTTTGAATAAAAATATGAACAGCGATTATATTAAACAATGTTTAATATTGGTAACATACAGGGTGCGATTTGCCGGGGGGGATGCGTGGGATTTCCCCCTTTCTGGTCAATGTATCCCTGCCTCTGCTTAATTATTTTTATCCCCGGTGGGGATAAATTTATCCCCCCCTCAAAGTGATCAGTGCTACTACACTAGTGGCGAGGCGGATCACAAAACTTATCACGGATCCGTGGTTTGATTAAAATCCTTTTTATTTTAAAATGCGCTACTTTGACTGGCTCCGCAGCCTCTCTGTAACCACCACTCTGCAGACTTGCTCAATGTCCCGCCCACGGCGCTATATGATTGGTTACACCTCACGAGTAATAGCCTATCAACACTTGCGAGACGGTTGCAGGTCTTTTTTTACGCTGCATATGCAGCATATTACTGAAGCGGGAATAAACATCACAATCTGATTATCTGTTTCTATGATGACAAGCAGAGTTAGTGCTGAACTTGCACATACGGTGTTTTACTCAACTGAGGCTAAGCAAAGGTTTTTTGATTACTCACTCACTCTTGAGTGTCTGGCGTGAGTGATTTCAATGTTAAGTCAATGTAAAGACGCGTTTACGCGCGTCTAGAGGTCCTGCGGCGCGATGCGTGTCGCGCGGCGCGGTAGACGCGAAGCCCGAATGAGGCGAATTGACTTTGTCGGCCCGGCCCGACACATTAACTGTATGTTATGAGCCCGAGCCCAATTTAAACCCAGGGGTGGCGCCAGGGAAGTTGAGATGAAGCAAAGATGAAGTTGACGATCGCCATTTCCGTAGTGAATGCGCATATATGGAGAAATGCATGGATTACATCAGAGTGTTGCCTATTTCTTTTCGTTTTGAATTGTTTCGTTTAAAGACATTTCAAGCGTTCTTTAGATATATTTCTTAATATTCTCTTTGAGGCATACACTTAGTTTCGGTTAATTTATGATGAGATCCGCTCAAGTTATCATGCAGTGCAAGTAACCGCGGCGGCGCCTCTGATTATAGCCTTTGTCTGCTATATTTGCTTCTTATTTATTAAATACACGCAATTCGTTGATGAAAAATGTATTAAAATTAAGATACAATTTATACAGAACGAAATTCACTTTAAAGAAAGGCTTTCTACAAAACAAAACTTAATGAAATAGTCAAAATCATGTCTAACCCACTCCAAGTCTCCCGATATATACTGCACATCCTATCTTACTCGTGCTGCTGTTCACTTTTCATAAATCAACATAGATGGAAAAAAATAACAATAATATTTTAACAAATATGAAACTAAATGAGCTTATTTAATGGCTACAACACATATAGTAGGCCTATACAGACACTCTATTTGTACAAATTGCTGCACATTCATTTACTGCTTCTGAATTTTGCACACATAAGTTGAAAGGCATTTGTTTGTGCATAGTAAAACATATCTGCAACATTTATCAAGTTCACGGATATTGTGCGTGCATTTATTAATTATTATCATAATGAATAATGCAACAAGGACAAATCATGTAAACTGCCTTGTTTGTTTATTCAGAATGAAATGGATCGCAAATGGATCTGAAAGAAGAAACGTAAAAAATAAATAAAATAAAATAAAAATAAAACGTGAAAAATGATGAACACAGAAACAGTGTTGTTTTTGGCAGCCCTTTTAGTTTTAGTCTTAGTCTTAGTCTTTTGGACGAAAATGCTTTTTAGTTTTAGTCACATTTTAGTCACTTATAAACTTGATAGTTTTAGTCAAGTTTTAGTCGACGAAAACGCAAAAAGGTTTTAGTCAAGTTTTAGTCAATTTTTGTAAAAAAAAAAAAAGTAGTCTTTAACAAATTAATTTAGGTTAAAAAGTATTGGAAATGGGCTTAGGTTTGACAGGTTGTACTGTAGCAAGTGTTGCAATTCATAAAACAACAGTTAACCTTAAAACATTTGCATAATAAACTAGACTTTCTCATTGATGGAGATGCAGTGCTGCCAAGCTGTACTTCATTGTCGCATCGGGCAGAAACCTTTTATCCCCATATTTCAAGTTATATTTTTTCCATGAATTGATGCTCTTCTAAAATTTCAGCACATTGGCTATTTTCACCAGTAATCACAGTAATAAAGGAATGGTTTACAGTTTAAACAGCAAAAAACTTTGAGCTACTACAACATTACACACAGATAAAGTGGTAACAGTGGAATCACTGTTTTACTAAAAAAAAGCCAGGAATAAAAACATTCTTACTTTGGCAATTGTGGCTTTATTATATAATTAGTTAAATAATCATTTATGCTATCTAAGTTATATAATAATTATATATTACTTTGTACCAATTAGCCCACTAAACTAATGCTCGGACACACTCGGTCTCTCTCGCGTACACTCGGTCTCTCTCGCGCGCAGACACACTCGGTCTCTCGCGCGCACTTTCGGTCTCTCTCGCGCGCAGACACACTCGGTCTCTCACGCGCACTTTCGGTCTCTCTCGCGCACTGTCGCTCGCTCGCGCAGTTCGTTTCGCTTTTGTCCAGTCCGGCGCCTCATATCGAAGATGTGTGGCGACTCGTGACTATAGCCGCAGCCGCAGGTGTGTTGTTGTTGTGTGGAATCTGGTGCGCGGCATAGGCAGCCGGGTGGTGGGCGTACCCAAAACAAGGATAGGAAGCTGCAGCATTGCTGATACTTTTTTTTTTTTTAGCTCAAAACAGACAGATTTCACGCAAATTAGGCAGAAATGACATGCATTGTGAACGTCAGACTTATAATCATTTTCGTTCCGTCTCGTCTCGTCAACGAAAACTCGAAAACGTCTCGTCATGTTTTAGTCACCTTAGAGCCATTTTTAGCTAGTCATCGTCGCGTTATCGTCATAAAAAAAAGGTGCGTCAACGAAATCATTTCGTTATCGTCATCGTTGACGAAAACAACATTGCACAGAAAATGAACTTTGGATGAACTTTGGATGGCCTAGGAGGAGTAGCCCTAGTAGGCTACAACTCTAATTTAATTCAACAAGGTTTTAGAATATAGAATATTTTTTAAACAAAATAAATATTTTTAAAGATTATTATCCCGGGCCGGTGTGATGCGTGCGAGTGGAGGAGCATGACACGTGACGTGTTGCATTTTGTAACACAAGTGCTGGATCAAGGGCCCGGGTCGGGTCGGGTCAAATTCGGGCTCGGGCAGAGAATCTAAACTCTGATTTATCTGATCCTGTCCATTAGCTTTGATCCATGTACGGCTTTTCAGAATGTCACCAAGTACAAATATTTGTAATAGTATGTAATTTTTCAGCACGAAAACTCTTGTTAGCTAGCTGGGAACAATGAAAAGGGTCCAGAGCAGCAAATGCAGTGAATGAAGTTCTTGTTCTCATGATTTATTTTTATGAATAAAAATGTTTCAAAACATCCCCCCCTCTGTTTTTTTCACAAATCGCACCCTGGTAACATATGATAAGCCTCATTGGTGATATATTTGACATGTGGGGAGAGAGTTGTGGAAGGCCTATACTTCATGTTAAACATAAATATATAGCAGCAAAGACAACGTCGGCAGTGTTGACGGCAAAATAGGCTACAGAATAATTCGTTCTGTATTGAGAGGTGCAATATTTGAAAATCGATAATATTTTTTTTAATTACATTTATATTGTATTTATGTCAAAACTTTCAAACATCAAAATGTCATTTATTAATATGTATTCGTGTCAAAATGACATAGAAACATCTTTTCCTATTCTATTTTGCCTGGAAACGCTTCCAACACGCTTGCGTGTCACGTGAAAAATAGGCGTCAGTTCTATTTCTAGCACTCTCGAGCTGCGCCCAGGCGCGTGTGTCACGCAGGCAGTTAACATGGGAACCGAAATAAAAACGGACACGACACGCAGCCAGTGTGTCGCCGGCCTTACAAATCTGGAACGCGGTTTGAAGTATCGATACTAATAAATAAAGGAATCGTGACGTTTTTCATTTCCGATTTACTTTTGAAGTATCGGTGCACCGTGCAACAGAGCAAGGTAGGCAACGTACTTCTATATGTCACTCCTCGCATCATCTTTTTCTACGAGTCGTGGACCACTTGTGCTCGCACATACAGCCATCTCACTGTAGTGTTTTGTCACATGACACTGACAGCGGCAGGTTCTTTGCTGCGTGCGTCAGGAAAAAAAACACAGACGTCCAAAGGGAGGCTTTTTTTATTATTTTGAATTTTTTTTTTTTTTTTTTTATCGATACTGATAAATTTAGGTATCGTGACGTTTTTAATTTCCGAGTATCGTGATACTTTTGAAGTATCGGTTCACCGTGCAACACTAGTTTGGAGCTCTTCATTTAGAACTCTCAAAGTGCACCAGACTGATGAATTTAACATTAAAAAGCACAACATTTTCTTACGGGGGAGCATGCCCCCTAACCCCCCGGGACAGAGGTCCACTCACCACAGATTTACAACCAAAAATCCTGTGGGAAACACTGAGCCAATGCAGCTTATAGCTTGTTTTAGGATTCATCACTCTGGAGTATTAGTTCAATTGTATTTTACAATTAGTAGTTATTTTCATCTGTTAACTCTTACTCATTCCTACTCACTCATTACATGGCATTAGTGGTTTTAAGGAATAGGAGTTTGTATACATATTCAAGGGCGTGCAAAGATCGGTTGTGTTTATTTATCATATGTAGTGGGCCGGTCTGGGCCAAAATGCCAGGGCCAATTTTTTTTTGTCCCAGTCCAACCCTGGTTCTATCCACAATCTCCACTCGATCTGCAATTCAGAGACTGTTAGTATCTTTCCAATTTCACCTTCAAACTACAATCACTGTCTGCCAATTCTCACCTGCATTACTTATTGCTCATCTGTGTTCAATAAAGAAACTTCTGTTGACTTTATCTCTGTCTTGAGTCTCTGTTCTGTAACAACAGAACATACACCTGACTGTACGCTTTATCTTCTGAGCTTTGTTTTTCTTAAATGTTTTGCATAGTAAAATATATATATATATATAATTTTTTTTTTAATACATTTTTGTAATTTTTTTATAAATAGTGAATAACAACCCCTTCAGGCTGATTCAAGGGTTCAGCCTGTCGGGGTTGTTATTCGCTATAACAACCGCCTCGCAATACATTATCCCTTACATAATAATAATAATAATTATTATTATTATTATTATTTTTATTTTCATTATTTTTTTATTTGCACAGATTCAGTCTTATTCCAATGTCTAATATCTTGAAAATGCAAACTTGGTCACATTCAGAATTAAATGAATCATGTAAATGGTAGTATATTTTCAATTCAAAACAGCGAAATTTGATAAAACAGTTGACTAGTTTGCATCTTTCCATCAGTCGTTGAACATTTCTATTGTAAAATAATTCAAATATTAAATGTTTAGCTATTTACATCTTACCACACACTGTTTCACCATTGAAACTAAAGTGTTACATTGGAATGTGCACTCGTCTTCCGTGAACAGTAAGACTCGCCTTATGGGAGTTTTGGGCAAAAAACGTCCATATCCTGTACAACAGGTTGCATCGCATCCGGTTAAGTTTTTTTAATTTGTTCTTCATTATATATAGAGCTGTTTTACTCAAGATATCTTCAAAGGAGCAAGGAAAGATTAGCATAATCAATTAAAATGAGACCTGTATATATTTGTCTGTGTTATATTGTACAACAATTTAAAGATTGTACACAAGTAGGATCAAACTTGTTACTGTCCTGGCATTAGCACAGTTATTGCTTATTGAACAAAACAACTTGCTTCATAATATTAGTACATATAGTTATTCACAACCTAACCGTCAGCTCTCTTCTGCACAATGGTAACGATAAAAACTTCAACATAACAGAAATTCTTTTTTAAAATGTCAAACATAACTGAACATTATACATTAACAGATGTTTCCCTTCACATAAAACAAGACTTAATTTCAATATTTACTCTCCATTTCCAGCCATATGCAAAGCATGCTGGGAACTAACAACGGTGTCTCTAAATTAAATGGCATAATTTAACTAATTTTTTCCCTTAATTTTATCAGCTTAATTGGTTCCACAATCCAAGCCTCAAAACTGAAAAAAAAAATGTTTCCTTAAAAAAAAAATATAGGAAAAAATTATTCTCTTGGTTTTATTAGTAAAATTTTCTTCATATTTTCTATAATCATCATCATCATCATCATCATCAATCATCAAAACTTTATTACAGACTCAAGGTCCACATCTCACCACAACAATACATAAATACACACTTTATTTTTTTTTTATGAAAATTACAAGACCCAAGATTTATTTTGTACAGTGTACCATAAAAATAACTAACTAGGCTAGCTGAGTTCCTTAAAAGTCCATTGATATTGGGGGATCAACTATTTGGCCATTTCAAAATATTGGGGGGAGGACTTGTCCCCTCTCAATGTCTAGTGTGGCCCTGTTTTCAGCCCTTGTCAGTAAATGTCCTATTAGCTATGGCCCAAAACATCACAAAATAAATAAATTAAAAAAAGGCCAAGGGACAAACCTTTGAGTTAGAGTTCCGCCTCCACTGCACTGTGCCCTGAGTTAGAGAATTACCCTTCTAGCTGCAGTTCTCGTAAAAATGGAACACATTAATATTTAATAGATAGCCATATGCTTGTTTGAAAATAATACCTGGCACACCATTCATCATTCCATTAACCACACACATCAGCCCGTAAATCCTGCACAGCTGGGTTACAAAGCCTTGCTGTTCTGAAATTACTTTTAAGATACTTGATTTAGTATTTTATGCATTGTTTCCTACTGGGAATGTGTTTTTTTTCCTAGTGAGTGAGCAAGTGGTGGCTGCAATGACATTGCAGGCTAAAAGCCCTTTAAAGGTTTATCACAGGTTACTGAGGAAGAAATCATCAGCGGTTAGCAAGAAGAGAGGGAGAAAAAAAAAAAAACCATCCGGTATTCCAATCCTCACATGTGTTTGACTGAAGATAACTTTATGATGCTGCCGTTGGGGTTTAGAGCTTTTTCTGTGCGTGGGCGTTTGAACGGCGAGATAGCGTTTAAGACGAGTTAGGTGTATATTTGGTATGTGTCCATACGCTAGCATTTTCGTCTAGAAAAATCACTTTAGCACAAAGCAAGAGACAGGCTTGGGTACAAAATGTCAAAAAAAATTAACCTGATGTTTTCTCCCTTCTTCTTACTTTCTCTGAGGGAAGGAAAGTAAAATTTCCATTTCACTCTGTCATTGTTATCAGGTAGCATGTCACAGTGTGCCCTCATCCCTGCCTAATCGTAAAGCTCTTGTGACAGGTTTCTGCAAAAGGATTTTTGTTTACTTATTTATTTCATATCACAGAAAGGAGACAGTGAGGGATAAAAATTCAGTTGTATCCTAATTCACTCTGGATTGGTTTTTTTTTATCAAGCCAGAGTTTGTTTGTGTTTATCTCAGGAGTTTCTGGCGCACATTTTGCCCACCCACCCCTCAGGCTAACCACTCGCTGTGTGTTTACCTGCAATTTTCAATCAACGTGACAGAACAACAAAACATTATTTTATTTTATTTCAAATCATTATCTAAAAAAGACCCATTATCATGGAGGGTTATATACGCTTGAGGAGAGTTGCTTTAACTTAATTCTAGAATTAGTGATAACAGATATAAATCTGTTTTGGTCATATTCGATTACTTTCTGAGATTATATATATATATATATATATTAATGTCTAATAAAGTTTGTTTTAAAGTACTGTGATGGATTTTTTAATTAATCAAGTTTAATTAATCAACTAACATTTGTTTTTCTTGCAGGAACGACATTCATATGCTTTTAAATGTTTCCAAACTCTTTGGGGAAAACTTGTGACTTTGAGTGTGTATGTGTGAGTATATAAATAACAAATAGGGGAAGTGAAACTAGACAGATTACTAGTTCTCAAACCTTGTGAAAAGTTATCACAAAAACAGAGTTCGCTTGTGCCAACGATAGAGGAAAAAGTTTGGGGCTTTTGAACCAATTGAACCAATCATATTGAAGGTGACATGCTAGTTTTATTTATTTTCTCGATTCTATAAAAACTGTTGTATCCGTATTTTCGGGCAGGATTCTCAATGGAATTTGTCTGAGATCCTCCGGCCTTGCTTCTTGGGAGAGATTCCCTGAGAACTGCTCAGGAAGATCTCCCGGCCTTGATTAAAGCATTTAAAGGACATTTGCAGGTCTGTTTGTCGATTATTCCTGCGCAGGAAGCTAGTTTAGGAAGGAAGCTAGTTTAGGGAAGCAAGTTAGTTAGAGTAAGAAACTCAGCCAGTTTGTGACTGAAGACGCAAGAGCTAGAGTATAAAGGTATTGGGTGTCGATTAGTAGACACACAGGATAAAGGTATGGTGTCGATTTGGAGACACCTCAGGTAATAAGATCAATTGGGTGTCGATTTGGAGACGCCCCAGATAGTTAGGTTTAGGGAAAAATCTACCACAGTACTTAATGACATTATCCAATTTGCTGTCACCTAATCTAAAATGAGAAATATTTACCCCTAAAAACCAAATGAACAATTCCTTTACTACGAGCTAATTAAACGATAATAATATTTTTGTTAATTACAGTAACAATGAATGAAGAACTCACTATTTGTATATCATATTAATATATTAACAATGTAGAGACTACAATATATTAACTATGAATCAAGTGTAAACTGATAGATGGTTATAAAATGTTCAAATCTAATTTACACAAGGAGTTGCATCACATTTCCAGTCAAATTAATTTACATATACTAGAAAACCCCCAGTTGTAGCTAAACACGGCTTCAGTCATTTAGATTCTGTCAGATTTACTGAACAGAAGGTTTGTGTGCCTGTTTAACTTGCATGAAGGCCAACAGACATCTTTTTTCCATCTTCATTATTTTATGTTGCTTCATAAATGTCTACCGTATATTGCAAAATCTTGTGTTGAACAGGTTTATAGTGTCAAAACTCTACTCTGTCAACTTTGTCACAGCGTGCATTATGAGTATGAATGCTCTAACTTGGTAAGGTGGGAAAACGAAATATGCACATTGTTCATGTGCCACAGACACAGGCGACACAGTAGCTATGTGTGTAAAAGGGCTAACAGTTTTAAGTATAAAAATGTGTTTTAGGAGATTTATTTTAGCTTGATAGCATTTGAGATGTCTTTTGAAACCTTAACATTGAGGTTTCTTTTTTCTGGTCCCAAAATGTATGAGGGAGGGATTAACAACTGAAAGCATTAAACTCGGGTTCAGAACAGGCAATCGAACCAAGTGTGAAAGCGCCAACTCATGTTAGTACATGTTAGTAGACTGTTTGGCCAGGATTAGGGTTAGTAGAATAAGTAGAGATGTACTTGTACCCTTTAAAAAAAAAAAAAAAAAAAACAGACTAGCATCCAACTAAAATGTGTCACAAACACATTCCATGAATGATGCATAAATAACATTTTTGTGCTAATGCTTGAAAATGTTATTAAAGACCAGATAACTCTGAGCAAAGGTTTTAACGTAACTGGAAGAATGGTTATTAAAAATGTTGAGAGAACCTTGGGAACATACTGTTTATCAACACTGATCTGAGAAATTTTGAAAAATGGTACAATACCTAAAGTAAATGTACATTCCACAAAATATGTATTTAAAATGTATATTATAGGCCTTTTGTTGGATTTTCGGCTACATTTAAACAATAAAACACTGCAAAATCATTCAGAAAAAAATTAAAAAAATGGAAAAGTTTGGCTTTTGTTTTGACCAACAGAAAGTTTAATTGATGACTTGTTAATAAAATCTTACTTTGGAGATAGCATTCACAAAATTAACTTAAGACGTTTTAAAGTACATAGATGTTTGAAACCAACACACATTTGTCTCAAAACTAGTTATAGGCCCAGTCTCCCCTGTAACTTTGAGGGCCATATTTTAACGATCTGAAACGCAAGTATGAAGCGCAAAACGCAAGTAACTTTGTGGGCGGGTCTCGGCGCTGTTGCTATTATACCGGCGGGATAAATGACTCTTGCGCCCGACGCAAATCTAAAATGGGTTGGTCTGAAGTAGCTTCATTATTCATAGGTGTGGTTTGGGTGTAACGTGAATTAAACCAATCGGAGCGACATCTCACATTCCCTTTAAGAGCAGGCGCGCTTGTTCCATGGCTATTATAACGGCGGATTTGCCAGGCGCACGCCAGGAGCAGTTCACA
Source organism: Leuciscus idus (assembly GCA_021554675.1). Classification (NCBI taxonomy): domain Eukaryota; kingdom Metazoa; phylum Chordata; class Actinopteri; order Cypriniformes; family Leuciscidae; genus Leuciscus; species Leuciscus idus. Next base: position 7,598,999 of record CM038634.1, read on the forward strand.
GCCGAGGAGACCGACGTTCTCGTCAGGGCTGTAAAAGACAGAGAAGTGACATTGGGGATGGAGAAACCCACCCAAATTAGCTTCGGTTAAACAGGCGTATAAAAAATTGGGTAAATGTGTAAGCTAGATTTATGCCTATTTTTTCACATCTTCATGGACACAACAATGATTTCCCTTGTGTGTTAATATTTTTCCTTGTAATAATGTATGGTTTTCTAAAAATGAGAACTGCTGCGTCTGTGTGTAGATGAGATAAGCAAAGTGTATGCGCGTTGTGCACACGCTACATTGATTATGGCCAAGCATGCGCCCTTAAAATAGCATTTGAATAACATGCGCAACGCGCCACTGACTTTAGACTAGGTTTTTCCTGGTCGGTGGCAGAATTGTTTTCTAAACCTGCAAAATAGCACCAGGGAACCTTTGCGCCGGAACACACCTCCTCTTTGTGCTGAACCGCCCCCGGGAGCGCAAGTTCATTTCCTAATTTACCGACGTGCGTCTGTGGAGGGAAAAGTCCGCTGTGCGCGGGTGCAAAATAGGAATGATACATGCGTCGTGTACAAAGTCAATTGCGCTGGGTGCAAGATAGGGCGCTGAATCAAAAAGAAAATAAGTGGTGCAATTCTTAGCACTGGACATACATTTCTCACATTTCTCAAAAATGAGCATTAAGATTTTCCTCTGCTGCCCAGAGTCTAAAACTAGTCATGTGTCAAGCCACAAGAGAACAGCCAACGCAGCATTTCCTCCGCAGTCAGAGAAGATGGTTTCTCTCACTGAAGACACAGACATGAAATATAACCATGTTAGATTTGCAGAGGGACACAGGATCCTGATGCAGCTCTAATGGATTCTGTGCCCCTAGTTGCTCCTGGATTGTTTTATTCCAAGCGTGCAGACAGAAGGCAACAATCTTTAGGTGCACTTGTGATCCATCAGTGAGATGGACTGTGGAAATCTAACAACATAGATGTGGGGTGTTATTATCAGCTTGACAAAAGTACTGGGCTGACCATAAATCATCTACTAGAAATCTGCCCTACAGGGAGCCAGAGTTCCATCAAGATGTCACTGCTGTAGGAAATGTCTGCATCCTCGGATCTGCTATTTTCTTCCATTTCTTGTTTTTATTTAACACTTACTCATGCTCTGAAACTTCTGAACACTTTCCTTTGATTTAAAGTTCCTCTTCCCAAAAGGGCCATGAAGAATTCTGGGCCCCCTGGCTAAATATTGCTTTGGGCCCCATAAAAAAAAAGAAGATCATATCCTGTTTTATCACTTATTATTTTCCACATTACAATGTTTGTAGAGATTTAAAGAAGTTCGTTTTTCATGAAAAGCTTCTACCCTCTCTCTTACTCTCTGACTCTTAGAATTATTATTATTATTATTAGTGGTACTATCCCCTTAAGAAATACTATGCTCCAAAAAATTATTATATACTGTATTTTGTGACCGATAAACTTCTGCGGAGCTGTAGGTGCTACACACAGTCAAATTGTACTCTTACCGTTAGCTCCTCTAGAAATATTAAGTTCTCTCTTACTTCCTCTATATTTACCGCACTGATACCAAGTTTTAAATGTAAATAATGGTAGTCATTTGTTAATGTGTCGATGTTATGGTGTTAGACATCCTAAGGATTTCAGAAAAAGCTTTTTTTACAACTTATAGTTTAAGTAGATGTTTTTTGACCGGATAAAAAGTTTAGTTGTGAATGGTCTGAAAGATATATGATTTCAAGATATATCAAACTCTTTTATCTAAAAACAGATCAAGGACCTTAAGCCCTTTAAGCAAGCTATCTTATTTGTTGTCATATGTCTGTTCTTTAATTAGTTCCCTTATTTCTGTTATTTCTTTCCTCTGATTTATTGATCTAACTTCTTATGGCTTAGTTCCCTTAGCACTAAATTAGTCATTAGGTATAATCCACCTTTCACGCAATTAACCACAGTCTTGCTTCCCTCATTAATTACTCAAACTATATGAAATTCAACTAGTCCATATAATCTCTGCATTACATTGGTCTATCTTAACCCAAATGCTGAGTTGAGACTGTTGGGCCATTTTGGGTTGATAATCAGTCATAATCAGTAACCCAACGGTGCTGCTTTGTGGATGAGAAAGAGAATATGTACATTGCGCAAGTTCCAACTACTCTAAGTGTTGATACCACTTCGCCTATCCGTTTGTGGCATTGACAGGAATATGTGAGGAAAATAGAAGTAATCTAACTGAAGTGGAGAGAGAGCACTTTGAAATGCCTGTAAGCGAGGAGTGTGTTCTTTTAAAATTGGAGCGTTTTGTTAGTGTTTTCTCAAATATCACTCGTGTGCTAACTAATGACTGGTGAGCATGAACTAAAAATTCCTCAATGACGTTTGAGAGGAGTAATTAAAAGCACTACACAGTTTATTTATTGTTTAATACAGGCTTTCAGAATGTTTTTCTTGGTGGCACTCAAAGGTGGTGGAGTGGCCATAGTGGATGTATTTTCGTTGCATGGCAGAAGAAAGAATAAACAAAATAACTAGTCAAATTTGATCTTAAATATAAGTTATTCATTCATAACTTATTCACATAAAACGTGTACAGTACATATTTTCAGTACATATATATAAAATCACCTTTTTGATTAATACGGTTGCCTGTCTTGTTACTGTACTGATTTAACCCAATGTTTAACCTAACATTTAACCCAACCTTGGGTTAATTTGGCAACCCAGCATTGGGTCAAAAAATGAACAAAACCAGCACTGGGTTGTTTTGACCCAATGCTGGGTTGCCAAATTAACCCAATTTGGGTTGTTTTTAACCCAGCCTTTTTTAAAGTGTACTATATTTCAAGTCTTCTGAATCCGCATGATAGCTTTGTGTGAAGAACAGACCAAAACTGAAGTTGTTATTTACCAAAAATATTCCTCTTTTCTGCAGTTCCTCTTTCCTCAATTCACAACCAACTACAACACATGAGAACCAATGCCAATATGGCGCCAATGACACCAAACCATCACACCAAAAGTGTCAGTGTCACTGATTGGACGAACGCCGCATGCAATATGCTTACATAAAGGGCTCTAGCATTGTGCATCATCATATTATATACAGTATTGCAGAATTTGCCACCTGTACTATCAAGTTTATCCTAAATGGACTTTTCGGACTATAAAGATAAGAATGAAAATTTTCTTCGTTCCAATTGTCGCATTTACAGTCGCCGTTTGACATTTTCCCCTCAAACGCTGAAACTACTGTTTATACAATGCACTGTGTTTCCGTGACTGTCCAAAGCATGTGAATATGAGGTACGACATTGGTTGTTGATTGCTACGCCGTCGTAACATTCCAACACCACATCGTTTTACACTGTACAAGTTTGGCACTCCAGAGCAGGGTTGCATAACCCCAGGTAAAAAAGCGGTGCTAACCCCGGTACTAAATTACAAGTGTGAACCATTCCTTTAACTGGGGTTAAAATGGTGCTTAGAATGAGGATAACCCGGGGTTAAGCATAGTGTGAAATGCCCTTTTGCTTCTAAATCTACAAGTTAGAAGGATAGCAAGTATTCAATTCACAGGAGTGAAGAATAAAATAGTTTTGAAAAAGGCATTCACACCATGGTCATATTACACACACAAATGACAAAAGATCAGAGGGCTTCTATTCCCCTGGATATAACCAGGAGAATAAACCCATGGTGAAATGTTTGATCCTGGAGGCTTGCAGAGTAGCAGACGTGAAAGACACTGAGAAGCAAAGTAATAGAACGGAACGCTGAGCCCTGGAGCTTGCTGCAGGAAATAGCAGAAGGAGAATTATTCAGCATTATTCAGAATCACCATGCTGCCAGACAAGTGTGACAGATAGAACTGGAGAAGAAATGAGAGAGAAAAATAACAGGGAAAGAGATCAGAGTCTCACTAATGCTGATTTCATGGGGGTTCATAAAGAATTCACATTCATAAAAGAGGTTGCAAGTAGCGGCGGTTCAAAAATTTACGGGGGTAAATGACAGCAAATGTATTCTACACCAGCTATTTTTCTTTTAAAGGAACAGTTCACTTAAAAAAAGGAAAAAAGAAACTGACATCAAATTGTTGTTTTGATCCAGGTCTTGAGTACAATTATTGGCAGTCGTTAACAACAAGTAATACATTTAGGTCTGGTTCTCACCCGGAACTGTCATATATCTTCAGAAGATTTGAAATATAATGCATGAGTTGTATGGACTACTTTTGCAGTATTCTATTGTGCATCTGCATTCTTTTTTATATTGAAAGCTCCATTACCCATTCATTGTAATTGCATGTAAAAGAACAGGCATTAAAGCTAGAATGTCATATAGGTTTATTACAGAAAATGACAGAATTTTATTTTTTGGGTGAATTATTCCATTAATAGACATTCTTCACACAGAGAAAGAGAGAGAGAGACAGAGACAGAAACTTGTTTTGCTGAGAGAGAGGAAGTGAGCCAAACTCCTTTCAGGTAAGACCATGTCTGTTCTGCTGGTTGGAAATGACTTGCAATGCCTAATGCACCATTCTCGTTACTCATCTCCTGAATTCAAGTGGAGCTCAATTGTACGATGAAATTATGCATTTTGTCCTTCAGAGTTGAAGGGACATGCTTCTGTTCCACTTGCAAGGAGGCTTATCTTTAGTGGGCAGTTGGGCCTCAAATAGACCAAGAAAGGCCTGCATTACAAACTTGTGAAACCTTTTTTTCCAGGACATCTATTGTGTATTTTATTTGTCTATTTAATTTTTTGGCAGGTCTGTAGCCATGTAATGTCAAGGCCCAGACACATTGCCCTTTACTAACAAAAAATCATATATTATGCAAATGCACTATGTGAAGTCTTGGGAAAAGTAAAATGTTGATATATTGATATTATAGTAATAGTTCCAGCCAAGGCTCTTGGAAGAACGTACCTGGGGTCTCATTTATAAAACTGTGTGTAGGATCCTTACTAAAAGGATGCGCCCGAAAGCCAAACATTCACTTAATAAATCCCAGTCAGCGGAAGATTGTGCGCATGCCCCGAAATAACCATATAAGGAGCTTACAACGCCTAGTTTTACTTTGCATATCCTTATCTGCATATAATTTGCATATGCATATTCATCCACCTGATAACATGTTTAATGGTACAAGACATTTGGAAAACATGAGATACGGATGCGCTGTCACATTAAATTGATAAAAAATCATTTAGTAGCCTATCCTTGCCTTGTTTTTGAATAAATAAATCAAATAGTAGGCTATAAAAATACATTTCAGAGAAAGTTTTTCTCAATCTTTTCTACTGGCCAAATAGTATTTTTAATTTCTATATATTTTTAATGGAAATAGATAGGCCTTATTGTGCATTATGGGTGCATTATTCGTACGCATGGGTCAGAGTTTGTGTAAGGAAAGATGCACAAATTTTCCCGTCAAGTTTGTTTTTATAAATCACAACTTATGCGGAGTGGAGGAAGAGGTGAAGGAAGAGTAAAAGTAGGAGGTGGAGGAAGAGGTAAAGGAAGATGAGGAAGGTGAAGGGGAAGGCCAAGGCCAAGGCCAAAGAGACAAGCATTGCCACTCTAGTTGCCTATGTCTTTGTCCATGGTATGACTATGAGGGAGGCTGGGCAACGAGTACAGCCAAACTTGAGTCGCTTCACCGTCGCCTCGATCATTAGAACCTTCATGGAGAAAAACAGGTACAGTAGATGTACTTCAGACTGCTCTCTACTGTAACTTTTGAGTGCAGTACACTGTGCTCCTACAACACATGTCATCTTCATTTATGTAGCGCTTTTAACAATGTAGATTGTTCCAAAGCAGCTTTACATTGATAATAGGAAATTAAAGTAACAGAGATTGTTTTGGCTTTATAGCAGCTCTAGAATAAAGTTATTGTCCAGCTAAAGTTAGTTTTGATTGATTCACTTCCGTCACAACGATCATTAGTTATTAACTTAGGGGCCGCTTACACGACACTGTTTTAACAGAAAACTCTCAAGTTCTTTCTGCGCAAACTTCAAAAACGCGAACCAGTGAAAATGCAGATGGAGTGCACATGCGCATTACGAGTTCAGTCTATAGGTATGCGCGTTTGAATGTATGTGTGCAGGCGTAGTCCTTCCCTACAAATCAACCCTCAACATACTATTTGTGTGGCCTTAAAATTTATAATACAGAATTTGTATCGCTTCCGCGTAGCCACGCGAACCGGAATTATCCCGACAACGCTTTATTCTAGTATACGCCCTACACTACTGTAATAAAAAGAAGTGCATCAAATTGCCTCGCATACAGATAGAGTTTTCTGAATGCTTCCATTTTGTAAAAAGGATGTGTTACAGTTACAGTAATCAGTACTTCTATTTTTCCAGGACACAGAGACGATGAAATGGAAGAAGATTGCCAAATATTTCAGTTGATGCGTGCCATCGGGGAACAGGCATGCAAGAGGATTTTACCCCCGCTGCCTGGCTTGGGCCAATACAGCCTGTGATGTGGACGAGATTCTCTGGCCTGACCCAGATCAAAGACGGGATGCTGGGGCAGAGTAAATTATTTTTTTTTATTTTTTTTTGTACTGTACAGTACATTAAAGGAATAAAATAAAAAATAAAAAATGTGCCAATGTATCCATTGGTTGTGTCTTTTGTGTTCATCATGTGAAAAGGTTTTTGAGGGGGGGAATATGGAAGTAGAATAATGTCAAATGTTTTTGAAATAAAAAGCCTGTTGAATTGCACTACTTGAAAAAAATAGGCATTTCATGAACCATGCTTGCATTTTAATGCATTGTATTTCCAGGGTGTGCATTTTTATGGGCTGAAATTCAACATGGTTGAATATTTAAGCTGCGAATATTTCAATTAAAAACATTTCAAACACATTTTCATTATTAAAAAGTCAATAATCCATATTCACCTTTCATATTTCACTTCCAAAATATTCAAACTGTTTAAAAATACAACCTATAATATTCAACAGGCAATTTTCGGTCCATTTTATTTTGCTTTGCAAATTCGCTTCCACAAATTCAGTGGTTCAAATTCAACAGTAAATTCAACATTGACATCCAGGAACTGCAGGAAAAGCAGTAGATTGCCAAGCATACTCTCCATCTGCTGTTAGTCTACCTCACCAGCAGGGAGTGCAAAAGTGCGTGTTGTTGACGAAGACCATCAACAGTTAGACAGTAATTCATTCATAAAATGAAAATGATTATCTGTGTCAGTATATATGCGGAAAAGATGATAAACACACAAAAGCTGTGTTTATGTTTCATTCAATAACTTCATTGTTACTTTCCCTGTGTAGCCTACATGTTATCAGCTTTCTCTACCATGAACGGGATTAATCGGTTTTCCTCAATACCTCATACTCGAGGATTCCCTTCCGTCGGGACAAAACACTTAACGAAGCTTAATGGACTAAAAAAGTGAAATAAAAGAACCAAACTTGAACCTTATTGGGGCTGTAGGCTACTATATAGGCTACAGGCAAGCAGATGGACTAAGAATATGAACTTAACGAGCAAAGTATCATGCAGAGCGTTTCGTGATATAGGCTACTGGCATAAAATCAACACTTGATCAATTAATACTAACATTTTCTCTTATTCTATTCTATTCTCTCTCTCTCTCTCTCTCTCTCTCTCTCTCATAGTAGGCTATGCCTACGTGTATTGCATTAGCTTAAACTGGGAAGCACACATAGCACTTGCATATTGTTGTCCTCCTATTGTTAGTTTAACTGTAAGTCGCTTTGGATAAAAGCGTCTGCTAAATGACTAAAATTGGCTTGACATTGGACATTCGCACATTTAGGGACCGTCTCTAAAGTTGCATACAACATTGGCATACACGTTTCTAACTTCAATAGCAAACTTACATTTATTTGAATAAATATAAAAAATCCAAAGGGTGCACATTATGCCTGACACTACATGAACACTTTACAGTTGGTTTTATGACTGTAAGTCGTTCTCTTCAAATGCTATCGAAGTTAGAAACGTGTGTACCAAAGTCGTATACACTTTAGAGACGGTCCCTAAATGTGCGAATGTCCAACGTCAAGCCAACTTTATGCCAGTCTATCACTGGGAAACGCTCAGTATTAAGCTTTGCACGTTATTCTGAGTCCATCTGCTTGCCTGCGAGTTTGGTCTTTTATATCACTGTGATTAGTCCATTAAGCTACGTTAAACGTTTTATATGTCCAGCAGGAGAATCCTGATTGAGGGAAACCCTAATAGCCTGCATGCAGCACATCGCCACAATATAAAGTTAAGGCAACTACAACCAAGAGAAATATGTCAACCTCAAGAATGTAACATTGGATCTGTATATCCGCATCGGGGAATAACATTATAATCTTGTTCACGGTAGAGAAAGATGCATGTAGGCTACACAGGAAAAGTAACCGTGAAGACACTGAATTTAACATAAAACCGCCGTCATAATAATCACAAATACACTTACATTGCTATAAATTAGTTTTATGAATGAATGGCTTGCTCTAACTGCTGCTGGTCTTCGTCAACAAAACGCGCTTTTGCACTCCCTGCTGGTGAGATCAACTAACAGCAGATGGAGAGTATGCTCGACAATCTACTGCTTTTCCTGCAGTTCCTGGATGTCAATGTTGAATTTACTGTCGAATTTGAACCACTGAATTTGTGGAAGCGAATTTGCAAAGCGAAATAAAATGGACCGAAAATTGCCTGTTGAATATTATAGGTTGTATTTTTAAACAGTTTGAATATTTTGGAAGTGAAATATGAAAGGTGAATATGGATTATTGAATTTTTTATAATGTAAATGTGTTTGAAATGTTTTTAATTGAAATATTCACAGCTTAAATATTCAACCATGTTGAATTTCAGCCCATAAAAATGCAAGCCCTGAAAATACAATGCATTAAAATGCAAGCATGGTTAATGCAATGCCTATGTTTTTTTTTTTCAAGTAGAGCAATTCAACAGGCTTTTTATTTCAGAAACATTTGACATTATTTTACTTCCATAGGGGAACCACAAGCAACATAACTTACCAGGTTTGGAAACGTTGTTTTGAATTTATTGCACCAGTGTTTAAGACTATGTTGTAGTGTGTGTTTGTGAGGGCTTGTGTGTGATGTCTGAGGGCAAAGTTAGATTTTTCAGCAAGAGTGAATGGTTTTGAAAGTAGAGCTTCATTTTGACCTGAAAATAGGATGTTTGGGGAATTGGGTGAGACCTTAAGGATTTATGTTTACTGTTTTGAGAATACGAGGCATAGTTTCAAGAAATGTGTTTAAGTAATCGAGAAAAACTGTAAATCGATAATCTGCCCATGTAAATAAAATTCGTTTGAAAAATAAATCAAATTTGTTGATGTTTTATTGCCACTAGTGTTCATTTAAGCTGGGAACTGAGGTGAATTATACGTATAGGTACGAGTTTTTAAAAAATCTAGGAAGAGGCATGTTTTTTCCAGTAATCCTATGTTGCATTCTTCACTCAAAAATGTAAATTGTTATAATTTATGTCATACTTACAAACCCATATAACTTGGTTTCCTTGTTTTGGGGACTTTTTTTTATTTATTTTTACTGTACAAACTGTAAATTATATCCTCTAACCCTAAAATGAAAACAACTGTTATTTTTAAATTGTAATATTTCACAATATTACTGTTTTTACTGTATTGATCAATTAATTTCAGCCTTGGTGAGCAGAAGTAAAAAATAAAATAAGAAATTGTAGTCTTCATCTCTGAAGTGTCAAAAACAAATCACAATGTGTGGCACATTATCATTCATTTACTTTTTTTTATTTGTGTGTGTTTGTGTGTGTGTGTGTGTGTGTGTGTGTGTGTGCTTGTGCATGTCCGTTGACTTAATGCAATTCAAATTTGACGTATCAATTGTATTGTATCTCCAAAACTCCATGTAAGGCATCTTACTGTCAATGATCATACTGCATTTCATTTACTCTTCAGAACCTATTTTTACTTGCATTTGGTACTTGCACACTTGCTGTGTGTCATTCTTGGAACTTTGTCACAAATGTGGAAATATCCTAAATCCTAACTGAAGCTTAACCTAATAGAGGATGCTGAATCAAAATATATTGATCTTACATTACCTGCTATTTCTTTGAATTGCATAGATTTTTGGACAGTGGACAGGATTGCCCACTAGGTTTCCAAGGAAGCAGATGAAACATCTGATTAGTATTCCCGCTCAATGAGGCTTATATCTTCAATGCTTTGTAACAAAGACTGAAAAATCGATATTGGTAGTGACATGAAAGAGATGCTGTGGTTGACATAGTCAGCAAAAGCAGTTCACCAGAAAATGCTGCTCTGTACAATCTGCACAAATACGAATGGAGGTAGTTCAAACTAAGAAAACAGGATGGCTTAGAGTTCACAATACTGCCATCACACAAATACTAGCAGTTTGAGCTCCTGGCTCCTGCATTCAGTTTTCACTACTCCTCCAAGACATAAATATTTTGTGAATATCTGTACACCATTGTTGTAAACTGAGATAGCGATCATATTGGTGGTAGACAGAATGACACAGGTTCAGAGTTGAAACTCAATATGAGGCATGAGAAGCATGAGAACCATGAACAATGCATAGGCCTTCCAAAAACAAATCTTGGAATATTTGGAGAATCCAGCCCCTGGTCATTGTATGCTTTCATTTTATGGGAAACAACAGCATGTTTTATGGCTTTTATAGCAAGGAACATTTATAAATGAAATGTTCTAAACTGATCTGCCTTTGCCAAGTGTAGTAAAAGGTTAATATTAAACTATGTTTAAAATATTTCAGTAATCAGTGTATAATATATGTGCATATAAAACTGAGCTTCAGAAGAGTTGTTTTGATTATGGAGGGTGTGTAATCAAGCATGCCAGATTGAATTTTACTTTCATTTGAGTGACACACTTAAATCTAGTATTTTTTTTTTGTTGTGCTTTTGTTTAAATGACATTGCAGACAGTTCAGCAGTGCATTGGGCTAAAGCACAGCTATGTAAGAAGCTTTCTGCATTTTATACTCAAGCATAACACTGGTAGCTATATGACAGCACAGCCCAACTGGTGGGTGATGACCAAATCAATAAATAAAAATGTTGCAGATCTATTCTGATTGGGCCACGGCCAGCAGGGGGATAACAAATAAAAGGTCAGTATTAAAACACAACTGCATATGCCTTTTCCATACGCCCCATGACGCTTTGCACAAATTATGAGGAAATTCTGTTCAACTGCAAACCATTAGTCACTGCCAATGAACCTGTTTAACTGTTTGTTCGATGAATGCAATAAGCATTTTCAAAAACTGTACAATGAGGTGACATGCTCCTCACCCCTTACATCAAGTGTAAAAGTGTCAACAAATACTTTTAGCAGAACACGAATAACCCCAACAGCTCAGATATGGATGTGTTCAATATCACTCTGGTAATACATGTATGTCTATATTATGTAACATACGTGTGTTTCGTTAATAAAAATATGTTCATTAACTGGAATATGCATGGATATTAAAAGTGTTCTCTCATATTAAAGTTTTAAATGTGGATATTTTTCTTACAAAAACCCATCACTTTGCTTTAGAAAGCATTTATTAACCCACTTGCGTCGTATGGATTACTTTTATGATGGATTGATGCGCTTTTTGGAGCTTCAAAAACACTGTGCAATGCCATTACAAAGCTGGGAAGAGCCAAGATATCTTTAATATAACTCCAATTTTGTTCAGCTGAAAGTCATTTACACCTGAATGGCTTGAGGGTCAGTATATTATGGGATCATTTTCATTTTTTGGTGAGCTATTTCTTTAACATAATTTTTTTTTCTTTTTTTTTTTTCCTGCTTTAGAAACATTACAGTCAACTCTTCCAATATGAAAAAGAACAGAATATATATTTTTTTAAAGTGCCCATGTGGAAACAAACCGGAAAAGAGACGTGAGGATTTGGGGAGAAAAAGTAGACGTTCTTAGTGCATTCCATTGAATTATTCATAGGATATGTCACTTATAAAATGAGAGTGCAGATGTTATGAACCCAGTATGGGTTATATTTGTGGGTTGTTTGTTTTTCCTTTGTTTGGTTTGCAGGATGGAGTTAGGATAAGTGATGTCATTGATGACTGAGGAGTTACACCTGTGTTGGAGCTGATGCCGGCAATTAAAGCAGTTCCCTTCAGCTGTGACGGGGCGCGCTCTCCCACCCTCGTGCTGTTTGCGTACCTGATTCAGTTGTTTGTTTTCGTCTCGTTCCAATTTAATTATTATTAATTTAATAAATGTTATTCCTTTTGATCATTATCCAACGTGTTGTCTCCTTAGTCGCGGCTTGCGAGCCGGCCGTGACACAGACCACAAATGTGTAGTGTTTGTTGTCTTTTTCATACTGTTACAACAAAATACAAAGAAAATAATCAGGAGGAACAGAACACAGCTGACTGAAAAGAGCTCTTGCCAATTAATATTCTTGTGATAGCAATGTCTTATTAAAATACCAAGCATTCTATTATTTTCCAGACAGATACAAATAGAGAATGAATGGACATTTACAACTGACAGATAAAGATTATTTGAAGCACAACCTTATTATTTTAAATAATTTGTTTAAGTATTGTTTTTGTGGAATTTCCCCAAACCATAAGTGCCGGTCATACTTTAAAATGCAGGCTTGTTTGAAAAATGGTGATATGCTTATCAACTTTAAAAGTAACACTTTCCAACTTTTGTTGGGGTGAAGGACTGCGTTCATTCAAATCCAGAGCCGATCCTGACCTCCCTGGGGCCCTAAGCAAAAAAAAATTAAGGGGCCCTCCTACCTGACTCACACTAAATAAACTAAGTAAAATTTACTTTTTTTTTTTTTTTTATTTCACATGCATATTTTTTAAGTTAATTTCACATATGGAATTAAGTGTTACTTAACTAAGTTAGGTGAAAGTATTTTAACTTGGCTAGTAAAAGGTTGGGTAGTATCAATTTAGTTGAAATTTCCTTTGCATTACATTTCACTCAAACAATATAATATTAAATTATACCACACATTTATGGTATGTGCTTTACTTGGGAAATCCATGTACTTTATACTATAGATGTTTTGCGAGACACCATATCTACATGTCAGATGTTAAGCATAATGTGAATGCAGAGACCTCAATACTTGTAGACAATACACAATGCCAATAAGATTTTTTATAGAAAATGAACTCCAAATGTCACAAAATGGCAAGTTACTAATCCTGACAACAAAAGCAATGATAAAACTGTATATACAGCTGGAAAACAGTGAAGAATTAACCTTGTTAATTAATCAAGGTTCAGTGCATGATTGGAACCCCAATATCAGAATTTGTATTTTATTACGTAGATATTTACGCTTTTGTTTACTTGCTGAGTAATAATATTATAAAGGTAATATAATAAAGGTATATGTGTAATATTAAGTATTCACACTTCAAATACAACAAATTGAATTCTTGAAATCACAAATGCATCCTGTGCTGTGAATGAATAAAACTAGCTAAAATTGCCACAGCATGTCACTGTGTTTTAAATGATAACAGCAATACTTAATACTTGAAGGTTATTATTTACTGAGGGATGTGCATCCATATTGACCAGTATGTCCAGTCAATCAAAATCTTAATTGCAATATAGACTATAAAGCCAATACATTGTTTTCCATCTGGCATTGCAGAGTTGTAACTTAACCTTGACTTGGAGAGTAGATGATCATTGTCTTGTTTTAAAAGTATGTGTGCCTACGCCTATAATGAGGATTGTCATCCCGCTATTGTAGTTTATTTTGGAAAGTGCGCGTTTCATTTCGTGCACGCGCATTTGAACGCATGTTAACGTGCGACGCGGTTATCTTTTCCCAGCTGCAGTTTATAAACAAGCAAACTCAGTCTACCTGATTGCTGTTCCCACAATTCACTCGCATAGTGTTTTTTCCTCTTTCTTCGTGACCAGAAGGATAGTTCCGCTTCATTTTCTCATTTCTCAACGATGTTGTAAACTTTGATTGACGCGCTTTGACACGAGGGGGAGGCGGGGCCTTGAGTAATTTGCGGGGCCCTACGCAGCTTGCGTAGTGTGCGTATAGGGCGGATCGGCTCTGTTCAAATCCCAAATATGCACAGAATGCATAAACCTAAAGGCAGCATAAGTGTATTTACAATTGCAATCACAGAAATAATTGGGTTACACTTTATTTCAATAGTCCACATAAGATATCCTACTAACTAGAAGTAACTTTGCAACTACATGTCAACCAACTCTCATTGGTGTATTAGTAGACTGGTAGGGTTAGTAGAATATGTTGACATGTATTTGCAAAGTTACTTATAACCGGTAGAATGTCTGTTGGGGAGCATCAAAATATTGATTTAGTAGATATTAAGCAGACAGTCTACTCATACTCTAATGACTGGTTGACAGTTGCATAGTAGAAATGTCTAAAGTAGACTATATTTAAAGCAATTATAGTAACTCTTTATTTCTATAGTTTAAATATGGTTAAACATAAAATGATGAATTAAAATTCAATTATATTATAGTTAACATTCAGTCACCAGGACATTCATTAAAATTGTGATACTTAAGAAGCTATTTTTTATGTTATTCATGAAAGAGCATACATTATGAAACATCACCTATGCTCAAACAACAAGACCACTCCGATGCTACATTTGATTTACACAGAACCAAAGCACCATTTGATGGGTCACTGACATGTTTTGGTAAACATTTCTGCATTGCGTCTTTACACAGGATTTGACTGAAAAGGAGTCTGTTCAGATCAGCTTTGACTCGACTTTTATTAGCTGTTTACCCATCATAGGTGATTGGCTCCAGTGAGACAGTCGCAGTGTGACAGTGCTGGATGATTCATTATGAGAGTACGGATGGTCGGACAGAAGCCAAGCAAGATACAGCCAGCTTCACTGCAGATTAAGCTCTGTCCAAACAGAGGAAACATTAGAAGAGCCTCCAGCTATTTATAGAGGGAAACAGAAATACAGAGGGTTGTATCACCATTTGCATGCCAATTCTCTCACAACTATAAAAAGCCACTCTTTGTTCTTTTTATGCAATGTTCATTCACAAACAAAAACAACTTGAACTGCAATGCATTGCTTAGAACTGACAGGATGACATTTTTGATGTGACAACAAAGACTTTAAATCTGTGCAGTTGTTTACAGCAAAATATTGGCTTCAAGGTGGTCTTTTTGACAAATAACATGAATTCTCAGCATATTTGAGTACACAAGGCTGAAGAAATAAAGTGCGTTTGTGAAATAAAACCTTGAATGCTGAGATATTCTGCATATTCCGTAAAAGTGGTGAAAACTAGCCTTCACTACACAGCTGAAAAATTCAGATAACATCCACTGGAAGTCCTGTTTACCCTAATATGATTATATTGTAATAAACTGATTTGGGAAATTGAGATGCAGTCAAGCTGTGGGGGAAATGTGATAAACATTTGAGAAATGTCCTGTTAAAGGGGAATAATGAGATGATTAACGGCATTAATCACAGGACACTTCCTTTTTCTTTTTTTTTTCTTTTTTCCTCAATAGTCCCAATAATAGAGCTGACCACATAAAAGACGTCCAGGGCTGCATGGAACTTGGGGGAATCCCCACCACCATTTTCAAATGCCTTCAACTTCATCAAGTGGATGAGGGAAGTTTATTTGGACAGACCCTCGATTTTGACCAAATCAGGCAAATCCATAGACCACAATGCAAAATGATTGTGACGTCACAGCAGATCACACTTAATTTACCCCCACTCCACACAACTCTAGTGTATGATAATTGAGGTATTTTGACATTTACAGCATAATACTTGTAGCTACCTTAAGATGACTGTCATTGTAATTTATTGTATTGTTCTCATTTTCATTTGTGTATTTTTTTATATTTTCTCCAACAGCCCAAGACTATATACAGGTCTATAGAACGTAAAATTCATAAGGAATAAAACTGTTAATAATAAAATCAACTCTATTGTGGATTCCAAGTGAACAAGTTGCTTAGGGTGTTCCATTTAAATGCATCGCAAGGGTTCCACCAGTAGCACCTGTGCAACGCAAGCAATGTCTTACATCCGAGTGAGCGAGACGGAGGAAAGTTAGTGAGGGTAGGGCATAAAAAAAAAAAAAAAAGGACTTAAATTGAAATGTTTTTTGTTTTTTTTTACTGTTTTACTTTATTTTCAATCAAATAAATGCAGCGTTGGTAAGCAGAAGAGACTTATTTCATAAACAAAAAAAAATAACATAAAAAAATAATTAACTATTCCAAACTTTTCCCACATAATGTAAATTACAAATATTTCATAGATCAGAATGCCAAGCAACTGCCATCATTATAAAAGAGAATGCTACCAGCTTTTTTTTTCTCAGGTATTATAGACCTCATTGGCCAAATGCAGGTGTTTTGGTAACTGTGGCTGGTGACTTTTCATGGGACTTCATCGATAATTTGCTGAGATATTAAAAGAACAGTGATCATTTTCATCAGAAACATATGGCTAAGGCAGTACGTATTCAACTCTACCAGATTTTATATCATGTAGCATTCACAGTCAAAGGGATTTAACAGGTTACAGCGTTGGGATTCCCATGGGAATGCGAGTCTCCCTGTTTGTCCTGAGGTCAAAATGGCCTCCTTTTGTTTAGTTGATATTTTGAGCATCATTGTTACTATGGCATGTCTCTATGCTGGTTTATTATACACAGGTAAGACTAGAATCATAATGAAAGCGTTTTATGACTTTCTATTGGTCACTTAATTTAATGTTTTTTTGTTTTGTTTTGTTTTTTACAGTACATCTTGTCATTGCATCATAATTCCTTGCCACTGTTTCCACCTGGTACGATCATCCCCCTCAAGTGATTTGAGACAAATTGCCATTCACACTTTGTAATGGTAATACAGTTTGAATGGTTCTCGAACACAGCATAATCAGTTATGGTGTTCGAGAACCATTCATTTAGATAACAAAACAAAGACACATTTCTCAAAACATTTAACCTGTTTTCACACGCATTCAAATTTTCTTCATTTTTTCTGCAAAACTTCACAAAAAAACAACAAAAAAAAACTCTCCACAGGTTTAAGCATGGTCTCGTTCAGAAAACACAAACACATAATTAACTCAAGAATCACAATGTGAACTCAATAGTACATATTTATCCTTGATTAAACATTAAGTAGCAAAACTGATGATCAGAATCTCAGGATAATATAAATAGGAGCACAGTGATTGTACTTTAGAAAATGCCTCCTAACACTGGAAAGAGAGGCGAAGGAATCATCTCCAGGGTTTTTATATTACACATACAGTATAATTACAGTAAACCATAACAGTACACTGGATGAGGGAAAGTTCACCATTCCATGTACAGTGAACTAGCACATGGTGTACACCCTCAAACTTGTGATTGAAATGAATTATTTTTACCTGTACTGTATTTTTGCTGAATTTTCTGCAGACTGTCTAAGGGAGGTAGAGAAAGTATTTTGTCAGAAGACCAATAGTATTGTATACTGTTGTACATATGTTTTATTTTACATCTGCATACTTGGAATACTTCTAGGGCAATGATTAATTGATGGGCCAGCATAGTTTTCTCGGTCAACCTCTGAATGTGATTTGAGTGTTTAAATTACTGCAGGTTTTTGGACCTCTTTGCACCTGCATTAGGGCTGACTGACAAAGGTGAAATACATGGCATAAACAAATGGTCTTTTCATAAGGCCTGATATACTGAGCACATTTACATGCACATGGATTAATTAACGTCATTATTGTAGTTGAGCCCATTGAAAAATGAGGTGTAGTTTAGTTAACTTTTAAGGGTAATTGTTATAGAAATATACTTTAAAGGATTAGTTCACCTCAAAATGAAAAATTTCCTGATAATTTACTCACCCTAATGCCATCCAAGATGTCCATGTCTTTCTCTCTTCAGTGGAAAAGAAATTAAGTTTGAGGAAAACATTTCAGGATTTTTCTACACACAATGGACTTCAATGGCAAACAGAATGTTGAAGTTCAAATCAATGCAGTTTCAAAGGCTTCAAATGGCTCTGCATGATCCCAACTGAGGAATGGGGTCTTATCTAGCGAAACGATCAGTCATTTTCAATTTTTTTTTACACAATTTACACTCACCTAAAGGATTATTAGGAACACCTGTTCAATTTCTCATGAATGCAATTATCTAATCAACCAATCACATGGCAGTTGCTTCAATTCATTTAGGGGTGTGGTCCTGGTCAAGACAATCTCCTGAACTCCAAACTGAATGTCAGAATGGGAAAGAGAGGTGATTTAAGCAATTTTGAGCGTGGCATGGTTGTTGGTGCCAGACGGGCCGGTCTGAGTATTTCACAATCTGCTCAGTTACTGGGATTTTCACGCACAACCATTTCTAGGGTTTACAAATAATGGTGTGAAAAGGGAAAAACATCCAGTATGCGGCAGTCCTGTGGGCGAAAATGTCTTGTTGATGCTAGAGGTCAGAGGAGAATGGGCCGACTGATTCAAGCTGATAGAAGAGCAACTTTGCTGCATACCTCGGTTGTAACGAGTGGTTATTTCAGTCAAAGCATTTGTGAAGCCACAACACGCACAACCTTGAGGCGGATGGGCTACAACAGCAGAAGACCCCACCGGGTACCACTCACCTCCACTACAAATAGGATAAAGAGGCTACAATTTGCACAAGCTCACCAAAATTGGACAGTTGAAGACTGGAAAAATGTTGCCTGGTCTGATGAGTCTCGATTTCTGTTGAGACATTCAGATGGTAGAATCAGAATTTGGCGTAAACAGAATGAGAACATGGATCCATCATGCCTTGTTACCACTGTGCAGGCTGCTGGTGGTGGTGTAATGGTGTGGGGGATGTTTTCTTGGCACACTTTAGGCCCCTTAGTGCCAATTGGGCATCGTTTAAATGCCACGGCCTACCTGAGCATTGTTTCTGACCATGTCCATCCCTTTATGACCTCCATGTACCCATCCTCTGATGGCTACTTCCAGCAGGATAATGCACCATGTCACAAAGCTCGAATCATTTCAAATTGGTTTCTTGAACATGACAATGAGTTCACTGTACTAAAATGGCCCCCACAGTCACCAGATCTCAACCCAATAGAGTATCTTTGGGATGTGGTGGAACGGGAGCTTCGTGCCCTGGATGTGCATCCCACAAATCTCCATCAACTGCAAGATGCTATCCTATCAATATGGACCAACATTTCTAAAGAATGCTTTCAGCACCTTGTTGAATCAATGCCACGTAGAATTAAGGCAGTTCTGAAGGCGAAAGGGGGTCAAACACAGTATTAGTATGGTGTTCCTAATAATCCTTTAGGTGAGTGTATATACTTTTTAACCACAATTATTCGTCTTGTGCTGGTCTGCGACGCGCCACGCATTGCTTCATCACGTTGGAAAGGTCACGAGTCACGTCATCTTTCTTAGTTATTTGTCTGTGTACTCCGGTTCAAAAAGGTAGGCAAAAAATTCCATCTCATTTTCACTTCCAAATTCAAAATCATCCAACATCTTTGTTTTAATTTATTATTATTATTATATATTTTTTTTTTGACCTTTCCAACATGATGATGTAATACTTGGCATGTCGCAGACCAGCACAAGATGAACAGTTGTGGTTAAAAAGTATATACATTCTTTTTTAGAAAATGACCGATCGTTTCGCTAGACAAGACCCTTATTTCTCGACTGGGATCGTGCAGAGCCCTTTAAAGCACTTCAAAGCCCTTTGAAACAGCATTGATTTGAACTTCAACATTCTGGTTGCCATTGAAGTCAATTGTGTGGAGAAATCCTTGCTTTCCTCAAAATACTTAATTTATTTTCCACTGAAGAAAGACATAAACATCTTGGATGGCATTGGGGTGAGTAAATTATCAGGAAATTTTCATTTTGAGGTGAACCAATCCTTTAAAGTGCCAACTGAATGTAATGAATTATGGATACTCAATTGCATGTAAATTGCAATTAAATTAAATTGTTGTACGTTAAATGAACATAACGAAAATAACCGTAAAAAAAAAAAAATAGTAATTACTAATTCGGACAGCGCGACCATTGTAGTCTGATGCTCAAAACAATTCACATGAACTGATTCTTTTTAGTGAACCAAGAACTGTTGCGTAGCAGTTTAATTAATTATGCTTATGAGGTTTTTTTTAAGGATGCACCAAACTGATCGATACCCATAACTTTATATTTGAAAGCCAATAACCAATATATTGGCAGATAAATCTAAATCTTTATATAATTTCTGAGAGCCTGATTACAAAAACAAAGTCTCACTATTAAAAGTCATATCCTAAACAATTATAATGATGTTCTCATCATTTTATGTAGCCTATATGACAGACTTGTGTTGCACTTGACTGGATCTTCCATTTTGAAGCTATTTCAATCATATTTCAAGCAATTCAAAACGGTCAGTGTGAACACTGCACTTCTGAAGTGTCTCAGCTAAAGAAAAAAAAAAAAAAAAAAAAGTATACTCTCCCATAAAATCTTATCAGGCCGATAACAATAACATTAAAAAAAATGGACATATATCAGCCAATACGGTAGCCGATATATTGTGCATCCATAATTATTTTGTGTACCAATTACACTTAAACCACTGTAATTCAATTCCCAACCAAAAATCTTTTTTTCAGCCATTTTAGTGATTCATAATCAGAGCAGTTGCTAGATTAATCAGACTCCCTGAACGGCAAGCAATTAATTTAGTCTGACTGAAAAAGTTATCATTTGGGCTAGTGAGCTTATCAAATTTCTGCTATTCACATCAAAGCGCAGTTACAGAAACAGAAAGAGCACAACTTTTGCACTCAGTGGCATTTATACCATTTTTATTTATTTTTTTATATACCCATTAAAATATCACACATTACAAGCATGGCATAAAATAGATTCATTAAAAAGGAACTATATAATATACTTACTGAACAAAAACAGAAATAACCAACATGTTTTCAGAGATTTAAATGACTATTTTTGCTAATTTAATCAACTAGTATTTCAACATTCAGGGTTATCATTAGCAAATACAGAGTGCTGCAGCAATGCAAGCCAGCAAACTGTTTAGATAAAGTTCACATATGCTGATTCATATTTGCAAACTGCTACTTACTGCTCCGTGACTTGGGTTGAAGATTCAAACACAGCTTTATTTAGTGTAATCCATAATCCATAAAACAGGCATAAAGTCAAAACCACAGAGCAAAACATCCAGATAATAACAAAAGTCCAAGGCACAGGCAAACCCAGAAGATGGAAACCAGAAGTAGCACTCAGAAATGCAGTGTAAGGCTATGTTCACACTTAGCGTCTTTTTTCAAACTGCCAGCGTCTGTTCTACATTATAACCCTATGGAGTAAACCGTTTTTTCAAAAAAGTCCTGAGCGCTTTTTTAGACGCCACCGCCGGCGTCTTTTTCTGCAGCTCAGAGCGTCTTTTTAAGTTGAAAAAGTTCAACTTTTCTGAAAAGAACGCCCTACGTCAAGCGCCTTTTTGACAGCTGACCAATGACAAGCGAGTAGCGAGACCTGTCGTTTCCATAACAACAAGAACAACTGTCTGTCGTGCACCCACAAACGTCTTTGTGAACCGACATTCTCCTCCCCGGTAACTTCAAAAGCCAACGCAAGAGCCAACTTTCTCTTTCTCGACATTTTTTGCATCACACAGCACTAGGCTACTGTTGCAGCTGTTGTTATAGCAACAAAAGACGCGCTCGGCTGCTATTTGTAACCGAACGCTGCCAGCGTTTTTTTTTTGCTAAAAAAACGCCGTTGTCAACTTTTTCTTGTCAAAAAAGACGCTAAGTGTGAACATAGCCTAACACCAACAAGACTTCACAACAAGTGTGTGAAGATACTGGGTTTAAATAGGCAAATAAAACCGAGCTAATGACAATCAGGTGGCAGTAATAAAAACATGATGAGTCCAGGCAATGGGTTATGGGAAATGTAGTTAATGAAGCAGGAAAGGAGACGGAAGGAGTGCCCTCTGGTGGCTATCATCGGCACTCCAGCTGGCAGATGTAACACAAACAATAAAAACAATGCAAATGTATATAACCTGAAGCACTTGCCATTGTCAATTGCTCTTATGTCCTCAAACTGGCAACCTGCATGAGCTTCGAGTCTGGGACAGAGAAGACGATGGAAATATTTTTAATTCTGGACTGCTGTACCCATTTCAACTACTTGTTGTATTGCTCCTTTAATAAAGGCATTGACAGCTAAAAAAAAAAAGTTAAGTGAAACAGCTTGGGAATTATAATGCTTTCCTCTTGCTCTTTCCACCCAGAAGAGCTTTAAAATATTCTCTCTGAAGCCCCTGCAATTCAGATCGCATTGATTACCGGACTGTGACCACAGGCTTGCAGACAGCCCTTGATATTTGCGGAATTAGCAGTCGGTTATATGAAGCAATTTTATTCTATAGTGAATCCATAGAGAGTTTGATTCCAGTGAATAATGTTAAAGTTTGGCCAAACATGGGGAAAAAAATCAATGCAGAGATTTTGAGTATTGAAAAGTAAAAGCAATTATTGTGTTACGTCTAAGGTGTACTTTCCTGTGTCAAAGTGTGATAAGATGTTTGTCGAGAACAAAAGGAAACTTATTCAGGACGTTCCTTTTCATACAATTTCTGATTTAAGAGAAACTAAATAGAAGAGCAGACGGGCTTTTATTGAAGATCTTCAAAAGCAAAGAGAATCAGTCAGTCAGTCAGTGTTAAATCTTAATTCAACATCTACCTGCGGGGAGAAACTGTGAAAATATTATGTGTCATTCAGTATGGAATACAAGAACAGCTGTGCTTCCATTCTACTCGTATTGTCAGGCTTTACACATATATATTAATTTGATGAACTGTCACTGTTATCCCATTGTACCAGATTTACCAGCTCCGTCCTTTCATTGCACGCATACACCAAGCAGTAGTAATGATAATGGACAACTTAGACGGAAAGCACTGAAGATCCCAGCCACCCTTCTTTGTGAAGGTCACAATAGTTTCGATGGTTCATTCCAGACTGGCTTTGTAGCTTGAAAAGACCTCTCAGTTTATATGAATAATAAAAAGATATCTACGACCCTTCATACTCTAAGTCGACACCTGTGCTGACAACATGCATCAGGGTTTGGTGTAACTAAAATGATGACAGACAACATTGAGATGGCTTCCATTTCTGAAAACCCTGGAAATGTGAAAAGGGTTCATAGAAATTATATAAATAAATAAGATATTCTCATAGTAATAATGTAGATGGTGAAAAATTCTAGAATACAGGAAGTTTAATGACAAAAACATAACACTGATGTAATATCCTTTTAAGGTTCACAAAACTGCTCTAAGTCTCAGAGGGCAAAAAGAATTTGGCCACGGCTGAATTATGATGCCCAGAGTTCGACATGCCCTCAAGTGCTTTATTCCAAATTGGTTGGCCTGACCTGACTTACAAGCATTGGTACGACCTGTTGCCCTCAGAAAGCACTAAACCAGATACTTTGGACACTGACTATTGTTTGCTATGGATTATTTTCATTTTATTTTCTTTATTTCTCATATTTTGCACGAGAAAGGTAACATCATGGCAACATGACAAGCCTGCTGACCATTATATACCAAAATATATTGGTTGGTATATCATGATAATATCAAATTGAATCATGTTGATGTGAAAAGGGGAATAGCATTGTATTTTAATGATACAAAATACTAGCTAAGAGTAGGGCTCCGTCTCCATATTACTGTGATTGTTGATGTGATAATGCATCTGACCCATCTGAATGGTTCAAACTGGTGGAAAGGCACTGACTAATTACAAAGTAAACAACTCAGACATCATCACTTTCAGTCACAACTGAATGGGAATGAACTTGAAATTACTTGAAAAGATCGCTTTGAGCTGTGACCAGCATTACACTTGCAGTGCTAAAAGGATTTATGAAGCAGTGGTCCAAAAAGAAACTCATTATTGATGATAAATTAGTAGTAATAATAACTTTGCCTCCTCATTTCTGAAGCCCACAGCATCAGCATACTGATGGTTGGTCAGACAGTTGCTGTGGATTTTGTTTTCAATTGCAGAATGGGGCCTGTGCTTATCTTTCTGAAGATTCATGGTGGATACTGATTGAATCAATGATAAATTCAATACTGAGTGTGGCAAATTGTCAAGAACATTAGAGAAATATTGAATTTAAGAAATCATCTCCAACTCTATACTCTTTTTTTCCGCCAATATGGTTTATTTATTCTGGATTTCCAACATTACCCCTTTGGGCAAGGATAAAAGGTAGGCCTGGAACCCCCATACTGAGATATGTCATAATATTAAAATTCAAGTTTGATGCTTTTCTGTGATGTGCTGGAATTCCTATTTTGCAACCATAAGTGAATTAGAATTTCTTGCTCTTGTAATAAAGTGTGGAAGTGGCCATCCAACACAATCAAATCAGAACCGAAAAGATCACGACTTCATAAGTGGGAAATAGGAAATTTCCAATAACACATGAAGGCAGCAGATCTGTTTGAGTTTGGTACAGATTGATATATACAATGTGTTTGGGTAGAATTACTGCTATATTTTCCATTAGTGTTGGTTAGTTTCTTGTCATGATAATCTTATTGCATTTATCACATTAGTATCCCTGAAATGAGTTGTGTGCTGCATGGTCTGTATGGGTTTTTTACTTTTCTTTTATGTGCTCCATTGTGTGTTTGTTGTAGCCTACGTGATGCATCCTTATTTTTGTTAACCTTGGTGTAGTATATTCGTAAAACCTTAGTTATGATGCAATCTCCAGTAAGAGCTCATTCTTTCTAACAAGAAACCAAATCCCATTTCAAATCATCTCCGGGTAACTTAAATTGTTATTTTTATATTTATGACTGCCTTACTAAGGGTGGATTTCTCACACAAGCAAAGAGAGATACGTAACAGGCAGAAAGGTCTGTAAATTGATTGTTAATAATCTCATATATATAGAGAGTGTATATATAATAAAAAATAATACTAAGTAATAATAATTTAAAAAGTTGCTTCAAATATTTTATATATATACATACATTATGGAAACATTTATCATTTTCATTTAGTTTAACTTTGATGTACTAAAATAAAACTAAAATAAAAATGTTCAACTATAAAAGACAAAAAAATTAAATCAAATTAAAATAAAAACAGAAAGTATAACAATAAAATCTAAAACAAAACATAAATAAACTAATCAAACTATTCAGAATGCATTGTAAAATTTAAAAAATCCCAAACTTTATGAACGTAACACAGTGTTTCCCATACATTGATTTATCTGTGGTGGCCCGCCACAATATCAACATTGCCCGCCACAAATAGATTTCAGTGCTTCCCATTCATTAACTAGATTGTGGCGGCCTGAAAATATATTTAAACTTCTCATAATAAGGTACTGTAAAAGGTCTTCAATGTCGTGTTTTGCGTCATCGCTGTCAAACAAACTGAAATCGAAAGCGCAATAAGGCTCTGATCTGTTTGCGCTGCACAAAGAGAAGTGCGCACTTCGCTCACGCGATCAGTGCGTCATCAGCTCTGCCGGTCCACACACAGTGAATGAATGCAGTGAACTCCATCTGTGCATGTGATGAGTTTAGCGTACATTTGGGAAAGCAGTTACGCATTATTTTGACATTTGCATAGTTGACAATTACAGCATTTCACTAGATATGTAATGAGACATGTTTGTAAACTTGTTTTAAAATAAAAGCTTGACTGCAGTTTCTGTCAAAATAAAAGCTCATGGGTTTATCTCTTGCATATAGAAATGAGGACAAATCTAATTATGCATTTGTTTTACAATATATGGCTATAACTGTCATAGGAATAATACTATATTATTAGTAGTATAAGTATTATGTAGTGTAATGTAGACTGAGACACTATATCACAAACAAAAAGAGGTTTGAGTCCCCTTTAAAGTTCAGGTACAAGTCAATGCACTGACTTTGTTCAAGTTGCACACTGAATATGGGTTCTAGCTCTTAATTTTGTACTCTCAAAGTGCACCAGATTTATGAATTTAAAGCGGTGGTATAATGCCCCTTTTTACAATATGTAAAATAAGTCTCTGTTATCCCCAGAGTGTGTATGTGAAGTTTTAGCTAAAAATACCCCACAGATAATTTTTTACAGCATGTTAAAATTGTCCCTTTTTGAGGGTCAGTAAAAACGCATCGTTTCATGTGTCCCTGTAAATGCAAATGAGCTGCTGCTCCCGGCACAGAAGGCGGAGCTTCAACAGCGTGTGTGTTAGCAGTTCCGATTACCTCACGCAGACAAGAACTAAAATGTCAGAAACTGTTCTGCCTTTTATGTTTAAACTGGAGTCAGACAATGATGGAGAGACTCAAGAAGAAGTGACATGTAGAATGCAACAGGATGTTTCTAAATGGTTAGTTGATGAAGGTATGTTGCTCATGTGGAGGTAACTATCTTCTTTGATATATAGTTTTTGATTAGCATATTCTGTCATGATAATCTATAAAATCGCTCGTGTGGGAACTGTTGTAAGATGCCTACAGAATGACATGCTATTGCATTTGTTTTACCTACTGTATTGCAATAAATGTGAAAAGACGAATGCGACAGCTTGAGCAGACTCACAAATGTCACAGACTCTTCCTCTTCTCAACATGGACTGCGTGTAGTCCCTACCAGCCATTGGTTATATTCCTTAAAAAAAAAAATATTTAAAAGCAAATATCTCCCTTTGCTTTGAACTTTGAGCGTTGTAACTTTGCAGACGTTGTTTATGCTCAAACAGCAACATTACACACTAACTCAAGTTTGAAAAGTGAAATCATAATCAACCACTCCTTTAACTTTCAAATGTAAACAATTTTCTTCTTAAAAAACCAGCATGGGTTGCCCCGGGATACCAATCCTCTAACCTAGAGCGTTCGGGACACGGTGGAGGCCTCCACACGAGCCCAACGTTTTCGGCGGCCCGGGAAAGCATATCAGTCGGCTCTGGGTCAGACTCAGGCAAAGCTACTCTCTCCGAAGGTGGCAACACAGCCGAGTCTTCATCCCTGGAGGACTCTAGCTCACCCTCCGGTGCAGCGATCGACATCTGGTCTTCCGGCGGAGGGGACTCCACCTCGTCTGAGGTAGTTGAGGCTTGACCGCAACACTGATATGGTCATCTTCCCGCAGTGGGTACATGACTCATCCACAAAAGCTTCCTCAGCATGCTTGACGCCCAGACACGTGAGGCAACAATCATGACTATCAGCTGGCACCAGGTAACGATCACATCCAGAAACACACAGCTGTTTGCTCTTTCAGACGTTCATGGCTTGTGGTGCAATTTAAAGGCAGCTGACTTACACAACATGCTGTTTCAGAGAGGTCAAATATCCAGCAAATAGAACGCAACCAAATGGGATGAAAATTGTTAAAAGTATTGTACACCCAAAATATTCTGTCATCATTTACTCACCTCCAGAAACACACGGGTGGAACGACATCTTTAAAAAGACGTAGTGTCACACCTGTGTTTGCTCTTTAGGGGAAATTTAGCTTCATCTTATAGTGCTGAAGCGCAAAGGGAAAATGGATCAGAAAACTGAACATTTAGCGTTGTCAGGCTTTTATTTGTGCTTAATGGATAAAACAACGGCGCTGCGCACTCAGCTGCTCATAAACATGGCTGCTATAAATTTGACCTGCCCCAAGATGGCGCTGTTTTCGACACTCTCGATGCTTCATATCTTTTCCGGAAACATTCAGGGGAAAGCCTCAGTGCTTCATGAGGCTTCATTTGCCCATCCCTATAGTGCAGCCTGCAGTGTGCAAAAAGCTTTTTTAGGGCTGTTATGAAAAGCAGGAAATGCTCTTTGGAGATCACGACCACCGCTGCAGTGCAGTGACACAAACACTGAATAGCAGAGGCCTCTTCTCGAAGAGCACTCGCAGACACTTGTAGAACACTCTGTGACTGGTAGAGAAGAACAGAAGAACCGCTGAATCCGAACCAAACCAAAGAGCTGAATGTGCATTGCATCTGCTTCCGTATTTACACCTGCGCTGTGGGGCAGAGCGTGAGATGCAAATCTCACACGACAATTTGCATTGGCTCATTTAGTTTACACTCGAAGGTGATAGGGCTCTTAGGCAAGATCCCAATTCATCAGTTCAGTTCTGACGTAACAGCGAACATGATGTGAAAGGGAAGACTGAAAGGGAACAAACACTACACATCCAACGTAACTTCAGTACGACACACACAAAAAAAATAGAGGATAACTAAGGGCATAAATACACAGGGAGACATAATGATTTACAGGTGAACATAATCAGTAATTAAGGGATTAACCAAGAAAAAACTGATCTGGAGACACAAGAGGAAATAGGAATAAAGTGGCAACTAAACCAATCATAATCCTGACACGTGTCCATATTTTTTCCCCATTTATATGTACTATTCATAGTGTGTTTAGGTGATATTTCATATTTATTTTATTAGTTTTTATACTATATTGAATAGGAGCACATGTGAGAGTTCTTGCAGATGTCAGCCTGTTCTGATTGTTTCAAATGTAATAAATCAATTAATGTTCAAAATAATAAAAACATTAAATAAATCACAAGCATTAACATGTCAACTTTATTATGAATATACTGATATAATAATATCATGTTTTCAGAATAAATTGATTTAGATATTTTTTTCCAAAAAGTTTCATACAATACCAATGCAGCAGTACTGAATCACACACATTGCATATGCATAGTTCAGAAATCCATAAAAAATAAATAATTAAACCACTTTCTCAGATGAGATCTTTAACCTTCGGCCAATAATGAAACCTTATTGTTTGAAGGTTTTAAAAAGCATTTGAGATAAACACCATGTATGTCAAAACATCCATGGTGTAGCATAAGCTCAAGGCTAAAGGTGTCTGGAGTATTGAGAGCGTGTTTATGGAAAGGATACGCAGGCAGAGCTCTTTCAGCGGGAGGCGATACTCTTAATGAGTGTAGACAGTCTATACAAGGTTATCTCCCTGGAGAGCGCGAGTGTAAAATGGTTTTCTATCCCTGCAGATGAGTCCCTCGGTTTTCCGTTAGCTTCTCAGATGAGACTGTATGGTGTGTTTGTGGGTTCATATGTCGGATTCGGTGATGCCTTATTGGTTTCGGAGGACCTCATGTTTACGTTTGTGGTTTGTGGTCCAATTTAAAGGCAGCTGACTTACACAGCATGCCGTTTCAGAGAGGTCAAACATCCAGAAAATAGAATGCAACCAAATGTGATGAAACTTGTTAAAGGGATTGTTCACCCAAAAAGGAACATTCTTTCATCATTTACTTACCTTAATGTCGTTCCAAACCCATAAGACTTGTTTTCATCTTCAGAACACAAATAAATATATTTTTTATGAAATCTGAGCGATTTCTGTTCCTCCATTGAGAGTCTATGCAACTACTACTTTGACACTTAAAAAAGTCCATAAGAGATCTTAAAACTAATCCATATGAATAGAGAGGTTTAGTCCAAATTTTCTGAGAAAGAAGAGACACAATTGCTTTATATGATAAACAGACTGGATGTAGGCTTTTATTCACAAATAAACACTGTTAAATCATAATATCTATATGTTTTTGGTGAGTCTCACCAAATTACATTTTGCAAATATCTGGGAAATTTCTGTTTCATTAATTCATTTATTGATCTATTGTGCATGTTTTTGCATGTTAGTTACACTACAGTGCATATTGTTGATTTGGTGGAAAAGGGTTTAAAATATGATTAAGTGAAGCAGTTTTGTAAATATTTATTTTATTTTATTATTTTTGTCTTCATTATAACATTAGGACAACTGTATCAGCCTGATTGTCACACAGGGCCTGTTTACACCTGGTATTAAGATGCGTTTTGGTCGATTGGATCACAAGTGGATGACGCTCAATACATTTGTAAAAGGAAACCAGATTGCTTTCATAGTGTAGACACTCATGTGGTCAAATGTGCTCGAAACAGTCGCAAAAGACCACCTACTCTCCGCCTGCTGACCTAATACGTAAACATTATGGGAAGTGCGCTAGCCAGACAGGATTTAAATTTTGTCCGGTAGAGACTCAAGTTTGGTCTGAAGACGAAAACATACCAAGCACAATGTTCTCTCAACATTCCTGATTTCTAACACTCAATCATTAGGCGTGGTCTTGCGGCTACTAAAGCAGAAACTGAACTAAATGTTTTTTCGTTGTTTCCTTTCACGTTCATATGTAAATTGTGTGAGCTCATTTTGTCCATTAGATCAAAAGATCTGAAAAAGCCCATACATTTACCCAATCAATAGACCCTCCCTTTGAAGAAATCAGGACTGAAGTGGTTGAAAGTGGACAAAATAGACGGATTAAAACGGCAGGTGAAATCAAGGATATGTTTCTTTCATCTACCTGTCATCCGATCGACCAAAATGCATCTTAATTCCAGGTGTAAACAGGGCTACAGTAGTACAGATAAAGAGGATGAGTCTCAAACAGAGCTTTATTGAAGGAATCCACAGGAGAGATCCAAAACAGAAACGTAAGGCAAGAAAAGTAATTGAGCACTTAACTTGAACTAAAGTCTTTGTCTCTTCCAGGGACTCAGAACAGAAGACGATGAAAAAGGTCAGTCGAAGAAGGATCCGGTTTCAGGAACTACATGGAAGTAGAACAGTTAAGTCAATACACTCGTGAGATACTGACGAGACCAGACAACATGGTATGAGAGAGTAGTAATTAAATAGTGTCCTTGATTACATGTTGACAGGGAATTAGAACTCTGGTGACTGTGATCGGAGAGGAGGAGCTGAGGGATCTGGCGTGTTCGTGACACTGATATTGTTGTACTTTTTTAATTCTGAGTCTACCCATTACAATTCAAGTCTCTGAAAAATCACTGTTTATTGAGAAACTTTTGTGGTGTAAACCACAAGCAAATCCTTGGAAATGCAAGAGAAAATTATACAAAGCATTTGATAAGAGACGCTCCCTTATCAAATCAAAAATCCATCCATCCCTGCAGCCAAGTTCCTGGTCACATTTGATGAATCATCTAATCCTCTTCAGCGAGCCTGCTTTGGGTACCGAGTTGGGTGAGATGCTTGCAGATATCTTCCCTTGCCAGCTTGCACATTCATCACTTCGTCCAGCCTCCTCAGCAGCCTGTCGATACGCTGCTCCGTTCCTCCAACGGACTTGCCACCTACAGGCCTGAACCTGGCCACACTGATTTACAGTGTCTGCGTGCCGCCACTATCTGCCTGTGTTATGATCCGCTCCGCCATGCTCTGGTGGCCACGACACACTCAGTCTCGCTTGTAATTCTGTCTAAAACAGCACCTGTGAGGTTCTGCGTCTAAAACATTGGTCTTGGCACCGCTGTGAAGGACCGATACTCAGACACACCACAATCTCACACCGACAGAGGGAAAGCCAGAGCTGCGTATGAGCTTGATGAGGCAGAACAGGCAGAAAAAAACATTGTAGATACGGCATAAAATACATTGTGATCTGATAGGACTTTTCCAATTACCTGCCACGGGTAGCAAAGCTTTGATTGAAGACGCTTGCTGGGTTTTCTCATCCCCGACACATCCGGACCTGATGAAATCAGGAGATTGCTTTGTTTTATTGATAACTGACCTTATCACCGTTCTCTGGACACACAATTTACATTAGTTGAAAGTATGAGAAATGGAAGTTTGCGAAGGATGTGTATTGGCAATGCCATGACAATATTTATTGCTTTAATATGGTAGGTTACAGAGCTATGTATCTTTGATTAAATCTATATGTCCGGTTTTCACTGCACACAACCTGTCCGTCACATCCCTGCTTTAGAAATGCCATGAAGGATTTGAATTCTGTTTGTATCATGTGGTTCTGGTGGGTCACAACCAAAAACCCCAAAAATGTGTCATGGGTATTTACAGATAGTGTCGTAAATGAGAAAGGCAAAGCTAAATGCAAACAATCAAATGCCACTAACTATATAACTGTGCATACGGGATACCAAAATAAATAGACTAAATAAACCCTCTAATAAACAGAAAATAATGATCAGGAAAATAATTAACTTTTAAATTAATTGTAAAATAGCACATTTAAATAAATCTAGATTAAACTAGTTTTTTAAGTATTTTGTTAGAATGTATTTGTGTAGCACTATACAATTATTGTGGAAGAATCTCATGAGAAATTAGATCATATTGAGATTAGTGTCTTGGCAAATCTCAGCACAGGGAAAAAGAGGGAAGTTTTTTATTTTTTTTTCATTTGCTCTCCATTTAATCTCACTGCTGTCATGAATAAACAACTAAGATATTAAATGGTGCTTTTTCCACTGGGTGGTAAATAAAAATAATAACACACAAATTGCTGTCATTAGGCTGCTGATTTTGTTGTCTATTACCTTAGCTCTCAGTTCCCTAAGTAATAATTCATCTGGAATAGAATGCACAGACTTGCATAATTTAAAACAATTGATTCCTTTTCACAAAATTAAGAATATTTTTTTCGAGTCACAGACTCAGTACATCTTAATTTTAACAAATGAACTGTAAGGTGATTTGCTTAGCACTGTTTAATTGGAGTTTTTAAATTAAATTGCCTCCCTTGAGACGCACGGTTAAGACAAGCATCTGAGACAAAGTTGAATCTTAAATGAAGCATAACTGAGAATTATATTAGGTCTCCAGAGCTATGATAAAGCAAAACATTTATTTCTGGGTGTGGATATTTCTGGCACATTTTTCTGTTTCTGGAAGTTAGTTTCTGGAGCCATCAAATACATGTAAAATGCCTGTGGAGTGACTGACAGCAAGTTTCATATCATCCTTCTCACATCAAAAATAACTTCTGCTCGGCACAGTAGGGCATTAATGGGTAAATTCTGAGCATAAGCGATTGAACATAAGCTAACACATTATTTTTAAAAGATAAATGTTCCTATTACAGCAATGAAATATTGAGACGCTTCCCGAAAACTTCACTTAGACAAAAAGCATTTTAAATGTGATTATTAACAAGATTGAAGACAGGGAATCTATCTTGTCTCCCTCTGATAAAGACGTAATTGATGTGTGAGGGATTATGCTGATGCCAGGAAGGGAATTCATTTTGTGATGAATAAGGATTTTGGCTGTTATCTTTCCCGACTTATTTCACTTGTAACTAAAGCAGAGTGGACGTGTCTTCATTATTTTCTCATTATTAGAAAGATGCAGTGAGCCTTAAAGTACGTTGTAAAACAAGATTTGTAGATCAACTGAATAATGATTCATATTATTGTACTTTTTTTTTTTTTTTTTTTTGGTTTACTTACTATTCTGAAGTTCTGCTGGTTAAGTTAGAGTGATTATTTGTCCGATTGGAATCTGATCTAAAATGATTGACTCTCCACATTATGTATCGCAACTGCCCAGATCAGATTTGTGTGTCCATGCCGCTCTTTAGTTTTCCGGAGTATCTGCATTTATTTCTATGGCAATGATGTTGCGTTCGTAGGTAGCCTATACTCAACTCAACTCAGTGTTTATTTATAGGGATGTGCTTAAGTACTCGTACTCGTACTAGTAAAATTACCCCGATACAACCGCACTCTATCCCACTTTAAGGGGCCGTTTACATATCTCGTCTAAAAAGGCGTGGAAAGTGCGGTCGCACCGCTTTCTCCTTCTTCCCACCGTGGCGTCTGTCGTTGCTATGCAACCATGAACATAGGCACACCAGGAAAAACTATTAGGAGTGCGCGCCCTTCATTTGAAACAACGAATTTGCACGCGCAAAAAAACGCGATATGTGAATGGCCCCTTATGGCAACGTGACATTAGCCTAACCTCTTGTCAGTTGAGCAGGTAGGCAGAGAAGGAGAATGTCAGCCAGAGATATTTTAAGATATGAGATGATGATAAAAGTAGAGCAGACTGCAAAGTATGATCTGCTAAATTGTCTAGAGGAGGGGTGAGAAATAGCTCATTTAACACAAGCAATTTGATTAAACATCTAAAGAACCAGCATAACGTTGAGTTCAAAGAGTTTCCAAATGCTAGTAGCAACGGGAAACGGCAACAACCAACACCAAAAACATGATCAAGGCTATGAGTGATGCTGGACTCCCTAGCTTGCTGTGTGCCATTCACACCCTCCTGTTTGCGTATGAAGGTAAGCATTTTGTATTGTCCCGCCCAACTTACATTACGGGAGGAGTTAGGATAACGTCTCGGGTTACGTATGTAACCCTCGTTCCCTGAGTAGGGAACGAGACGCTGCATCGATACTCGATACTTTGGGGAATGCCCTCGGCATGACGCGTCTGAAGTCTGTAATGGAACTATTCCAATCTTGATTGGTGCTCGTCACTCGTGACGTTGCATGTGACGGTGATCCGGAAGCTATAAAAGGGCAACGGAACATAGCCGTATCAGCTTTTAAAGGGTCGAAGCAAGTCGTTCTCAGGAGCACGAAAAGTGTGGCCGAGAGATGCAGCGTCTCGTTCCCTACTCAGGGAACGAGGGTTACATACGTAACCCGAGACGTTCCCTTTCGTAAAGGGAACTCCCGCTGCATCGATACTCGATACTTTGGGGAACGAATACCCACGCCGCCACACTGAGAGACCCTGCCCTGGTGTGAAGCAATCTGGCACACTCAAGACATGAGAACTTGTGAACCTGGTGTAGAGGACAGATCCAGACTGTAATGTTTGATGAAGGTGTGTGGGGAGGCCCAGCCAGCGGCATCACAGACCTCTTGAAGAGAAACCCCTGCTAGCAAGGCTCTAGAGGATGCCACTCCTCTGGTTGAGTGAGCTTTTATCAGGAGAGGTGAAGGCAGATTGCGCACCTCGTAAGCTGAAGAAATAGCCTCTACTATCCACTTGCTAATAGTCTGCTTGGAGACCGGGGAGCCCTTCTTGGATAACCCAAAACACACAAACAGCTGGTCCGACTTCCTCCAGCCCGAGGTCCTATGTACATAGGCCTCAAGAGCTCGGACCGGGCATAACAAGTGTAACTTAGCTTGATCAGCCGACACATGCGGTGGAGGATGAAAGGCCGGAAGGATTATAGACCGTGCCACATTTGTGGGCACCTTAGGCACGTAGCCAGGTCTAGGGTGGAGAATGGCTCTCACTCTGCCAGGAGAGAACTCGAGGCAAGAGGGAGCCACAGATAGCGCCTGCAGGTCGCCAACTCGTTTCAGGGAAGTAATAGCGAGCAGGAAGGCTACCTTAAAGGATAAAAATTTCTCAGACACCTTATCCAGGGGTTCGAAGGGTGCCAGGGATAAACCTTCGAGGACCACTGCCAGGTCCCACGTGGGGACCCTAGGCTGGATAGCAGGCCTCATCCTCCTGGCTCCACGAAGGAAACGAATTATGAGTGGGTGTGTCCCCAGCGTGCCCACCCCTAAAGGCGTGTGGAAGGCTGATATAGCCGCCACATAGACCTTAAGCGTGGACGGGGAGAGCCCGTCAGAGAAACGATTCTGGAGGAACTCCAGTACTGAAGCCACTGGGCAGTTAACTGGGTCCAACTGATGTTCTCTGCACCATAAAATAAAAATTTTCCATTTAAATGCATAAAGTTTCCTCGTGGAGGGGGCTCTAGAGTTTACAATGGTCTCAACAACCTCGGTTGAGAGACCAGAATTTATGAATTGGTCCCCCTCAGGGGCCAATCCAGTAGCTTCCTGGGCTACCGCCAAGGGTGAAATATCATGACCTTGGGCTGAAGAGGGAGGACCATCCTGATCCGGATTCACCGCGGAAGGCCTGCCAGAAGGGCCCAGATGTTTGGAAGCCATATTTGGGCCTGTCAGTACAGGGCCACTAAGAGTAAGCTGATCCCGTACTGCTGAACCCTCTTGTACTCTAGAACCCCCGGGGGCAGAACAATCGGGGAAAGTATACACAGACATGGCCTCAACCATGTCTGTATCATGATATCCAAACCCAGCAGAGCTGGAAGAGCATGGGAGAGGTGGCGCAGAAGGTGGCCGTCCACATAAAGGGGAAACAGGAGCACCTCTGACAAACCGACCTCCATCCCGGCTAAAGCCAACTTGGGGTGGAGTTCGAAATCCCCGGGCTGCAGCCCCTGCCTCGACAGGATGACTGCCCCCTCTTTGATCAGAGAGACCATCGACATAGTGTCTGTCAAAAATAGAACCTAATGGTCTCTCTGAAGTTTCCTCAGACCCTGTGTTTCCAACACAGGTACTAGGAGCAGGAACCATAACTTCCTCCCCATGATCAGAAAACGAGGGCATGTGCGCGTAACTCTGGTCATGCGGAGTGGGTTCCCTCTCGGGGAAAACCCATTGGTCCTGAGCCACTACTACAGGGCCCCCATGTACAGCAGGCCAAAGAATAGTATGTTGAACACTGCTGCCAGCGAGCCCACTCTTTAATAAGGTCACGTAGTGGTGGCCTGGCCTAGCTTGATATTCATGACTATGGTAAGGAAGATGAGTGTCTGAGCTGGAGACAATTGTGCCTGCATCATGACTATAACCTACACCGCCCCCAGGAATCGGTTTCTCTGAAGAGGCACTGGTGATTTTTCCTAGACTCTGAGCCATATTCCCTAGCACCTCACGAGACTCGAAACAACACCTCGGTGTTGAACCGTGTGCTCTAGTAGTCAATGGACAGGAATGAGGATGCCCTGAAGACTCCATGGAGCTAGGACAGTGACCATGCATTCCGAGGAGGTGCGGGGATACAATACTAGGCCGAATGGAAGAATCCGGAACTGATGTGCTTTTCCCCCAAAAGCAGATCTCGGAAACTTCCCGTGATGGGGTTAGAAGGGAATGAGGAGTTAAGGGCCTTGTGGATCTATCACGACAGACCAGTCCTCGGAGCTGGTCTGACTGACAGTCGGAATCTTGAATCTGAACCCCCTCGGAGGTTGATCCATTACCCTGAGATCCGAAACAAGGCCTTACTCCCCTTCCCTCACAGGAACTATGAAGTACCGGCTGTAGAACCTGGGCTCCCGAAACCGAGGAAGAGCTCACCTTGAGGTTTCCTTTGTTAAGAGAGACTTGACTTCCTGTTCCAAGAACCAACCCTGCTCGGGGCTGGCAGACATGTGAACCACCCTTAGTAGATAATATTTTTATATTAGCTCCGCTGTAAGCAGGACCCTCCAGGCTATATTTTGAAGACCCCTCGGGGTGTCTAAATATGCTATTATGGGGACCAGTCCCTCGAGACTGGCCTTGGCTAAAAATGTTCAAATGGTTTCGGTGACCTGAAGCAGCTAACTGGCAGGAACTAACCGAAATATGCTCTCTACAGACCTCCTGAGAGGCGGCGAACTCGACAGGGCCGCAACGTTTCCGGGCAGATACTGCGATTTGTGTTCGCTGGAAGCCGATGTGTCCCGAAGCGCCATCGGCGGCGGGAAGTAAACATCGATTTCCTAAGGGCTGTATAAGGGGGCGAGACTCCTGTACTCGCTCTCCTGGGGGAACGGCCATAAGGGTCTGCGTGTTACGACAAGACCTCTTAGTTGAAGCCATCTTAGCCCGAGAGACAGTCCTCAGACCTGTCCTCGATATAGAGGGCTTCATACGAGAATGTCTCTTCTGGCCCCAAGCCTTATACGGGGGGGCACGAGAGGAAACCTTCTCAAAATATGTTGAACTGGCGGCTGTCCCCTGAGGCTGCCCCCTGGCAGCAACCCCATGAGACCTA
This sequence comes from Leuciscus idus, assembly GCA_021554675.1. Classification (NCBI taxonomy): domain Eukaryota; kingdom Metazoa; phylum Chordata; class Actinopteri; order Cypriniformes; family Leuciscidae; genus Leuciscus; species Leuciscus idus. Next base: position 7,636,876 of record CM038634.1, read on the forward strand.
GATTGACAACTGGGGATAGCTGATTGTCGCTCTGCCTCCTGAAACCTTTCGACAACGGTTCTCGCCGCGTCGCCAAAGAGGCCAGAAGGTGAAAGGGGGGCATCGAGAAGGAAAGCCCTGTCTTTCTCCTCGATCCCCAAGCGATTAAGCCATAAATGTCTCTCTGTGACGACTATTGCTGCCATAGAACGGCCAATAGCACGAGCCGTCTCCTTAATAATACGGAGAGATAAGTCAGCTACTCTACGAAATTCAGTAATACCGTTGAGTGAGACCTCCCAGTTATCATCCACCTCTTTGAGGAGGTCAGCCTGGTATGCCTGTAATAACCCCATCGTGTGTAGGCATGCACCGGCTCGACCCACCGCCATATAAGCTTTCCCTAACAAATTCGATGTACGAGATTTGGAGGGAAGTGTCTGAGCTATCAGGGGTGACGCAACGTCAGGGAGAAAATATTTCGCAAAATATTCCTCAACCCGAGGCATCACCCCATAACCATTCTCATTAGATTCCCTAATAGATGAGTAAATATATACATGGGGGGAAAATAATTGAGATGAACATGGATTTCCCCACGATCTCGATACCTCAGTATGAAGATCAGTGAAAAAGGGAAGGCTCTGACACAAAGATTGTGACTGGGTCTGCAGGAAGCGCTCATCCATTTTATTTTTCTTAGTCGCTTCCTGCTTATTATATGGCCATTCAACGTTTAATTTAACCACTGCCCTGGTCACAACCTCCAGCAATTCCTCAATAACGGGAATATGGGGTGGCGAATCCCCATATTTATGTGATTCAGTGTTGATAATATCTAACCCCTCGGAGCCAGATAAATCAAACGCTGTGTCTTTAACACGGTCGGAAGAAGCCGCAGCGCGGGCTTCCGAACCGTGCGCAAGACCAGTGGAGCTGGTTAATAAACACTGAGAAAGGGTCGCAACCGTCTCAGTGTTATCTGCCAGCTCCACGTGCGAATCCCATGCATACAAGCGGCGCGCTGCCTCAACAGACGCGGGGCCTGATGCACTGGAAACGCGAGCCTGATCTGATTGATCGAACAAGCTCAAACGGGAGCGGAGCTCTCTCATAGATAGCTGAAAACAGTTTGCACAGACAGCGCCCTCGAGCACTGCCCGTGCATGCTCCACTCCCAGACAAACAACACAAAACGAGTGCGTGTCACCCTCGCTCAAATAGCGCGAGCAAGGGGACGCACACCGCCTGAGTCGTTTCTCTATATTCGCCATATATATATTGAGATAGACAAACAACACCAAATAAGACAATACAGTCACACAGAACGCTTGCTGAAGACAGAAAGCTGATACGGCTATGTTCCGTTGCCCTTTTATAGCTTCCGGATCACCGTCACATGCAACGTCACGAGTGACGAGCACCAATCAAGATTGGAATAGTTCCATTACAGACTTCAGACGCGTCATGCCGAGGGCATTCCCCAAAGTATCGAGTATCGATGCAGCGGGAGTTCCCTTTACGAAAGGGAACGGTAGCTTTCTCTTCTGCAGTGAAAGTCTTTAAGTCCATATTCTTGATTTATTTAATAATGTAATACAGACCTGCAAACTCTTGTTGCAATCGTGTTTATTACTGATGTTAGCTATATATTGTGTATTGTTAGATAAAAGTCAGTAACGCATTCATGGTTAATGTTGTGCCCTTTCACCAAAACATTGCATGGGAATAGTTTTGAATGTAGTTGTCGATGAGGTGACAGTGTCACAGGTCCATAAGGAAAAATGAGGAGGCTCATCACCTTCAGGTTTTTCTGATTTCCATGTTCTGCTGCAGTTCCAGAGACTTTGCAGTATCCCACAAAGTTCCATTGTGGTTCAGTGTGTTTGTCAGCCTGATGTCAATGAGTGTGTGGCGCCAAACTCTAGACAATCTTACATTTAAAAACAGAAGAGGGTTGTTTGGGGACAATAAAGGCTGAAACATTCTGTGTGATAAGTTAAAATAAAGTTGGTGTTCAAAGTTCATAGACTTGCTTTAATCCTTGAGTTTGTTCAGTTACTCCAATGAAATGTAAAATTGTTGTGCAGCAAAGACTTATTTTCATGTTTCTATTATCAGGTTACATTTCATGCTAAAGAGGTTCCTGTGGTACTGAAATGCTTGTCATGTACCTGCTCTGCTGGGAAAGCACTGTGCAACAACATTGTGGCATTATAGTTTCAAAGTCCTCACTACTGTACCATGGGCTTCAAGACAGTGCCATTGCCAATGTCATGCACCAGCTCACTGCAGACCTGGCACCGGCCTAGGACACATGCAATAGGTACGTTAACATTCATTACATGTTGGACTAGAATTTTGTAATGACTTTTGTCAATTAATAATTTATCATCAATATATTACAGGGAATTGCTCCCGGGGCAACAAATGACATGGTAATGTGTAAACCAGTACCAAAGACTAAGGATCATGCCCGAACTGGTGTGAAATGTACTCTGTACAGAGCATATGGTGGTAAGTCTGAATGAACACCTGTCCAAATATTAATAACAGAAATATAACATAACAATCATTAGTATATTTTCCCTTTAAGCCTTCAGTTGATTAGCCTGACGTCGTCATACTCAGATTCTAGTCAGAATATCTATAATGTAAAATAATAATGTTCAAATATAATGTTCATAATAATGTAAAAGTCTAATACTGCTCCATTGGGCTGTGATTAAGGGCCGTGTTTCAACCGAACCAGGAAAGAAAATGCCTCTGCACTCAATGGGCTTTATGCACAGCTGCACTACTTCCTGAACTTCAGGCAGGTCCTCTGTTTCCTGTCTGACATTATTGGACAAACTGATTAATCCAGGTGTGCCTGACCACCTGGATTAATCAGTTTGTCCAATAATGTCAGACAGGAAACAAAGGACCTGCCTGAAGTTCAGGAAGTAGTGCAGCTGTGCATAAAGCCCATTGGATAGACCTACAACCAATCAGAGCAACGGAGTAAGTGACATGTGTTTTTCATTCATCTTTCCGATCGACAAATGCCTTGATAGCGGTTCTCTGTTCCTCTTTTAAAATTAATGTGCTGTCTATATCTTCTATAACAGACGCGATGGTGGACTCTACACATGATGTTTCATGAACAAATTTCGGGAGGAGCACAATTCAAATAATCAATCCAATCAACTTGTCATCAAACAATTACCATGTCTACCCTATCAGCATGAGAGGAAGCATATATTTATTCACTCTGTCAACTCACCTCACCTAGCATCCAGGCTATCAGTTGATATTATCTTCTGCAAATTCTGAACATTTCTTAATATAAGGGTTCGGAGCAGCTCAAAACATTTTCAGGTGTATTTATAGAGAGGTGATATGTGTTGGTGTCTGCTAAAATATGAAAGGTCAGGTGACAATGATATGTAAATTTAACTTGCCATATCTCACTTTTTTTGTCAGCGCCTCTTCCAGATCCTCACATCATTGCCAGTGGTGAGAAACTGCAAGACAAATGCTCACAACCAGGCATTTGCAAATTGCTGCAGGGGCTTGAGGCCCTTAATTTTGTGGACTCTAAATTTGGCCCTGTGCCATTTGGGTCTTTGCTCTCTTACCAGTGCCCTCCTGAGATAAGTAGAGACATTATTAAACACCTTGGTGCCCCTGGATTTTCTCAGTTGCCTGTTGAAGGTTACAATTTTAAATTTCACATCAAATTTGAGCCCAACTACAAGCAACAATGCCACTTAGAGAGCCTTTAAGGGAGATCTCTGCTGCTATTGAGGCAGAAACACAACTGCAGTCATAATGCCAGCTGTGGACCCAGGTACGCAAACCCTGACTTACAGCCAGCAGATTTGGTGAAATATGCCATGTCCATGGAGAGTCTACTGCCAAATCCTTAGCTGCTCGCATTCTGAGAGGAACTCCTCAGACAGCTGCTATGAAAAGAGGACTGGACCTGGAACCTGACATACTGAGGCAATATTCCGATTTTTGTGATGTCTCTGTGACGCAGTGTGAGGTCATCATCCACCCTGATGCTAAAGTCTTCAACCCCAGAGAAACACTGCCATTTGGGTTGGAAGAGGTAAAGAGCTGTGATGTTGAAGATGTTGCTCAAGTTAAACACCTGATCACAGTTTGAGGCCAGGCCTGCCTTAAGAAAAGTGTCACGGGTGACAAAAACGCTCAGTGAGCGGAACCCTTTGATGAGTCACGAGTTTCCCGAGGGAATGATTTGTGTGCGACACATCCCACTCCGGTTCCGGGTGTGGCAGGAACATTGCCCGGCCTGATTAGCGCTAATGCATGGCAGGTGCGAGCGAGAGAGAAGTGGCGTTCACACAGGCTTCCTGTTTCACAAGCCAAGGATAAAAAGGGCCACTCAGAGAAGTTTGGGGAGGGCGCGCAGCTGGTTGTTTTGGGGCACGATCTTATCCGGGGAAGTTGTCTGGGTGTGAAGGTCTCTTGTGGTGAAGTCTCGTTGGGGTGAAAGCCGCTCATTGAAGTCTGCTGGATCAGAGTTCGTCGATGGGATTTTGCTGGACTGATTTATCGATCGGATCTGCGCTGGGAAGGGAGAGAGAAAGATAAGTGAATTGATTTCATCTTACAAATATTAGAAAAGCTTGAAGAGGATGCAGTGCATGTAAATCTGACTGTTAGGGAAGTTATGTGTTTCAGAGTGTGTTGAAGAGGAACTGAGGATTGAATATCCCCCACGGGAGTGTAACGAATGGATTGAGGCCTCTGATCAGCCCTATCGTGTGAATGAATTGCAGTGCTTTTGCCTTATTGATACACTTGGATTCATTGCTGTGGATTTGAAGTGAACACGAGTGCGGTGTGCTTTTGCTGAGAAGCGGCTCCAACCCCTGCTTACACGTTTGTGAAAAGTTATGATACTTGCCCTCGATTAGAATCCCAGAGTGCTACAGCTGTGCTGGTGAAGTATCTTCTTGTGTTATCCTCTCTCGGGCCGTTTGAGCTTTGAGTACTACAATATCCCGCTGAAACCTCCTCTTAATCCATTCTCTCTGTTTGTGAGCTCTAGAAAGTATTCTGTACTGAGAAGAACCCTTACCTGTCTACTCACCGTCTGAGTCCTGAAGAATGCAGCATCGCTGGTGAATTAAGCTCTCGAATCATTGTCCCACTACTGTGCATTGACGAAAGGATCCTGTATTGAGAAGAATCCTTACCTTCCTACTTACCGTCTGAGTCTGGAAGTATGCAGCATCGCTGGTGAAGTAAGCTTTTAAATCACTGTCTCACTACTGTGCACTGACGACCGTATCCTGTACTGAGAAGAATCTTTACCTTCCTACTTACCGTCGGAGTCTGGAAGTATGCAGCATCGCTGGTGAAGTAAGCTTTTAAACCACTGTCTCACTACTGCGCACTGACGACAGTATCCTGTACCGAGAAGAGTCCTTACCTTCCTACTTACCGTCTGGGTCTGGAAGTATGCCGCATTGCTGGTGAAGTAAGCTTTTAAACCACTGTCTCACTACTGTGCACTGACGAAAGTATTATGTACTGAGAAGAACCCTTACCTGTCTACTCACCGTCTGAGTCCTGAAGAATGCAGCATCGCTGGTGAAGTAAGCTCTCGAATCATTGTTCCACTACTGTGCATTGACGAAAGTATCCTGTATTGAGAAGAATCCTTACCTTCCTACTTACCGTCTGAGTCTGGAAGTATGCAGCATCGCTGGTGAAGTAAGCTTTTAAACCACTGTCTCACTACTGTGCACTGACGGCAGTATCCTGTACCGAGAAGAATCCTTACCTTCCTACTTACCGTCTGGGTCTGGAAGTATGCCGCATCGCTGGTGAAGTAAGCTCTGAATCATTGTCCCATTACTGTGCATTGACGAAAGTATCCTGTACTGAGAAGAATCCTTACCCTCCTACTTACCGTCTGGGTCTGGAAGTATGCAGCATCGCTGGTGAAGTAAGCTTTTAAACCACTGTCTCACTACTGTGCACTGACGAAAGTATTCTGTACTGAGAAGAACCCTTACCTGTCTAGTCACCGTCTGAGTCCTGAAGAATGCAGCATCGCTGGTGAAGTAAGCTTTTGAATTATTGTCCCACTACTGTGCACTGACGCAAGTATTATGTACTGCGAAGAACCCTCACCTGTTTACTCACCGTCCGAGTCCCGAAGTGAGCCGTATCATTGGCGAAGTCACCGTCAGGGCGAAACTGCGACGTTCGATCAGTACCTACCCGTAGCTGAAGAAACCTAGAAGACACGGAAGTCTATCACGCTTGTGCTCATTGATAAATTGTGTTCAATAAAGATTGTTATTCCTTTGAAATTATCTCTTGTCTGCGTTGTCCATCTGTTGCGGACCTGTGGTGTTGGCTCCTCACGGTGGTGTCTAAGTCCGGGGTGGCTGGTCATCCGAGTCCGCACCGGTGACAAAAGCCACACATTTTATTATCAGGTTTAAGGCCAGCTGGCCTTAAGCGGACTTCAGTGATGTGATTTCATAACAGATACCCACACTGACTTCACAGTTGAAAGAATATTTAGGGATGAAGAGATCATCAACTCAATGCGACAGAATAAGCTGGGTTATTTTTATCAATCAACATCTATGGATGTATTACGTTGAGGCAGAATTTTCAAATGTAAATAGTTCTATGTGCATCTGTGATGCATGCAATTCCTGTTGTAAATACTTTTTTTAAATTTACAACTTCAGTCAATGTTGCATTGTATGTAAATATATATGGGCTTTATTTTCTGTAATTGGTCCCTTTTTGCTTATGTTCCATGGTTGCAAGGAACTGCTTCCAACCTTGATTGTAGCTTTGAGCTGCCATGGAAGCTTTATTATAAGTTTCGTTCACCTCACTTATATGGTATTATCAAATGTGTGAATAAAAAAAGAGCAAGTTTAAAAAATATTCTTGTTCTTTTAATGGTTAAGGTGTAAATGCATTTTTCTGAGGATAAACTTTTTACAGAATGCTTCACAACATTGTTTATTAATAACACAGTGTCAAACAGCTAAAAGTACTGAAGAATTAGTCTCACCCAATAAAGGAAACACTTCAGACGGGTTTGTCCCCTTTGATATCAAGAGGTCCCTGATAGTTTGAGAGTAGGCAACAGATGGCCCACAGCTGATTGACTGAACCTGCCATAGAAAGAGGAACAAGCCCATGCCAAATGTGGTACTTCTTCACCCTGCGTATCACCCTCTCAACTAAAATTATCAGGCGGGCAATAGCCTGGGTTTTCTGGGTATCCTCTGTGCTGAGCTGATTCGATTTTTTTCAGTGGAGGGATGATGAGAGTTGCCCCCACCTGTGACAGGATCTTCTCAATTTGGAACCCCTTGTCAGCCATTACTCCATCTTCTGGTTGAAGTAACTGCAAGATCTGTGATCGCCGAGTTATTTATATATATCGGAGATGGAGCCTGTGTACAATTTAGATACAAATGTGATAACCCCACATGGGGCAATGCCAATTAGACCTTTAAAGGTGGTGTGGTTTTTATAGTTGGAAAACGTTTCCGACTGTAGTAAGAGAGAAGATGCTGTTTCACAATGGATCTCGGTGCAGGAATTATCACTCTCACCTGAGGGCAGTAGAGCTTGAACTTGTCAGGTATTGTGGCCTGCACTTGCTCTCTCGTCATCCACAATGGTAGCGAGCCAAGAACCTGGTAAAGGTAGCTTGTCCATGTTAGGATGATGCGGCTAACAGTAGACAAGCTGACCTCGAAGATGAATGACAAGGTTTTCTCCTGAAGCCCAGCTGGAACATGAGGCAGAGAAACATGAACAGTTCCTCAATGAGCGGAAGTTTTCGCTGTGTGCTAGGTGTCTCTTGTGCTGTTCGCTATGCCTTGGACCAGTACAAAAGCCTTGAAGTAGAAGGGTAAACTGACTCCCAAAACACAGTGAAGACCTCCTTTGAGCTGAACCTAGTGTAGTAACGAAAGTCCTAATCTGTGACACAGAACTTGAAAATCAAAGGCTGCTGCTGCTTAACTGTCAGCTGCTGGATTTCAAGTTCTAGTGACAAAACCTGAAGCTCCAACTCTTGAATTCTCCATGCAGCAGCATCCAGTTTACCTTAAAAGCAAGAAAAAACGTACACCTTAATGTTTATCATTCAGTCATCTACTCGTTTTCACTTCGTCTTCATTATTGGATGTTATTTGTTAGTGAGCTTGACAGTAATTCTTGGCTTTTATGAAATGAAGAGACTACAATAACTTAGATCACAATGTAATATCTGTCGTGGTTCTCAATCCTCCAAATCATTATCATATTGTGTGGTATTATTCAGAGTAACTGAGCTTCCTGTAAAAACATTTCACAGTAAGCACAGCTGCTCTGAATCCGATGAACCCTATAGTTACAAAGTAATTTATTGCCACATAGAAAAACCTGTTACTCTGTTTTTGAATTACTAACTAGGAGAAGGATGGTAGGCATAGTCATGGTCTTTTGCTACTCCACCCGCAGGCAGTGTCTCCTCTGTGATGTCTCCTGGGACAGGCATCTCCTGAGATTCATCTAGGACTGCAGCCCTAAAATGCTTCCTTGCTCTCTGGTAAACTGTCTGTCGAGCTTGAGGCTTTTCCCAGAGATGTGAAATAGATACACATACATGTAATTATGGATATTTATTAATAATTTCTCAGGACCCAAAAAGTATGTATAATGCCACCACAAATGCAGTTATAACAAATGGCAATTTTAATGGCTTCAGGATGATTTATTATAGTTTTGTATATGGACTAATAAGCTGTATAAAAAATGTACACACATTTTTTTTTCTTTGTGTATTTCATACAAGCATAATTGTATGTAAATTGTAAATAATGTGATAAATTATGATTTATTGTTATTTTAATGTACTACCAGGCTTAATAGTGTCCTACCTTTACCCCAGTCATTCCAGGGGAATCTAGACGGCGTTGCTCCTTTCTTAATCTTGGTTCGTCCACTGGCTGATGTACATATATCCTCTGGGGTAAAGTGCTGACTTCACACGTAGGTGCTCCCACAGATGATTTTAAAACTCGGTCCCTCATCTCTTTTGATCGCCCTAACCCAATGGGCACGCATTTCAGCGTCCACTGGAAAATCATGGAAACTTAAATAGGGAAATTTATGTTTGTTGTTTGAACAACAAGGAACACTACAGTAGCATCTACAAGATGACTGTGCCATGCTTATTGGGTGGGAAACTGTTGAAAAATGGACACAAGAAGAAATTAATGATAAATCACATCAGCATATGGATATGGTTTGACATTTAGCTTTGATTAAGTTGAGCTATTTTACATTAATATAAAAATGTAACACTTGTTAGTAAACTTGTGGCAACAGAGGCTGACCGCGATTTATCTTGTTGCTAGCTAGTCTACTTTCCCCTCCACGACAGTTACACGTTAAAGAATGCTATAAGTTACTGGAAATGATCATTAACGTTAACAAAATAATCTAAATATAATAACCAATAACGTTACATACGTAAACATTATTATTTAAAATTTTACCTTGTAAAATTTTACCTATGTATTTTCCTAAAGTAACGTTACCCAGCAAGCGTGATTTAAAACGGAAGTACGTATACACTGCTTTGCGGAAAAGCGTACGTTTTCTGACATCATTGTTAAAAGGGCCTATAGCACGTACTACATGGGACAATCTCTCATCGAACAGAAGTGGGCTATGGGAATATTTGGGTCTGAATATTAGCCCCCCGACAATCTCACCGCTCACCAGTGGACACTTCTAGAAAAGACTGTTCTTGCTCCATTTGAGGAGTTAACCCGGAAAATGAGCTCCTCTGATGCTTTGGCATCAGATTTGATTCCTGCTGTGACCGTGCTTCAGAGGCTTTTGACCAAAGAAACAGAAGAGGACCATGGCATCAAAACAATGAAGGGAACCTTAGCTGCAGCCGTCAAGAGACGATTCACTGACACGTTTGCTGTTTGCTGGGGATGGGAATCAAATGGCAAAAGGCAAATAGAAAATTACACGGCTCTGAATGAATAACTTTAGCTTTAATAAGCATTAATCTGTCAAATGAATTTATACAGTGAAAACTGTGCAGTGTTATTTATTTTACATATATATAGGCTACTTCATTAGATTTCTTTTGTAGGCCATATTAGGCCTACCTGAACAGTTCTAAATATAATTAAAACATATAATTCTCTGATTAAGGTATAAACGTTTTTTTCTCAAACATCAACACTGCTACAGAGGCCAAAGAGATGGTGATGCAGGAGCTGCAGAGGGTGTCTGGAGGAGAGGCAGTCCAGCAGGAGGATCTGGGGGAACCACCTGCCAGAAAGCATGCAAGGCCCAGGCCAGAGGCACTCTGGACAGTGTGTTTGATGAGATAGCAGATGCACAAGCATCAACATCACTGAGGAGTGCACCAGTGGTTGCTGCCATTCAGTATCAGTTAGAGACATACCTTGGAGAGACCACAACTTCTCGGGAAGACAAACCACTGCAGTACTGGGGGGTTAACAAAGTGCGGCTTCCCACTCTTGCCCAAATGTCACACAGATACCTCTCGGTACCAGTAGTTTAACAGCTCAGCTGTTTAGTCACACATTGTAGATTAAAACAGAAACAGGGCTCATACTAGCCTAGAAATCTAGACGCACCCTAGCGGCAGAAAAATTTATTTTGCAGCCAATGTAGTCTAGCAACTCTCCGTTGACTTTCGAGCTGGAAAAACCAAACTCTAGTCAGGCCAATCAAATCGTGTATAGAGTCGGTGGGCGGGCTTAACATAATGACGGCAGAGTTGTGACGGTCCTGCTACTTGAAAACAAAGAATGGCTGCTGCTGGCGAACAGCGGTCTTTCGAATCGGCTTTGGCCGCGACTCTACACTGTAAAAACTAAAGGAGCCTCAAATATCCTGTCGGATACTCAAGGAACTTCAAAATGTAATTTAGGTGCCTCAAAGCTCTTTCTCCTATAGTAGGGTTACTGGAGGAGCATTGACAATCTTTGAGGTTCTTGCTGGAACTTATGGGATCCTTTAAGCACTTTGTATTTAGTTCAGAGGTTCTGGAGTCACCTTTTCATTACTATGAGACCTCGAAGTGCTTTGGGGGAAAATAGAGGAACCTGAATGCGATAAAAGGGTTATTGGAAGATCTTTTAACATTTAAGTGGTTCCTGGAAGATCTCTTATGTTAAAGCCAGCATCTGGAGGAACCCAATGGTTCAGTGAGGCCAGAATGAGATTATTATTATCCTATTATTATTATTATAGGCTACTTAAGTTTGATTCAGTATACATACCCAGGTGAAAAAGACGTACAATTAAAAATGTACTTGAGTGTGTTTTTAGTAGGCCTACAATACAAATATACTTTAATGCATTTTTAATACATTTAACAGTAGCCTACGTCTTTTTCACCTGGGTAGCTTACATTTATTTAGTATCTATAGGCCTATTTTATTGATTAATTTAAACCTTAAACAACAACACTAAATGATAATAATATTAATAATAAGAATTAATTAATTATTATTGAATAAGTAATAGTAATAAAATAATAATTTTTACCTACTTCTTCATAAATTATTATTTGAAGAAGAAGAACCAGGAGGAGAAACGTTTTATTCTGTCACGAAACTGCTGCTATTCCTCTGCTGTCATCGCTTCAGTGATGCTCGCGCTGCTCGCGCGCAACAAAGCTCAGCTGATCCACGTCATCAGGTAACGGCTCCTCTCATCAAAGCTTCCGCCGTTTGTTCGGCTCTCCTTTACAAGGTTTGTAAACTCGCCAAATAAATATAAATACAGAGTCTACTCACTATATTCAAACACACATATATATATAAACTAAATTTATTATACATTACTACGTTACAGTGTTTACCACTCGTTTATTGCATAGTATCTGGTATGAAGGTTTTAGCCGCGATGCTAACTACGTTGATCTAACGTAAGTTAATGAACAAATGGAAATTATTGACTTATTGTCTTAGATTGATTTAGTCATTCAATTCAACATATTCTGTAAAATTGTGTCTTCAAATTGCTGATAATAGCCTAACTAATTTAACTGATTCCTGTCCTCATTGGCGTTTGTTATGAATAACAAAAGCAGGTTAATATAGTTTGGTCTGTTTTTGTTTAGCCTAGCTTTACTTACTACAGGTGCCCTCATTCTCTCAAATACCATTTTAAAGCCATTTACTGGCCAATAAATATTTTGTTGTGAATAATCAGCTTTGTTCTTTTGTTTCCCCAGAACAACCAGTACATTTCTAAAATAATCTGAACATTTCAGAGGCAACATTGAATTACAGTAAGTTACCTACACCACATGCATGTACTTTATTACTGTGAACTTTCTCTGCGTGAAATTGTATGTTTGACTGTGTACTTTTTTAATCAGTTATACTGAATTATAACTTCAAGTTTAGTCTTTTTCGACAAAAAAAAAGGAAAAAGCTATTATATGGCTTCATAAGACTTACAACACAACCCATAACACATGAGTTGTGAACTCATTGATTATTTTTAGGATCTTTTCTGGGACATTTTTGGAGCTTAACCATTTTTACATAAATTGTTGCATTGAATTGAACTAGACAAGTGTACATAAGAATGGTGTGAATGAATTACACAATTTTGTTATGCTTGTGTTTCATGCAGTGATATTGAATGGTGACGGGTTGCATTATGCCTGAGATCTGGTTTCGGGTTCCACAGACAGAAAGTCAAACAGGTTTGGAACGTCACAAGGCTGAGGAAATTATTTAAATTTCACAACTATCACTTTAATAACCTTACTAACAGTACATTTTGTACTTTGCAGGGATCTCGGTAAGCTGAAATACAAGTTTGATCAAGAATAAAAATCCTCCTGTAGACCTGAAAATCACTGAAGTGCCTGGACCCTCCACCAGAAAAGAGGAAAAACAAACAGAAAAGGAAGCTGATGCACCTTTTCACTTTTCTAACTCGTTAAGTACCTCACGTGTCCCTTGTGAAGATTTTATAATTGATTGCATTTTATGTTGCAGTGAGTAAAGGTGCATCACATTTGTGAATTTCGTGAAATTACACAGGCAAAAAGGTCCATTGACCATTGTCAGCAGTGTAGCGATGTAATGTATGAAGCACCACACAAAATTGCTGATCGTGTGGATTCTTATTGAAATGACTGAATTCACCAGTGAACATTCACAGAACAACAGATCATTTTACTGCACCTTAACTCTGGAAAAATGGAAAATGTTTTCTGCTTGTTGTGACATAAGGAATACTGTTTCCGGGTCGAAGCCTCTACTTCTACTTCCTCTATCTTGTTTCTAGATATTGAGAATACTCAACAACCATTTATGGGAACTGTTGATTCAAGTCACACATTTAAGCTTTTCAAAAGCCATAGTGTACATTACAGTCTCCAGTCTCACGGCATCCCAGACTTCAACATTTTATGATTCAACATTTTATGGATAACTAACCATCTGAGATTTCGGAATAGAGATAAAGGTTAGGATCATAATTTTCAGGAATATTACAGCACAATGCGTGTATATTAGCACTGTTTGTTGTTTGTTTTTGGCATCTGATAGAGCTTTTGGACTTGGAAACAGTGGCGTCAGACTTAAGTGAACTGAAACACATGTTTTAAAATTAAGTGAAGATGGACATTTTTAATTAGTCAAAATTTGCATTTTTTACATTGATTTATTACTTGGAACATGTTTTTTCCATGTATTTTGTTGAGATGTCTTTTCTTGTGTAGCCTATTGTATACACATGGTTGATTATTCATGTTACTTATGTATTATACTATTATATTTTTTTTGTGTATTCATTGATATTAATCTATTACTAGCTTTTTTTTCCAAGTGCATGGAAGTGTATTAAAATGGATCTAAATATGTAATAAACAATTCTTATTTTGTATTTGGTTCAGTTTGTTTATTATAATAGAAGTTAATGGTGGTAACCATAGTAACAACATGAAATGAATTTAATACAAATAAAATAAAATTGAAATTTGGTTCCTGGAGGCACCCACAATGGTTCCACACAGTGCCTTATATAAGAGTTCCTCAGGAAACCTGTGTGGTTCCTCAGAGAACCGCCCCTTTTTAAAGGGTGCCTAGAGGATCTACAGACGGTTCCGCCGGTGTGGCAAAGTGAAGAACCCCAAAAGGTTCCTCCAGGCACCTTTTATTTTTACAGTGTAGAGGACTTGGAGTTAAGCTTTTCTTTGAGAAAAGAACAAAGAACGGCACTTAAGTCATTCTTAAAAAGGAAGATGCGTTTGTAGGTTTGCCGACCAGATACGGCAAAAGTTTAATCTATCAACTAGCTCCGCTGGTGGGCAAACACTCTACACTGTAAAAATAAAAGGTGCCTGGAGGAACCTTTTGGGGTTCTTCACTTTGCCACACCGGCGGAACCGTCTGTAGATCCTCTAGGCACCCTTTAAAAAGGGGCGGTTCTCTGAGGAACCACACAGGTTTCCTGAGGAACTCTTATACAGGTCCTTCTCAATAAATTAGCATATTGTGATAAAGTTCATTATTTTCCCTAATGTAATGATAAAAATTAAACTTTCATATATTTTAGATTCATTGCACACCAACTGAAATATTTCAGGTCTTTTATTGTTTTAATACTGATGATTTTGGCATACAGCTCATGAAAACCCAAAATTCCTGTCTCAATAAATTAGCATATTTCGTCCGACCAATAAAAGAAAAGTGTTTTTAATACAAAAAAAGTCAACCTTCAAATAATTATGTTCAGTTATGCACTCAATACTTGGTCGGGAATCCTTTTTGCAGAAATGACTGCTTCAATGCGGCGTGGCATGGCCGTAATCAGCCTGTGGCACTGCTGAGGTGTTATGGAGGCCCAGGATGCTTCGATAGCGGCCTTAAGCTCATCCAGAGTGTTGGGTCTTGTGTCTCTCAACTTTCTCTTCACAATATCCCACAGATTCTCTATGGGGTTCAGGTCAGAAGAGTTGGCAGGCCAATTGAGCACAGTAATACCATGGTCAGTAAACCATTTACCAGTGGTTTTGGCACTGTGAGCAGGTGCCAGGTCATGCTGAAGAATGAAATCTTCATCTCCATAAAGCTTTTCAGCAGATGGAAGCATGGAGTGCTCCAAAATCTCCTGATAGCTAGCTGCATTGACCCTGCCCTTGATAAAACACAGTGGACCAACACCAGCAGCTGACATGGCACCCCAGACCATCACTGACTGTGGGTACTTGACACTGGACTTCAGGCATTTTGGCATTTCCTTCTGCCCAGTCTTCCTCCAGACTCTGGCACCTTGATTTCCGAATGACATGCAAAATTTGAGCAACCACTGAGCAACAGTCCAGTGCTGCTTCTCTGTAGCCCAGGTCAGGCGCTTCTGCCGCTGTTTCTGGTTCAAAAGTGGCTTGACCTTGGGAATGCGGCACCTGTAGCCCATTTCCTGCACACGCCTGTGCACGGTGGCTCTGGATGTTTCTACTCCAGACTCAGTCCACTGCTTCCGCAGGTCCCCCAAGGTCTGGAATCGGTCCTTCTCCACAATCTTCCTCAGGGTCAGGTCACCTCTTCTCGTTGTGCAGCGTTTTTTGCCACACTTTTTCCTTCCCACAGACTTCCCACTGAGGTGCCTTGATACAGCACTCTGGGAACAGCCTATTCGTTCAGAAATTTCTTTCTGTGTCTTACCCTCTTGCTTGAGGGTGTCAATGATGGCATTCTGGTCAGCAGTCTTACCCATGATTGCGGTTTTGAGATATGAACCAGGCTGGGAGTTTTTAAAAGCCTCAGGAATCTTTTGCAGGTGTTTAGAGGTAATTAGTTGTTTCAGATGATTAGGTTAATAGCTCGTTTAGAGAACCTTTTCATGATATGCTAATTTATTGAGACAGGAATTTTGGGTTTTCATGAGCTGTATGCCAAAATCATCAGTATTAAAACAATAAAAGACCTGAAATATTTCAGTTGGTGTGCAATGAATCTAAAATATATGAAAGTTTAATTTTTATCATTACATTATGGAAAATAATGAACTTTATCACAATATGCTAATTTATTGAGAAGGACCTGTATAAGGCACTGTGTGGAACCATTGTGGGTGCCTCCAGGAACCAAATTTCAATTTTATTTTATTTGTATTAAATTCATTTCATGTTGTTACTATGGTTACCACCATTAACTTCTATTATAATAAACAAACTGAACCAAATACAAAATAAGAATTGTTTATTACATATTTTAGATCCATTTTAATACACTTCCATGCACTTGGAAAAAAAAGCTAGTAATAGATTAATATCAATGAATACACAAAAAAAATATAATAGTATAATACATAAGTAACATGAATAATCAACCATGTGTATACAATAGGCTACACAAGAAAAGACATCTCAACAAAATGCATGGAAAAAACATGTTCCAAGTAATAAATCAATGTAAAAAATGCAAATTTTGACTAATTAAAAATGTCCATCTTCACTTAATTTTAAAACATGTGTTTCAGTTCACTTAAGTCTGACGCCACTGTTTCCAAGTCCAAAAGCTCTATCAGATGCCAAAAACAAACAACAAACAGTGCTAATATACACGCATTGTGCTGTAATATTCCTGAAAATTATGATCCTAACCTTTATCTCTATTCCGAATTCTCAGATGGTTAGTTATCCATAAAATGTTGAATCATAAAATGTTGAAGTCTGGGATGCCGTGAGACTGGAGACTGTAATGTACACTATGGCTTTTGAAAAGCTTAAATGTGTGACTTGAATCAACAGTTCCCATAAATGGTTGTTGAGTATTCTCAATATCTAGAAACAAGATAGAGGAAGTAGAAGTAGAGGCTTCGACCCGGAAACAGTATTCCTTATGTCACAACAAGCAGAAAACATTTTCCATTTTTCCAGAGTTAAGGTGCAGTAAAATGATCTGTTGTTCTGTGAATGTTCACTGGTGAATTCAGTCATTTCAATAAGAATCCACACGATCAGCAATTTTGTGTGGTGCTTCATACATTACATCGCTACACTGCTGACAATGGTCAATGGACCTTTTTGCCTGTGTAATTTCACGAAATTCACAAATGTAATGCACCTTTACTCACTGCAACATAAAATGCAATCAATTATAAAATCTTCACAAGGGACACGTGAGGTACTTAACGAGTTAGAAAAGTGAAAAGGTGCATCAGCTTCCTTTTCTGTTTGTTTTTCCTCTTTTCTGGTGGATGGTCCAGGCACTTCAGTGATTTTCAGGTCTACAGGAGGATTTTTATTCTTGATCAAACTTGTATTTCAGCTTACCGAGATCCCTGCAAAGTACAAAATGTACTGTTAGTAAGGTTATTAAAGTGATAGTTGTGAAATTTAAATAATTTCCTCAGCCTTGTGACGTTCCAAACCTGTTTGACTTTCTGTCTGTGGAACCCGAAACCAGATCTCAGGCATAATGCAACCCGTCACCATTCAATATCACTGCATGAAACACAAGCATAACAAAATTGTGTAATTCATTCACACCATTCTTATGTACACTTGTCTAGTTCAATTCAATGCAACAATTTATGTAAAAATGGTTAAGCTCCAAAAATGTCCCAGAAAAGATCCTAAAAATAATCAATGAGTTCACAACTCATGTGTTATGGGTTGTGTTGTAAGTCTTATGAAGCCATATAATAGCTTTTTCCTTTTTTTTTGTCGAAAAAGACTAAACTTGAAGTTATAATTCAGTATAACTGATTAAAAAAGTACACAGTCAAACATACAATTTCACGCAGAGAAAGTTCACAGTAATAAAGTACGTGCATGTGGTGTAGGTAACTTACTGTAATTCAATGTTGCCTCTGAAATGTTCAGATTATTTTAGAAATGTACTGGTTGTTCTGGGGAAACAAAAGAACAAAGCTGATTATTCACAACATAATATTTATTGACCAGTAAATGGCTTTAAAATGGTATTTGAGAGAATGAGGGCACCTGTAGTAAGTAAAGCTAGGCTAAACAAAAACAGACCAAACTATATTAACCTGCTTTTGTTATTCATAACAAACGCCAATGAGGACAGGAATCAGTTAAATTAGTTAGGCTATTATCAGCAATTTGAAGACACAGTTTTACAGAATATGTTATATTGAATGACTAAATCAATCTAAGACAATAAGTCAATAATTTCCATTTGTTCATTAACTTACGTTAGATCAACGTAGTTAGCATCGCGGCTAAAACCTTCATACCAGATACTATGCAATAAACGAGTGGTAAACACTGTAAAAACGTAGTAATGTATAATAAATTTAGTTTATATATATATGTGTGTTTGAATATAGTGAGTAGACTCTGTATTTATATTTATTTGGCGAGTTTACAAACCTTGTAAAGGAGAGCCGAACAAGCTTTGATGAGAGGAGCCGTTACCCGATGACGTGGATCAGCTGAGCTTTGTTGCGCGCGAGCAGCGCGAGCATCACTGAAGCGATGACAGCAGAGGAATAGCAGCAGTTTCGTGACAGAATAAAACGTTTCTCCTCCTGGTTCTTCTTCTTCAAATAATAATTTATGAAGAAGTAGGTAAAAATTATTATTTTATTACTATTATTTATTCAATAATAATTAATTAATTCTTATTATTAATATTATTATAATTTAGTGTTGTTGTTTAAGGTTTAAATTAATCAATAAAATAGGCCTATAGATACTAAATAAATGTAAGCTACCCAGGTGAAAAAGACGTAGGCTACTGTTAAATGTATTAAAAATGCATTAAAGTATATTTGTATTGTAGGCCTACTAAAAACACACTCAAGTACATTTTTAATTGTACGTCTTTTTCACCTGGGTATGTATACTGAATCAAACTTAAGTAGCCTATAATAATAATAATAGGATAATAATAATCTCATTCTGGCCTCACTGAACCATTGGGTTCCTCCAGATGCTGGCTTTAACATAAGAGATCTTCCAGGAACCACTTAAATGTTAAAAGATCTTCCAATAACCCTTTTATCGCATTCAAGTTCCTCTATTTTCCCCCAAAGCACTTCGAGGTCTCATAGTAATGAAAAGGTGACTCCAGAACCTCTGAACTAAATACAAAGTGCTTAAAGGATCCCATAAGTTCCAGCAAGAACCTCAAAGATTGTCAGTGCTCCTCCAGTAACCCTACTATAGGAGAAAGAGCTTTGAGGCACCTAAATTATATTTTGAAGTTCCTTGAGTATCCGACAGGATATTTGAGGCTCCTTTAGTTTTTACAGTGTAGTTGGATGTAGCGCTATCCTATTGCGTGCAGAGGGAATTTGAAAGACAACCGTTTATCCCGCCCCTCGGATTGAGCCGTGCCAATTGTGAGTTGCCAGACCTAACATCTTGATGTAGGTCTGGCTTGCCAGGCTAGGCTCATAGCTGATAATGCAGACAAGCTTCTTTTCATCAAAAAGAACCTGCCTCTCACTTTTCCGAAAAAGGCTTAGTCTTTAGTACTGTACTAACATGATAACACATGATTGCAGTTGTTCTGCTTGTTCAGTTGTTCTTCAGTTACATTTATGTGAAATGGGCAGCAGTGCCATGTTTCTTTAGGAAAACGCCAAGTTGAATGTCATAATGTCAGCAACAGCATCAAGTTGTATATTTACTTTGTTACAGTCAGAAAGTGAAAAACATCTGATGAAAATAAAACATTGTTAGAAGAACTGTAATGGTATCAGTGGTGCAAAAAGTGGGCATGTGCTATTTGCGTGCAGCACCATGGGGGCGCCAAAGCGATGGTTAACTTTTTTTTTTGTGGTATTTTCTATATGTAGCTGCTGTTGTGCATTTCTAAATCATATCTGCATTTCCTCAATGTTATATAACATTTTAGAGGACTAACAGGCTAGAGTAGGCGCCCTCAGGGTGTGTGTGTGTGTGTGTGTGTGTGTGTGTGTGTGTGTGTGTGTGTGTGTGTGTGTGTGTGTGTGTGTGTGTGTGTGTGTGTGTGTGTGTGTGTGTGTGTTCATCTGAGCCTCATTGGTCTGTCACTGCTCGTCAATGTCAGAATATTTTAGATGACCAATCAAATCAAAGTAGGCGGGCTTTATGTTCACAGATCACTGATCGTGAATTTTAGCAGAGCGACTCGACGCTTCAGTTTATGGTCAAGTGCGAGATAAGATGTAAGTAGCTAAACTAAACATTTCATATTTGACAGTTTTTTTAGGTCATAAATGTTAAATGAATGACACAAATAATCAGGCAAACTAATAAACTTTTGTCTAATTTCGCCATTTTGAACTGAAAATAGGCCTATGTAACGTAACGCATGTAATGTAATAATTAGTTTACTGTCATTGTGAGGTGACAAGAAAAATTAACAAAGCCGTTTTTATCATGTTAGGCACAAGTAAATGTATGTTAATTGTTTCCAATGTGATCTTAGAACATCAGGGGGAAAAAAATAGACTTGTAATCTGCTAAAAAAAAAGGTTGCTAGCTGGCTTTTAAAAGTATTAGATAGGGATGGGGGGAAAAAAAACTCACTGACTGGCGCCTGTTTTCAATTACTCACGTGCAAAACAACAACACATCTGATATGTTAAACAGATCTGTGCATTAGTGTGAATGCAGCCTATAGAGGGTATGCACGTGACATAAAATGGAGTGACTGCAATTATGCCAACTGAGTGGCAAAAAGATTGAGTGGCAACATTGGTTTTCAGCATGAATGCCGTGAAAAACACACAAAACACATCTAAAATGAGAAAGCCCTTTGAAACTGACTGTACAAATAGATTTGACAAGAAACCTAAGGTATATTTTTACAGACTGCCAAAAGCTACTGAACAGAGAAACAAATGGATTGCTGCAATTCAGAGAAAAAACTGGACTCCAGGCACTTAAACATTGTGTGTCAATATGTTGAATTTTGAGGTAAAATCATACCCTATGTATTGTATTGTTATACTGTATTGACAACCCATCAATTAAATATATACCATCTTATATTCTGCATAATTTTATGTTTTTAAATAAACATTGACAAAAACTATACAAGTTTTAGGGCTGGACGATATGACGATATAACATTGATATAATTGAGCACCTGGATTCAGACCTACCTATATTGTATTTATATAAAGCGTTCACAGGCAAATTTGCTTTATGTATTTCCCCAGTGTCAAAATCAGGCACATATAGATGTCAGGAAACACGATTTCTGGCTGCATGTCAATATCCATGGATCATTGGATCTTTGGTAAGTTATAGGAACAGCATTGAGTCCAACTTTTAGTTTAAATAATTGATAATCCTTTGTTTTACTCACGTTTTCGCAGTTTCCCCTATTAAATCCAGTCACGCTCTTTTGCCACTCAGTCCGGCTGAGGGGGCGTGTTTTGGCGGGAAAGTGACATCAATGCCTGCTGCTGTCTATGATGTCATCAGTTATAATGAAACTACAATAATGCTGAGAAAAAAAAAAAAATCCCTACCTGCCCTTGTCTGGAAAATGTTTTACTTATTGCTTTAACAGATATAAATCTGTGTATTGCTTGCTAATAATCCTTTATTATTATATTTGCTGGTATGTTTTGAATCTATATTTCGTTAGTTCATATTTCTTAACATACAGTTGTTTTGATTTATTATTAATTTGTAATTATTTATAAGTAATTTAATGAAAATGCAGAAATAATTGTGATATTATATGGCCTGGTTTCACAAGCAGGATTAGGCCTCAGTTCAATTAGGAATTTAAATAGCTTTTATAAACATGCCTTAAAAAAAAAAAAAAAAAAAAAAAAAAAAAAAAGGGAAAAAAAACAAACATTACTGGTGTGCATCTTAAGACAAAACAATGTCTCTGGCATATTTTTAGATGTATCAGGGCAAGATGCTTTCAGTTAAAACAGCTCAAACATGCATTTTAGTCTTAAGCCCGAGACTAGGCTTAAGCCCTGTCTGCGAATCCAGGGGAAGTTGGCAAACTCATTAGGCCTAATAATAAGGGGAATATGTGGATCAAGAATCGTTTTAGAAATGGATTGTGATTCCCTGAATCGGAATTGATCAGATCGCAAGGTGCCTAAAGATTTCCACCCCTAATATTAGATGGCCTCAAGGCTAAAAGACAATCTAAAAGCTTGAAATTCCGATTTCAAGTTGTCTTTAAGATGTTTGCCAGATGTTTGTATGCCACAATCATGAGTTTAAACAGCAGTAGGGATTGTTAGCCTTGAAGTGAGTTAGAATGACCTCAGATAACTGATGAAGAGTCTGATGAGATGTTTTGTGAGTCCACTGAGGTGTATCACATGGACACATGAAACATACACTGTAAAAGCAGTTTAAAGTAGGCATTTTATCTATGCATCGCTCATCTGAATAATACATTACCTTGTCTTTAATTCCTCTTCTCTCTCTAATTAATTCATCATTAAAAATGTAACGGTTTTAAAAGTATTTGAGGTACTCTCAATAGAGAACCTGCAAGAAAACAACACAAAAATGTGCATATGCTAGTCTCTCGCAGCTGTTGTGAATATCTCTGGAACCTGTCCAGAAGTTACTAAAACATCTGCTGAATTAAAGTATATTTTCACTGGTAATAAATCTTATTTGACATACTTGCTTGTTTGCCTACTTGTCATATTGTGCCATTCAGTGCACTGTGCTGTACCATTCATCGTGAAGGTATATACATTCTTTAAATGCAAAATTGCCCGAAGCAACATTAGTATCAGCTCATGCAGAAATACAAATCTAAAATGCAAAAGAATCACAGCAGACTTTATATATATAAATATATATATATAGGCCTATATAATGTCTGTGCATGTGTAATATATATGAAAGAAACATGACAACATGAATGTTAAACAAAACCAAACACAGACGTGTCATATGTAATATGTGGATTCATTTTTAAACATTAATTTAAGCTAAGTACCACCCATTTCCAGAAAAGTTGGGACATTTTGTAAAATGCAATAAAATCAAGAATTTGTGTATTGTTAATTCTCTTGAACCTTTATTTAACTGACAAAAGTAAAAAGAAAATATTTCCTATTTTAATCCACATATTACATATGACACGTCTGTGTTTGGTTTTGTTTAACATTCATGTTGTCATGTTTCTTTCATATATATTACACATGCACAGACATTATATAGGCCTATATATATATATATATATATATATATATATATATATATATATATATATATATATATATATATGTTTTCACTGAACAAATTAGTTTTATTTTGTAAATATACACAAATTTTGATTTTGATGGCTGCAACACACTACACAAAAGTTGTGACAGAGGCATGTTTACCACTGTGTCACGTCACTTTTCCTTTTAATTACACTTTTTACATTTTTGGGGAATTGAGTATACTAATTGACTTATCATTGCAGTTTTGCAAGTGGAATCTTTGCCCAATCTCGTCTGATACAAGACAGCTGCTCAACAGTCTGTATTCATCGTTGTCTGATTCTCCTTTTCATGATGGGTCATACATTTTCAATAAGAGAGAGTGCAGAGTGTCTAGAAACCACTCAGTCTTAGCATGTGCAGAATGAGGCCTGGCATTGTCTTTCTTCCCAGGAGAGATGTCATATTGATGGCAGTTAGCTTAGCATTTGATCGCTATACAATCTCCACGTCAGTGGTACCTTCATACAAATGCAAGTCACCCATGCCTTTTCCACTGATGCACCCCAAAGCCAGGACAGATGTTTGGTTTTGCACCTTTCACTGATGAAAGTCTGTTGGGACTGAGAACTCGATGTCCATTTTTTGCAAAAACGAGCTGAAACATGGACTCATCCGACCACAGCACACATTTCCACTGTGTTTTAGACCATCTGAGATGATTTTGAGCCCAGAGAACTCGCCGGCATATCTGCATAGAACTGATGTACAGCTTTCTCTATGCGTTACAGAGATTCAAGTTTCATTTCTTGATGCAGCAACAGACTGTGTTCAGTGAAAACGGTTTTCCAAAGTACTCTTGAGCACATGTGGATGTGCCTTTAACAGAGTAGCATGATGGTTTCTCATGCAATGCCATCTGAAGACTCAAAGGTCACGCACATTCAACAGAGGTCTCCTGCCTTCACCTACACGGGCTGAGATTACTCTTGATTCCCTCAATCTTTTCACAATATTGTATGGTAGATGGTGAAAGACATACAATTTTTGCAATCTTGCATTGAGAAATGTAATTTTTGAATTGTTTGACAATTCTCTCATGTGATGAGCCATGACCAATCTTTGCTTGCAAAGACTGAGAGGCTCTTTTACACCCAAACACGGTACCTCACCTACCAATTCACCCGCTCATTGTGGACTGTTTCAAAAGAGTTGGATAATCTAACTTGGATAATCGTTTCACTTTTATTTTTCCTCTGTCCCAACTTTTTTGTAGTGTGTTTCAGCCATCAATATCAAAATTTGTTTATATTTACAAAATACAATTATGTTGTTCAGTGAAAACATTGGAAAACTTTTCTTTGTACTTTTGTCAGTTAAAAAAAAGGTTCAAGAGAATTAACAAATTACAGACTGTGAATTTTATTGCATTTTACAAAACGTCCCAACTGTTCTGAAAAAATGGGGTTGTAATAAGAGTATATGATGTAAACTGTAAAAGAAGGTACTATCCAAAATTTTCATCATTCTGGTTAGGGTCTTTAGGCTAAGTATGAGCAATAATAATAGCGATGCTTGCCTTAACAAACAACCCCATATAATAATAAAAAATATAGCCAATCTCGGTGAATTAAAGATGATGTTGGGCTTGTGGGAGAAATAGCTTCAGAGGATCAAAAAAGTCACTAGGTTGAATTTGATATAAAATATATCCAAGTCTGTAATTGCCCAGGAATAGCTTTGGGAGGATGCATGCCGTATGAATCCTAGTCATTTCTGAACCTTAGCCTTGAATATATTTACAAAAGATTTGGCTTCTTTTTACCATGCCATTGCTAAACATGAAAATGAAAGCAGTCCCCAGTCAATTGGGTATAGGTCAGCAGATCCTCCCCTGGGCCAGCTGGTTCGAAAGAGGAGAGAGGGGAAACAATCATAATAGCATGAATGCTCCTTTGGCTCATCTCTGTCAGACATTTTAAGTTATGCCAGAAGGCATGACAAGGGTAGAAAGGGAAAGAAATCTCGGAATGAACGTCTGCAAATGATACGAGGCTTTAGGCATAGTGCGATGTGCCCTGCGCTTCACACTGCCCAGGGAACTGATACAGGCCAGGGTAATGGAGCTGGCATCTCTAATGCCAGAGGCTACGGACTGATAAGGCCCTAAATTCTGGATCTCCAGGGATTGCATCATTCACATTTAGCATTTCACAGCACTCCCGTTCCATATGCATAAGTACGTAAGGTCAACAAGAACCCATATCATGCCACAGGCCAACCCCTGTGCCTGTGCTATTTCATATTTTTATCTTTAAGAGTTGTGTCATGCATATGACTGCAGGAGGAGACAGATCTGCTACAAAATGTTCTTAAATTATGCTCCAAGATGAATAAGAAAGATATGTTTATATTTGTTTAAAAAAAAGACCCTATTCTAAAGCCCTACTTGTACAATGTTTTATTTATATATATATGTATATATATATATATATATATATATATATATATATATATATATATATATATATATATATATATATATATATTATGTGAGGATGCATCTAGACTAGTTAAAAGTTTGTCTTTTTATTTTATTTTAAATAAGTATGTTATGTTCACCAAAGCTACATTTATTTGAACAAAAATACAGTCAAAAAGAATACGGTGAAATATTACAATTTTAAATAACTTTTCTATTTGAATATTTTTTTAAATGTAATTTATTCCTGCAGTGTCAAAGCTGAACTTTCAATATCAATCAGAAATTATTTGAATAAGTTGATCTGCTGTTAAAAAAAAAAAAAAAAAAAAAAAAAAAAACATTTCTTATTATAGCAAGGGTTGAGGACAGGCACACACATATGACGATCTAGGTAAATAGGCTTTAATGAGCTTCAAAGATTTATCCAAACACAGGTAACAGAAGAAACACAACCGCAAACAGATGCTAACGTAAATGTAGACCGGACAAATGAGAACTGAAACTTATGTACAGATGGTAATGGGGTGAACACAGCTGAAACAAATGACAAATCATATTTGTAACTATGATGACAAAGAAAGAGCGGGAACTGTAAAAAGGAAAACGTACTCGGTTACTAACGTAACCTCGGTTCTCTCTAGAAGAGGGAACGAGTACTGCGTAAGATATCTTACGCTAGGGGAAAATCCTTTTCCGCGAGATATTGAAGCCAAAAATCATCCTTAATTTTGTAATAATGCAAAACGCGTTGCAGCAGCAATGCAGACATAGGCGAGACAGCTCGCGCGCCTATTGGCTGCTCTGCGGCAACTGCAGCAGCCTATCGAGCGAGGCCTGGCGTGACGTCAGACCCAATCAGGGCACTTCGCGCCCGCTGCGTCACGTCCCGCCGAAATGGGCGTGGTCTAGGCCTATAAATATCGCTCGCAGGCAGCTATTATCTGGTTTTTCATCATCGAAGCAACCAGAGCGTGTGCATGCACGGCAAGATACGCAGTACTCGTTCCCTCTTCTAGAGAGAACCGAGGTTACGTTAGTAACCGAGTACGTTCTCTTACGAGAGGTCTCTCGTACTGCGTAAGATATCTTACGCTAGGGGACCCAATGTAAAACGCCGTGCATGCTGAGATCTGACACCAAAGACCCAAGGGCGAAAGCCCGGGGTACATATAGTGCACAATCACTCAGTGAACTCACAGGGAGTCCGGGAAGAAGGAGGGGTGCAGCCTCACTTTTCCACATAAAGTAGCGTCGATGGGACGCGAATTTCATCATACAGACAGGGCGGGGTACGGCCTGAACTGATGGGGAAAAATGTGGGTCTTACACAGTTTGCCCAGCTTTATACTGTCGAACATTGAGCTGTGCTCAGCAAACGCAGCATTCTGAGCTGAACGCATCAGGTCAGATAATACTGGTAGTTTAGACCGACAGCAGCCTGGCCTGCAGGGCGGGAACCTCTAGGTTATAAAACCTTATAAATGTAGACGGGGAGGCCCAGCCTGCCGCCATACAAATATCTTGCAAGGCAATCCCACTTGACCAGGCCCACGAAGAGGCCATGCCTCTTGTGGAGTGCGCTCTGACACCCAAAGGGCACTGCATGCCCTTGGAGGCGTATGCCAGCGCTATAGCATCAACTATCCATCTGGATAGGCTCTGTTTCGACGCGGCTAGTCCCTTAGAACGTCCGCTAAACGAAACAAAGAGCTGTTCCGTCTGTCTGAAAACAGACGAGCGAGACACATAAGCTCGTAATGCCCTGACTGGGCAAAGGAGGCTCGCGTCTCTTTCCTCATCAGGGACCGGTAGGGCTGACAGAGAGATAATCTGCGCCCTAAACGGTGTGTTGAGGGATTTTGGAACATAACCGTGCTTAGGTTTGAGTATAACTTTTGAGTCATTGGGCCCAAACTCCATGCACGCCGCGCTCACAGAGAGCGCGTGCAGATCCCCTATGCGCTTCACTGAAGCGAGAGCCAGCAAAAACACCGTTTTGAAAGACAGGTGTTTCAAATCGATTGACTGTAAAGGCTCAAATGGCGCACCTTTCATGGCTTCCAGAACCGTAGAAAGGTCCCATACGGGGACTGAGGGAGGTCTGGGAGGATTCAGTCTCTTAGCCCCTCTAAGGAAGCGGATGACTAAATCGTTCCTTCCTATTGACTGACCAAGCGTTGTTTCTGAGAACGCTGCTATAGCCGCCACATAAACTTTGAGCGTGGAGGGGGCCCTGCCCCCATCCAACAGCTCTTGTAGGAAGGAAAGCACCTCCGTCACATCACAGTTTGTGGGTGACACACCACGGGCTGTGCACCAGCCCGAAAACACTGACCATTTCGAAGAATAGAGTCGTCTTGTAGACGGAGCTCTAGCCTGCGTGATCGTGTTTAATACTCCTTTAGGGAGTCCAACATGTACCCGTTGATGGCCCAGACATGAAGGGACCATAGTTCCGGGTGAGGATGCCAGATCGAGCCGCGGGCCTGTGAGAGGAGATCTCTCCTCACTGGTACTGGCCACGGGGCAGTACTTGCTAACTGCATCACGGCTGGGAACCAAGGTTGGTTTTTCCAGAACGGTGCTACCAGCAGTACTGAGCATCCTTCTTCCCTGATCCGTTCTATCACCTGAGGCAGGAGAGAGACGGGGGGAAAAGCATAGAGCGGGCGGCGGGGCCACACATGGGCCAGCGCGCTCCTGCTCTTGGAGAAAAATTCTTGACAGTGAGCGTTTTCTTGAGACGCAAACAGGTCCACTTCCGCTCTGCCGAATTTCTTCCACAGCAGTTGGACTGTCTGTGGGTGTAGAGACCATTCGCCTGCCGGAACATTGTTCCTGGACAGTCTGTCCGGTCCTAAATTCAAGATCCCTGGCACGTGCGCTGCTCTGAGCGAGCGCAGGTTGCACTGAGCCCATACCAGGAGGCGTTCTGCCAGCCTGTACAGTTTCTCGGATCTGATGCCGCCCTGGCGATTTATGTAGGACACCACAGACATGTTGTCCGAACGGACCAAGATGTGGTGACCTTTTATTTGGGGACAAAAACGCGTCAGCGCGTTGTCTACTGCCAGCATTTCGAGGCAGTTTATGTGCAGGAGCTTCTCCCGTTCTGACCACTGGCCGAAGAACGGTCTGCCCTCGAGCAGCGCTCCCCATCCCGAGGTGGACGCGTCCGTGGACACCACTTTCACCCTCGAGGAAGTCCCCAGGCTTACACCTGATTGGTACCAGTCGTTCGCTTTCCAGGGTTTCAGAGCTGTAACGCATTTCTGATTGACCCTGAGGCGAAGCAAACCGGGTGCCCACGCTTCGCGTGGGACTCGCGCTTTCAGCCAAAACTGCAGCGGGCGCATGCGGAGCAGACCCAGCTGGAGCACTGACGATGCTGAGGCCATGAGACCTAGCATCTTCTGAAATTTCTTGAGCGGGACAGACGCGCCGCAGCGAAAAGAGTTCGCTGTGCGTCGAATGTCTACCGCGCGCTGTTGTGATAGTCGCGCTATCATGGATAGTGAGTCCAGTTCTGTGCCCAGGAAAGATATTTTCTGACTGGGTGACAGGGAGCTCTTTGCCCAATTGACACTCAGACCCAAATCCTCGAGGTGATCGAGTAAAATGGTCGTGTGTTCTATGAGCACTGCGCGAGATTGCGCTAGAATCAGCCAATCGTCCAAATAGTTCAGCACTCGCATGCCTCTCATTCTGAGGGGTGCGAGCGCCGCATCCATGCACTTCGTAAATGTACGGGGTGCTAGGGACAAACCGAACGGCAGGACTGTGTACTGATATGCCTGGCCCTCGAAGGCGAATCTCAAATATCGCCTGTGACGTGACGCTATCTGTATTTGAAAATACGCGTCTTTCAGATCTATTGACACAAACCAATCTCCTTGGCGAATCTGCACAAGGATTTGCCTGGTCGTGAGCATCCTGAACTGTCGCTTCACAAGCACTTTGTTCAGTTGCCTTAGATCTAGTATGGGTCTGAGACCCCCGTCTTTTTTCGGTACCAGGAAGTATCTGCTGTATAGCCCTCCCTCGCTCTGATCTTGAGAGAGAGGTTCTATGGCCCCTTTGCTCAATAGTTTCGTCACTTCGGCTCAAAGTAGATGTGCTACTTCTGTTTTTACCGTGGTCTCGACGCGCGCCACATAGCGGCGAGGGCGTCGGCGAAACTGCAGCGAATAGCCTCTTTCTATAATGTTCAGCACCCACTTCGAAAACCCCGGGTAGCTTTGCCCATGCGTCTGCATGGATAGCTAGGGGTCGAATACGAAGCGCGCTCCGCTCGCTCAGCGATGGAGAAGCTTCGATGTGCTGTAACACAAGCGTGTCGCTCGTGACATTTGAGGCATGGGGCGCGCTGATGACAGCGGGCAGATTGCCCGCGCTCGACTCCTCTGCGGTGGTTAACCGCGAGGGGGAGGGCTGGGCGGTTCCCGTGGGAACTGTCATGTCTATGTGTGGATGTGGGCGCGGGACAGCGGGCACATTTATCACACCGAAAGCATCGTTCGCTTGCGTGAAGCGAGTGCACGTTGGTTTCGTTTTTACAGAAACCGTGAGACATGCATAACGTGGTGTTAGTGGGCACATTCACCATGTTTGAAGCGCAATCGGTCTGAGCCGATTCATGTGCGCGAGCCCTGTGTGACGGGCTGTGCTTGTGTGTAGAGATGGGCACTGGGCAGTGGGCATTCTTCTTACACATAAAGCACCATCGGCCGTGGCCGGGACACCAGAAAAATTCACACTTATGGGATTTATCTGGGTAGCCGTAAAAACGGCGTTTGTGTGCAGGCAAGCGGGTGACAGAACCGACTTGTTTACTGCAGAATACACTGGAACAGTCACATTTACTGGAACTGAACGAGCGAGAAGTTGCCATAGAAACAGAGAGCGTCAACATGCTGGCGTTTATTGCAGGCCTGCGTGCATTACAACAGGCTTGTTCACTGCAATATTGACATTTCCAGTCGCCTGAATTCCAGAGGGGAATGGGAAATGTATAGGAAAAAGGAGGTTGGTCCGTCCGCAGCGGGACCAGAAAAACTCCCTTTTTTCCTTACGCCAGTGACGCACGGAACACCATAGAAACGGTGTTTGGGTGCAGGCGAGCGGGTTGTACAACGCGCTCGTTGGCTGCAAAATACACATCTGCAGTCGCCTTTTCAGGGAACTGACAGAGCGAGCATTGACGGCATAATTTTATCTGCCGGTAGACCCGGGAATCGAACGCGGGTCTCTCGCGTGCAAAAACCTGAGAGTCTGCCACTGGGCCACAGGGGGAGACACATTGTAACTCAGTTAGCGCGAATATTATAAGAGAGCGTCAACGTGCTGGCGTTTGTTTGCAGGCATGCGTGTATTACAACAGGCTTGCTCACTGCAATACAGACATTTCCAGTCGCCCGAACTTCAGAGGGGAATGAGAAATGTACGAGAAAGAGGAGGTCGGTCCGTCCGCGGGGGGACCAGAAAACGCTCTTTTCTCCTTTCGCCAGTGACGCACGGAAACCATAGAAACGGTGTTTGGGTGCAGGCGAGCGGGTTGTGCAACGCGCTCGTTGGCTGCAAAATGCACGTCTGCAGTCGCTTTTCAGGGAACTGACAGAGCGAAGCATTGGCGGCATAATTTTAACTGCCGCTAGACCGGGATTCGAACTCCGATCTCTCGTGAGAATAACCAATGATTCCGCCACTGAGCCACAGGGGGGGAACGCAAAGGTTTTCGGATGCACGAGCATATAAGAGCGTCACATGCTTTCTTCGGCGTATGCTTGCAGGCGCGCTTGTATTAAAACAGGCTCGCCTGCTGCAATATTGATATTTCCAGTCGCATGATCAGGGAACTGGGAATATGTATGAGAAATTGAAGGTCAGTCCATCCTCGGAGGGACTAAAAAACACATCTTTCTCCTTTCGCCGGTGAGTGACGCATGAATGGGGCGCAGAAGGCAGGGTAGCTTTCTTATAACGTAAAGAAAAACTAACCCCGACCGTCCGCTTCCAGCCTCCCTTGTGAGCGGCGCAGTTTGCGCGGCTTGAACAGAGGGAGAGAGAAAGCTAGCCCCGTGACCGCCCGCTCCTGACATCCTCTGTGAGCGGCGCGGTGTGCGCGGCTCGAACAGAGGGAGAACAGGTATCGTCCCCCAAGCAGGCAAGGCAAGCGGGCGAACCGGCAAGCTTTGCGGGTTGGGGGGGGGGGGGGGCGGAGGAGCAGTCTCGGAGAAGGATGCCAGGTGAGTCCTCAGAGTCACCATAGGCAGTACCTAACTCGCAGTGAGGGCAGTCGCCGTCAGCGAGTGCGAGAGCTGCGTGATCAGGAAAAGGGGCGTCTTGAAAAAGACGCCCAGCTCTTTTAGTGCAATGGGAGTGTGTGTCGCGGCGGCGAGCACACACACATACATAAACACAGTAGCAGAGAAAGGATATAATGCCGGAAAGCGCAGCAGGAAGGCAAGGAAGGCGGCGCGGCCAGCGACTTCAGTGACTCGTCCCGCTGAAGGTGCTCTCTTTCAGACGGCGCGGCTTCTTATCCAGCTCCAGCGATGCGTGTGCTTCGCTTGAAGGATGAAAAATCAGATAATAGCTGCCTGCGAGCGATATTTATAGGCCTAGACCACGCCCATTTCGGCGGGACGTGACGCAGCGGGCGCGAAGTGCCCTGATTGGGTCTGACGTCACGCCAGGCCTCGCTCGATAGGCTGCTGCAGTTGCCGCAGAGCAGCCAATAGGCGCGCGAGCTGTCTCGCCTATGTCTGCATTGCTGCTGCAACGCGTTTTGCATTATTACAAAATTAAGGATAATTTTTGGCTTCAATATCTCGCGGAAAAGGATTTTCCCCTAGCGTAAGATATCTTACGCAGTACGAGAGACCTCTCGTAAGAGAACAGGAACCAATCAATACTAACTAAAAGTCCATGAAAGTGAAACTAAGAACAAACATAACTAAATATCCCTAACATTATCAATGTTGAAAACAATGTTGTGCCACTTAATACTTTTTTACAACCCATGTTACATTACCATTCTAAAGTTTGATGAGTAAGATTTAAAAAATATTTAATAATAGATTAATACTTTTATGACAGTAAAGACATTTATAATGTTACAACATATTTCTATTTCAAATAAATGCTGTTGATTGAATTTTCTATTCATTAAAGAAGCCTGAAAAAAGTATGATGTTTTTTATTTATTTTATTTTCAGAAATGATCAATATGATAAAAAAGTTGTTCACAGGTTACTATTGCTACCCAATTAGGTCCCCAGGACACGCTATTTCTATTTTCCAATTCAAAAAAAAAAGAAAAAAAAGTTAATGCTGTATTAAACTCTCTCACACATCAATAAGAACACCTACACTTGCTCCAAGGTAAATTGATATTAATAACACCATTTAATTTACATATAGTTTCAGGTCATTGTAGTGTCAATAACAACTAGTTTGCATAGTAAAATTAGAAACAGTTATCATGGCTTACACTTATGTCATAATTTATAATCACTTTCAAATGAGGCTTTTCTCTTTTTAGTTGACTGTCAGAAGTGTTTGCCTTGAGTCTGAATTGCAGTTATAAATCACTGTGTAAAAAAACAAAAACTGTGTAATTTAACAATTTAGCCAAGTAGAATTATTAGCATTTCAAGGAGTAATTTAACTGATTAAGTCGCATAGTATTTACAGTTCAGGTAAGAACACATGAGCAAAGAAGCAGAGCAACTGCTATTGAAATGAATAGGAATGATAACGGATAACATCTTTCTTCTGAGTTCATCTGACGGAAACTCCCTCAAAGCAACTCCCTAAATGAATTGCCATCTGAATGTTTGAGTTTTATTTTGGAGGAACCATGTAGTTTGTAGATGTTACCCTGAGAAACAATTATCGTTCTCGCTGTATTAGCTGTCCAAAGAGTGCTTAAGCGCATTTTCTGTGAATTCCCTAATGACAAACATTCCAATGTGCTCTTAAAATCTACCAAATGTGCTTGTTAACTGACTCTTAGTATTGCATTAAGAGTTCATCACTTCTTTGTTAAAGTATTCAGGCATCAATACACATATCCTGTCTATCTAATAAATGGTGGTGCAGAAATTGAAAGCACACCATAAATCTGAAGACAACAATGTTTCACAAACTCTGAACATTTTTATTAGATTAGGTTATATTAAAATAAGCAATTAGATGTGATTATGTGTCCAAAAACAGGTCAGCACATGAAGCTTTTATTATTTTTTTTAATTTTATTTTTATAATTAGAGGCACAAATCCCATGTTGTAGTAGTGAGACCTGAGGTATGATAGATCAACTATTGTCATAATATTAATATATGAATAATAGCTATTCCTTCCAAGTTGATTTTGGCCTTTCCCACCTGGAACTGGACCTTTTTAATATATCCAACAGTTAACATCATTCAACCTCATAATTTTAACACTGTTGAATAGATATTCAATTCACAGCATTCAAATATAAAAATTATTACTTTAACAATGTTATTATATTATTATAACAATTTTAACTACCATTAACCAAATCCATTACCAAAGTTATCAATAACTATAAACCAACATTTGGTCCCAATCTATGTAGCCTTTAATGAATTACAGCTTAATTTAGGATATATTAATATAATATAATATGACTGTGCCCAGTCCTGCACATTTTCTTTTTTAATTGTGTGCATTTCATT
Organism: Leuciscus idus; assembly: GCA_021554675.1. Lineage (NCBI taxonomy): Eukaryota > Metazoa > Chordata > Actinopteri > Cypriniformes > Leuciscidae > Leuciscus > Leuciscus idus. The sequence continues at coordinate 7,671,220 of CM038634.1, forward strand.
GTAATGATTATTTATTGAAAAAACGTTATAAAATCAGATTTTTATTATTATTATTAATTTAGGCATGCCTTGCTCCAAACAGCCTTCCTGTACTTAAAACAGTATAACATGGCGCTAACAACGACATGGTCTGATTTCCAGGGACAGCATGAATAATAATAATAAAAAAAAGTATAACTGAATACCATGTAAGTCACTTTGGATAAAAGTGTCTGCCAAATGCATAGATGCAAAGTAGCAATTACAAAAGTATAAAAATATCAGATCCTTTAATGGTATCTCTTTGAATCAAGGTCTACCAATGTTAAAGGCTCAGGGAAAGAAGGAGGCGGGAAGTGGCGAACGATCAACATCATTTAATATCAAAATAAACAGACACAAAACGTAAGTAAAGCAGCAGCCCCCCTAGCGGACGACTGCTGTACAAACATAAACAAAACAGAACGTAAAATAGTCCAGGCCTGGTCCTCTCTTGTCCTTCACTGTCGTAACTCCTTTTATTCGTCCGGAGCTCCTCCGTGATACATTGGAGTCAGGGGACGCGTTTATTAGCAATCACGCCACCAGCCTCGCTCCGTTCCCACGGCTCACAGCCCCGCCCTGCTTTCCAAACAAGGTTACTACAATAAATCCTATAATATTTAGTTTGATAAACAACATATTCTGAAGGTTAAGCAATTTTTTTATACTAACCATTTGCTGAACAAGAAAATATACATTTCAGGCCTTATTCTGCACTCACTTCATGGAAAGTGAATGCATGTTCTGAAATTCTATTGGATATATTTGGCACACTTATGTGCATTATGCCCCGTTTCCACCCAGTATTACCATCTATCAAGCAGTCAGCACATTGCTGTCACATCCAACTTGTATTTAAATGCAACTCCTGTGACCACTTGTAATTGGATTTTAAGGTGAGGTTCTCTAAATTCATGACTTTATACACTCTCAGAAAAAACAAAAGCACACACATACACTCTCAGAGGTACAAAAGCTGTCATGGTACCTTTTAAAAAGGTTCTAATATGTAGCATTTAGGTACTAATAAGTACACTTTTGGTCCCAATATGTACCTTCAAGTTACTAATATGCACTCTTTAGGTACAAAGGTGTACCTTTTCGGAAGGGTACCTCCTGAGTGACAGCTCTGTTACCTTTTTTTTTTTTTTTTTTTTGGAGTGTACATCATGAAGTCAGAATTGCTCATTGCTATTTCAGTTAGCATCTGTATTACCTGAACTTCAGATGTGTGCTTGCTTTACATAATTTACATTTATTCATGAAGCAGACACTTTCATCCAAAGCAAATGATCTATGTCTCCGTGTGTGACAGCCAATTCCAATATCCAATATCCAATATATCCAATCAGATCACCCGAGATAGATGTTAAGACAAAGTGTAAATGTTGCCTTATGCAAAAGCACAACCATTTTCCAAACTGCTAGTGTTCAGTAGCATGAACATGAAAGTTCAATGCATAGATGACTTGTGTAATGAGCCATACCAGGCCACAATAAAAAGAGACTTTCAGCTCCAAACCCACATTCTGATTGCAGTGTGGGAATTAAATGTCTATCGAGTCATCAGAGACAGACACTCATCATAGGTGAGCAACCTTTTTTCATCTGCAAGTCTTTGCATGATCAGTTACTGACAGCACAATACGGTCTGAAGGCCCCAGATGAGCATTTCCTACTCTCACAAAAGTGTCAGACCAAAGCTTTCTTCTCCCCCTAGGGACGTCGTATTTTCTTTTTCTTTGTTTTCGCCGTACGTATTTTATGTTTCTTTGTCTGTGTCGGGTTTTGAAGATTCTGCGAGAGGCTGAGACGGCTCCTTATCCAATTTCTCCAGAGAGCCACAATGTTTTCAATATGCTGATGTACTGCATTCCCTTTCACTTTTATAAATGGGCTGCAATATTAAAATGAACACCCCTATCCTGAAATCCATTTACTCTCTTGCTGGTTTAAAACCATCACTGAATTGAAATAAATTTGTTTCCTCCACCTTCAGGTAATATTCATTAAAATAACTTTAATGAAAGCAGCTGCAATCCTTGCCCATGTTTCCTCATATGTTCGGTCTGTTCAAATCTCCATTTATACAGATTCCTGTTCTAGCTGAAAAAGACTCTCATCAACCTGTCTGAGCAACTGTAATATATATATATTACAGTGTGTGTGTGTGTGTGTGTGTGTGTGTGTGTAAATATATATAGATGTATATAATTATTATTATATATTTTTTTTTTTTTTTTTTACTGTGGAATTAATGCAATTCAGGTAGTTTTATGTGCTTTACTGTACAGCAGAGTCTACTGTAAAATAAATACCCATATTATGCTGCACTGTGGGATACGGGAACGGTTTTTGCACATGCAATTTTTATTTTTTTATTTTTTTGCAGACACATCTAAATCTGTGCTAGATTTTAAAATAATGAATTAAATATGTTACTTTTTTATGTTTTGTATTTTTTGTTTAATAGGTTACTTATTAATTACCGGAATGTATTTATGCTCTTAAAAAAAACAAAAAAAAACTTGTGGTTGGGGTTGTGGCATGCTTTATGACCCTGAGTAGCAATCAAGGATGTGAAGGATTTCACTTATCTTGGCAGCGTCATTAGCACTGATAACAGACCCCAAAAAGACATCAAGGCCCAAATAAATAAAGCAAGAGGAGCTTTTAGCAGGCCAGAACCCACTGGAAGTCTTAACAGCTAAGCCTCAGAACAAAGATCAAGCTTTACAACAGCAATGTTAAATCAGTGCTTCTGAATGGCTATGAATGTTAGAGAATAGTGAAAGCAGACATGAGCAAGGTAGATGAGTTCCATACAAGTTGCCTGAGGAAGATATGCAACATCTACTTGCCCACCCTAGTGAAAAATAAAATACTTAAATATATTTTAAATACAGATACATTTACATATTTATGTACTTAATATAAATATCCTGCAATTGTATTTTTGGTTATACTTAAATTCTGTTTAATTGGAACAAGTAAAGATATAGGCCTACATTTGAAAAGAAGTACATTTGATTGTGCTAAAATATAATTATTGCAAGTATACTTTAGGAACACTTTAAATATCTTGCATTTAATTATACAGTGATCATACTATCTTTACTAATGGTGATATTAAACACATAGGCTTAAAGCTGCAGTCCGTAGCTTTTCCTCTTTGTCGCCATCTCTGTTCGAAATCTGCAATTGCAGTTATTTGCGGAATTATCAACTTTATGTGGGTTGTACATCGGCATGAAACAGCGCGGATGAATCCAATGTTTTGAGGAGAGTGTGCGGCTGTCAGTCACTGCGCCGGTGTGGATACTGTCATTCAGAATCACAGAATATACTTTTTGGAAGTATGACCAATATTAGAATTTTCAATGGAAAATGACGTCTGAACAAGTAAGTAACATCCACTTTTGTTCTGATTAACTAAGGGGAAAAAAGCATTGCTGTAAATCGCGCGTGCAAATCATAGAAGAGCAGTACTTTTGTACAAACAAATAACAATCATAGTGCTATGAAATAAACGGTGTATGAACGGAATCCCTGTTATGCATAAACGTGTTATAATATAACCAACGCATTCTCATCCTAGGGCGTCATATACTGACGCTTTTGACATTTCGTCTACATCGAACGCACATGGCACCCTTTAGCGTCAATATGAGATGCACAGAGCTTTGTTCGGTTATGGGTAGGTTTAGGTCTGGGGTAGGGTTAGGGTTAAGGCCATTGCACACTGAGTCCGAAATTTTCGTATGCGTTTTTTCGTGTTTGTGAGCCTTTAAATTCGTCACGCACAGAAACCTTGCACACTGAGTCCGATGCATATTTATTAAACCTTTGCGGAAAAAAACGCAAAAAATTCAAAATGGATTCGTCAAGCAGTGAGGATGATTTTGTTGCCCTCTTTCTTCTTAAAAAGAGAAAAAGAAAGAGGAAATTTTGGGTCCATCCAATCCTGAGATTGCGCCGAGAGGAAGGAGAGTTTCACCTCCTTATCAAGGAGTTATTATCCCAAACGATTCAAAATTTACCTCAGAATGTCAGTGGGACAGTTTGATGCTTTGCTAGCGATACTGGAGCCATATATTAAAAAGAAGACCACCAATTTCCGTGAACCAATCGATCCTGAACAGAGACTGGCAGTATGTCTAAGGTATGGGCACACGCACACGCACACACGCACACGGCCGGCGGAAGCGCTGGGCAGACAGAACAGCTGTATACAGGTTATATTTTATACCCAAATAATACATGATTAGTAATCGAATTGGCTGCTCAATCCATTGTGGATTTTGTCGTTCGCTTGTACGGTGGCTCTGAATTGTCAAAAAACCTCTCAAAATACTGGCTGTGGATGCGAAAAACGCAGAAAATCGAACCCGATCCGATTTTTTTTATTACGGACGAAAGTTTCGTAGACAGTGTGCAAGCGTGATTGACATAACGTGAGGTCGAATTTTTTTTTTTACGTGCGAAAATTTCGGATGCGAATTTCGGACTCAGTGTGCAATGGCCTTTAGACCGCTAGGAGGCGCCTTCTGGCCCATATCTATCTGCGTCTCATATTGACGCTAAAGGGTGCCATGTGCGTTCGATGTAGACGAAATGTCAAAAGCGTCAGTATATGACGCCTTGGGATGAGATCGGGCTGAATATAACATAATATAAACATCTTACGAAAGGAAAATTTTCACTTTATCGATCTGTTTCAGATCCAGTACTTGACAATGGAGGAGGCGGGTTTGATTTTCTTGGAGTAGAGGTGAATTGCTCCCTCTCATAGCTATCAAAAAATAATTCATATTTACCATAATAGTAAAACGAGAAAGGCACAACAAAGGAAACTCCGTAACTGTGTAAATTAAGTGAACAAGTGCGCTACTGTTACGTAATTAAACTATTGAAATATCTTACCTGTCTAGCAAAAAAAAAAAAAAAGCCGTCTCTGCGTCCGTTTTGAACCCCTTTAAAACACTGAGTTCACGCCATATTTCAAAAGCCCTGCCGATGTTTATCCTTGTTTTCACTAGGGCAATACCATCTCTAATGTCAACCGTTACAAAAAGACAAGATCCAAGAACATATCTCAGGAGATCATGATGCGCAGATTAAGATGGCTCTGACATTTACTCAGGATGTCTCAGGAAAGGATACCCAAAGTGGCTTTGCGTTGGACACCACCTGACAAGCAAAAACGAAGCAGGCCAAGAGCAACATGGATCAAGCTGGAAGAAACTGGGCTCTCATGGGGAGAAGCACAGTTCTACCAGAAACACTCGGGAGATAAATTGATATAACAAGCGTATATTTATTAACAGCCCAGCAAGCATAAAGTTCTTTGGCGTAGGCCCCGTCCTTAGTGCACAATGCGAGGGTAGCGGAAGCTGCATATCCTGCCTGAAGACGAAGGCAGGGGCGCAGCCGACCCCCTGGAGGTAAAGGAAGGGACCATCCTGGTGGTGGTGGGGAGGATGAAGGGGAAGGTACCATCTGGGTGGTGGTTGGGGAGGATGGAGGTAATTGGCAGCGTCAGCATCTGCGAACTCAGTCAAATGTAAGTACCAATCTTTTTTACTGCGAATGTTAGCACATGATTGGTTAGAAGTGAGGTAAAACGTGATGCGCTGATTGAGTCTTCCAGGCAGAACTTACGCTAAAGCTTTCATTTCACAGCTCAGGACAGACCTAGACGGAAAGAGCTAGTAGCGGCTTACAGTATGTCTCACATTGGATGAAGATGATTAAGTAAGTTCCTATTTTGTACTATTGTAAAATTTAAAGTGGAAGTATAGCAATAAATACTCAGGAAAAATACTGTAAAGTCACAATGTTTTTACAGTAGATAATCAGAACGAGAAAAAATAATGGCTATTGTTGTACAATTTATGCACTTTGCAAAAATTCAATAGGCCTAATCGAATTATTTATTTATTTTTCTGCCCAAGAAGATATAATGATTTCTTGCAGAATGAGTGGGCTGTTTTATTCAATGCCAGTGTTTGGGTAAGGATCATTCCTATAACATCTGAAATAAAAAATACGCCTGTTCATGTTCCTTAATAAGGTCTACTTAACAAATGTCTTGTACAAAAAAAAGTCAAACACTGTTATCCCAGTGGGTGTATATAATCAATACTTCTTACCAGAAACGCTATTCCCACTCATGAACATTGGTTGAAGTCAAGAGGTCAAAATTATTGCAACATAATGAGAGAGACTAATAGCCAGATAGAAATAAGCATCCAATTTTAGACTAAAAACAGTAGGTTTTATGTAATTACAAAGGCCATAACCTCAGCTGTTGGACACTAATTAGCTCTGGTTTGCTTATCATAATGAGGTGCACTCTTGAGTCTCTGACCTCACTGGGTTCTTTAGCTTTACTGCAGAGGTAATGCGGTGTTTGGTGTCAAAGCCTTAGGGCCCTATCATACATCCGGCGTAATGCGGCGCCAGGCGCGAAGCAAGTGTTTTTTGCTAGTTTCAGCCCGACCAAGTTATCATTTTCACGTCCTGCGCCACGTTGTTTAAATAGCAAATCCATTTGCGCTCATTTGTGCACCCATGGCCTGCAGGTCTGAAAACTGTATTGTTGGCACGTTGCTATTTTGAGGCAACTGAAATAGACTGCACCATTGACCAACTGAAACCTGGTCTAAAGTCAATTGCGCATTAGTAATATGCGCCTATAGGCGGGTGCACAACATGTGTAGTCTACACTCTGCTTATTACACACACACAGGGACGCCCAGCAGCACACAAACATGCCAAATATTAAAAATAAAAGGATTACAATGTAAAAGAGTATTATTGTGTACATAAAGATAAGGTGGAATCCGGCTTGTCCCGTAGATGGTCTGCTTGCGCGCTTTAACCTCGCGCACGAGCAGATCCGTTTGCTCTCTGGAGAAGCGTTCAGTCTTTCCGCTTGCAAATTCCGCCATGTAAATACTAATCCGCCATGGCGCGGGCGCTACTGGCTTTTAAAGGGAATTAGAGATTAGACTCTGATTGGTTTATTGCATATTATGCCCAAAACACACCCATTACTCATTAAGAGAATAGGGACAACCCTTTTAGACCATGCGTCAGGCGCACCTACCATTTTTCGCGTCCTTAAATTAGCAAAAGTGTATTCGGACACACCCTAAGTGCACTTGCACTTTTAGACCATGCGCTTAGATCATTAAAATAAGGCCCTTCGTGTTCTTTAGTGTGAGACCATATGCCGTGATTTCCTGTCTGTATAGACACACATATAGTTTACCCCTAAGTATTTGCACACTTACAGTTCACCATGTCTACATTTGTTCTTCATGTCAGACGTATTGCAAGCACGTGGAGTGTGTAAAATAAAACGGCAACAGTTTACTGTCGTGCACAAGTCGCATTGTGCCGCGCCACATCCAGTAAGGATAAATTAATTGATTATAATGTTGGCTTTTGTTGCGCGTTGGTTGTTGCTCTGTTGACGATGGATGGATGGATGGAAATATTAAATAGCTATTTTTAAAATCCTCTAAACTTAACCCTAATCATTTCTTGATAAAAAAAAAAAAAGTAACATAGGCAGATGCATGTATGCACCATTGACCATTTACTTTCAATAGTGAGTTTTCATTTTTGGGTGAACTATCACTTTAACATCACCTCACATTTCGAAGTGAGTTACAGGGTGATTTTTTTTCCCTACAACCTAATGTTGTTTTACAATATCTTGGAACAATTTACCAATAAGAAGTCGATCATGGAGTTTTCTGTTTGATCATGGCAAACAGAAAATAAAGGCATAATTTCCCTACAATTATGCAAATAAGGATTATAGATGTCAAACAAGGCCGAATTTGGAGTATGTTTATCAGATCACATAATTGAGCAAACAGAGTTGAGGTGTGTAAGTTTGTTTTGACAGAGGTGGATTTCTGTTTGCGTTGGTGTGATAACTTCAGCTAGCTGCTAATTGATTATTGCATCTAAGAATAATAAATGTAACAGAAGATGTGTCAGTCATACACATCTGTGTTTCTTTCTCTTTTAATTCCAAGGAACATGAGAAAAACATTGCAGTAGTAGACTTAACAGTGACTACCCTTACATAAAACAAGTATACTTCAAGTTCATTTTATTATGTATACTATATTTTTAATTATACTTTAAGTAGTAAGTATACTAATATCAATGTACTAGAAGTACACTTGTAAGTGTACTGTTTCAGTACTACTTGGGACCAAATTGGCCCATGTTTTAATGTATAAAAGTATACTTTTAAGAAAAAAATATATAAAAGAAAAAAATATTTAGCACTGGAGTGAAGTATATTAATATGAAGTGATACGAAGTGGTGAACAACAGAAGTCCCTTAAAACTTGATGCAATAAAAGTTGTGTTTCCTAATATGAGAGTGTTGCTTAATTTAGAGCAATTCAGGTGGTACATTGCTATATTCTGAGTGTCATAGTGTTCTCCCTACCTTTTTTTGTTTAAGTTCATTTATCTATACACTTTATGTGACCCTTGATGGTCTCCATGGGGTTATACACAAGAATAGCTCACGCACTGCATTAACAAATTCCAGTGAGAGCTTGATTTACATCATAATTAGACCAAATGAAATACAATCCTGGCTAAAACAGAACAACACTGCAACAAACTGCTTAGAGTAGTGCATAATTAATAGCCCATTGTGTACTAGCTCCTTTACTGAAGGTCAAAACTCAACACAAGCAATTTGAAACAGTTTTCTCAAGGGTACTAATGAATGCACCATCATAGATCCATAATGCACAGCAGTAAGATCCAGTGTGCATGTCATATTGACCCTTAAAGATGAAATGGAAGTTGCAATAGTCGTTTAGTCCCCATTGTGACGTGAATCCGTGTGAAATGGCTGTTTTTGTCCATCGGGAAATTATTTGATCATTGGATCGTTGTGGTTTGCTATTGTGTTGAGACACAAATTTTTCCCGCCTTTGCGCCAGTGAACATCATCAAAGAAAAGAAGAGATGTTGCTGCAATAGGGAGGGGAAGTAATTTTAATTACAGATTATGAGGGCAGATTAATTTAAAAAATAATAATAATGATGCGCACAGATAAATCATTTATAATAAACACTGCAATATTCTATATAAAATAAAAATTGTCCAGTTTGATTTCATGGTGACTTTAATGTAATTTACAATTGCTCTCTATAGTGACCTCACTGATCTAAGATTGTGATCTACAGTAAAAGATGGTGGAAGGATAGAAACAGAACAAACAGAAACTGGTTGTGCCTTCCCTTCTTATGCTGGGCACCTTAATCTTCATGATGGAGGTCTCTATGCATGTTTTTGCAAGTCTGCATGTTTTGTATTTTTGCCAGTGCCTGCAGCCCTCCGCTCTTATCTTTTGAAGGTATTCATTTCAGGAAATAGAAATGTAAAATACAAAAAAGCTCTGGTAAAATGATTAAAGGACTCTCTAGATCAAACGCAGAATGACTAAAAGGATTCAGTCATTTTCAAAAGCAATAAACAAATCCGTCTACCTGTCAACTTGTTTAGGTGATAAATGGATCAACATTGACATTTCAAACTTTGTGCATTAAGAGTTAGAGGACTTCAGATGGTGCAAATGAACAGCTTTTTTTTTTTTTACTGTGGGGTGGGCATATTGCAGCATATTGGTTTACAGCATATTGCAGATTTTCATATCTGTAATGACTCTGGTTTATGATCCAAATGGAGTGTCTTTTAATCCATGCAGATGACAGAAGTATAAGAAGAATCATGTGGGCAGGGTAGTCAAAAAAAAAAAATAAAACAGGGTCAAAATGCAAGATGCATTTCAGAATAATAGGAACAAAATTCAAGAGCAAACAAACTGACCGTAACATCTTTGCAAACGAAAGACAATACTGGACAATGAGTAGAACTGAACTGAGGGCTTAAACAGGGGCGTGTCTAGAGGGGGGGCACGGGGTGGCACCGGCCCCCCTGGAATATGATTGGCCCCCCCTGGTGCCCCCCCCCTCCCAACATCATTGGGCTAGATTTACTGTCAACATGACAATGCCCAACGCCATTGGATCAGAGCGCTGTCAATCACTGCTTGATTTGCGATTCGCAAAGCAGAATCACTGGTCCGCGTTTTTCAAACAGGAGAGAGAGACACCTCGACACGTCACTGTTTATGGTATACACACTCTCAATTACAGTATATATTTTGAAATATCGCACCGTATGTTAGTGTGCACTGTGCAAGGACCTTAACGTTAGGTTAGCAAACGTAACTTCGTCAGACTAAATACGGGCTTAAATACACAGGAGAAAACAAACTGAACAAGAAATAGGAGCACAAAACAATCAGTAACCATGACGACGAATAAGGAATGAGAACTCAGGCAAACAGGAACTGGGGAAACCAAACTAAAATACAATGAAACTAAACATAACCCTTATAATATAATATTAACACAATAAAAGGCTAATAAAATATACTTTAAAAGAGTACACTTTCATGGCTATGTTTCTTAACTCATTTAACCCTCCTGTTACCCTCAAATAATCAAAAAAAAAAAAAAAAAAAATTTAAACCTCCATTTTTTTTTTTTTTTTTCTTACACAAAGGTTCATGTGTCAAGAAATTTGTTTCTTTGTTGACTATTTAAATACCTCTTTAAAAAGCATGCTTCAAGTGTACTTCTTTCACCTTCAACAATGGTTGAGGGTACATATTACTACTCTAAGCTACTAACATTCACCTTTTAGGGTACACTGTAAAAAATTTCTAACCCTCCCAAATCAAAAATTTCAAGTGACCGATAACATCTACATTTTTCAATTGGCCCAAGTGAAATTCTTGTTGCAATAGTCTGTTAACATTGGCTGAATTTGGCTCAATGAGAAATAATACGTCAGACTAATTGAAAAATTTAGATGTTATCAGTCACTTGAAATTTTTGACTTGGGGATGTAATTTTTTTTTACAGTGTAGAGACTGCAACAAATTTTTCCCAAAAACATTCTCACAGTATGTTACAATTCATAGTGCTTTTGCGGTAGTAAGAAACTGTGATGTTTGTGGATTCAGAGATACATATTTATAAGCCCTGCATCCAAAATCACATAATAGGCTTTTATAGTTGTTACTTTAATGCATTTGTTTTGAAATTTAGTACATGACCATTGAAAAAGCATGTTCTGTATAGTATAAATGTAGCCTGGTTAAAACCAGACCATTCTCAGTAGTAACTGAGTTATGGTCTGGCAAAGCTTCATTAATAACTCATTTCCAAATGGGCATCACCAACGGACGTCGCTCAAATGCCTCTGGGCGCAATTGGATAGACCTAAAACCAATCAGAGCGATCGTCATCGTGTAAAGCCATATGCTGCGTCCCAATTCGCCTAAGTTACACAACGCCATTATCCTGGTAAACCAGAGTTCTCGCGAGAGCACAAGTTGAATTTGCTCAGCGAGTTACTCTGGTGTCGAGTAACAATGCTCATTAAATATGCCCCTCGATCTGAGCTGCACCAATCACATCGGGTTATCTGATATAGGCGGGCCAGAGGCGAGCTAAACAGATGACGACAGCGCTGTGACGTCGAAGTCATTAATAAACATTGCAAGATGCCTATGGATGAACACCAGTTGTTTAAAACGGCTTTGGCCGCTACAATGAACGAGTTAGACTTGGCTTTTTATCTAAAACAGGAACAGAAGACGCCGCTCGAATCGTTCCTTTGCAAGAAGGACGTTTTTGCTGTTTTGCCGACCAGATACGGTAAAAGTATAATCTACCAGTTAGCTCCGCTGGTAGCTAAGCGTATGGGGCTTATTGTTGTGATTGGTCGTAGTGTTATCCAATTGCGTGCAGTGAGATTTTCAAATGCATGCTTGGTGCCGCCCCTCGAGCTGGCCGATTTTCATTAGTCGACGCCAGACCATTAATCTTTTAGATTTAGGTCTGGATTTCCAGGCTACTACGCCATAAAAGTATGTACTCTTTTTGTGAAGAAAAGGTATTTACTTTTGAATATGTAGCAAAAAAGTAGGCAAGCTTTGGGACATACTACTTCGTCATCTTTATCGGACGGATCTGTCGCGTGCATCCTGTCACGTAAACTGCCCTGTCAATCATCTTGTCACAGTTAAAATTCTCTATTAAATCTAATTTAATTTCCTACCGTTTCGGAGAGAAATGTAGTAGCACGTTCATCTGCCAGTGGGTCTTTCATGGAGACTGTCCTCATGTGTTTGCAATTTGAATATAATAATGCATTTAAAAGTTGGTGCGCTTCACCAACGGACGTCGCTCAAATGCCTCTGGGCGCAATTGGATAGACCTAAAACCAATCAGAGCGATCGTCATTGTGTAAAGCCCGCCCCAACGTTTCTGATTGGTGCTGCGATTTCGACGGATTAGAAATGGGCTTGAATGAGCTCTTTGCCAGACTACTTGCAGAGCAAATCTAAATTTGTCGGAAGTTGTCTGGGTTTTCCCAGGCTAGTATAAATGTGTAGTATGAATGAAATTACATACTACATCCACCATGTTGTCACTGTCATGTAACCTACACGCTTCACTGCCATTCACTACTCTTCTCCCGTGGCCTCATGTGACAGTTAAGTGCACTTCAGAGTCTTGGCACTAGTAATAGGTCATCCGGGTACTTTTTGCCTACTGTTTTTCGAATACTATGTATTCGGACATACTACTGTGGTCATACTGTTTTATATACTATATAGTAGGGATGTATATGATTTCACATGCTGGAATAGTGTTTTTATAGAGGTTATATAGTGATATAATAATATTCACGATGACATCAAAAAGATTTTTGATTTACATTGGCGTAATGCTTTTTATATTGTACAAACTGTATACTCTATCCCCTTACACTAAACTTACCCATGACAGAACACTGTTTGCATTTTTTGAATAATAAAAAAAAGTTTAGAATTGTTTTAAGCCATTTTATGAAGACACAGAAAGTGTTTGTATTGTAATACACGTCACACACATTATGTCCTTATAAAACACACACACACACACACACACACACACACACACACACACACACACACACACACACACACACACACACACACACACCAACACAGCTCTAGCCTTAAACTTTATGTTTAATTAGGCTGAAGATTTTTTTATATATACATGCAAGTAATTGTCAGAAATGTGCATATAAGACTAGGTCGGATACATCTTGTTTACACTCTGTATTAATTTATTCCTTGCAGCATGGACAAAGTGCTACTTGCAGTATTTATCATGTAACTTAATAATGTGAAATGCTGTGACCTTAGAGATATTTTTGTGCTATGGTCAGAAACATTTCTGTGACATTTGATATTTCCTTGAAAACCACGTTGCACTCCAACCAGTCTTATCTACAAAATTCCCTCTGTTCCTCAGATCTGTGAGGCAGTGCACACAACATTTTAGCCGGGGCTCCCCTTTGGCAGATTATGGAGTTGATAAACCGATGAAGGCCCCAAATACTCTGCGCAATCCAAATCTCAGACCACTTTCAATGAGTAGCTAGTGAAAAGTCGAGGGCATTTCTGCTGTAGAAGACAAAAATCTGCAGAGGGCTAGAAGCAAAGTATTTTAATCCTTAAACTACATTTACTGTATATAGATACTTGTCCCTCACCTGAACCCAATAAACATCATAGAAAATATACATTTTAGAGTCATTTCATGTTATGCTATAAGTATTGTTCTGTATGTATGTGAATACGCACACATACTTTCACGTATCTAATAAAGGGTGCAATATTTCCATTAGCAGGGCAATTTAGTATCCACTCCTCAGCACAGAAAAAAGTATCAATTATACAAAATGCACCATTTAACGGTTCACTCCGAGGAGCATTCCAGGCAATTTTTTGGATGGATTTCATTCTCTTCTCCTTTTTCTCCCTCTCTCTCTCTCACACTCTCCTAGCCTATCGCATAAATGCCCACCGAACCCTGCTGTGCTCCATTTTCAAAATCATTTATCTTTCATGCACACTTTCAACTTCTGTCAATCTTCTCGAAAGCAACATTTTCCTTCCAGTGTAAACTAAATACACTCCTTCTCCAACTAATTTGTGTCTACTCCATTCTTAAGCTTTCAATTTTCTACTTGACTGCAGTAAAGTTATTTCTTTTTTGTGCTCTTTTGGCTTGTGCTCATATTGCAATCAGCTTTTCTTGAGATCCTTCTGAAATCTTCATTAGGACTGCATTTCACATGTAGTGGAACATGAAATTTTGAACAGGTGATATAAAGAACTTATTTAGTTTCTGACTGAATGCTGGAAATACTATAGACGTAAATAGTGAGTACTAATAAGGAGCATAGTTATTTTTATATAGGTCCTTTTAGGACCAAAAGGTTGATCCAGGACTTTCCTCATTGGTCAAATCAGTTAAGCTTGGCGACAACAAAAACTAATGGATTGCACTTTTCTCCAGGCAATGTTTTTGACTAATATGAGAAAAGGCTCCATTAAAATGTAGAGATTTTGCACAGAATTATAACAGGTCAATGGTAAGCCATTTAAAATAATCAACACATCCGCTATTTAAAATAATATCCACAATTACAGTGCTGTCAAGAGCGAAAATGAAAGAGAAAGTGCTTTGAAAGCTCTTTTCTAAATGCAATTTACCGTTATCGGCAACCTTAAATAGAATCCCATTTGAACATTTGAGCTAAAAAAGGCCTGTCTGTTCCTTGTGGGTGATGCTCTTTCTTTGCACAAACTGTAATTTGTTCTCTTCAGCGACACTGTAAAAAAACGTCTCAAAAGGCGGATACTTGAGTGATGTGCGTACAAGGACGAGAAACAAGCCATTACTGGCCTGCTCTGCACCCGGCAGGTCAGCATATAAAAGGTGAATACTATCCTACAGTACTATGGCAGAGCCAAAGAGAGTCAAAACATTGTAGAGCCACGTGAATGCAAGCATGTGGAATTAATGTGGAAAAATATATATTCAAAAGTGTGAGTGCATGAGTGAGAGAGACACTATGATGGAGGGAAAGAGAGATAGGGAGTGTGTTTTGGTTGTCCATTCATGCTTCAGTAAACAGCAAGACATTTCTGTCTCACTGGCTGCCAGTGTGTTTGTATTACGTAACCCACCACAATGGCAGGGGACTGAAGTGGCACTACTAAGCTCTGAATCTAACATCCAACAAGAAAACGGACCATTTATGGCCCCTAACTACAGTACATCTTATAACCTGTTTCACAACTACTGCAATCGGTAATATAACATATTTAACATTGTTTTTAGCATACTCAGAATTCTGACACTCTCAAACACAATGTTCTTGATTCAATAAAAGTTAACTTCAATTGGCAACATTTGCTTGATTGCCACAGACAAAACATTCCAACTCGTTCTTCAAAAAAAAAAAAAAAAAAAAAAAAAAAGTAAGGCTTTAAAGGCCAAAATGTGAAGATCATATCAGGACTCACATTACTTCCTCTGTAAAAATATTGTAGCGTGTTCAAAATGCTGTTCTGTTACAAATAAGGATGCATTTAATGTTAATGTTCTACATTATTCATTTTATGTAAGTCAATGAGTCAAAAAGAGACTCCACCCCTTGGGGAGTTATGGGGGAACCGAAGAGATAGGAGGAGGAGAGAGCGCCTCGCTGGTTCAAGTGCGGTTCTCTTAGGCCACATTTACACATAGCCGGGTATTTAGAGAAACGAATATTTCTCCCCCTCCGTTTTCAAAAATAACATCGTGCACACAATATCGTTTTCAAAAAAAGTTGTCGTTTACATCAACCCGCATAAATACAAAGGGGCGGCAGTGTAAGGAGAAGGATAAAGCCATGCAAGCCAATCAGAATCCTCAAAATCGACAACGACGAATAGCACGAGCGACTTCCTGTTCCTTTCAAAACAATAGACATGGCGCGAGGTTCGTTCGTGTGGACAGACAGCGAAGCAAATGCAAACAGGCCAAAAGCGTTTTCACAAAAGTAAAAATGAGTACCACTTTAACAGCATCCATGATCAAATAGTAGCCAAACAAACTCATAGACAGTATGGAACAAACTCTAAACATAGGGCGCTCACATGACGTAAGCATTTTCTGGCGCATAATGTGACGTTTGAGAACCTAAAACCCCGTTTCTCCCAGTTGACACGGCAACACATAACCGGCGTTTTCAGAAATCTCCACTTTGGCCGGAGTTTTTAGAAATAATCGTTTTCTGGGATAAAAACGGCGTTTTCGTGTAAATGACAGGCCAAAACGCAGGGAAATATCTGCGTTTTCCCATCGTGTAAACGGGGCCTTATAAGTCGGGTGTGTACGCCGTGGGCTGTGGCCGACAACAGCCTCTAATAAACACCCTTTGTTATCAAAAACGTCTTGTCCTTGCCTGAGAACGCATTATTTAACGTGTGAAGTTGACATTTTTCTGGAATTCACACACCTATTGTCTGGTAAAGCCATAGCAGTCAGCATCGTTTAAACTCTTACTTGCTGGTTTTTGTTGACAGACACCATGAACCTAAGCAGACCACAGTGCGGAGACGAGTTTGTGATTCAAGATAACGGTCTGACAGACTATCTGCTCAGCTGCATGTAAACAACGAAGTAACTGAATCTGATACTCTTGCTCTGTATAAAAACCTAGTGAGCTGACTCATTGTCTCCTGTCGACATAAGCAGCTGCCTTCTAATGCAGTATTTTAACCATCATAAAATAATTTGGAAGACAAGAGTTATTTGCACACGAGAAACTCAGATTGTTTCAATAGCGAAAAATTTAACAGGTTCAGTCATGTTCAAAACATACTCTGGAAAGATGCAGATGTTTTGTGGGTGTAATGTTTTTGTTGGCTGTGATACTTTCTTTGGAGGAAGAAACATCCCCATCCTAAACAGGTGCAGTAATTGGATTCATTCACGCAGATTAATACATATTCAAATTAAGATGTACAGATTCAAGATTATTTGTTGATAATGTTCCCTACTTGTTTTCATTTTATTTTTTTATATATAGGTTACCTAAAACAGAAAGTGTTTTTACATTAGCAATGTAATTAATGTTCTGTTTATTAAAACCAAGAATAAATCTCATCAAGTTAGTGTTTTAAGCATTTGTACATTTATTCCAAAATAATAACTAAAAGCAGTAAATATTTAAACATTATATTTTATTTGTGAACTGATGTTACTTATTTTCAGATCATCAATCATGCTCGGTAAACACAGGTCACAGACATGAAGATGTAACCAAGCTGTTTCACCAAGCTGATTGTTCCCTAAACCCCCCACAGTCATCATGTTTTCAGGCCATTTCAAGTTTGATTTTGATGTGACAAAGCGGTGATATCTAAGTGGCTGAGCTTTTTACTTTCTTTTTAATAAGTCTTTCCATTAACTCCATCCTTTTTGTTCATTCAGATTGATTCGCGAACGCGGAACGCGCATAAAAACAAGAGGTGGGATTTATTGCATGAACCATTCATAACAATTAATATCCAATCATAGTGTGATGGAGGCATTGCCTCCTCTCACGTGACTTTCCCCCATTCATTCTCAATAAAATTGAGCTGAGCTTTTTACTTTCTTTTTAATAAGTCTTTCCATTAACTCCATCCTTTTTGTTCATTCAGATTGATTCGCGAACGCGGAACGCGCATAAAAACAAGAGGCGGGATTTATTGCATGAACCATTCATAACAATTAATATCCAATCATAGTGTGATGGAGGCATTGCCTCCTCTCACGTGACTTTCCCCCATTCATTCTCAATAAAATTCACCCCCCCCCCCCCACCCACCACCCACCAACCACCCACCACCCACCAAACCCACTAAACCCACTAAACCCACTGCACACTTTAGGGGGTCTATTAAAACTCAATGGGCTCAGGGGAGGCATGCTGTAACTTTACCTGCTGGTGTCGATGTTGGACATTATTCCTTTAGAAAAATGAGTGATTTATACATTTATACATATTATGGATTATTTTCTCACCCAATGCTTCCTTGGAGGAAATGCCCCTGATTCAGATATAAAATGATGAAATGCCCCTGATTCCCTTGTTCATATATAAAATATGCGTACTTGCTGTGCTATCCGAGGAGAGAGCTCCGAGCTCAGAAATTTGGCCCGAACCCAGCGTGGAATAATTGAGAGTGAGGAGTTGGGGTGGAGGAGGGATGCTGGAAAAACTGTCGTGGAACAGAGGTAAGTCAGCTCTATACTTATATAAGTCTCCTCTCGCACTGATTAGGTAGATTTGTCATATTAAAATGGTTTCAGTCCTCAGTCACTTTCATTATAGGGAAAAGCCTTTTTAATCAGAGTCCAGGATCTTGTTAAAAATTCTCCTTGTATGTTCCACAGCATAAAGAAAGTCAAACAGGTTTGGAATGACATGAGGGTGAGTGAATAAATTTAACATTTTGAGTGGACTAAAGATAAAGATATTCCTCTTCTTTAAGCGCAGATATCACAAGGACTTCCGGAGAGTTCCCACAATTTGATAGCAAAATCGAATTCCCTGCACTCAGTGTCTGATCTGGTGTGCCAGTTTGATCTGATTGATTTCATCATGTTGTTAAGGGAATTAGAGGAGACTGGAAGGGCTGAAGGTAATGTTCTCTTCAGCTGGATTAATTCTGCAGTTAATACGTGTTGCCTTGGCTTTATGTATCGCTGCATGTAGGGCCGCCTGCAATTAGCCTGGCTTCAGTAAAAGCGAATATTGCATTATTCATGGGTTTTATTTCAGACAGCCTCACATTCAGAGTCCATCTTACACTGGCATGCCCATGCAGTGACAAGGGAAGTTCACGCATTAATCTTGCGTCGGCCTCGCAATGAGGTTTAAGGGCTGTAGGGAATACAGCTGTTCGGCGATGGATGCAAAGTCTGTCGTCCCCGACGGGAAGCTGTTAGAATCCCAATGAAGACCACCAAGCTTTTTAAATGTAACGTAGCAGTCTATCACCTCAGCACTCCTTTCCAATTCAATTACGTAGCTAAGAATGTGTCGGTTACTTAGCAGTCATGTTAAGAGTGTGTTGCAATTGAGGATTTGATTGCTTAATTAAAAGTGATGGCCTTGTTTAGGAGATGCAGAGCCGTTTTCTTTAAACTTCCATTGTGTGCCATAACTCACATAATTAGGACACAGAAAATAACTATCTCAACATCTCAAAGCTGTGAATGATGTTATTTTTATAGCCTTCTTGAAAACTTTAATTGGTCTTCACACCACAAAACAAGATGTCTCTTCTGCATGTGATAGTCTGAAAATATTTCCTCTGCTGACCAGTTTACATCAGATTTTTCTCAAATTTCAACATAACCATCTCTTAATGGTGTGTGATTCCATTACAGGCCATTGAGTGCTGATAAAGAGGGTCTTATCAGCTCTTTTTTGCACACAAAGACTTGGGTTGCATCCTCCCACTCAGAGACGAAACCGTGGTGAAAATGGAGGCATGTTTGCAGCACTCATGTTACAATGGCAAAGCAGAAAATAAAGTCAGTCTAAGTCAGCACAGTGTCTTGGAGGAGATTCAGGACAAGTGATGTTGTGCAGAAAGACATCTAACCACTCGCAGAGGAAGCAAGGCAACGGCTATACTTATAAATACTTCATACTTCAATGTCAGTCTGTATTAAATCTGTTTATGCAATTTTATCTTATGCATATGTAAACAGGGTCATACCAAGGAGGTCTATAATACCTGGAAAAGCTATCCGTTACATTTTCATTCATTGTTATGCAGCAGTTGACACTGGTGTACTTTTTTACTTTAAATTCACACATCATATGTATCAGCATCAAATGCAAAGTACACTATAGCATACTTATTACAGAAATCATATATTTTAAAATAATATATTATAAGTATTAAATAATATAAGTTCAAACTGAATGAAATGTTTTGGGCGCTTAACTGCATGTTAATTGCAATTGAAATGAAAATGTATATTAGTTTACATGTATATTAAATGCAATTAGTTGGACTTAAAGGGACAGTTCACCCAAAAATCATTTACTCACTCAAGTTTGTCCAAACCTGTATGAATATCTTTCTTCTGTTGAACACGCACACACAAAACAATATTTTGAATAATGTTGGTAACTAAATAGTTGATGGGCCCCATTGACTTCCATGGTATTTTTTTAAGTAAATGGGGCCCATCAACTGTTTGGTTACCCATATTCTTCAGAATATCTTCTTTTGTGTTCAGCAGAAGAATCAAATTCATACAGGTTTGGAACAACTTGAGGGTGAGTAAATTATGACAGAATTCACATTCACATTTTTGGGTGAACTATCCCTTTAACAGTGCCTAGTTAAGTGTACCCCCTTAAGTAGGACTTAAGTACATATTTATATGTAATTTTATTATTCCATCAATTTTCATTCCTCATACTGTAGCTGTTGACATTGTTTAAGCCTTGGAAATATATGTCCGTAAGTGCTATGTTTTTAGCACTTTAGTAAATAGTGAGTTTAAGTGTTTTTAGATTGAGATTATTGCTGTATTTTTGTTGTAAGCACACTCAATTCGCGTTATTGATAACGTGCCATCTGCTAGTGGTATAACACATGTTAATATCACTTCTATTTGTATATGCATCTCATTTGAATATAATTTCTTGATATGAACTGAAACTGGATATGTGTATGTATCTGCATGTGCACATAATATTCATATATATTTTCTCTTCTTGTTTGTAGTTTTACAAAGAATATTGAGAAGAGCATCACCAGTAAAATCACAAGTTATGAAGACTGCTTTCTGGAGTTCATTTCTGATGTTGTAAACTATCTGTTAAGCCTTTGCTTAAGCTACACAATTGGTCAGAACAGAATATATAAAATATATCAAGAGCCGAGGGACTCTTGTGAGAATCTTCACGGGTTTATTTTGCTGAATCCTCACTTTGACTCTTCATTGGTTCCCCTGAAGAATCTGCAGTCTGCTTTAAAGTGGGCAAATTCCAAATGAATTGACAGTCATTTATAAAATCAGATTCTTCTCTTTATTGCTCTTTTTTTCATTGAGTGCTGATGTAGAGTTAATCAGTGTTTCCGGGACACACTGTCTGCCCCTCTCTGCTTATTTTATCGACTGGAGTGTAGTGTGGCATACTGGGTCAATGACCCTCCACACGGCTTGTTTTTAGTCACCTGAGAGGAAGGAGGACAGTTTTCCCTTGTGAAGATGATGTACATTTTAGCATGCATTTAAAAAGAGTACTTATTACAGAAAGAAATATACTTAAATGTGAACTGAATGCAATGCTTTCGGACACTAAACTGCATGTTATTTGCAATTAAATTAAAATGAACAGTATTAGCTTAAATTCATATTAAGTGCAGTTATATTAACTTAAATGTGCTTTGTTGAAGCTCAATGTGTACCTATCAAGGAGAAAATTAGCCAATTCAGTATTAGCTTTAAAGTCTTTCTGGGCTTTATGCTGTCTCCATCTCTCACACACATCTTCAATATTTATCTGCATTTTAATATGCCTCTGGTAGAGCTTTTAAGATGGATGCCGGGGCTTTTTAGGTTGGGTTGAATCTGCAATCTCTGACCACAGTTCATTTGGCCTCCTTGGCTGCAATACGATGTGTTTCCTACCAACTGGCAATCCGGGGTGTACTATTGGTTAAATTGGCAGTGGGTGGGTTCACACAGACCAAAACAAAAACAGACATTCTGACCCGGAATACACAATTCAAAGTAGAATAACTGGCTGTAGCATTGCTTTTTGGGGAAACAAGTATTTGAACTTAGCGGGCCCTATCAGGCGCGACGCAAGTGTTTTTTGCTAGTTTCAGCCCAACGCAGTTATCATTTTCACGTCCTGCGCCACGTTGTTTAAATAGCAAATGCATTTGCGCCCATTTGTGTGCCAATGGCCGTGCTGGTCTGAAAACGAGGTGTTCAGGCACATTGTTGGCGCGTTGCTATTTTGAGGCAACTGAAATAGGCCGCGCCATTGACCAACTGAAACCTGGTCAATGGCGTATTATTATTATTTTTTTGTTATTTAAAGCGTAACTCTCGCCAAAATGCAACCTAGGGTATTTTTGTTACTCTAACCGAGGCAAACTTTCATTTAAAAGCATAATTAAAATGGAAACACCACTTTTAAATTTGACCGTATTTTCGTTTTCGGTCAAATTGCCTTTTGAATGGGAGTGCTAGGGGCACGACTATGATAGCATCAAAATCGCTATTTTTAAAACACTAAGAAGGCTCGACACAACATGAAACTTTGCTCAAAGTATCACCAGGGGCTCTACACATGAACTTGAGCATTGAGAACATTGTTTGTGTACACAGAGTATACTAAAAAGAAAGATTTTGAACAACTCACTGCAGCTGTTGTTGTTTCCGTCCGCCGGGCATTTTGTCAGTCAAAAATAGTCGTCGAATAGTCGAAATAGTCGAGAGTTACGCTTTAAAGAGTGCGTTAGTAATGTGTGCCTATAGGCGGGTCCACATTGCGCGTACACTTTGTCCCGTAGATGGTCTGCTTACGCACTTTAACCTCACACACAAACAGATCCGTTTCCTCGCCAGAGAATCGTTCAGTTCTGGCTTTTAAAGGGAATGGGAGATGAGACTCTGATTGGTTTATTGCAAGTTACGGCCAAAACATACCCATTACTCATTAAGAGAATAGGGACAACCCTTTTAGACCATGCGCTGGGTGCGCCGACCATTTTTCCCGTCGTTAAACTAGCAAAACTAGCATTCAGACACGCCCTAAGTGCACTTGCGCCGTGCGCTTTAGATCATGCACTTAGATCGTTAAAATAGGGCCTAGCATGTTTCCTAAATCTCTGCAAACATAATAATGTATTTTTATGCTTTTGTACATACAGCACCTTTAAGATGAAGTATACTAACAAGTGCAAATTAAGTTAAATACATCCTCTATTGTTTTTTATATTCCTTCAGGGTCTGAGAAATGAACATATAAAGTAGTACTGATGTTGATCTAAACACAGCAAATGTAATTTGAGCATAAACGCAAATCTGTTTGCAAATTTATGTTAATGCAATATATGCTAATATCATACTGATGGGAATTAGCCATTCAGACAGTAACTATGGGCAACATGAGGTCATTCACACCAATGACCATTTTCACAACCTAAGTCAAATAACCGAGATGTAAGAATAGAGTGGGCTAAATGTAGCAGATGACAGCCATGAAACATCTGTCCATGTTGAGGCGCTAGGACACTGAGGGAGGCTAGCACCATGCACATTCCCTGTCAACATCACCTTCCTGTTGACACCCATTATACTGGTGTTAATGAGAAACTGGTGACTCTGGGATCTCTTGACCCTGTCACCACTCCTGACAATGATATGGAGTATAACCACCCCATCGCTTGCCCACCGCGGTTTCTTACTGGATGCCTGTTTTCCCAAGGGAAATTCACGATAAACAGAGAGTTACTGTTGAACTTTTCCATCTTTCTTTCTTTCTTTCTTTCTTTCTTTCTTTCTTTCTTTCTTTCTTTCTTTCTTTCTTTCTTTCTTTCTTTCTTTCTTTCTTTCTTTCTTTCTTTCTTTGATTTTGCCAATTATGAGTGAATTTGAAAGCATCTGTGCAATACTAAAGCAGGTTTGTCTTTTGACATTTCAGTCTGTGATGTACCTATACCACCTTCCAGAAACCATCACAAGTATAATGGGATGATCTGATGGAAATCTATAAAAGAAAACACTGGGGGGAAAAAACAAGACGTTTTCTTTCCCAGAAGGCAGGGTAGAAAAACAAATGATTCACAAGTGAGAGAAAAACAGGGGCTGATGAAAACATGACTGAATTACTCTGTAATACACTCAATTACTCATAATTGAACTTTGTTTTACTTATTGACAGACTGTGTACGACCAAAAGTAACTATGACCTACAAAATCAACATGCTGCTTTTTGACAATGACCCCGTTTTTCAGAAGTAGCCCCAAAATATCTGAACTCTTAAACCATATCTAAAAAAACTATTGCATTAGATACAAAATATCAAACCAAACCATTAGATTTAACTTTCCTATCCTAATACTTCATCAGTTGCATACATAATCTGATTGTTTGTAATGCAGATAAACTCAAGATAAAGACACATTCACATGTATTGATCTTGTTTTTAACAGACAAAACATGAAATTAACATTGGTGATTTATTGGTGACACTGCTGCTTCAATGTATATGTAATGAGTGATTATAATCAAGGTATTAATCAATATTTTTCCTTCTAAATATCACATGAGTTGAATGACTTCTCTAGGCTTATGAGCTTTTACTTTGTTATATAAGTTACCAGAGTGATCACTGAAATGTTCTTTTCATGTATTCTTTAATGACTGTATTAAATATCTGAGAGGTGACTGAGGGTCTGGCCCAATGCAAGGAATGCAGTAACAGTGCTTGTTTATTTAGCCTGGCTTCAGAAATTAAATGTGGACTCGTTTTATTTGAGAAAGGTCTTCAACGTGTTAAAATATATCTGTTCTTCTAGGGTACCCTGACGACTATAAGTCAGAGGTGTCATTGAAATCTATAGTTTAAGGGACCATTTCTTTCTTAAAGGGATACTCCACTTTTTTTGGAAATAGGCTCATTTTACAACTCCCCCAGAGTTAAACAGTTGAGTTTTACCGTTTTCGAATCCATTCAGCCGATCTCCGGGTCTGACGGTAGACTTGTAGTCAAGACCGCCTAAACCGAGACCAAGACACTACCAAGACCAGAGGGTATCGAGACCAAGACAGACCAAGTCAAGACCAAGACCAAGTCGAGACCAAGACCGAGACCAAGTCGAGACCGGAGGAAAAAAAAAAAAAAACAGACTAGTGTTGAAGCTAAGCTATAACTTGTATGAATTCAAGAACAGCAGCATACTAGGGTTCAGCCGCAGTTTACATTCAATATTAGACGGTATTACTTAAACTACACAGGCAGAACAATACAGAGACAGACCATGTCATGTGTGTGACTGTGAGCTCACTGTAAATGTTTTTGCAGACTGGGTGAGATCAACTATGTGTAGCAATTGCATGACGGCTGTTACTGCACTATTAGAGGATTGAGACTCCCTTAACTTTTGTGTACTGTTGAGGACTGACATGACTGGTACTGACTGGTTCATCTGACAAAACATCAAACACCTCCAACACCATCTTGCTCCTCCAACAACTGTCTAAAGAATGTGAAATATGTAACCAATTGAAATTATACTTAATGTGTAGATGAAATCATACAATTATAATCATACAATAAACAATTATAAACTTGGATTAGGCCTAATGTTTAGTCAACACAACGGAGATATGCAGATGATATTTAAAAGACCATTTATTTAGTCTAACACCATCTTAAATACAATACTGTAATCAAACAACACACACACACACACACACACACGTCTGGTGCACTATCTTTGTGAGGACTCTCCATAGACATAATGGTTTTTATACTGTACAAACTGTATATTCTATCCCCTTACACTGCCCCTATCCCTAAACCTACCCATCACAGGAGACATTCTGCATTTTTACATTTTCAAAAAAACTAATTCTGTAAGATTGATAAGCTTTTGTACCCATGGGGACCTCAATTTAGGTCCCCACGGTGACACGAGTCCCCATGAGTCTGTGTGCATTCAGGTTTAAGTCCCCACCGGGGTAGAAAAACATGTCCACACATACACACACACACACACACACACACACACACACACACACACACACACACACACACACACACACACACACACACACACACACACACACACACACACACACACACACACACACACACACACAGAGAAAGATATCAAAGACACAAAGCCCCTTTTGTCTAGGGACTACGGATGTAAATTAGCCCTGTGGCTATAATTTGGCATGTTTACGTCTGTTTTTGTTGTTTCAATGCAGATGTTAATTAATGTGCATTGTCCCTATCAAAAAAAAAAAAAAAAAAAAAAAAAAACATCTAAGCAAATGCCTGCCGATTTCGGAGTCTCCAAATGAATCCATTCTGCAACTTTTAAATACATAATAAAATGTGTAAAAACGAAAATTATAGGCTTAAGTGCAGGATCCGAAAGTTGGCCGTTTTGTCGCTATGGTTACACACACACACCCAAAATCTCCTGAATGAAGTTAAAACCCATCATGTCACTGATATGTGTTTTTTAAATCAAGTGATCAAAGTGCTCGTTGCCGCTGCGATCAGTGGCGCGGATACAGTGTTTTCTGGTGTGGCTCGCGCACACGCTGCACTGTCTTCACTCGGACGCGCGCTTCAATCCGTTCCGTTGCGGATAATAATGTTGCATTATCGAACGTTGTGTCTTCGTGGATATTGTAGTATTGTATTGCTAAATCCCCCGACCACTATGTCGGTCTGAGACAGCGAGACCTAGACAAGACCGAGAGGTCCGAGACCAAGACAAGACCAAGACCAAAGACCGTCAAGGCCATGACAAGACCGAGACCACGTAAAAGTGGTCTCCAGACCGGTCTCGAGACCAAGACCGGTCTCGAGACATACATCATCTGACGGTACCACTTTTAGCATAGCTTAGCATAGATCATTGAATCGGACAGGCAATTAGCATATCTCTCAAAAAAATGACCAAAGAGTTTAGATATTTTTCCTATTTAAAACTTGACTCTTCTGTAGTTACATCGTGTACTAAGACCGATGGAAAATGTAAAGTTGCGATTTTCTAGGCTGATATGGCTAGGAACTATACTCTCATTCCTGCGTAATAATCAAGAAACTTTGCTGCCATACCATGGCTCCAGCAGGCGTAATGATATGACGCAGCGCCTGAAATAGCGTTTATATACTGTCAATGGAAAATAGGTCTAATAGGTTAGACAAACTTAGTCCCGGTCACGTTGGAAGTTACCCAGCTGGGGACTATATTTTTAAGCGCTGCGTCATATCATTACGCCTGCTGGACTCATGGTACGGCAGCAAAGTTTCTTGATTATTACGCAGGAATGAGAGTATAGTTCCTAGCCATATCAGCCTAGAAAATCGCAACTTTTCATTTTCCGTCGGTCTTAGTACACGATGTAACTACAGAAGAGTCAAGTTTTAAATAGGAAAAATATTGAAACTCTTTGGTCATTTTTTTTAGAGATATGCTAATGGTCCTGTCCGATTCAATGATCTATGCTAAGCTATGCTAAAAGTGGTACCGCCAGACCCGGAGTTCGGCTGAATGGATTCGAAAACAGTAAGACTCAACCGTTTAACTCTGGGGGAGTTGTAAAATGAGCCTATTTCCAAAAAAAGTGGAGTATCCCTTTAAAGCCTTACTTTCCAGTTTAAAAGTGTCCTCTCCTTGAGAGAAAGAACGTATTATCTTGATGTTTTGAGAAGACTCTCCTGTTTATAGTTAGAGCCTGGCCAAATCCAACCTTGAAAAAGCTGTGTGTCGGTGTGTGTGTTAGTCTTCTTGGTTACAGGTTAAGGAACCACTGTCATTATTGGAGATTAACTGAGTTATTGTTCTGGACATGCTGGCGCCCGGCAACACAAATCTGCGACTTGGAAGGTCATGACGTGCCTAACTTCAGGGTCCGAGTGTCAGCCTCATAATAGATGGATATGCTTCAGTCTATCTGTATGTGCGGAAAATGACTATGTTTATCTATTTCTTAGCCAATGAGAAACATTCAACCTGAAGCAAGGACGTAGATTAGACCTTGGTATAGGCTATAATTGCTCTGATCTTTGTAACTGTAATGGAGCGGCCTACGAACTCCTTGTGAGTCTTGAAGCTTACTTCTGCTGATGAAACTGCAAATTATCTTCAGTAAAACTTTTCTTTCATTTATTATAACTATGACTCTTGTCTTAAATTGACTGCACTTCTAACTCCTGGTCTTAATCATATCTGGTCTCTGGGTCTTTAACTGTAAATCCCCTAACACAAGTAATTTCACATAAAGTAATTTTTTACAACTGAAATCTGAACACACACACACACACACACACACACACACACACACACACACACACACACACACACTATAATTCAGAGAAATGGTTCTGTCTTCAGCTAGTCTAAAAAAATGTTCTAAATAATGTAAAGAAGTTCAAAACGTGGCATTAGTGCTGAGGCAGCATAAAAGTAAGGAAGGTAACAGTTTGTCAAATGTTTCTGCAGAAGCATTCAGCTGTATAACACTGTTTCCAGACAGAAGGGGACAAGGTAAAGAGAAAACAACTTATGATTTATTTGTTTATTTCCTCTGTTGTTTACAATTTGGTGTAGTATCATATAAACTATAATACTGTTGTTCTGATCTTCGAGCTAACTCATGGGTAAAAGTAAAGAGTAGAGCCCTTTTCATTTCACAGGTGAAGGCAACAGGATCCATTTATTTATATATATTTGGGCTGAGTTTCCCCAAAGCACTATTGTGCAGAGAGCATCTCTCATAAGGACATGTTTCTTTAGATCATATTTTATCTTCCTGTTAAACAGAGGCCATGGCCATCATTGGGGATTTCTTCAAAGGGGTGTTCAGTTATACATACAACTGTGGACAGTGGAAAATATGCCTTTTTCTATTCGGATCAAACCTGATATCCATATAACAGATATGCCTTATTTAACTCATAAAACTATTTCAGTCATGATTACTCTCAGGATAGTTTCAACGGACATGGCAATGTAAATGTATTTGGTCTGGACATTATTTATTACTTATCAGAGCACGAAATGTTGAAACCAGAGATTTGCCGTGAAGTCAGTTAAGAATGTTTATGTTTTTCACATAAAACCAAGTAATCCACACATGAAGTCGACAGATGCACGGGTGTCTTGGATGAAGCCCATATGCATTTAGTATGCAGACGTGCAGTTACTCTAACTGCAGAATGAGATTTACTGAGGAAATGAACCAAATATCCCCCTCAAATTTTCTGACAATGAAGCATACTGATAAATTAATCGAAATTGGATCTAGTGATATTGAAATCTGCTCAAACACACACGCTTTATTCGGACAGTCTTTTTATTTAATGGGGAAATGTCACAGAATCATTGAAGTATAAAATGAATGAAGGTCAATGTCAAAGAATGATAAACGCTTGCGTTTTTTCTAAATTACTGACTGATTTCAGGAACAAAACGAATGAAGCTCCATTACCTAGCCACTCTTGACACCTATCTGAACTATATTTGCATAACTTTTTTATTTTAATATACTTATAATTTGCCAAAAATGGGTTTGTATGTGTCCGTCAGTTCAGTAAAGTTTGACAGACTTTAAACCTTGATGGACAAAATAGCACATGGAAAAAAGACTTCCCAGGGCAGCGATTTGCTTGGCTATTTGGGCTGTCATAAATTTGTTGTAAAGTCTATTCTTAACAGTACAACCGTTTGTTGACCATAAAACGTTTGGATTTCTGACTCATGTAGTGAGTGCAGTGTGGCCATGCGATTTGAACTTGAATTCACACATTGTGCATTTTCATTCATAAAGTTAACACTTTAGTCAAATTGGTTTCACAGCCTCACCGCTGCACTAAAATGTTAAAAATGTTAGTCTCTATACATGTTCTTGCTGGACAACCAGTCAAACAAATCTTAATTTTCATTTTATCAGGTAGAATTTGTTATTTATTTTTATGTCATTATTCATGCCTTTTGAATAAGGTTGGCTTTTGACAAATCTCTAGTACTGACAGTTGCTGTGGAATCTTTCCATGAATTTCTCTGATGAACTATATTCAGAGAATACAGCTCAGCATATTTATAGACAATAGTTACGAATAATAATTTCATATCAGCTCAGTGTTTAAATTTGATTTAAAAATATTATGACACCATGGCTTTAGTTTTATTAAAACAGCTCTGGGCTGATGAGAATGACCTCTGCTAAGGCTGTCCTTGTCTGATTTTCACATCACAGTCAAGAGATTTGAAAATATATTTAAATCTAGATAATGTGAAGCTAACCTTGCCTCTCCAATCTGCTTTCATTTGTAAAAAGAAACTCTGTGACCTTATAATAAAAAAGCTCCCAATAGACCAGTTAATTCCAAAGTGTTTAGCATGGATATATCTGATCTTTTCAAAGATGCACATGAAGGACAAAAAAACATCCTGTCATTTTATCTAAAATATACACGTGTTCAGAGCTACAAGGTAACTTGCACTATACCAACAACTTTTAAATGTTTCAGATAAGCCTGCCAATTTAACAAGATAATTTAGTGTCATTAAAGCTGCAATCTGCATTTAAGGCCTTTAAGCACATAAGCATTAAAAGACATTAAGTTTTATTTAGCAAGCATATAACCATCTTGATCATAGATGGAAAAGACCATTTACCGACAATACATGCAATTTACCAGTGTATTAAAGGTTTAACAGTTATAGTGCCACCTATGGTATGATCTCCATTTTAAATAATTATTTTAAATAAATTATAAAATGTAAGCACATATGCGTAACATGGTTTACCACGATTTACCATGTTCTAGCATGATTTACAATGAATCTAGCATTATTTACCATAGTTTAACAATGATTTACCATAGTTTACCATGATATACCATATTCTAGTATGATTTACCATGATTTACCCTGTTCTAGCATGGTTTACCATGATTTACTATGTTTCTAGCATGATTTACCAGTTTACCATAATTTACCATGATGTACCACAGTTTATCATGATTTACCATTGTTTAGCTTGATTTACCATGATATGCACGTTATAGTATGATTTACCATAGTTTACCGTGATTCTAGCATCATTTACCATAGTTTACCATGATTTACCATAGTTTACCTCGATTTACCATGTCCTAGCATGATTTACCATGTTCTAGTATGATTTACCATGAATCTAGCATGATTTACCATAGTTTACCATGATTTACCATGTACTAGGATGGTTTACCTTGATTTACCACGTTCTAGTATGATTTACCACTATTTACCATAACGAGTCTAACCCTAACGAGAAATAACGAAAGAGAAACACAGAAACTACAACTGACTTCATCCACAGCCTTAAATGAAATCAACTGAAGATAAAAGAAGACCTTAAATCTCTCAAGATCTCAGCAGAGGATTAAACAACTCCACAAACAGCATTACCAGCTTCACTTATTACTAACCAGTTTGACTTTATTTCTGTCACGCGTCTACAGAAGTTATTGAAAATTAACAGAGGTTTATATGTTGATGATTTAATGTTTCATTAAAGTTACTATGATGGAGATCAGTGTTTGCTGTAGTTGGGCTCTTGACCCTTGAATTTATAATATGCATTTTTCTCTGGCTGCTGTAACTGTGTGTTTATAAAACACACTTGTTGTGGCACAAAAGCCAAAAGAAAATATGACCAGGTGTTGATGGTTGTGTTTTCATGATAAAACTCACAATTTAGTGACTTGATTCACTGAACTTATCCAGAGCCTAATCTCTGTTTAAACAGGTGATCTATTATTAGTTTTGTATTATTAATTATAGTAGAAATGTGATACTGTAAGATCCATTGTTGTGACAATCAGATTTAAAAACCTCTGTGGTATTAATGTGACTCACACAGAGATAAAGAATCAGCATATGAATCTCAACGATGGTGACATTAAAAGTTTCATGTCGCAGTGCATGTTAGGTACCAGCACAGGTACTCACCCAGACTCCCATCATGCATTGTAGCATGCATACTTTTATCACCATTGCTGAGATTTATAATTCTGATTCTTAATGTCTGTGTGAGTCTAAGTGATGCCATAGATGATACCTTTTTGTGCACAAACTGTTTGTTAAATCTTTCAATTTATCTGTTTGCCACAGTTTTATAATGAATAAAACTACACTGTAAAAAAGCCAACTTACTGAAAGTTCTCCAAATAAACATAAAACAGTCAAATGAACTAAGATGTCTTTATTGGAAGTGTTCATGCATCATACTAAGTTGATTCAACAAATTCGTTACTTAAATGATGAAAACGTACAATGTTTTGTTGTTCAAACTAAATCGTTTTAGTTTTCATTGAAGTCCGCGTTTTTTGTTAGCGCGTGCGCAGTTTGAACCCTGAACGCATGCGCAGTTTGAGACTTCATCTACTCGGCGGTTAGGTCTCGAGGTGTTTCTCAATGTCAAGGATACTTCCTTGGCAGGACTGGTCCTTCCAAGTCACTTCCTTCAGAGGCTAGGCGAGGCTCCTCTTTAGCATTCGGAGAACACGTTTTTCAACGGCTCTGGAACAGGCTAGCAAGTGCACGTCATTGCGTCATTACGTCAGTGAAAATGAAAAACAGAGCGTTGCTATGGACGCAGTTCTGTTCACTCAGGCAATATAATCGTTTTTAAATCAATAAACTCCTTTTTAATCATATTGATTCTTTGACTGTCAAGTGTGTTTAAACAGTGCGGATCAATTTGACCCATAACATAATGGATGTAATTTTTTTTTTTTAAACAAATGTTTGGTAACGTAAATATACTTACATTTGAAAGCATATTGCGCCGTTAACGCTCCGACTCCGTTAACGTCCGACATTTAGAATTTTTTTGAAAAAGATATCAAAGCTGCGCGCATAGGATTGTGGGTGATTTGAGAGCGCGAAGAGCGCGAAGGCTACACATATGCATCCTTTCCTGTATATGGGTATTTTTCGAACGAAGGACTCAGTCCTTGGTTGAAATTCCGAGGATCCTGGACATTGGAACAGTCCTTCGACGGATGTCGATGACGTAGCATCCTCGAAATTCTGGCTTCCGAGGATCCTTCCTTGACATTGAGAAACGGCTTCGGTCTGCAGCTGGTGAGATGCATAGACGGGTGAGAAGTCGGTAGCGGAGTGCTGCCTTCAATTCAGCGTTTCTGCAGAATCACTGGTATGTATTAATCATTTTTATAATCGACTGTATGTTATTTGTCATAATGATGTATTGTGTTCTTCCCAAACTTATGGCCTGATGTAATTCACCAGTACTGCCGATTTCGCGCACTTTTGGGTGCTTTTGCCAATGCTGATGTTATCCTGCCTATTCAATCCAGCGTTTCTAAAGAGTCACTGGTATGTATTAACGACACACTGATGGGAATACTGCTCTTTGTGTTGTTTACTGTATCGCTTGTTTATACAAGGGGATTGTTACCGCCGGCGCTCTCTGGAAGACTACATTACCCATCACTGCCTAGAACTACAGCAAACTACGGCAGCTCAAATAGCTCAAAATACACAGCACGTTTAGTTTTTTTTTTCTCGTGGTGACTCTCCCTGCATTCCAAATGGCATAATGTTATGTATTTTAAAAATAATATTTTTTTTATTGTGAATACAATTTTTATTTTAAATTAATTAATGAATGATTTAAGTAATAATTGATGCGCTATATTAGACATTTTTGAAGTAGAAATCCGTTTTGAAAGTTTAAAACACTGTTAATTACAATTACTAGGTTAGCTGAAAGAAATATTGTTAAAAAAAGGTACAAACTAAGACTTGACTTGGCCTTTAGGGACTTGAACATGTCTGGTATTTATCATTTTTATAATCAACTGTATGTTTTGTCATATCAAATGAGATGTTTGCTCATTATGTATTTACACTAGTTGAGGAGTCCAGAGAGAGATGGCCTGCCACCTGCACTTTTTCTAAAGGATGAGGTAAACCATTTAATAGCAACTGTCAATATTAATTATTATTTTAATTATTATTTCTAAAGATTATTATTAATTATTATTTCTTTAGAACATTTTAGGAATACTTTTAGTAGTAAAACTTTGTGGTGATTCCAATTGACAAATTTTTTACAGATCTCCATGGAATTTTCGTGTATCTGTAACGTCGACCATGAGAATCTACTTTGAATGAACATATATAGAGAGGAAAATAGTAAGTAAATAACTTTATAATATCAGTTATCAATATCATAAACTTAATTATGACATCAGTCTGTTTTTCATTCAGTTGTCAATTGGGAAACAGTGCATGTTTTGTTGACAAATTTTATGATTTAATTTTTTTTTTTATGCCACTGTATGTAAAAGAGCAATCTGTACATTCTTTAAAAAAAAGCTTTGTTATGGACCAAGTCATATGGATTTGGAATTACATGAGGAAGAGTAAAAGATGACAGAATTATCATTTTTGGGTGTGCTGTACCCTTTAACTCCCAAAGCAGTAGAGATCCCTATATAAAATTATTAAGAGTTAAGGTCATAGTGCATCTGCAGATTTAAACAATATATATATATATATTTTTTTTCCTTTCTTTTTAGGTGAGTGACATTACCACACGTCAGAAAACAACAGATCTTGAGGGATTGCCACTTTTCCAGCATGAAAACTCTACAAGTTTACTCAGGATGCGTCTGGTAAATTACTATTTTCATTTTCATTTCTTGGTCATATTTTAAACTATTTATGTTTTACATGTATTCAGGTTATTTACACAACAACATCAATAATAATAATGTTGTTGTTATTATTTTTAAATTTACACTTCAATTAATACCCCTATCTCATGAATTATTCTCCCAGGATACTGATCCTTTAGACCACGGCACCAAAGATGTAGAGATCGGAATCCTTACTGTGGCCGAAGATGCCGCTGTTACATCACTACCAACTCTGACCAACTAATACTGGAGGAGGCCATTGTTCTTGAGGACATTACAGATCTACCAGCAGTATACGCTTGTTCGGAATCATGAATGCACTGAATATGGATTATCCAAAAGAACTGAAGTATAGCCTACTTTCAAAGTAATTCAGAAGATTTTCATGGATCTTGGAGGTACCTTCTCTGCAAGACAAAGCCATTTTGCAAATGTCATGGGAAAATTTGTGTGACATTCCTCCACTGGACACTGGTTCTTTTATAGTTAATAACTAAAAAAAAACAATACTGCTCTGTCAATGTATTGATTTAATGTTAAGTATTAATTGGTTTCAACCTTAGCTTTAAAGGGATAGTTCATCCAAAGATGAAAATTCTTTCATCATTTACTCACCCTCATGTTGTTCGAAACATGAATGAGTTTATTTCTTCTGCTGAACACAAAAGATGATATTGTGAAGAATGTTACTACCAAATATTTGATAGTAGCCATTGACTGCCGCAGTATTTTAAGGCTACCGTCAACTGTTTAGGTACCAGTATTCTTCAGAATATCTTCTTTTTAATTTCAATTTCAATTTAAGGGTAAATCAATGATGACTGACTTTTCATTTTTGGGTGAACTGAACCTTTAGGCTAATGTTCTTTAACATGCATTGGTAAGTACCATGCATTGAGTTATCAAATTCAAGACTTGCTACGATAATGTCATTGTTGTGCATCGGACACAAACTGTTTAAATAAATAAAATAAAAGTTATCTGACTCGTGTTATGGTCTGTCTCTTATTTAATTAAACTATTGAAATAATATTTTATAATAAATCAATATAGGCCTATAAGATAATAGGCCCATTTGTGTTCAGCCAACTAAAAATACTTTGTTCTGTTATTCATTAGCTAAACATGACTATTTATGTTGAAGCAACTTATGATTTTAACGTAATCTTTTGAGTTGCGTGGACTTCAGTCCCTGTTTGTGGAGTTTACTCAAAAAAGAGCTTGCGATAAGTTGCCTTATTTTTTTAAGTTGACCCAACTTTTTTTTTTTACAGTGTAATAATACATCACCTGCTTCACAAAATAAAGCTTGACATTACTTTTCAGCTGTTATTTTGTCTATGGAGCAAATTACATGAATATTGTGTGTATGTGTGAAAAACAACGTGATTATAGAGGCATAAAACTAGTTAGCGCCAACTAGGGGCCGATTTCTTTCAAAATTCTTAAAGAACTCTAGAGCCATGAGTTGAACATGCTCACTGAGTTTCGTTCTGATCAGCCTCCAGTAACCTTGTCTGATAGCTACTCAAATTTCATTGGCGGCCATGTTTTTTTAGATCTGCCATAGACTATTGTGGTACCTCATACAAAGACAGCGCATGCCAATTTTCATTGGCATGAGTCATCTTCAAAAGTCATTTGGGCTAATGGTTGGGTTGTTATAGACATTTTTATATTTTTTGGCGCCACCAAGTGGCCAATCGTCGCAATTTTTTTCAAGTAACCTCAGATTGAGCTCATACACATGTCCCGAGTTGGGTGAAAATATCTAGTTCATGAGTTATAGCCATTTTTGTAAATATAGCCGCTGACATATAAAACATTTTGCACCCCCTAGCGACCGTGCAGCGTAATTTCAAATTTTCTTGATAATTATTGACAATCAGACTCCAGAGAATCTTGCTAGACTGGTTTGGTTCCGATCGGGCCAATAGCCGAGGACTAGTGCGCAAAAGTAGGTTTTTCACAAAATCCAAAATTACTCAAAATTGTCGCCTGAAGGGCGAAAAAATCCGAGGCATGCATTTGTCCGCCTTGGGCCAAGGATTCCAATGATATAAGACACTCAAGCCTATGCCTAACGGTTTAGGAGTTATGAGCCATTTCGTACTTTTGACCGCTGTAGCACCCCCGTCAGGCCGATTGAGGCGGACGTTGGTGACGTTGTAGGCGGTGTGAGTACTACCAGCCCTCAAAGTTTCAAGTCTCTACGACTTACGGTTCGGTCTGCCCTATCAGTTTTAGATGGAGAATGCTGCATCATGGGAAAATTAACACACAAAATTAATAACAATAGGGTTTCAGCACTACGTGCTTGAACCCCTAATAAATAAATTTAATGATTGACAAATCCTGACCTGCATGAATGTGTAATAAAAAAAAAGTAAAAAAAAAAACGAATCATTGACCTCTAAAATCGTTTTGCCTATATTCAATGATTTACTCTTCTGCAATGGCTTTTCGTTGATATATGCAACTAATTAAAAAATAAATCAAAATAAACCATAACAGTAATAGTCAATGATAATAATAGTTTTTAATCAATTGATAGTCTTAGCTTCAGATGACTAGCCACACATGAAGTATCTAATAATATTGTCTGACAGATGGTATAGTACATACAATTAATGTGGTGGGTCAACTTTTCTTCAGGTGGGTGAGAGGAAAGAGATTTAATAATAGCTTTTCTGTAGAGAAGCATGTTCATTGCATGAGTCATTATCTTTCCAGATGTTCAACACCCTCACTCATGCAGAAAACCTACGTGGTGTGACAAATGATGTCAGCTTACAAGATTAATAACTATCAGATAAAAAATTGATTAATTATTATGATGAGATGACAAAGAAAGAAAATAATTATACCCTGAATGTGAACAAAACTATCACTTGTATTGCTCATGTACTTTTTCATAGCTCACGGGACTTTATGAACTCCTTAGTCTCAGATGTTTCTCTTTAAAATCTTTAGAGGAAATAAAAAGGGTAAAAGAAAATGTAGCTGCAAACAACAATTAAGAGGCCAAGCACACAAATACAATTTGTCAATGGTATACAAGTCATAAGAAGAATTACTAGTAAAATAGTTCAATTACATATGATTTTAACATATAGGTGGAGCCAAACTGCTCAAGTTCCTTTACACTTTTCTATAGGCCAAAGTTATATAAAAAGAGCCTCTCTTCCTTTTTGCCATTGTAACCGATTCATCTCGAGCTGCCGTGAGTGGGACTCAAACAAGTAACAGCCAGGCCTCTATAACAATGGGCCTCCTTTGGTCAGGGGAGTGAGGTTTATTGCACAGCTCTTACCAGCTGGGCCCCGTTACACTTACCCCACTAATCTTGTAATTAATTCGTTACATTTATATAGCGCTTTTTCTGAGACCTCAAAGCGCTTTACATGGAAGGGGGGGAATCTCCTCAACCACCACCAATGTGCAGCATCCACTTGGATGATGCGACGGCAGCCATACTGCGCCAGAACGCCCACCACACACCAGCTTACTGGTGGAGAGGAGACAGAGCGATGAAGCCAATCAGTATATGAGGATGATTAGGAGGCCATGATGGACAGAGGCCAAGGGGCAAATTTGGCCTGGGATTTTTAATGACCACAGAGAGTCAGGACCTCGGTTTTACGTCTCATCCGAAGGACGGTGCTCTTTTGGCAGTACAGTGTCCCCGTCACTAGACTGGGGCATTAGGACCCACACAGACCATAGGGTGAGCACCCCCTGCTGGCCTCACTAACACCTCTTCCAGCAGCAACCTGGTTTTCTCAGGAGGTCTCCCATCCAGGTACTGACCAGGCTCAGCCCTGCTTAGCTTCAGTGGGCAACCGGTCTTGGGCTACAGGGTGATATGGCTGCAGGCATATCTTCACTTCACTCCCATCCGGGTCACGGCACCAACGCAACTGGTTCCGCTCTGAGCACTCAGGCCACTTTCAAACGGGATGGACTTTAGGGAAAATTGCATACGTATGTCATTCGCCCATGTGTGTTACGTTATATCTATACACAGAGAGAATTAGCTCCAGCTATGTGTAGCATGAAGCTAAGAGTTTGTTGTTAAAATGAGCAAGAAACTAATAAGGTTGGACTATTAAGAATGATGAAACCTTTATTTGTCCATCTGCTCTGGAGCAGTTAATTAATAGTGAGAATTGGACCCTAGTCTAAAGTGTGATCAAAGCCTCATATCCATGTGTACACCAGTGCCTTGAACCACAATCATCCATGCAGGGAGCAGGGGCATGTATAAACGTTGCAATTTTCCACGCATATAACGGGATTTATAAAAATGTACTTTGTGTAAAATATGTGCACACTGTACGAACTCTCTCTAGACCATGTGCACGCACTCTTTTACTGAGTGATGAAGTAAATAGAACGATTTTAAACTCTATTTTCCATTTCAACATTTCTGCATTTAGATTAAATATGCACTGAAGCACTGAAATTACATGAAATCATTATCCAGAAGTTGAAACATTTTTCTATGAATTTAAATAGAAATATTTGTAGTGGATGTGCTGCTTTTGAACACTTTCCCTGTGGTATGCTGAGTTTTAATATTTTAACCAGCGAGGATTGCTTGGCGCATGATAATTCAGCTTTAAATTGTGTTCTAAACAAGTGTGCCGCACAAGTCCTGAAAAGGGAAGCTAAAGCGTCTCGATTGCACCCTGGTGGTTGGTCCCAGTATAGGTCATAAACCCCGCCTCCCCATGAAGTCTAATGGACGTGATAGAAACTAAATCAAATTACACTTCAAAAAATGTTTTTCCAAAGATGTTCTCTGCCATTTTAGGCAGCTGTTATTAAGTGTTAAAGTGTTCCTTTTTTTATTTGATTTTTTATAAGTTTGGTCTTAGTTAATTATTTGATGCTATAAAAACGGGAATGTGATATCATGATTGACAGCTGTCACCAACATACTTTTGGGGGGATTTCGGGAGGAGATTGGAGCTTCAGCTTTCATTTCTACATGTCCATAAACTGTTTATTTCACACGAACATAATGAGTTGTTCTTCAGTATACTGTATTAACGGTTTCTGCGAGAGTGAGGGCAGGACCTTGATATCGAGGCTCCACTTCACCCTCACTACTGCGCAGAATCAGGTCTCAAATCAGCGCAAGATGTCAGCGCCATATTAGGACTTTGGCGGCTTCACTTTTCACCAATGGAAGAGAGTGAAGGGGCGTCGTCCATCCTTTTTTTACATTCTATAGTTCTAAATAGCAGAACTCATGTTTTGAGAAGATATTTTTGAGCGAATAATGATCACTGATGCGCATGCATTTGTTTCTGAGATACTTGCAGAGACGGAATAGAAGATTTGCAATCTTGCTGTGCTTATTCGATTTATTCTTGTACTATATCGTACAAGGTTTAAAACATTTAAATAGTCATATCAAGTAGAAAAGTGTGTACAAATCAGTATCAAATCAGTAGATATCACTCTTGATAGTTTGGTTTCTGAGAGTCGGAGACACGCAGAAATGGCAACGCGCTGTTGTGATCGTGCTGTGCATACTATTCCATTCATTCATGTATAATATCGTACAAGGTTTAAATAATTTAAATATAGGCTACATGTGTATGATGGAGTTAATATTAGGCTACTTTTGTCAAACTCTGATATATGAGAGCTGCACACGTAGACGGCAACCCGGCTTTGATTTGCGCTCATTTCATTCATTACGTTTACTCTCACTCATTCATTTCACATACTTATTAATGAAAATAAATTGTATATGTTTATGTTGGCTATAATAACGTGCTATCCCCTGGCTCACCTGTTATCCAATAAATATGAGGAGTGACTGTGTCAGCCTAAGCCAAATATTATTCGGCAGACTTATTCGTTATTCGTTTTGAAGACATTATCCGTGCCTTTCTGAATAAGGTATTCAGCTTCGGGCACACCCCTAGTGACGGCATATGGACTATCTCATATTTTCCTAATGTTGTACTGTTAAACTTCACAGGTTACGCATGTAACCATGATTCCCTGAGAAAAGGGAATGAGACGCTGCATGCCCTATGGGTCGCTATGTGGAATGCCTCCGGCGTGACTGGTGCCTGAAGCATGAGTCTAAACACAGCAATGTACTTGACAATGGCAGGCGGCAGCCTATGACGTCACCACAGGTGCGACCACGAGTACAAAAGGGCACCTACAAATGATGATGTATTGATGTGCAATACATGATCCATTATTGTCTGAAGGAGACATGTGGGACAGAGTTCTCAGGGAACCATGCTTACAGGTGTAACCTGAGATGTTCCTTTTCGAAAGGGAATTCACGCAGCATCCCCTAGGGGTCGCTATGGAGAACAGAATACCCACGATGCCATGCTGGAGGGATGAGTGTCCTATTGGCTGTGCTTAGTCGAAGGACTCCTTTTACTTAGCAAAAGAGCCCTCATCCCTAAGGTGCACCAGCCACGATCATATGAGCTTCTCAAGAACAGAGGCCTCAACAGGATGACTCTAAAAAGGGGAAGCCTAACTATGCTCATATTCGGGCCAGCATCCAATGAGGCTCACAGAGAACCTAAAACTCAGAACTGCTGTTCAGGCAGCCCTGAAAAGTGGAGGCCTCAAACAAGAGGCCTAGGCAACACCAAGGGCAGTTAAAAAAAAGCTCAAAAAGTGCTATTAGCTCAGACTAACTGGCCCGCGAAGCTCCACAGAGGGGAGGCCTCAATACAATGACTCTCATATTGAGAGGAGGCCTAGCAACACCCCACACTGAGGTCAGTACCCAAGGAGGCTCCAAAAGAGCCTAACGACCTAGCACACTACCCTACTACCTAGCCGAGCTCTAGGGGCGGAGGCTTCAGTTTGACGACTCTCTAAGTCGAGAGGAGACCTAACGAAGCCCCACGCTCAGGACATCTTACAAGGAGCTCATAGGACGAATACAGTTAATCCTACGCCTGTCAAGGAGGCTACATAACAGTGCTAGCAGCCTGACACAATAATGGGAGGAGCTCAGAGGAGGTAAGGCCTCTAATAGACTGTCTAAAGCGAGAGGAGGTCTTACAATGCTCTAGTTCAAGAGCAGTGACCAAGGGCGCTTGCAGAGAACCTAACAACTGTCAGGGAGGTCTAAGGAAGGCCTAGCAGCTTGACACTAAAATAGCAACTGGAGCTCAGGGGAGGGACTCCCAACCTAGATGCACCAGAGGAAGCTCAGGAAGGAGAGCCTACAACTCAGTGCTACTGTCCAATTTTGACTCTGAGAACGGAGGCCTCAATATGCTGACTCTCCAAAACGAGAGGAGCCCTAACTACGTTCCATACCCAGGGCAGCTCCAAGGAGGCTCAAAGAGAACCTGCAACTCGGAAATGAAAAATGGTGGATCTCCTGGGAAGCTGAGGCCTTAATGAACAGTACTTCTCAGAAAAGCGAAGGCCTAGCAACGCTTATCAAAAGAGCAGCCAAGGAGGCTCAAGAGAGCCTAACAACTAACATTGTTACCCCGTCAAGTTCCCATCAAGGAGGCACGTAGTGCATTCTTACAACTTGATGCTGCCCCAGTTGGAGCACTGAGGAGCCATCTCTGTAAAAGCAGTAGCCAAGGAGGCTCAAAGGGAGCCTAACGAGTTGACAACACTGCCTACTAAAAAGCAGGGGCCTCACAGGAAGATTCTCATTATGAGAAGAAGCCTAACAACGCTCCAGACCTCAGCAATTGCTGAGTCTCAGAGAGCCTAAACAGCTTCCAAGAAGGCTCAATGGAGCATAATGAACTCACGCCGTATGCA
Source organism: Leuciscus idus (assembly GCA_021554675.1). NCBI lineage: Eukaryota > Metazoa > Chordata > Actinopteri > Cypriniformes > Leuciscidae > Leuciscus > Leuciscus idus. Next base: position 7,713,474 of record CM038634.1, read on the forward strand.
GGGGAAACTCAAAAGAGCGGAGGCTAAAGTAACTCTCTATAGCGAGAGGAGGCCCATGGCACTTCCTAAAGGCAGTGGCCAAGGAGGCTCAAAAAAATGTCCCTCATAGTAAGGTGGCACAACATGCTCCATTGAAAGCAATGACTAAGCAGGCTCACTAGAGCCTACTACTTAGTAAACTATCTGGCGTCAGACAATGCATTTTCAACCAGCAGTGGCCAAGAAGGCTTGCAAAGAGCCCAAACTCAGCACTACTGCCTGCTGAGTTTTATAAATCTGAAAACATTTGTGCATACGCAAAATCTAGCTTTTGCACATACGCACACTTTTAGGATGAAATCTATAGATAGTTTGATACATGAGGCCCTAGAGCTGAAGCACAACCAAAACAACTGCTCTCATTCACAAGCGTACATACGCATGAAATTGAGCATGCAATCTGCGTACAAACCTTTTCACAAACAAATCATGATTATTACTTTCGTACTAAAATGTATTCTGAAATTTACAAAAAAAAAGAAAGAAAGAAATGTAGGAAGAACTGAAATCATACATATGCAAAATCACAAATTCCAGGTGACTGTATATGTCTGTTAAGATTAAATATTGTATACATACTCATATATATATATATATATATATATATATATATATATATATATATATATATTTCATCATATACAGTGAAAGAGTAAGAAAATAAAAGCTGCATTTAGCTAATTACATTGTGTAGCTTTAATATATTTTGACCAGTATGATCTTAAGATGATTTGACCCAAATTTGGTGCTGCTACAGGGATTAAGATAAAACAAAAATGCCACAATCTGTTCAAACCTTCCCTAATCATTGAGCCATATTTCACAGCATTGAAACAGTTGAGATATTAAAGAGGTCTCATTTGTGATTGGTTTCCTCCAGTGCATTTACACAAAATAATTTCACAAAAAAAACAAAACAAAAAATTTTTATATATATATATATATATATATATATATATATATATATATATATATATATATATATATATATATATGTATATGTATATGTATATATATATATATATATATATATAATAATTATATACAGTAGCATATATATACAGTAAAAAAAATATGCAGGTCCATTGAATGATTAGTTGTGTTACATACACAACTCACATTGTTACTAAAGCAAACAATATACCAAATACAACTTTCTGACTCCTACAGTACAACATCATTGTTTTTCTAAAAGAAAATATATTTTAGTGTGCTGAACATTTGTCTTGATTGAAAATCAATGCGTCTACCCTACAAGAAAAAAAATACTCATAAAATGTCAACATGAGTTTAAAGCTCAAATAATCAATTGTGCAAATTTGGAATTACCTTCCTATTGATTTCCATCAGTGTATTGTACGGTGTGTTCACACAGCTCTCCAACAGGAGAAAGAAAACTACTGCTTTAGATGCTGTAATTGAAAGACTCTCCTGTGAGGACTACTACTGTACACTACAGGGACCAGAGGGACCAGGGATACTTTATAATTGAGAAACAGATGTTGTGATTTTGAAAAGTCACCAAATGAGACACAGCGAGACCAGCTGACATGTTGTCCAACTTTTGAAATGTATATACAAAGTATACATACAAGAAAATAAGGGAGAAAACTACCCTACTACTGTCACACTAATGAATGTGAAAATCACAAACAATCAAAACAGTATGAGGGTGACTCACATTGCACTGCACAGCTGAATAGTTGAACACAACACATACCTTATATTTATTATTAGCTTATATGCTTTGATGTCAAATATGACCATAGGTAGTTTCTAGGAATGCTCCAAATGACCAGCTACTGATCGGAACCAATTACTTCCTTTGATTCTATACGTGCTCTCAGCCTGCCGATCACATTGGCCATGAGAGGTGTGGGGAAATATGAAAATATCAGTGACGGTGGGCTAGATTACAATAATAACGCATTGAAAAGGTGTGTATAATTCAAACTACTTTATTAAACGTTATTAAACTGCCATTAATTAGCTGCTGTACATTTGCATACACATATTGCTCTTCTTCCACTCTCTTCTGAACTCTTTCCCTCACACAAAAGCATGTTCTCCTCATTAGAGCTCCAGGTGAAGGGTTGCCAGTAGTTTGACAGATTGACAGACTGGCCAGTTCTGTTTTTGTTTTATTTTGTTTTATTTTGTTTTATTAGTCTCTGTTCTGGACTTGCACACAAAATGCAATGCAACCATTTCCCAAAATGTTATTTGTGTGGAAATAAAACAAAGTCTGTAAGTCTGGGGGTCTCAGGTTTTCTTATGTAAGGAAACAAGGACAAAGGTTGGGAAGCACTGCTCTAGCTGCTGAAAGTTCCAGAATACAGTAGTGTTTTTGAGGTGACTATATTTGACTGCCTGTGGCTGTGGCCAACTTTAAACGAATGGCCTGTCGGAGGGATTGCCCGTTGGTATGAGTAAATAGAGAATTTCACATTCGATTCACTCAAGCAGAGGAGATCCCACAGTCAACCATACTGAATGATTTAAAGTGCTCTGCAATACCTCCTCAGTAATGGACCAATTTCTGAGATTTCACAACCCACTCCTTGCGAAATAAACTGACAGACTAAGGAAATACATTCCCATTCCCATTATTTCTATTCTTTTGAATCTTTTTATAATGAGAAATGTATTGCCTACAAAAGGTCATGGCACATTTTCACTGAGACAGACATATTCAGGTGAAAAGTTTTATTTGGGGAGGTGCTGAACTTTGAAATTATGTTATACAAACTTCCAACATGGATCATATTTGCTATTTTCCTTTCCAGTTTTACTTATTTGCAGCATGTGCAAGACAAAGATGAAGGCATTTGTGTTTCCTTTTGTTTTGTTATAAATAAACTGCACAGACAGTTGTCATCCACAGTACTGCATTAATAGAAATTCACGTAATATAAAGATAAAAAATAAATAAAATCTTTTCAAAATTAATAATTCTAGCCATGACTGCAGCCTCACTCAGATGCTGCCTTCTATTTGAGAAGCACCCCATGTTTTTATGAGTGAGTCATTGAATCGTTCACTCAAATGATTAATTCAAAAATTTAGAAACACCACTACTTATGTGTTGACCTGAGAATAATGGTTGATTCTGATTTGATTTAGTTTGGAACTATTTGTGTTGATGGTGCTAAAACAATAACAAGTAGGCTAACATTGTTATGTCTAAAATGTCTAAAAACTTTTTGTCTACTGAACTGGTAAAAGTAAAATCACACTCGCAATCGTAATGTTTATAATTTTATCAAAGCACACTATGATATGCTCCAGCTATGAGGCTGCAGGTAATCCGAATCAGATTTTTGGAACAACATTCTTGCTCATGTGATATTTCTTGAATGTTTCAAATGCATCACATTTTCTTTGCATATGCATGAGTAATGGCTGGTGAAATGGATCACTGCCTTCAGGGTGATGTGTTTAATTCTCAGCATTGATATTTCTGTCCATATTGAACCCTAGAGAATCGCAGTTAATCTCTTGACCTGAAGCTTTGCAAGTACAGCTGAACTTCTTGTTTCCATTTTTAATATATTAGTGTTGGAGGGGAAATCAGTATGTTATTGTCCTGCAATGCTATTTTATCACAAAGCTGAATTAATACACTGTTGCAGTTATGATTATGTTTATTGTTTTAGTAATGACATATGTAAAAACATAATGTCAACATTTCAAATCTAAAACTGCGGTCTTTAAAAACTTTATCTATAGCAAACATTTTCAGTAGCTACTGTATATTTGTAAGAGTATTATTAGCTTATATGTTATATGTGTATATGTTTTCTTACACATCTTAGTTCTGCGCTAGCTTCACTTACAAAAAAAAAAAAAAAAAGTATGATGGTAATACTATGCTATTCTATGAAGTACAATGTAAATACCATTATATAGTACATGAATGTGGTAATAATTCAGTTCTAAGGGACATACCATGGTATTATCATAAGAATGAGCCCGCCCACATTTAAATGGTCTTAATTCCTGCTGTACATGACTGTTTAATTAAAATATTTTTGATTGGTTAGGATCGTGTCATATCGTGCTACACTTTCAATTTCAGTGTGGCTAGACAAATTACTTGCTGGAAACTTATCACATTGCTCCTGATGTAAGGTTTGTGTTAAAGAAGGAAGCTAGTCATTAACTGATGACTATGTTTCTCTTTTGTCATGCATAATTCAATCAGTGAATTATCATTTGTAATTATTATCACTTTGCTGTTGTTGTTGTTGTTACTATTGAACGGCATGGCAAACAAATAAGAATATCTAACTAAATGTTAATGAAAGCTGAAACGCATTGTTATTTGGCAAATCATAAGAATATTTAACAATGAATGGCCTAGATTCATTATTTGATTAATTGATTCATTGTTGATCTGTGTTGGTAATGTCATGCCCTAATGGGTTGTCAATCAAAATTATACATATTTTACAAATGGCATCCCATGGAAATGTACTGTAAACTGTTAATGAAAATTAAAGAGGGATCCTCTGATTATGCATACACTTTCTGCAACATCAACAACAACAACACAACAAACAACACAATGTAAAGAGAAGCAAAATTCCATCAGATGAGAAGAATGAACCCATTTATACAGTTTTGTTAGATATACAAGAAAAAGAAAAAAATAAGTTTGGCTTAAAGGCCCGTTCAAGAATAACTATGTCTATAAAGTTTTAATAATCATCCTAATTCTGTGCGAATATTTTTGCACCACAGCTATACGACAACGACACAGAAACAATATCGTTAGAATCACTTTTCAATTCAATTCAGATATACAGTTGTATAGCACTTTTCACAATACATATAATTTCAAAGCAGCTTTACAGAAAAATAGCTACTGTGATAGTTATCTTTATAGTTATCATTATTGGTGTGAATGGGGCCTAAGGAAATCAAACTTAATTCAAGATATATCAGAATATGAAATCCAGTGTGAAATCAGAATTGAAAAGCAAATCAAACTTGTTTAGACTAGAGTATTAAAAACGCATTAGTATCTTAGGCAATGTGCTCTTCTTGCGTATATTTATCAAGTTCATCTTATAAAAGATGTTTCAATATTACAAGGAAACAAGATGAATACTGATTAAATGATTCCTGCAATTACATTTTTACAGTCCTAACCAAAGCCATAATTCCAAAAAAGTGAAGATGTCTCAACAGGACAATGGCATTTTGTGTAGTTTGGAAGAGTGCCAGTCGTTCAGCTGTCCGCGAAACATCCGCTAGGCAAGTGACAAAACATAATCCAAATACATAAATGGCACCTGACATGCTGTTTAAGGACTTTTAAAAGCGAAGTCTTGGCTGACAGGGAAGTCATTTGCTCTCAGTCTCATAGACTGCCTATTTAATCAGGCCTCAATCCCTTAGAGACATAATAAATGGTGCTGCCAAGTTTCATAAATGAAGGATCAATTGTAATTGATTTCATAGTCCAATACATTTATTAAAGTGACACCCATTTATGCATTTGCTTACTTGTTTTCTCAATCAGGCACCGGTTACAGTTCTCCAGAGATGAGGCCCCAAGTGCTGACTAACCACACACTCCATTAGCAAAGTCAGGCAAAGAATTTCATTACAATCAAATAATTGTAGCAAACTGACAAGGCAAGGTTGAAGCAATGAGGGGAGAGGGGGGAGGCAGTTAATTTTTCACGTCAGTTTTCCTGAATCCTTGGCTGCATAATTTGCTAACTGTGTGTTAGTGTGTGTTCGACAGACAGTTAAGGGATTGAATTTCCTTTAAGAGCTGAATAAATTAGTTCCAGGTTGTCGGCGGCTGTCACATGCACGCTGATCCCCCTCGCAGATGAACCCTGTCACTCACGGACGATTGGGAAAGCCGCTGGTGATTATTTCATCCTAGCGTCGCTCCTGCCTGTCCACTCAAATCATGGTGGAAGCACACATTATGCGCAGAGACGGACACGATGCGAAAGAGGAGGGGGTCTTGGTAAAAAAGAGATGTCTAATATCACCTATGGTGTTTTGCATTGTCTTACAGAACTGACAGATAATTGAATTGGACCCACTGAAGCCCTATTTATCTTAACACTACTACTACCTCAAGACTTGTTAAAAAAGTATTCTAGCTTGTTTGCAATGGACGGCTTCTGTGGCATGCTATCAGTTCCGAGTAAGACGCATTCCTGGGTCAACATATTTTGTTGATCCTGGAACAACATTCCTGTCCGAAAAAGTTGTCCTTACCATATCCCTACCCCTAAACCTAACCCTACAAATAAGTTATCCCTAAAATCAGAAGAAAATGTTGGTGAATAAGAATGGTGAGGAAGCACCTAACCCTGTTTTATAAGCCTAAACTTGAAATAAACTGTACACTTGTCCCTCAAATCTGATTAGTTGATTGGAATGTTGTTCCAGGATCAACAAAGATGTTGATCCAGGAACATGTTGATTTTGGCGAAATCGGGTTTAGCATCAGTTACCACAGACAACAATTTCGATTTTCAGACAATAAAAGGTTGAACTAAAAAAAAAAAATATATATATATATATATATATATATATATATATATATATATATATATATATATATAGTTAGTAGGTTTAAAGTATTCTAACTTGTCCTTTTGGGTTGGGACTGCTTGACTAGGTGGATGAACTTCTGGCTAAGTGTTATCAACATGATCTCACAGGAGAGCATAACTATTTTACAAGGGGCAGATTTTGTATAAATTGAGTATGATTTCAATTCCAATTAAAAAATCATGACTGTCCACCTCCTAAACATTACCTGCATTGGGCCGAATCAGATCACATGAAACCGTACAAATGATATTGCATGAATGCATGTGAATTATAGCCACCAAATAGTCAAAATATAAAATAGAACATTGCCATGAGATTGCATTAGTGTTGTTTATGTAATTTGGTGGGTGGAGTTAGAGTAGAACACAACTTTCACAGACTTTCTTTTCTCTGTGGAACATACAAAATGTTTAAACTATTGTTGTCCATTCAATGAAATTCAATGTACATTGAATAAAAAAGTGCTATATAAAAAAAAGGTGAATGTATGGACATACACACGCACACGCACACACACACACACACACACACACACACACACACACACACACACACACACACACACACACACACACACACACACACACACACACACACACACACACACACGTTTACTTAGCTATCTAAATGGGGACATTCCATAGATGTAATGGTTTTTATACTATCCCCTTACACTAACCCTACCCTTAAACCTACATCACACAAAACAAAAAAATCAGGTTTTTGTAGATTTTGGTCACTTCTGGGTACAAATTTGTCCCATATTTTTTTCTTTTTTTCTTTTTTTCTTTTTTTCTTTCTTTCTTTCTTTCTTTCTTTCTTTCTTTCTTCGTTTCTTTCTTTCTTTCTTTCTTTCTTTCTTTCTTTCTTTCTTTCTTTCTTTCTTTCTTTCTTTCTTTCTTTCTTTCTTTCTTTCTTTCTTTCTTTCTTTCTTTCTTTCTTTCTTTCTTTCTTTCACCCAGGGTGCCGTGAACAGTGCCTTGAGTACACAGTTGTCCTTCAAAATCAGTCTAGGATTTTATTGAGCAAGAATCAAGAATGATGTGATGAGGATTTGGAAAATCGATCCTCATGCAAATTCAGAAAATTAGTCTAGTGAAACTGTCAGCTGAGTTACCCTCTGGTGAGATTTGATTGAATCATTTATACTGTATGGTACTGGCTAAAAATGGTTGAGAGTCTGGCAAGATTAGTTTTATGTTTCTAACATTATATGAGAAGAAAAACGATTGATGAAACCAAAGCCAATCAGTGGTAAGATGGCTCACAGATTAGAATCCATGCATAATGGCAGCGGGTATGAATATATGAATACGCTATGCACTGTTTTCTGCCTTCAGCCCCCACTAAATATATTCCGTTACAACATTCACCCTGAATAATAGCCAATCATTATGGCCTCGAGCACTGCTTTTGTGTGTGCTGTGTTTAGAAGCGCTCTATTTTTATCGCGATGGAAAAGAAGCTTCATCATATTTGATTTTTATTTTCTGCATGTGTAGACTGCGAAGGACAATTAAAGGCAGAGGAATGCTCAAAAACAAAAGTAGCTGATCAAGTGAAAGCAGGAAGAGAGAGATATTTAAAATTACAATGTAGCGGATGGAAATGCTTTTCTAAAATCACCGCCCCATTTCTCTCCTTTAGATCCCATGTAATTAATGAACTCCTCAACGGCAGGGGCTTAATGATGGCAGACGCAGTGTCGCTCATGTGATTAATTGCTGCCGAGGTGAGGTCACTGGTTTCCAACTTTCGTTTCCAACTGTGGCCATTACAAACAACTGTATTCACATTTGCGCATTGTGTGTGTATGCCAGTGTAACCCAAAAACTGAGAGGGAAAGAGAGACATGAAGCAATACCTTATTCACTAACCATCTGTAATGCAGTTTATTCAGGCTCTCAGTGCGCTACTATAGCACTGTTGCATGCGGATGAAAATAATAATTCACTCAAAAAAAATGAAATTCTGTCAATATTTATTCACTTTCAATGTTGTTTCAAACCTATGCTGTTGTTTTTCTCTGTGGAATGTTTAAATATTCTTTATAAAAGGGATAGTTCCAGTCCTTGATTCTGTAATCCTCATTACATCAATATTACTGCGCCACTGCGTCTCTGTGTTGCTGCAGTTCCATGTGTTATGGATTAAAGCAATAACTTTTTATTATTTATGTAATGAAGTATGAGTGACCCCTGCTGGCTTTATGTTGCGTCATTCACCTTTAGTTTTGAGACCACACCCTTCCCTGTCAAAGAAAGACTTTTCATGTGTGGAAGCCCACAGTTTCTAAAGTGCAGTTTTCTTTTTCAGGTATGGTACTGTATGTTCATCGAGTTACACTGTTTAATGACACTTCTTAGGCGAACTTGCATGTTACTCGCATCTACTCTTACACATAATTGAAATATTAGATGAGTTCACTCCTCCCAAAATTCCGTTTAGGAACTGCACTTGCTGAAATGAGGAAATGTCATATATTGTGTTAAAAACACACCGCATGAGAACAGTTCCATTCTCTGTTTTTATTTGAGCTCCAGCATTACAACTAAGAGCATTCTGCTCTTTTCTAGAGGAAGGAAGTTAAAAAAGTAAAACTTAAAAAGTAGCATATTAATAGGCCTATATATGTTTTGCCTTCAATAAATGTATTGTATAGTAACAGTTTTATAAAAGCAATAAGCCCTTTGAAGAAGTGGTTTACAGAGAATTTAGAACAGCTGTTTTAACATTAATGACAAGGATATCAGCAGATTTATTAGGCTGCTGTCACTTTAAGACCTAATGCATGGATCTAATTAACTGTTACACATACATTTTCCTTTCTCAACTGTTTACATTCACTTAAGACATAACCGACTGTGTTTACAAGAATACTCAACAAGACAGGCATTTTGACATTATTGAGTGTGTATGTGTGCAATTAAGTGTAAAAAGCGGCGAAAAATAACTTAATTACTCGCAAGCTGTTTCAGAGGCAGATTTGTGCATGCAGGCTTTGGGTGTGAGCGTGAAACATGAGGAATGATTTAAATAAGGCACAACATCTGCAATCCTGCCCTGTAACAAGAACACTATTCACTCAGCTAAAATGAAACGAGTGAGTAATCGGAGGCGGGTTTGTCAACTCAGAGAAAAAAAAAAGAGTGAGAAAGTGCAGCTTGTATCAGTGTATCGATAGAGTGGAAAATTAGTTTTCGGACAGTATCCAGATATTTCAATATCGATGCGTATTAAAAAAAACCCGATATTTTTGCCAACACTACTTGATAGCAGAGTTATTCTGCATAGTCTTAGTAAAGTATGCCAGATAGCGGTAGTCTGTTGCATCTTCCACAACAACCTAGTATTCAGATCTGGCTTGTAACATGGATAATTGTGGAATAAGAATAGCATTTAGCACTAATTTCTTGTTCATATTTACAACATTACCTTATGTACATAAATCTTTTAGTGAAATGAAAGCAAAAATAACAGAGGCGGCACATGCAAATAGCACTATTAGAGACTTCAGTTCATTCCTAGTGAGTTCCATCTTTGAGATGAAAGCAAAGACACTGTTAGACACAGAAAAGAGAGTTAAGATTCTCGCTGATTCATGTAGTTTGAAGTCAAACTTCTGCCTAAGCAGTACCAAAATTCATTAGTGCTCATATTGTGTAGTAAAAGACGTTTGATGACTGATAACTCTAAATTCAGTCAAGTCTTATCTGCATCTATTGCTCTAATCGGAGCCCATCCAGGAATTTGCTACATGCAGGTAATCCAGGCTGTGTCACTGATAACGCTGAAGCTCAGAGTCAGTGTAATACATGTTCTTATCAACATGCACATTAAAGCTACGGAGAGCAGACTCTTTTCATAGCGTGACACGGTCTAACCCAATTTTGGGTTACTGCTCATGTGTGCTAACACAGAGGGATAAATACTTGTAATTGGCGTATGTTGATATCAAGATTTGGTAGGTTTATAATTGGGTATCAAGGCTTTTAACTCAGGTTGTGTTTTCATCTCAAGTATAGTCTCAGACATGGTGTTGCTGTTTAGCGTAACTGGTAGATGTGCAGAACATTTTGTCATCTGACAGCAAAAAGCACTTTTTTTTCCACTGATGCCCTTTTTTTCCTTTTTTTTTTAAGCTCCAAACGAATCCCAAATATTTCCTTATGCTATAGTAGATATTGTACCATTACCTGATTCTTTTCTGAAATGATCTTATAATATTGTCATTGTTGTCATATTCAGGACATTGCATATGTTTGTGGGGTCATCGGCCAATCAGTTTTGCCGTGAAGTCATTTGATAGCATCCACGATAGCATATTTCTGGGATCCTACACCAGTCGAGTAACTGCTATTGAGATTAATGGGAATGTTGATGGTTAACTTTCTCCAGGTATATACAGTAGATTTTCTTGGGCATCCCCACGGACCACCCACAGTCCATTTACTGATCATCTGATGCATTTTGCACACAGAGCTGGAAAGCACTTTCAAGTTCCAATTAGAGTGCCAAAGTCAGGGTAGATAAAAATGTGTTCAAAAGGGGTTCCCATTTCCAAAGGGGCGTCACCAACCGACGTAGCTCAAATTCCTCTGGGCGCAATTGGATAGTCATAAAACCAATCAGATCGATGAAGGAGATGACGTATGCTTCGAGTGTTGTTCTTTGCTCCGGTTTTAAAGGGATAGTTCACTTTGAAATTAAATTTTGGTATGTTTTAGCTTACCTCAAGGGCATCCAAGATGTAGGTGTCTTTTTTTCCGCAGTAGTTTCAATTTTGATATTTTTAGGTCAAACCGTTCTTGTCTGTCAGTCATATAATGCAGGTCTATGGTCACGGTCTCAAAGAGCATGCACAGAGTCCAAATTAAAACAATTCCCCATCGTCCAAATTAAACAATTCCCCATCGTAAGTACACATTGATGGCCTAAGACACGAAACGAGCGGTTTGTGTGAGAAAACGAACAGTATTTATATCGTTTTTAGCTCTTATACACAGCCATGTCCAAGTGATCTGAGGGCGCGCGCAGTCTGCGTACACGTCACACAGCAGGATGCGCGCGCGCCCTCTTATCTCTTTAACGAAAACGGTAAGTTTAAATCGCTCAAAACAGACGCGATAACTGATTCGTTTATATACTGTCTATGATTCGAACGAGTGATGTTCCACGGCGGCATCCATCTTTGTAATGAAATCTCCTTCAGCGTCGCTGCGTTGTCGTCATCATGTAAATCCCTCCCCAAACGTTTCTGATTGGTGCCGCGATTTCGGCAGCACAGAAATGAGTTTGAATGGGCTCTTCTCCAGACTATCCTGGAGAGAGAATTAAAATTCGCCGGAAGTAGTCTGGGTTTTCCCAGGCTAGGCTGATGGGGAAGAATGACTGGATTCATATGGCTTCATATTTGGATAAGGATGTTCAGAGTTTTGTTTGGGCAACTTAGTAGCGAGCAAACCGGATCAGAAATTGCTTAGTTTATGTATACCATTATTTTTTTTTATTTTTTTTTACAGTCATATCTACACAATCTTAACCTCATAATTGAATAAACATTGAACATATCCGAGCTGAATAACAACACTTCTGTAGAGCTCTTTATAGCTGATTTGAACTTTTTTTATAATTATTGATCCAGCACTGAACTGACTTGAGCCTGAATAATGGCACTATTGTCTTTTTAGAGCTGCTTTTTGGCAGAATTTGAATTTGTCTCATATTTAATCAATTTTGCATAATTTATGTTATTTTCCTGTTTATTACTATGAACCTGCTTTGAAACAATCTGCATTATGTAAAGCGCTATATAAATAAAGGTGACTTGACTTAAGTTTATAGTTTTTTTTTTTTTTTTACAAACATTTGCTGAGATTGCCATCGCAAATTTTGAATAATCTTCTTTTTATACAATTTGATTATTTCTGATCCACCCAAACCTAAACACCTTTTAAAAAACAAAATATGGTTGGCTGATGATTTTACAATTGTGAGGTTTTCTTTTCCTGTCCAAGAAGGCGGTTTTTGGCCAGAATAAACTGCAAAGTGGACCATACTTTATGCTGATTGTCAAAATGCCAACTACGTAAGACTGCGTGACTCATGAACTGGACTTTCCGGGTTGCTCCATCTGGACTGTCACTGAAATGACTGTACTGTATAGCAGTTCAGATAAAACGTAAAACAATATCAAAATGTATTAGATATTAGATTATCGCTCACCATAGCTGACTACATGTTTGTGTACTAGAACACGAAAAAGTGATTTTTTCACTTTTTCAAGTAACAGAGAGAGAGAGAGAGAGAGAGAGAGAGAGAGAGAGAGAGAGAGAGAGAGAGAGAGAGAGAGAGACAGAGACAGAGACAGAGAGACAGAGAGAGAGAGATGAGATTCCCGTGGGAAGCAGTGGTGCTTAGATGGCAGCACAGGTGTGATAGACTAAACTTAATCATGCTCGCCATATAATAATTTTAAAAAGACTTTACTTTCAATGTCTACTTTCACTAATCACTGTAAAGCTGTTGATGCATTTCAAAACATACTATTTAATTCTCACTAATGTGCAAGTTGATATAATTATAGGGTTTTGTTGTTGGTGTAAGTGGTTTGCTTTGAGCTGTCCCAACAATTAAAATGCCACAATCATCTAGCTCTCAGCCTTGATCATGCGGTGAACGTGTGGAGTGTCTGGTGAGTAAAGCAGTTAGATCTGGTTGATGATGCTCTAACAATACAGATTGGGGGATTTCAACAACAATAAATCATGTGATCAATGAGAGTTGATATACTTGTGGTGTTGTGTTTTGGTTGCTGCTTGAATTTCCCGTCGCTGGAGGTCCAGTCAGTGTTGCTACTGGTGATGTGTTTATTGAGATTAAAATGGGTTACTCATAGTCTCAAGCTGCTCACAGTCCATTCATTGACTGTATGATACACAAATGTCAAGAGCTGACTGGAATCATCAATATGATGGCATTAAATCCTTGAGAGGTATTGAAATGCTTTTTAGCCTTTTAGTAGCATGTGATATCGACAAGAATAACTGTTCTTTGTTGCCGGAATTATGTCTCTATGAAATAGTTTGAACGTGTTAGATAAACAAAAATCACAATCATTTTAGTATTTTCTGTAAAACCAGTGTCTGCATTATTATTTAGTTTATAATGTATTGTGGTAAAATATAAATGAAACAATCTTATACACAGATGTCTGCCAATATGCTACATCTTTTACATAGGCACACAGATTTTAGCTGGTTTACAAGTACATGGACTTTTGCCTCAGAACAACAGTGTCTCCAGTGTCTTTTCCTTGTGTTTGGGCACCCTCATTTGGTGCATGTGTACAACTGCACTGCCACCCATTGAGGACTGGATTTAAGCAAGAATGCACACGTGTGAAAATGTCTGCCTCAACCTGTATTTTAACCACAGTCTTTCAGAGTAAACCTACCGTCTGTTGTTCATGTGAAATGAGGGGCATATGAAGTGCAATGCATCTATGCATGCATTTGCCTGCGTTTACCCTTGAATGATCCTGTGAATAACCCCGCTCTGTTTATCGGTACACAAATGTGGTGGGGCATAAACATCAGAGATCTTTGAGACGGTTTGCCTTGGTTTTATTGTTTGGTCTAAACCTGTGTTTGATTTCACCTCCCTCTCCTTCCACCGCAGTCTCTTTTTCACAATGTACCAAGATGAGAAATTAACTTTTTTTTAAACCACATTATAAGTATATTCATATCAAAAGTAAAGCACAAAAGCTTATTGCGATTATTGGACGGAAGGTGCATTATAAATAATGTTATGTGAAGTTTTGTTCATGCATTGACTGTAAACAGCAAAACTCTTATACACTCTTAAAATTAAAGGTTATTTATTAGCATTGATGGTTCCATGAAGAACCTTTAACATCAACAGAACCTGTCAGATTACACCAAAGTTTTTTTGTTTTTTTTTTATTATTATTTTTTGGTTCTTCTGTGGCATCACTGCGAAAACACCCTTTTGGAACCTTTATTTTTAATAGTGTATATTGGCTGCCTGCTACCATTCAGGTGTGTTTGTTTATTGATTTGAACAGATATTATACAACGTATTTTTAATTTATCAGCAATACATACTTTACAACGTTTCGATTTTGCCTGTGTAACTCAAGAGATGCAAAGGCAATTTATTTGGAGACAAGCAGCTTTGAGAAATGCATTATACATTAATAAGTGTGACTAGGAGCGTGAAAAGATTTAAATGATGTGCCATCAATAGCGGTTCTCTTCCATGATTTAGGACGGTCAAACTGCAAACCATGTAGACCACCATTTGTAACAGACTCTGGTGTGTTTCAATGGTGCATTCGGGTTCGGAAAACCTCATTCACACACCAGCCAAACGAACAAATTAACTTAATGACAAAGATCAGTATACATTTCCTTTTACTGTGGCGCACAAGAGGAATTTGGATTTGTTTAGCATTCTTATGCAAGTCTGTATAACAAGTTTTTAACTCACGTTGGGATTCAGGCTCAGGTGACATTGCATGCGACATACCGTTCATTTAGTCCTGTCACAGACACTAGCAAGAGACACTGCAGGGCACTCTTCCATTGCATTGACTGGCTGAGAGGCATAATCTATGTCTCTTGCACACTGGTAGACTATTAGAGATCCCTCATAGCTGAAAAGAACTTTACATTTTCCGAATGAGTTACCCCGCCTGGGCAAATGATCTAGGTGCATGACATCAACTGTTAAATAAGCTCTGGGCCCAAGCTATTCATTCTACTTTATGGCTTCAATGTAATGTGTGTCCCCCCATGAAAATCTTATTTTCCTCCCTGGGTAGGTATAAACGACAGGCATGGCTTGTCTGTATGCAAGTTTAATATGGAGAATTTAGGACTGTCTGATAGACTTCTTCAAAGGCATCCATGTATGAAAGCACGTCTTGTTTTTTTGTTTTGTTTTTTTTCTTCTTTTGAAGTGAGCAAATTTGTACGGATAAAATGGAGGCCTTATCTGAAAGGAACGGCAATGCATAAATGGCTTCCAGAAACAGGATCATTGTGGAGTAAGTGGTTTCAAACTTTTGCATTTTATCCAAAATGTGTCAAATTATGCTGCATAGTCAAAAGTTTAAAGATTGGTTGTTTATCTTTTTTCTGTGAAACACCAAAGAAGATATTTTGAAAATCAGTCAATGGGGTCCAGTGTTGTGTTGGATTCCATTTACTTACGTTTTTGCACTTAGTGTAAATAGAAACTCCGACACTATTAAAAGACGCTTAAAGTCCCCCTGTAGTCATCAAACTCATCTTTGATCATCAAAATGACACATTTAAATCTTCATGCCTTAAAATGTCTTGAATGTAACTCTACAACCTTGCCTCATTTAGTATTATGCGGTTCTATGAATATGCAAGTTAGCCCCGCCTCCACTCACTTGCACCAGCTAAGAGATCCACTCGTTGACGATCACAGGTTGACGTGATTGGTTACAATGTAGTTTGTGATGTCAGAAACACCAGCGATTTCAAACCGGGTTTTTAAGACTGTCTTTGGTTCACTGCAGTCTTTAGGAGAATTCTCAGAAATGGTGTTGACTTGTGAATTTGCACATGGTTTGTCTTAAAGCATATTAAAAACAACACACAGATGTATACATATCATTAAAAGCTTGATTTTCACCACAGGGGGTCTTTAAAGCAAGTAATTTAAAGCAATGGCATTCCTATTTTGCTGATATAGTGACGCTAGGGGTACCTTTAAATGTCTTAATAGTGACACGCAAAGCACTTGATCATGCAGTGAAAATGGGCTGCATAACATCATGTCTAATGATTTTTGAAAAAATAATAATAAACCAAAACAATGAATGAATTCTACATTTTCTAGTGTACATTCAAGTATAAGTGCCCCAATAAAGCAACAAGTAATAAAAGCTCTTCCGTGTAAATCTGAGTTTTTGTTCCATAGGTTGAAATTATGAATTTATGAAGCTTCTTTCAACTAGATGCCAATCAATTCCACCAATCCTTTCCAACAACTGCAGAACTGACAGAACTGACAGAACTGCAGAACTGTGTTACATTTGGTAACACTTTACAATAAGGGTACATGAATAATCATGTACTAATGCCTGAATTAATAGTTACTTCAACATGAACTCATGATTAGTGAAGATATGAACTAATCATGAACAAATGAAAAGCTAACCTTAACTACGACAGGAGTCATAATAATTCATACATAAATAACAGCAGCCTTAAATACAGGTTAGTACATGTTTGATAGTTAATGCATTAATTAACACTTAGGGGTAAACAAAATCAATCAGGCTCCGTAAGATGAAATAATAAATATTTTGACTTTGAAATCGGTTCCCAAAAAAATAACCAAACAGGACACATGAACAAGGTCAAGGGAACGTTTGCTGGGATCAGTGGTTTACTCTCCATCCAGACAGAGGCTGTGATGATACTATACCTCCTTTCTCTGACTTTTTGAAAAGCCACACAACATCACTTAACTGTGCTGAATACTAGTTGTAGTATGTATTTGATAGTAAGTTTATGATAAATTATGAGCTGAATTTGGTAAGTAGTTAACAATGAATTAATTATATTGTGCCCCTTCAAGTAAAGTCATGACACAGTCATGCATTAACAAGCCATGAGTTGATGTTAGTGTATGGTTAGTTAATCATGAGTTAGTAATGATGTGCCCCCTCAAGTAAAGTCATGACACAATGATGCACTTACAAATCATTAATTAAAATATGAATAAACATATACACTGAGTGCCATCCTTATTCCTTTACACGCATGGTAAAAAAAAAAAAAAAAAAAAAAGATAAAAATGATTTGTGGTTATTTTATTTGTATTTATATAATTAAACGTATATGGACTTAAAAGAACATACCAGTAAAGACACACATAAGGCACGTTTACATGCAAAATATGGCACGTCCATAAGCTAATGCTAACTGAAGCATATAGATGAATATCAGATGATGTCACCAACTTCTCCTCACTGACATCACTCACTTCTAAAACTTGTCTGCCGCCATCTTGAGTACCTGAATCTGTTTGGTGTGCTAATCGCCAACCTAAAGATAATAACATTACATAGCCTACGAATTTTTCCAAACAGTATTAAGTAATCAGTGTGAATTGGTTCATATGCTGTCTTAACAGCATGAGTTTATCGTCAAAGGTCAGTTTATCGCTTAATCATCACATCCATAAGCGTAATTTGTGGGTGGGACATGTCCCCACCACTTTTGAAACATCTCGTGGCACGAATATACCAATACAAATAAACAAAACATCTCCAGTTAACTAGCAGAGCATTCATTTCGTTCGTTTGTTAAATAAGAGGCGATCTAGCGCTGAAATGTGTTGTCTTTGAAATCAAGTGATCAAAGTGCTCGTTGCTGCTGCGATCAGTGGCGCGGACACTGTGTTTGTTTGTGGCTCGTGCACTGTCTTCACTCGGACGCAAGCTTCAATCCGTTGTGGAGAGACTCTCTATTCGTTCCGGTGAAATTACAAAACAAAATGCACACAAACGTGTCCCTGCCTGATATACAACCACTGATAAACATAACCGGTTTTGATAAAAAAATAAAAAAATAAATATATGAATGCGGATTAGAACACAGAACCTCTGACACGCTTGGCAAAAGTTCTGCCCCTGGACCATTTAAATACACAATTTGAATAGTCGGATCAACATATAATAACCCTCATTAAACGACTAATTATTTATATCTATCTATCTATCTATCTATATCTATCTATATCTATATATATATATATATATATATATATATGCATTGAATGCCAGGATTGGTAGTTCGGTAGCAGCGGACAGTGGCTGGAAGTACACATCAGGTATCGCATAGGGATCACACCCTAACGAAGTAGCGTTTCTTTTCATGGCAGTCGAGGTGCGAAATGTTGTCTTTCGTAGCCATTTACTGTATTGTCACGGTTGAGGAATTCATTGACGCTCCCTTGCGCTGTGTGTGTGTATTTGTGAATGAATGTGTGTGTGTGTGTGTGTGTGTGTGTGTGTGTGGGCGTGGTCGCTGATTATCCTCCGGGGTTATCAGCGACAGGTGTTGTGCATTACCACTGCCTATTTATACTCACCTCATGCGTCTTGTGTTTGTCAGATCGTTGTTTTGTGGATGTTGCCTGTTGTGTTTCTGTTTCTTCGGCTCCTTGTGTTTCCTGCCTTGTCTTCGTCTGGTTCGCCGTTGCAGTTTATGTCTTCACTCTTCACCAACACTGGGTTCATCACTTCACGTCTGACCATCGGATCGAGTTGTCCACGCAAGCCTGCGCTGCCTTGTCATCATCATCATCGGAGATTACCATCACACTGAGAAGGATCTTGTGATCTACACACCTCTCTTGTGAACTGCATCTGCGATCCTCCAACACTACTGAGAACTTTGTCTGCTTCCCTATTCACTCTGAGACTGGTGCTATACATTCTAATAAAGATCTGTTTTACTTGCTATTGTCCCCTCTATCCATTCGTTACAGAACGATCTGACCATGCAGGGGGCAGCAAGCGGATCTGAAGTCACAGATTACTTCGCACACAACACAGCCCGTATGGAGCGGCAGGAGGAGAATCTCGCTGCAACTGGAAGAGCGGTGCAGGCATTGGTAGCGCAGGTGTCCGGGCTCACCCAACAGATTCAACAACTGACACAGCCCATTGTGCCCAACCCACCGCCGATCCCCCCCGCACCGCCCGCACCCGTCCGTCAACATGAGCCGCGTCTGCCGACGCCGGAGAGTTATTCTGGTGAGCCAAGTTATTGTAGAGCTTTCTTGACCAAGTGCTCTATGTTTTTTGCTCTCCAACCCCAGACATTTTGCACTGAAGATTCGAAGGTGGCCTTCGTGCTTACGCTGCTGTCCGGGCGTGCGGCGCTATGGGGGACGGCGGTGTGGGAGAACCATCGATCCTGTTGTGACTCGTTCGCGGCACTCTCGGAGGAGATGAAGAGGGTGTTTGACCGGGCAGTCGCAGGCAGAGAGGCGGCTCGCCAGCTCGCAGACATCCGCCAGGGAGAAAGATCCGTCGCCGACTATTCCATCGAGTTTCGCACCCTCTCCGCAGAGTGCCGCTGGAACGAGGAGGCGCAATGGGACATCTTCCTGCATGGGCTGGCTGACCGCATCCAACATGAGATTTATACTCTGGACCTGCCAGAGAAGCTCGACAACCTGATCGAACTGGCCTTAAGAGTGGATGCACGCCTGCATCGGTTGGAACTACACACTCGTACGACACCTACACAGAGGAGCTTTGGGATCTCCCCACTCAATGCTCGTGATGCGGTCAGCCCCGTCGGCGATCACGAGCCCATGCAGGTGGGTCGAGCCCGGCTCTCCCGGGAGGAGAGAGAGAGGAGGAGATCCCGAGGATTGTGTCTCTACTGTGGCGGAGCTGGACATTTTCTCAATAATTGCCCAGTAAAAGAGCGTGCCCGGCAGTGAAGAAGAGGATCCTGTCGGGCGGGGTCTCCATCCAGAAAACCTCTTCCACCCTCCTCCCGGTGAGATTGCAGTGGGCAACTCGGTCACATCACTGTCAAGCTCTTCTCGACTCCGGCGCAGAAGGTAACTTTATGGACTGGTCACTTGCACAACAGCTTCAGATACCCACCATACCACTCACTAACAAGATCTCAGTCAACGCACTCAATGGTCAACAGTTACCCACAGTATCTCACACCACCAGTCAGATAACACTCATCACATCCGGCAATCATTCTGAAGAACTGTCATTTCTCCTCATGGACTCCCCTCAGGTTCCTATTGTCCTCGGTCACCCCTGGCTGGTGCAGCATAACCCCAGGGTGGACTGGGGACATAACTCTGTTTCTGCCTGGAGCACTGAGTGTTATGCGTCTTGTTTAGTGTCTGCTGGTTCGTCTCTGTCTTGTTCTGTCTTGCAGGAAGAGTCGGTGAATTTGTCAAACGTGCCCGCTGAGTACCTCGACCTGAAGGAAGTGTTCAGTAAGTCCAGAGCTGCTTCTCTTCCTCCACATCGTCCCTATGACTGTGCTATAGATCTACTGCCAGGTACGTCTCCACCCAAGGGCAAGCTTTACTCTCTGTCTGTTCCCGAGAGGGAGGCCATGGAGAAATATATGTCTGATTCTCTGGCATCCAAATTCATCCGACCTTCCTCTTCTCCAGCGGGGGCGGAGTTCTTTTTTGTGGGGAAGAAGGACGGTTCTCTGCGACCTTGCATTGATTACCGAGGGCTGAACAACATCACGGTAAAGAATACTTATCCTTTGCCGTTGATGTCTTCAGCCTTCGAGAGGTTGCAGGGAGCGTCGGTCTTCACAAAACTGGACTTACGTAATGCTTATCATTTGGTCTGCATCAGGAAGGGGGATGAATGGAAGACCGCTTTTAACACCCCCAGGGGGCACTTTGAATACTTGGTTATGCCTTTCGGACTTTCCAATAGCCCAGCGGTCTTCCAGGCACTCGTCAATGATGTGCTGAGAGACATGGTCGATCAGTTCATTTATGTCTACCTGGATGACATATAGATTTTTTCTTCGTCTCTCCAGGAACATGTTCAGCACGTCAGACGAGTGCTTCAGAGGTTGCTAGAGAATGGGCTTTTTGTCAAGGCGGAGAAATGCGCTTTTCATGCACAGTCTGTCCCTTTCCTAGGTTACGTCATTTCGTCTGAGGGAGTGCGTATGGATCCTGACAAAGTTAAGGCTGTGGTGGATTGGCCAAGTTCAGATTCCCGTAAGGCCCTACAGAGGTTTCTGGGGTTCGCCAATTTTTACCGACGTTTCATTCGTAATTACAGCCAACTAGCCGCACCTCTGACTGCCTTGACCTCCCCCAGAACGACGTTCAGGTGGTCCGAAACAGCCGAAGCTGTATTCGCCAACCTGAAGAGCCGCTTCGTTTCGGCTCCCATTCTTACGACCCCTGATCTGTCACGTCAGTTCGTGGTGGAGGTCGATGCGTCAGAGGTGGGGGTAGGCGCAGTGCTCTCTCAGCGCTCTTCTTCAGACGACAAGATGCATCCTTGCGCGTTCTTTTCTCATCGTTTGTCGCCTACCGAACGTAACTATGACATTGGTAACAGGGAGTTGTTGGCAGTCAAGTTAGCATTGGAGGAATGGCGACATTGGTTAGAAGGGTCGGGGGTACCTTTTATCGTCTGGACTGATCACAAGAACTTAGAATGCATTCAATCTGCCTTTTTTTCGGTCGTTTTGATTTTACTCTTTCGTACTGCCCGGGTTCTAAAAACATCAAACCCGATTCTTTATCTCATATTTTTGATCTAATCGAACGCCCGTCTACTCCCGAGTGCATTTTACCGGAGACTCTATTCATCTCCACACTCCGATGGGAGGTCGAATCGAAGGTCAAGACGGCCTTAGAAGGGGTAACGCCTACGTCCCGGTGCCCACCGAACCGATTGTTTGTGCCGGAGGGATTACGGTCCGACGTTATTCAGTGGGGTCATTGTTCCAATGTAGCCTGTCACCCAGGAGTAAACCGTACTAGATTTCTAGTTAAGCAACGATTCTGGTGGCCATCTATGGCTTGCGACATTCGAGATTTTGTTTTGGCCTGCTCGATCTGTGCGATTGGTAAGACTTCCAATCGACCCCCAGATGGGCTTCTTCAACCACTGTCTGTCCCTTCGAGACCCTGGTCCCACATAGCGCTAGATTTTGTTACCGCCCTTCCGCCCTCCCAAGGCAATACGGTTGTTTTAATCGTAGTGGACCGGTTCTCGAAGGCGACTCATTTTATTCCCTTGCCCAAATTGCCTTCAGCCAAGGAAACAGCGGTGACTGTCATCGATCACGTCTTTCGGTTACATGGCCTCCCGACAGACTCCAAATTGTCTCCAAATTTTGGCAAGAATTTTGTAAATTACTGGGAGCCACTGTCAGTCTATCTTCGGGTTACCACCCCCAGAGCAACGGGCAGACCGAGAGAGCCAACCAAGATTTGGAGAGAATGTTGCGATGTGTTGCCGCCAAGAATCCTTCCTCTTGGTGTCAACAACTCTCAATGGTGGAGTACGCACACAACTCGTTACCTGTGTCATCCACGGGCCTATCTCCGTTTGAGGGTAGCTTAGGGTACCAGCCACCTATTTTTCCTAGTCTGGAATCCGAAGTCGCGGTCCCCTCCGCTCACGCTTTTGTCCAGAGGTGTCACCGTACATGGACCAGAGCCCGTGAGACTCTGCTCCAAGTAAGGGCGCGCACCAAGGTTAAGGCCGATCGCCACCGGTCAAGACCTCCCGTGTATGTCGTCGGTTCCAAAGTGTGGCTTTCTACTAAGAACATTCCACTCCGTTCCGTTTCTAATAAGCTAGCTCCCAAATCCATTGGCCCATTTCCTGTCACCAAGATCATTAGTCCGGTGACAGTTCGCCTCAAACTCCATCCTGCGTACAGAAGAATTCATCCCGTGTTCCATGTTTCCAAATTGAAACCCGTATTTTATTCACCCATTAATTTGCCAGCCCCGGTTCCCCCACCGCCGCGACTCGTAGATGGGGAACCCACTTATTCGGTAAATCGAATTCTGGACTCGAGACGGAGGGGACGCGGATTTCAGTATCTGGTGGACTGGGAGGGTTACGGTCCGGAGGAGAGAAGTTGGGTTCCTGCTTGGGACATTCTGGATCAGTCCCTTATTGATGATTACTATCAACAGGTAGGTTCCTCTGGGAGCTCCAGGAGGCGCTCCTAGGGGGAGGGGTACTGTCACGGTTGAGGAATTCATTGACGCTCCCTTGCGCTGTGTGTGTGTATTTGTGAATGAATGTGTGTGTGTGTGTGGGCGTGGTCGCTGATTATCCTCCGGGGTTATCAGCGACAGGTGTTGTGCATTACCACTGCCTATTTATACTCACCTCATGCGTCTTGTGTTTGTCAGATCGTTGTTTTGTGGATGTTGCCTGTTGTGTTCCTGTTTCTTCGGCTCCTTGTGTTTCCTGCCTTGTCTTCGTCTGGAAGTTCGCCGTTGCAGTTTATGTCTTCACTCTTCACCAACACTGGGTTCATCACTTCACGTCTGACCATCGGATCGAGTTGTCCACGCAAGCCTGCGCTGCCTTGTCATCATCATCGGAGATTACCATCGCGCTGAGAAGGATCTTGTGATCTACACACCTCTCTTGTGAACTGCATCTGTGATCCTCCAACACTACTGAGAACTTTGTCTGCTTCCCTATTCACTCTGAGACTGGTGCTATACATTCTAATAAAGATCTGTTTTACTTGCTATTGTCCCCTCTATCCATTCGTTACATGTATCCGTACGAAGCTGTAAATTGTAGCAAGCTAGCTAGCTAATGCTTGTCAGTACCATAGACAGTACTCGGTAGGTACTCAAGATGGCGGCAGTCAACTAGAAAAAGAGCGGATGACGTAAGAGGTCACGTGACTGATATTCATGTATACATTTAAACGACAAAGAATACAGTTAATTACTGTGCATAACTTCCTGAAAACAACTAATACAACATACATGCAAACATGTCTTTAATTATTAATTCGGTTTATCAAAGCAGTCAACATTTATTAGATTAAAATGCCAGCATCACCGTAGGAACACTACTAATGTGCCGAAAGAGCACACTTGCGCCGCTAATGAGTGTCCAACCAGAAACAAATCCCACATACTGTAGTTCCAGGAAGAAACGTATCTATTGCTAAACATAGTCATAAATGAACTATAAAAAAAATCAGAAAATGGTTTAGATCAAATTATATGTATTACTGGTAGTTATTTTAGTCTATTTTCCACGTTTGGTTTGATGGATCTGTGCAATTAATGGCTAAATAATCACATACCATACCAATTATGTATCACAAAGTTGCAGATGGCAGATTATGATATTACTTTAAACTATGGCAGTATTAAATCATATGTTTATTAAAATTCAGATTACTTCTTATTTATTCTTATGAAGCCTAATTGATTTTGTTTACCCCTACAGTAAATGTTAATTAATGCATTAACTATCAAACATTTACTAACATTTAGTTAAGGCTGTCTTATACATGCATGAATCCTTATGACTCCTGTCGTTGTTAGGGTTAGCTCTTCATTTGTTCATGATTAGTTCATATCCTCACTAATCAATGTTCAGTTCATGTTGAAGTAACTATTAATGTAGGCATTAGTACATGATTATTCATGTACCCTTATTGTAAAGTGTTACCGTATACATTTATTGAAAAAAGATATTAAAGTTTTCCGTTTAACAACCAGTCTAGAAATTATGTTTAAATTATTATTATTATTATGACACAAAAAATTTGCTGCGATAAACTTTGTATTGAATGGGAATGGGAAAACCAATCACATTTATATAACAACAGGCATTACAATAAGTGAGTCTCATTTAACATTCATAGTTTGATGTTTTATTGTTTTATCAGGCTTGACAAAATTCATCAAGCATAAAATATCTACCCAGTCACACAAAGCAGAGTTTATATTTGAGTCAATTGTTTTTCTATAAAAGTCAAATTTGGTGATTCTTGAATACTAATTGTAGGAGGCAATAACCTTGATAGGGTGGAGGAAAGGATTTTAGTTTTAAATGTTCCACCCATCACAAGTTTTGAATTTCCCAGCATATTATTTTGAATGGATTATCATGCTTGTAAATATGATACAGGGCAAAGATAATATGGACTGAATCAAACCCAAGCAATTAACATGATGACTTATTAGTAGCAGTCATCACTCTTCCTTTATATGGATAAAATGGTGCCAAATTTATTTATGGCAGAAATAAGTGAGCAATCATATAACCTCAAAGTGAGAAAAAATTCATTCACTTCTAATAAAAGAATCTCCAGAGCACTATTCTTTCACAGTGCTTGTGTATGCTTAAAAAGTTGACCTCAAAATGACCAGCCCTGTGGGGAGATTGAGGTACACAGGTAAGCACAGACACACACAGAGAGAGAGAGAGAGAGAGAGAGAGGAGAGAGAGAGAGAGAGAGAGAGAGAGAGAGAGAGAGAGAGAGAGAGAGAGAGAGAGAGAGAGAGAGAGAGAGAGAGAGAGAGAGAGAGAGAGAGAGAGAGAGAGAGAGAGAGAGAGAGAGAGCCTCGTTTACACTGAAGGTCTTCATGCCCAATTCTGATTTGCTGCCTTTATCCGACACGTTCTTTCAATTGTGACCCACATCCAATTCATGTGTTCACTTGCCAAACTATCTGAAACATTGCGCATGCTTAAAGGGGGTGCACAGATGGACGAACAAGAAATATGTTTGATGCTACTGTAGCTCTGCGATATATGCAAAGTTCACCAAACACCATGATTTTGAGGCGGAGGAGGACGAAAAGGGCAATCATTGCAGCCTGCGCATGTGCTTCAGCTACGTGCGAGAGAGATCTCAGGACTGGTGGGAGCATATTGTGGCAGGCTTTAACGAGGAGCAGTGGGTCCGCAATTTTAGGATGAGCAAGCCAACCTTTGATATGTTGTGTCAACTTTTGTCCACATTCCTCTTCTACGATGACATAACGTTTTGTCATAACAGATGCACGTCATTAAACAGCGGAGACGTACAGCCTACAGAATGCAATGCCTCAGAAAAATCTAAAGATCTAAATCCCCCCCCAAAAAAAAAAAAACTTGCATCACAATAAGTGTAAGTAACTAAACAGAATATTATTAGGTTTTGTGACAACATGTTACAATGACTGGTAAGCTACTGTTGTTATTATTGCTTGACACAAATTTCACGATTTAAATTCAATTCTTGTGATTTGATTCAGATCTTGATTCATTTGGATAAATATTAGGTACACAAGATATGTTATTTTTTCTCAAGAAAAAAATAATAAAATATATATCTCACTTAATGCTGCAAACATACTGAGAGCCCTATCAGCTGGTAGTATTATTAAAGGTTAAAAATATGTTTTCTCTGTGTGAGAAAATGGATGTGTGGCATGAGAGCATGTGAAAAGTGTTGAATGCGTGAGATATGAGGTCAGATCCTTTTAATGAGTGCTTGGTGAGTGCGATTGTACGCCTGCTAAATGGCCCTGGTGCAGTCAAATCGAAATCTGATTGGCTGATTAAATCTGACTAATTGTGTGATTGTTTAAAGCAACAGTTTTATTTTAAACTACAGGGCCGCACTTGATTCTGAAGGCTTCAAGGCAGATTTCTTTGGCCATGGCAACACATGATGGCTGAAAAATGATTGGATAAAAGCTCTAACAGAAACATACACTACTGGAAGCAGCTCAACCAAGAGAAAAGCTATGAAATTAAAAGAACTGATTATTGGGAATAATTTAATACTCATTCATGGAAAAACTATATTAAAGTGCAAGTCAGTGATTCTGATAGTGTAGAAGGCCTTGTATGGAAGTAAAATAATGACAAATGTTTCAAAAACAAAAAAGCTGGTTGAATTGCACTACTTGAAAAAAAATATGCATTGCATTAACCCTGCTTGCATTTTAAAGCATTGTATTTTCAGGGCTTGCATTTTTATGGGCTGAAATTCAACATGGTTGTATATTTAAGCTGTGAATATTTCAATTCAAAACATTTCACACTCGCTTTCATTATTAAAAATTCAATAATCCATATTCACCTTTCAGATTTCACTTACAAAATGTTCATTCTGTTTAAAAATACAACCTATAATATTTTCGGTCCATTCGTCCATTTTATTTCGCTTTACAATTTCGCTTCCACAAATTCAGTGGTTCAAATTCAACAGAAAATTCAACATTTGACATCCGGGAACGGCAGGAATATCAGTAGATTGCCGATTGATGATCTCCATAGCTGTAAGTCGTTCTCACCGGCAGGGGGTGCAAGGGGCTGTTGAAGAAGAAAATTATAGAGCAACGGGTGAGACATAGATATATACACTAGATGTCGCCTTGGGGTTCTAAGCATGCGTCAAAACCGCCGCCATCTTGGAACAGGGGTCTTGTCATAGGAAGTAGCTAGGTAACGCTGCTATCTCCGCCTGTACTTCGAATTCATGGGTGATGCCAGACTTTTGTGCTGCGTATGGATGTTCACAGGAACGAAATCTAAAAACCAGACAGCAAGGGATTACATTTCACAAGTGAGAATGTGTTTTATGATATTGAATGATATGAAATTATATATCTGGTTACGTTGGTTTGTTTCAGTCCTTGGTTAGTGACCGCAGCTAATCCATGCTAGTTAGCTAAACACATACTGTGTTCTGTTTATTGCTTTACCTATAACAGATGGTTGCAGACTGTGGATGCTAAGCCTGGGTTAAACACATCGCTGTTAGACATGCTACAGAGACGGAAAAACGAAGACCCTGTTAGGTATGGTCGAGTGTGTCTTGTTTTGGATGGCATGTCTATAAGGAGACAAGTGCAGTACGATTCACACAAACAGACAATGATTGGTTTTGTGGATCTTGGCAGTGGGATAGATGAGACCAGCGTGGCAAGTGAAGCCCTAGTGTTCATGGTAGTTGGATTACAAAGTCACTGGAAAATGCCCATTGCCTTTTACTTCATAAGCTCACTTAGACCAGATACACAAAGGATTTTGCTTCTACACGCCTTGGAGGCACTTCATGAACGTGGCATCAAAGTTGTGTGTGTCACAATGGACGGAAATATATCGAACATTAACATGTGTACGATGCTCGGATGCCAGCTAAAGCTGAATCAGCCTCTCAAGACATATTTTGTTCACCCTTCTTCAGGGGAAAATGTGTTTGTGATCATGGACCCTTGCCATATGTTAAAATTGGCTAGGAACATGTTGCAAGCTTACAGCTCCATCGTCAGTCCCGCAGGAAAAGTTAAATGGAAATACATATCAGAGTTGAATGATGTTCAGGAACACGAGGGTCTTCATGCGGCCAACAAAATCACCAGAAAACACATCAACTTTGAGGGGCAGAAGATGAAGGTGTCAGTGGCGGCCCAGACACTGAGTCGATCGATGGCGATGGCTCTTCGCGTGCTCATGGAAGCTGGATGTCCACAGTTTGAAGAATGTTCTCCTACGATCAAATTTCTTCAGGTACATTTTTTTTTTTTTTTTTTGAAATGAAATGAGCAAAAAGTATGATAATTGATTGATAATTGTTTTCTAAAAGTGGACATTTCTACTCTTGTCCTAAATCATCAGCGTCATCCATCCCTCAGCTGGTGGTTCAAGCACTTAATCCTGTCGAACAGTCTTTTCTCTCTGCCAATGCCTGTGGCATCAGGATGGTCTTTGCTCAATCAACCTTTTCCCTTACCTAACAGCAGCTGATTCTTCCAGGCTACCACAATAACACAGAGATGCCAGCCAGTCATGCCTCCTGACCTAAAGCCTGTTTTCCCCAACGCAGGGTTGCTATATCCTGTCATTCTCCTGAACAAGCAACCAACTGCTAACATCTGCTCTATCCTAACAGGTCTACCTTCTATAGGTCTCTGAACTGTAAATCATAACCAGCTGTAATGAGGAATATTTGTGTTAAAGGTGATTGACAGATTGATTCGACGTTATGAACAGCAAAAACCCACGTGCGGGAGGCTTCAAGGCTCCACTAGGTTTCCGCAACTGGGAAGACACGTTAGGTTTTATGACTGAAGCCCGAGCTTATTTGACCAAGTTGAGGCTAAACGATGGCACTCCACTTCATCGCTCAAAGAGGTTTTTTTTGTTTAGTTTAGTTTTTGTTTTCCACAAGTAAGGTAAATACCTTAAGAGTGTATCATTGTATATTTTGCATAGTTATACTAATTAAAGATGCTATCAGCAAGTCTGAGCATTATGTAAAAGTAGAATATAATAGTACCAGTTAGTGCAAGGGAAAATATATATTAATTATATGATTAATAATTAATTAATTATGTTTTATTTATTTATTATTAATATATATTAATCTTAACATCAACCATCTCACTGGGTAATATAAACAGAGTAAATAAACTATTAATAGGACGTCAGTATTTAAGAAGAAAACATTGCCAAATCTAGCTGCAAGCAGTATTGAGGTAGCCAAGCTTCTCATTGCCCCCAAAACATTAGCATACCAGGTATTTACCTTCACTTGCATTATAAGGAGTAAGAGAACGTCTCGGTTACATATGGTAACCCTCGTTCCCTGAGGGAGGGAACGGAGACGTACGTCGTGGTGAACGACGAATAGGAATCTCGCTAGAGAGGCCAATCTACTTCGAGTGAAACTAAAACAAGCCAATACTCATTGGCGTGCAATCATTTGCATCAGCTGCGCAGCCCCGCAGCGTGGGTATTTAACGAGCAGCTGGTGCAATTGCACTTCAGTTTTTTGCTGAGGAGCCAAGCCTGAAAAGCTGGTCGCCCCGGCGGGTAGCAGCAAATGTGGCGACGGGACGTACATCTCCGTTCCCTCCCTCAGGGAACGAGGGTTACCATATGTAACCGAGACGTTCCCTATCGTCCGGTCACTACGACGTACGTCGAGGTGAATGACGAATAGGAATCCCTACTAAAGCGCCACAGCTGCTGCACCCCATCCAGCGCCCTGTGTAAGCCTCCACACCTTCTCGCCTGGAAGGACGATAGGAGAGGGCTTACACCGAGAGTATCCGTCACTGTTGTTCCATGATAACCCATACAGAGAGATTATTGGATAACACTGGGAAAGTCTGCCCGATCTGAGGGAGGGGAACGCTGCGGGAGCCACATTCTTAAGGAGAGTTATGTGGGAATAGACATATGGACTAACCCGAGGGTTGTACTGCATATGAGTAATGGGTGACTTAGCCCAAGGGAAAGACACGGGCTTCCATTTAGGAGCAGCCATGGAGAATATACACATATGGGATCCCCGTAGGGTCACACATATGGGACCCAGCCTAGACCCGGTTCTCAAGGATTCAGCGGACAAGGCCTGGCACCGGACACTCTGCCATGTCCGGGCCGAGGGTGTTTGGAGGACTCAACAGGTTTTGACTCTGGAGTAATAAGGGTGCACAGTAGGATGCAGCAAGCCGACAGAGCCGGTACTCACAGTGCTTCTACACGTTTAGGGTGAGAACACGGGAGGACACGGGCTCTACACGTAGGCTATAGAATCTAGCGAACGTGTTAGGTGTCGCCCAGCCCGCAGCTCTACAGATATCTGTTAGCGAGGAGCCACGTGCCAGCGCCCAGGAGGATGCAACGCCTCTCGTGGAGTGTGCATGCAACCTGAGCGGGCAGGGCACGCCTTGAGCTTGGTAAGCCAAGGCGATGGCATCCACTATCCAGTGGGCCATCCTCTGCTTGGAGACAGCCTTTCCCTTCTGCTGGCCTCCGAAACAGACAAAGAGCTGGTCTGAGGTCCTGATGCTTTGAGTTCTGTCCACGTACATACGCAGAGCGCGAACGGGACAGAGCAAAGCCAGGGCTGGGTCTGCCTCCTCCAGGGGCAGCGCTTGCAGGTTCACTACCTGATCTCTAAAGGGAGTGGTAGGAACCTTGAGGGTATGGAGGGAGGACGAGGAGGATTTAATCGTCTCGCCCCCCTAAGGAACCTGACGACCAGGTTGTGCTTTCCTACTGTTTTGCCATCTATGTGGTCATGATATGCTGAAATAGCAGCAGCATGTACTTTAAGGGTGGAGGGAGACAGCCTTCGCTCCAGCCCTTGCTGCAAGAAGGAAAGCACTGACCCTATCGAACATCTTCGGGGGTCCTCTCTACGGGAGGAACACCAAACGACGAACAGGTTCCACTTCAAGGCGTACGCACGTCTCGTAGACGGCGCTCGCGCAGAAGTGATGGTGTTAAGTACCTCTGGGGGTAAGTCACCTAGAACCTCCGCGTCCCATCCAGGGACCAGACATGGAGTTTCCAGAGGTCCGGACATGGGTGCCATAGGGTGCCCCGTCTCTGAGTCAGAAGATCCTTCCTCAGAGGAATGGGCCAGGGAGGGACTGTCACGAGGAGCATGAGTTCTGGGAACCAAGTCCGGGTGGGCCAATAGGGAGCCACCAGAAGGACCTGCTCCTCGTCCGCCCTGACTTTGCACAGGGTCTGTGCAAGTAGGCTCACTGGGGGAAATGCATATTTGCGGAGGCCCCGGGGCCAGCTGTGTACCAGTGCATCCGTGCCGAGTGTTCCCTCGGTCAGGGAGTAAAACAACTGGCAGTGGGAGGTCTCTGAGGAGGCAAACAGGTCTACCTGAGCCTCTCCGAACTCTCTCCAGATCAGCTGAACCACCTGGGGGTGGAGTCGCCATTCTCCCGGGAGCACAGCTCGTGATAGCTCGTCGGCCACACGGTTAAGCACACCGGGGACATACATGGCTCGAAGCGACCTCAGATGCTTCTGACTCCAAAGGAGGAGATGGCGGGCGAGTTGCGACATGCGACGGGAGCGTAGACCACCTTGACGGTTGATGTACGCAACGGTCGCAGTGTTGTCCGTACGGACCAGCACGTCTCTGAAGCGGCCTTTTTAAGCGGCTCAAAGTGAGACGTACTGCAAGCAACTCGAGGCAGTTGATGTGCCAATGCTGTATACCCCTGATACTGCATGCCCGTTGTACGTGGCACCCCAGCCGGTGGCAGAGGCATCTGTGAACACCACAGCATGCCTTCACACATGTTCCAAGGGGACTCCTGCCCGAAGGAACGAGGGGTCTGACCACGGACTGAAGGTCTGGCGGCACTCCGGTGTGATTGCCACCCGGTGAGTGCCGTGATGCCACGCCCATCTCGGGACTCGGCCGTGAAGCCAGTGCTGAAGCGGTCTCATATGAAGCAGCCCGAGCGGAGTTACCGCTACTGCCGCTGCCATATGCCTCAGGAGCCTCTGAATGAATTTCAGTGGGACCGCCGTCCTGCCTTTGAAACGTGTTCAAGCAGTTCAGCACCGACTGAGCGCGTTGCTCTGTGAGGCGCGCTGTCTGTGCGACCGAATCCAACTCCATACCGAGAAAAGAGATCCTCTGCACGGGGGCAAGTTTGCTCTTTTCCCAGTTGACCTGAAGGCCCAGCTGGCTGAGGTGCCTGAGCACGAGGTCCCTGTGTTCGCATAACTGATCTCGAGAGTGTGCTAGTATGAGCCAGTCGTCGAGATAGTTGAGAATGCGAACGCCCTGTTCTCTCATGGGAACAAGGGCCCTCCGTGACTTTCGTGAGGACACGGGGAGACAGGGCCAGCCCGAAGGGCAGGACCTTGTACTGATATGCTCGACCCTCGAACGCAAAGCGCAGAAACGGCCTGTGTCGAGGAAGAATCGAGACATGAAAGTACGCGTCCTTCAGGTCGATCGCTGCAAACCAATCTTGGGGACGGATGCATTCGAAAATGCGTTTCTGCGTGAGCATTTTGAACGGTAGCTTGTGAAGGCTCCGATTCAAAACTCGCAGGTCCAAGATCGGTCGTAACCCACCTTTCTTGGGTACAATGAAGTAGGGACTGTAGTGCCCTGACCTCATATCGGCTGGAGGGACCGGCTCTATCACGTCCTTCGCCAGTAGATCTCGCAAGACATGGGCATCGGCTGCTCTCACTGTAGTGGAGTGGATGGCCCGAAACTTGGGGGGAGCATAGCCGAGCCTGATGGTCCGAATGAGCCAGCGAGACGGACTAGGGAGTGCTAGCCAGGCTCGCAGAGACCGTACAAGCGGGACCAAAGGGACCGTAGGCGTACCCGGAGTGGGGCAGCGAGGTGGAACACAGGGGCTCGGCTCGGGAGGCTCTCTCTGGGAGGTGGCCCGTAGCGGAGTCTGAGTGTGCTGTGCAACACTTACCTGGTTCCACGA
Source organism: Leuciscus idus (assembly GCA_021554675.1). NCBI lineage: Eukaryota > Metazoa > Chordata > Actinopteri > Cypriniformes > Leuciscidae > Leuciscus > Leuciscus idus. The sequence continues at coordinate 7,746,915 of CM038634.1, forward strand.
GGCCGGAGGTGCAGGAGGCGGCTTGGTTGCGTTCTCGAACTGCACACTGCTGCCTGCTGGCGATAGAAGAGGCGGAGTGGTGAGGATTCTCTCCCCCCACTGCTCTCCGGGCCCTCTTCGGACCCAGAGACGGAAGAAACTGCTCTTTTATTGAAAATTTGGGTACCGCTGGTTTTGAGGCCAGCGGCGGAACAAAAACAAAAGGAAACCAAGGATTTTCCACCCGGCCCTCTTCCGGGGGATGGAGCGATGTGGTCATCGTCTCCTGGAGAGCAGTCCCTGCCATCTCTGGGTCGCCCGTCCTAGGGCCACTTGCTCCTGGCTTTGCCGCCCTTCTTAGCGGGGTCCTGGACGGGCGGGGCGGCCCGCCTGTGACAGGCTCCACGGCGCCGTTTAGATGGAGGCTGCTGCGGCGGCGTGGGAGCAGGTGCAGACGCAGGAGGCCGCCCTCAGCGACGAGCAGACTGAGGGGCCGCAGGCGGTGGGGTGGGGGCAGCAGCTGGCCGCCGCGGCAGGATGTGTTTGATGGCCTCAGTCTGCTTTTGTACAGCCGAGAACTGCTGGGAGAAGTTCTCGACCGCGTCGCCGAAGAGGCCGGTCTGGGACACGGGGGAGTTAAGGAACCGGAGCTTGTCGGTCTCCCTCATGTCGGCCAGACACAGCCAGAGATGGCGTTCCTGGACCACCAAGGTGGACATCGCACGACCCACCGACCGCGCGGTCACCTTCGTCGCACGAAGCGCGAGGTCCGTCGCGATGCGAAGTTCCTGAAGAACTTGGGGATCGTGACCACCCTCGTGCAGGTCCTTCAGTGCCTTGGCCTGATGGACCTGCAGCAACGCCATAGCGTGCATGGCAGAGGCAGCTTCCCCACAGGCCTTGTAAGCCTTGCCGGTTAAATCCGACGAGTACTTACAGGTCCGGGTCCGTCTCAGGCACCGCTGGCACACCCGAAGGAGGCAGCGGTGCCGAGTCGTCATCCGCGGAGAAGTCTGACCCACCCTCCGATGCAGCGATCGACATCTGGTCTTCACAGGGAGCCCCAAAGGAGACAACCGGTACACACCGCGAGGATGGTCCAGCTTTCTCCAATGGGGGCTCAACTGGCTGCGGAGCGTGAGAGGGGTGAGAGCTCCTAGGGGGTTGGTTCCCCGAAGGAGACGCGCTCACCGTGATCCTCAGGTCACCCGTGTCACTGCCCGAAGCAACCCTCTTAGGAGGATTGGATCGAGGCAGAGGCACGGGGACTCCGCCCCTTTGCAGGAACGTGAGTATCGACCGCAGCTCCGCGATGGTCATCTTCCCACAATGGGTACATGACAAACGCTGCCTCAGCGTGTTTAATGCCCAGACACACGAGGCAGCGTTCGTGACCATCCCGTGAACCCAGGTAACGACCGCATCCAGAAACACACAGATAGAAAGTCATCTTTAAAAAGACGCTCTCTATCTGTGTAAGCTCTTTTAGGGACTGCTCTCACTGGTGCTGAAACACGCAGGGGAACAGTCACTGCGAACACAGACAGGTCTCTCTCTCTCGCTGGCAGGTCTTACCAGCTGTAAGAACAGCTTTTGAGCGCTCTGATGACGCACCTTACCAGCTGTTATAACAGCTTTTTTGTTTGCTCAATACCTCAAAACAAAAAAGACAGAGAAAGAGAAGAGAGAAAAGAAAAAAAGACTGCTCGCGCTGCCGTGCTGTAACGCCCGCACCGGGAAGGAGAGGTCCAGAAAGGCTCATTGATTTAGAAAATTACTCTCTGTAAGACGCATCGAAGTGCTTGGCTCCGAAGCAAAAAGCTGAAGTGCAATCGCACCAGCTGCTCGTTAAATACCCGCGCTGTGAGGCTGCGCAGCTAATGCAAATGATTGCACGCCAATGTGTATTGGCTTGTTTTAGTTTCACTCGAAGTAGATTGGCCTCTCTAGCGAGATTCCTATTCGTCGTTCACCACGACGTACGTCGTAGTGACCGGACGAAAGGGAACAAGAGTTTTAAAGAGTAACAATACAACCATAGAGTAGATAGAGAGTCTGGATTTGTTACAAACTATGGTCTTTGACCCAAAGCAATCACTTACAGATTTGCTCTTTAAAACGTCTTGATCAAGTTTTTGGTTCATATCCTTTCCTTTGACGTTGTGTTAAAAAAAACGTCCGCTTGCTGTTCCAGTGCTGTTTGGTTCCTTTAGCGAAGTGTTTACTTAAAAAATATGTGGACTTCATTGCAGAGAAAATTTTGGGTAATGTATTGAGAGGTTATTTCCATCATTCCACATCATAGTCTACCGCATTGATATCTTTCTCTTTCCTTCTACTCAATGTTCTTGTGACTTTTCTTTACAAATGTTCTCAACAAGGTCACGTTGCATCCATTTTACATGCACAGATAGGTGAGAAATTAAAGGGAAAACTTGGATAGATGAGTAAAGAGATTACACATGCACTGCATTAGAGCTGCAAAGATTATCGATTAGTTTAATTAAATTAATCGCCAACTATTTTGATATTGATTAGTCAGTTTGATAAATGTTTTAAAAATTAAGAAAAATTATTTGATTCCAGCTTGTTAAATGTGAATATGTTCTAGTTTTTTCTCTCCTCTGTGACCGTAAACTGAATGAAGTTCTCATCGCACTCTCTGTCTGACTAAAAGGAGGAGGTTTGTTGGGGCAGAGGGGTGGCAGGAGCCAGTCACTAATTAGACTCACTCTGACCTGACATTTGCATTTAGATAATTTTCCCTTTCATTTGTCTCACTTACCTTGAATGTCCCAGTTCAAATAATACAATGATATTTAACATATTTAAAGTAAATATTAACAGACTAAGTTTATGGTTTTGTATAGTCAGTGTTGGGATATTGAAATTTCTTTTCTTTATTTTAAAGGTATCTATCTGTGCCTGGTTTTGTCATCAACATTGACTCCTTCTCCATGATGATACCAGAGCTGCTTGAGGGACAGCGGTATGTGTGCACATACCGCTTTAGCCAAGACCACTTGGAATTGTATTTTAATTCCATCAGGGCCTCAGGTAGGAGCTGATATTTAAGTGAGCAATGTTATTGAGATAAAACAAACATTACAATTGCAAAAAAAAAAAATTAAAAAATGAGTGTGTGTGTGTATTTTTTTTAAACGTGTGTGTGTATATGTGTGTGTGTGTGTATGTATGTGTGTATATATATATATATATATATATATATATATACTCACCTAAAGGATTATTAGAAACACCTGTTCAATTTCTCATTAATGCAATTTTCTAATCAACCAATCACATGGCAGTTGCTTCAATGCATTTAGGGGTGTGGTCCTGGTCAAGACAATCTCCTGAACTCCAAACTGAATGTCAGAATGGGAAAGAAAGGTGATTTAAGCAATTTTGAGCGTGGCATGGTTGTTGGTGCCAGACGGGCCGGTCTGAGTATTTCACAATCTGCTCAGTTACTGGGATTTTCACGCACAACCATTTCTAGGGTTTACAAAGAATGGTGTGAAAAGGGAAAAACATCCAGTATGCGGCAGTCCTGTGGGCGAAAATGCCTTGTTGAGGTCAGAGGAGAATGGGCCGACTGATTCAAGCTGATAGAAGAGCAACTTTGACTGAAATAACCACTCGTTACAACCGAGGTATGCAGCAAAGCATTTGTGAAGCCACAACACGCACAACCTTGAGGCGGATGGGCTACAACAGCAGAAGACCCCACCGGGTACCACTCATCTCCACTACAAATAGGAAAAAGAGGCTACAATTTGCACGAGCTCACCAAAATTGGACAGTTGAAGACTGGAAAAATGTTGCCTGGTCTGATGAGTCTCGATTTCTTTTGAGACATTCAGATGGTAGAGTCAGAATTTGGCGTAAACAGAATGAGAACATGGATCCATCATGCCTTGATACCACTGTGCAGGCTGGTGGTGGTGGTGGTGTAATGGTGTGGGGGATGTTTTCTTGGCACACTTTAGGCCCCTTAGTGCCAATTGGGCATCGTTTAAATGCCACGGCCTACCTGAGCATTGTTTCTGACCATGTCCATCCCTTTATGACCACCATGTACCCATCCTCTGATGGCTACTTCCAGCAGGATAATGCACCATGTCACAAAGCTCTAATCATTTCAAATTGGATTCTTGAACATGACAATGAGTTCACTGTACTAGAATGGCCCCCACAGTCACCAGATCTCAACCCAATAGAGCATCTTTGGGATGTGGTGGAACGGGAGCTTCGTGCCCTGGATGTGCATCCCACAAATCTCCATCCACTGCAAGATGCTATCCTATCAATATGGGCCAACATTTCTAAAGAATGCTTTCAGCACCTTGTTGAATCAATGTCACGTAGAATTAAGGCAGTTCTGAAGGCGAAAGAGGGTCAAACACAGTATTAGTATGGTGTTCCTAATAATCCTTTAGGTGAGTGTATATATATATACAGTATATATACTTACCTGGAATATACTTACCTTTTTTATTTCAGGTGGATGGAACAACAATCCAACTGTTGCTCACTTCCAGAGTTATTTCCGGCGCATTATGGCATTGCTCCAGGGAAGACAGGCAACGTTCAACCACAGGATGACACCATGTGTCTCTCAGCTGTTGACATGTCATCTGTGGTGCCAGCTGAGGACGACGATGACGACAACATTGCATCCTCTCCCTTTGAGCAAATCACTGGTGTTGGGTTGGACCATAGCTATTTAGCAACAAACTTTGGGTGCCTAACTGACTATGCGCTTGTTTACATTGCGGGATTTGTAGTTAGGCAAGTCATGAGAAAACTTGCATGCAATGAATGTCGTAGTAGTTTGGTAGCTTCGACCATACCATCTTTTGGCGATACATACCATCTGCTTACCCTCAGAAACAACGGAGGCCTAGTGATACCAAGTCAAGGTACCGTTAAAGTGATTCGCTCGGAACTTAGCAGCCCGTCAGTGCCCAGTGTCTCTATTAAACAGAGTCGTGAAAGCAGAAGTAGGGTCTGAGGATATATTTGGTCTTCGTGATCACATTGTTGAGACTCAAGATGGCATAGACAACCACCACTTTAGCTTAATTTCACTGGTTGTCTGTACCTTTCATAAGTTGAGACAACACCATGTGGCAAAGGTTCATACTCTGCAACTGCAGAGCAAAAGTCTAAGGAAGAAACTGTGTAAGGTAGTGTTGTTGCAGGAATACTAAACACTTAGTTTTAAGAATGGTTAACTCAGCTGACAGTCCTGGAAGGATGTCACCAGTTAGCTTTGCAGTGTAACACACAAGTCCAGCCTCAGACTTGGCGAATTTATGCCAGTATATCTCTGGGAAATGCTTAGCGTGAAACTTTGTGCGTTACGTTCATATTCTGGTCCATCTGCTTGCCTGTAGCCTATTAATATAGCCTACATCCCCAATAAGGTGGGAGTTTGGTCTTTTATATCACTGTTTTTTGTCCATTTAGTTACTTTGAGTGTCCTGAGACCGCAGGGGAATCCTGGAGAGTGAAGTATTGAGGGAATCCCCAGTTCTGCAGCACAGAGCCACAATATAAAGTTAAGAAAACAACAACAACAAAAAAAACGAGAGAAATATATGTCTACTACCTCAGATTTAACGTTTGATTTGTACATCAGCATCGGGAAATAACATAATCTAGGTCACGACAGAGAAAGCTGTGCAAAACGTACATGTTCAAAAGTAACAGTGAAGACTTCAATGTAAACACAGCTTTTGTGTCTTTATCAGCTTTTCCATATGATAATCATCACAATTCATCGCCCTGATAATAATCACAAATAGCCTACTGCTTGCTCCATTTCTGTAATTCAATGAATGAATGAGTCTCTCACCCGTTGCTCTATAGTTTTCTTCGTCAACAGCCGCTTGCACCCCCTGCCGGTGAGAACGACTTACAGCTATGGAGATCATCAATCGGCAATCTACTGATATTCCTGCCGTTCCCGGATGTCAAATGTTGAATTTTCTGTCGAATTTGAGCCACTAAATTTGTGGAAGCGAATTTGTAAAGCGAAATAAAATGGACCGAAAATTGCCAATCGAATTTTTAAACAGAATGAACATTTTGGAAGTGCATTCTGAAAGGTGAATATGGATTATTGAATTTTTTAATAATGAAAACGTGTGTGAAATGTTTTGAATTGAAATATTCACAGCTTAAATATACAACCATGATGCATTTCAGCCCATAAAAAATGCAAGCCCTGAAAATACAATGCATTAAAATGCAAGTAGGGTTAATGCAATGCATATTTTTTTTCGAGTAGTGCAATTCAACAAGCTTTTTTATTTAAAAAACATTTGTCATTATTTTACTTCCATAGCCTTGCTGGCCCTGACGGCCCACCACTGATATAATACATGTAAGCTATAAGGTACGAGAGGCCAGTAGCGTTTTTTGGCATGGGCGAACCGGGCAATCGCCCGGGGCGGCATTTTTGGGGGGGCGGCATCGCCGGCATGAGCAGAAAAAAAAAAAAAGAAAAAAAAGAAAAAAAAAAAAAAGAAAAAAAAGAAAAAAAAAATCTGCGCCGCGAAGCGGTTTTCTATTATCTATCATTTCACTGTGTGGGGAATTGACAAATTTGCGCCCCCTGCAGCTGCAGGCGCCCCTGAGAAGATGCCGTGCACAGAAGCTGTTTGTTTGAGAAGGGGAAAGGGGAGGGGGCGCGGAGGCGCAGAGGCGCGGGCGCGGATGACAGTTCACCTCTGGGTCTCTCCCAAATGGAACGGACAAGGGGGGGGGACGGGGATCCATATAGTTATCTAAGTCAGTCACACCTCGACTTTCTTCCAAATAACGCACATTTCATTCATAATATTATAAATACAGGCCTCTATATTTCCTGCACATTTTTGTTTTTCTGAATTGTCTGAATGGCTAATAAAAATAGGTAATACAAAACGATTACTTGGTCACCACCACTAAGGTGAATTGGTTTAGCCCAGGGTGTAATTCAATGTAGAACCGCCACTGCGAGAGGCTGTGCTGTATCGTGAATTAAGTCACGGCTGAAGGGCATTGTTAGGCACGATGTAAAACCCCTTCAGCCGTGACTTATTCACGATACAGTACCTTGCTTTTATAAAACGGTTACCACACAAAACAAATATTAAATCCCAAAAATGTGTATCAATGCAAGTAAAATGTCTGACTAAAGTCATGAAGTAAAATCACTAAAAGCTATTCTTCCAGTGAAAAAAAAAAATAGTCCCTGACCGTGAACAGCAAATAATTTATATTATTTCGCCATTATAGCTAGTCTGGCTATCACCAGACCAAGCTCAATCTTTTAAGATTGAACATTAGTCTGGGGAGTCTGCTCTGTATTTTCTACTGCACAAGAGGCGTGATCAACGGGCATAGTTCAAATGACTCTGTGCTTAATTGGATAGTCCTTCAACCAATCAGACCAATGATCCGGGTGACGTACTTTGCAGAGAGATGCGAAAACTCCAGGCAGGAAATGTGTAACCAAACGTGTTGATCAGTGGTTTGCAGAAGCAGCAATGGAATCGAGCGATTTTTGCAGGTTATGCAAAAAAAAAAAAAACATGAAAGTTGGTGATATTTACACCCACTCGAGCAAGTTGTTTTCTAAAAATAAGCCATTGAGCATCGTCGAGAGGTTAAAAGGAATTGGACAGATTATGGCTCTGGAATTCGATTGGATTAAACCTGCCAATAGCGCGCCAGGTGGATAAGCCAGTTTGTGATTGGTTCCCGCAAATTTGTAAAGGAAGCAGCAAAGATAAATGTACAGGTTTCCAGCCTGAGCTGCAGGGCGAAATCAAATCGCCGGCAGATCAGGCTGGGTTTACCCAGTGTACATTGTAGCGGCAAAGTCTTTTTGAGTGAGCAAGTCAGCAGAGAAGACTTTCATATTGAAAGGACTGAACTTGTTGTGAACACGGAGAAGCAAGACACAACTGACAAACTGAATAGAGTATCAGGGCACATTCAAATGGATTATTTATGAGGAATGTAGGACTGACCTGAAGGAAAATAAATGCAGTAGATATAGATATTTCAATACTCTACTCTATAAGCTTCAATGAACAATATCAATGAGAATATATGTTTAAGTTGCTAAGATTGCTAGGGGTGTTGTACACGTAGAGATAGAACGTTGGGTGAAGCGGACATAGCAGTGTTTTATAGTAAATGTGAGATAAAATATAAAGTACAGCTTACCTTTTGTCTCTCTCAAAGAAGAAGAAGAAAAAGAACTTCGCTGAGTCCGTTTTGTCCGATGCCTTTTTGTCTCATGCCTTTTTGTTGGAGTCCGTTTTGTACAATGCTTTTTTGTCTAATACCTTTTAGTTTTGAGTCCGTTTTGTCCAATGCCTTTTTGTCTGATACCTTTTAGTCTGAGGCTGTTTCATCTGATGCCTAATTGTACGAGCCTGACACCTGACGTTGTTTTTCCTAAGACCTGAAGCCTTTCAGTCTGAGGTGCAATGCCGTTTTGTCCAATGACTGAAGCCTTTTAGTCTGAGGCACGATGCCTTTTCGTCATATGAGTGAGGTCGATATCTTGTCCTTTTAACAGTTGGTGTTTTTCCTGTGCCTGGCGCGCTCGTCATTTGTCAGTTGTGTCTAAATTCTCAGTGTTCAGAATCACAACAAGTTTTAGTCCTTTCAATATAAAAGTCTTCTACTGACTGACTCACTCATAAAGACAGTCTTTGCCACCATCTAATGGCGAAATAATGTAACTTATATTGCTGTTCACGGTCAGGGACTTTTTTTTTTTCAGCAAAGGAAGGCTTTTAGTCATTTTACTTCATGAAAGTTGCATATATATATTTTTTGCCTTTAATATTTGTATTGTGTGGTAACCGTTTTATAAAAGCAATAAGGTACGAGAGGCTGTGCTGTATCGTGAACAACCTTATTGCTTACATACTTAATATTATATAATATACTTAATAATATATTTAAAGCTGCAGTCCGCAGTTTTTCCTCTTTGTCGCCATCTCTGTTCGAAATCTGATATTGCAGTAATTCGCGGAATTATCAACTTTATGTGGGTTGTGCCTCGGCACGGCACATCGTGGATGAATCCAATGTTTTGAGGAGAATGTGCGGCAGTCAGTCACCGCGCCGGTGTGGATACTGTCATTCGGAATCACAGATTCTACTTTTTGGAAGTATGACCAACATAATAATTTTCACCGGAAAATGTTGTCTGAACAAGTAACATCCACTTTTGTTCTGACCAACTAAGGGGAAAAAAGCATTGCATTAAATCGTGCTGATTAAATCTAACAATAGCTTATCATAACACGTCAAACCGTGCAAATTATACTTTGTTCTCAAATTGTTCATGTTAACAAAATCAGCGACTACATTTAATGCCTTTCCGATATTTATCCTTGTTTCCGCATGGGCCCGGTTGCAGTCTCTTTTTTTCTGTAGCCACTCTGAAGTCCGAAGTCTTTTGCATTTTACAAGGGGTGAATCTCCAGTTGTCACGGGTGATTGTCGTTTGAACCTTTCTGGATCCGCCATCAAATTGATAAGTTTAATTATATCAAGTGATGTGAGAAAAGGCTATAAATCTCCACCTCCAACATCCTCACACGCAATATAGCCTACTAGCCGAGACTCCTTCTTTATGTGTACAGATGTGACGTAATGACACAAAGACATGCTCGAACTAAAAACATTATTACAAGCTTACCGTTTTGAATCGAGCTAAGGCAAGCAGATAGTTTTGAACACTGGCTGGTTATGTATTTTCTCAAAAAATTAAAATAAAATTGGGATATTTTTAACCCAAAAAAGTTACGGACTGCAGCTTTAAGAGCAAACTTAATGTTCAGTGTTTAGAACACTTAATTGCATGTTATTAACAGATAAATTAAAATGTATTATAGTTTACATTTATAGCCTATTAACTTAAGAGTGCTTAATTTCAAGAGTGTTTTTGACCGTTTACATCTTTCAGTGTAATTTCATAATTTATTGTGTTGTCTTTGAAATATAGTTTAAGTGTGTTGGGTATACTAACAAGCATTTATGGTAAACAAAAATATAGCCTACTTTAATTCCATTTCTATTGAAACATGACTGTTATGTACATATGTGTAATGATTTGTAACTATGTTGCAATTTAGTACAATTAATATGTATATATATATAGGCACAACGATAATATATTGAAAATTATTACCGTCAAGTTTGTTAAAAATATACCGGTACTTATAAAATATCAAATTTGAAATACACTGCAAGCTCATACTTCTTTTTCACAATGGTATGGAAACATCTGAGTAAAGATTCATGAAAATTCTCATTGTATGTTCCACAGAAAAAACGTATGGGTTTGGAACGGCCTGAGGTTGAGTAAATAAAGACATCATTTTATTATTGAATGAACTATTACTTTAATAAAACCAAATTCTCTGGCTCAAGCAGGTTTTATCACGGCCAGTACCTGTTTTAATTAAATCTGAACTTCAAAATTAGATTATTAATATTCAGTGACTTATCAGTAATAGTTTTGATGCTTCAAGCATTTGATTCAGTGAATTCATTTTCATCTGTGAAACTTTTTGTGGGATAAAAAAAAGAGACTGAATAAAACCTAATTTGCACTTTTATCTCAAAGGCTTGTTCTATTGAAGCGAGAGAGCAAAAATATGCCGTATGTTTTTGACTGTTTTCCTCAGATAGTTCCACTTTAATTCTGCGGTTTTAGGTGAATCATAAATTGTTCATACTGTGTAGACACATCACTCACCATGCAATCACTTTACTAAAAAAATAATAGTAATCTCAGTCACATTGTCTTACGGTGTTTCTGTATGTGTTAAGTGTTGTGGCAAGGCGATGTTCATTTGCTTTCTATCTTCATCCTTTCTTAACTTTAATGCATTGACTTAATTAATGTCACTCTGAATCACTGCAGAAATGTCATCACTCATAAGAGGACTATAGCAAGTGCTTTTAAGACTTCAGTCAAACAGAGTCCTGTCTGTGCTGGAAATCCATGGCAGCTCAACCTACGCATTGGCTCTGTTCCAGACAGTGAGCTGCCTATAACTACACAGCGTTCATGATGTTCCAAAAAGTACCCAGCAAAAACATTTACGTTGTGGCAACGTCTGTGGCACGTTGCATTTCTGCTATGGCAACATCGCTGTCTACGTGCTTGCAACATTGTAACAACGTAGAATTGTAAGACGCGACAGGGCTGTAGCAACGTTGTTGCGCGACGTTCAGCAACTGAGAGACGACGTTCTGACTTTTTTTATTTTATTTTTATAGATAGGCCTATAGATATCCCCCATTTAGCATTTTATGTTTTGAGGTTAATTTTTAATTAGTCAGATGTTAGATAATTCTATATTTTTTAATGTCACCAGGTGACCACATGTTGTGGGTCGGAACTAATCTTCCCGAGGTTTGTTTCCCATAAGGAGGAGGCATTAAAAGACGGACCAAAACAAAGCCGGCATTTTACACGTGATGTCCTTATCGCTGACTATGGACAGGTGTGCAGGAGGAAAGTGTGGGGTTTAGTGATTGGCTAACAAGACTCGTAAATGTGTTTTTAAGCTTGTGACTTACAGTCTTTAAAAACGGAGTGTGGGGTGAGGCGGATTTGCGGTGAGCTCTGGATTCTCGCCCAAGGGGTAGTGCTGGCTGGACACGCAACGGTGGAGTTTGTAATAAAGAGAGGACAACGAGCACGAGTGACTTGGAAGCCGGACTGCCTGGGGCTGTGGATTACCGAATCTGACGAGGCAAGAGGGAGATCGGCGGGGCTATGATAAGCTAAGTAAACATTCCAACATAAAGCGACTGGATCGAGTTGTAGAAAGTTTTGTCAATGAGTACACGTCCAGGTTGGACTGACCGCTTGTGCTGTAGCCAACGATCCACCAGCCTCCCTGTACTATTCTATTGACTTCCATACTGGATGTGCATACTGCTGTCTTGCTAGTGCTGCAGCCAACGATCCACCAGCCTCACTGTACTATTCTATTGACTTCCATACTGGATGTGCATACTGCTGTCTTGCTAGTGCTGTAGCCAACGATCCACCAGCCTCACTGTACTATTCTATTGACTTCCATACTGGATGTGCATACTGCTGTCTTGCTAGTGCTGTAGTCAACGATCCACCAGCCTCACTGTATTTTATTGAGCTCCATACTGGATGAGTATTACTGCTGTCTTGCTAGTGCTGTAGCCAACGATCCACCAGCCTCACTGTACTATTCTATCGACTTCCATACTGGATGTGCATTACTGCTGTCTTGCTAGTGCTGTAGCCAACGATCCACCAGCCTCACTGTACTATTCTATTGACTTCCATACTGGATGTGCATACTGCTGTCTTGCTAGTGCTGTAGCCAACGACTTACCAGCTTCACTGTACTATTCTATTGACTTCCATACTGGATGTGTACTACTGCTGTCTTGCTAGTGCTGTAGCCAACGACTTATCAGCCTCACTGTACTATTCTATTGACTTCCATACTGGATGTGTATTACTGCTGTCTTGCTAGTGCTGTAGGCAACGATCCACCAGCCTCACTGTACTATTCTATCGACTTCCATACTGGATGTGCATACTGCTGTCTTGCTAGTGCTGTAGTCAACGATCCACCAGCCTCACTGTATTTTATTGAGCTCCATACTGGATGAGTATTACTGCTGTCTTGCTAGTGCTGTAGCCAACGATCCACCAGCCTCACTGTACTATTCTATCGACTTCCATACTGGATGTGCATTACTGCTGTCTTGCTAGTGCTGTAGCCAACGATCCACCAGCCTCACTGTACTATTCTATTGACTTCCATACTGGATGTGCATACTGCTGTCTTGCTAGTGCTGTAGCCAACGACTTACCAGCCTCACTGTATTACTCTATTGAGTTCCATACTGGATGTGTATTACTGCTGTCTTGCTAGTGCCGTAGCCAACGATCCCCCAGCCTCACTGTCCTATTCTATCGACTTCCATACTGGATGTGCATACTGCTGTCTTGCTAGTGCTATAGCAAACGACTTACCAGCTTCACTGTACTATTCTATTGACTTCCATACTGGATGTGTACTACTGCTGTCTTGCTAGTGCTGTAGCCAACGACTTATCAGCCTCACTGTACTATTCTATTGACTTCCATACTGGATGTGTATTACTGCTGTCTTGCTAGTGCTGTAGGCAACGATCCACCAGCCTCACTGTACTATTCTATCGACTTCCATACTGAGTGTGCATTATTGCTGTCTTGCTGGTGCTGTAGCCAACGACTTACTAGCCTCATTGTACTATTCTATTGACTTCCATATTGGGTGTGCATTGCTGTTGTGACTCACCAGCCTTACTGTACTATTCCACACTGTCTCGTTATCCTCAGTCTGCATTGCAGCTTAAGGATCCCAGCCCTCCGCTCCAGCCATGCAACTGTAAACCTACCATCCAGTTCGTCTTCTCCCACATGTAAATACTGGAATAGCCCATCCCAGTGTCGCCGGCGCCGCCTGCCTGCCACTGTTCTGAATCGACTGCCTGCTGATTATTGGTGTGAAGATTGTGGTGAGACCTCACTTGAACCTTGGTGTGTTGCGGTGTTTTCTTCTGTTTCAAAGAGTATTCTACGTTTGCTGTGGATTTCCCCCAGGCTTCGTTGACGGGCCGTGGCTGACAGAGTGGCCAGCTGAGGCTCAGGGAGCAAGTCGGTGACACCGTACTGCCAGTTATCTGCTGTGGGAGGAACTAATCCAGCTGGGTGGCAGCACCCTCTAAGTGGGGGAGTGTGGAGGAACTTCGGAATAAAGCCGGGCTTAGAGACACGTTGTGGAGAAAGACAGTTGTTCTGCTTCCAGAGACATACCGTAGCAGAAGACGGTTGCCCTGCTTCAAGAGACCTTTTAACTATTGAGACTTTAATAAATTCTTTGTTTTAAACTCACTTGACAAGACTCTGAACTTTATTGGTGGGTGTGGTCTGCTCCTCGGGGTGGTAGGTTGGAAAGAAATCAAACTCTCCTTTTTCCTTGGCCACATATTGTTTATCCTTATTATTAGTTAATGGGGCTATCAGTAAATTAGCCTAATTATAATCAACACCTGCAAGTGTACACTTTGAAGAGTAAAAATGACAGAAGGTTACGTTAATTCAACTTTATTAAAACTGCTTAACCAAATTGCACTTCCAAAAGTCATACATTTGTGAAAAAAGAAAAAAACTAAAACAAATATACAAGTTTATTTTAAAAAGCAAAGGCAGATCAGAACATTTAATGAACAAAACCGGGTTCAGTACACGGCAAAACCGGGTTCTGTACATGGCAAAACAGGGGAGCGTAGTCGAAAGCCGGGCGATAAAGGTCGGTAACCGGAATCAGTCCAGGAAACATCCACAAATCCAGAGGAGCAAAGAAACGAATGAGACTAAATAGCAGACAAATCAAATGGAAAAACGAAACAGTGCGAGCGAGGCTACGTTTGCCATGACTAGATCCAAGGAGGATGGAGATCATTGACAAGTAACAAGTTTGTTTAACTCAGAATACAACCAACAGGCAAGACAGCATGCAACACACCAACAATACCGGACACTAAACAGAACACAGGCAGGACCTTAAATACAGAGTGACGATTAACATAAATGACTAGCAGCTGTGATGAAAGTGATTAGTGTCCATGGTGACAGATATGTGGCGGGAAACACAGACAGGGAAACACATGTGAGGAATGAAAACAAACTAAAAGTCTATGAACTGAATATAACTGAACATAATGGTGGCAACGTTAGTCACATTAGAAAATGAAGTTGTAGGTTGTGTTTGAATAATTACTTATCTTATTTAGCTGAGGTAGGCTAAATTAAATGCAATACTCACGTATCCTTGCTCGATGAAGAATGAGACAACACAGTGAGCCCAACGGGCGGTTGAAATTTAAAAGGCTGATTTTCGCACTTCAGGGCAGTGACGAGTACATATGTAGTCAAAGGGTTGTCAAGACACCATAGGCACAACCTTAAGCAATTGCTCTGAATGGTGGTTTAAGGTCAACATTGTGACAACGCTGTAACAACCTTCACCACACAACGTAGTTATAGCATCCTTTTGGCCATGTTGTTAAAACATTGTTAGAAGGTCAGGTACGTTGTGCCAACGTTCTGTGTTTGCTGGGTAAGCAGCAAATGCTGGCTTGTTTCAGTGATCTGAGAGCAAACTGAAGGAAGACTGATTTTTACATGTGACTGCTCAAAATTATCTCAGATCCCTTTAAAGCAATCAGAACTTGGAAAATATGGGTATACTTTAATATTTTTGACTGTTACAGTTTACACTACAGATTAGAGCAATATGTAAATGTATAATATAATATCACTTAAAGGGGTCTTAATTTGGTTATTTTTAAGACTCAAGTGTGAAAACATGGGGGCAGTATTGCATGTATCTTTTGCAGCTGATACAAATCAAGAATGCATTGCAAAAAGCAGTCAAGGCAATTTTGATTGGGGTAGGTAAGATTTTTTTTTAATGTTTTTGAAAGAAGCCTTTTACACCAAGGCTGCATTTATTTGATATACAGTAAACAGTAATATCCATTTGATTAAAAGGGTCTGTTTTCTCATCAATTATGTTTGGTATGTGTTTTAGTGATCGAGTATTGAATTTGCATGACATTGTCACGCTTGGGCTGCGTGAGGCTTGTTCAGGAAGACGGAGACAGATAACGATTCAACTTTATGAACAAGACACGTACCAAACATAGCAAGCTGTAAAGACGTAGAACCGACAAGGAAGAAATGAAACTAGGGAGACTATATACACAGACAAATGAGGAGACTGGGAGGAGACGGAAGTTTGACGGGCCATAGTGGAGCAGAGGGACACGGGGAAGCCGCTGGCTTAGGTGACTGAGGTGTAGACGGGGACACAAAAGGGCGCTGTGGAGACAGAGGGACTGATGACCAAGGAGGAGCAGAAGGGAATGAGTCCAATAGAGCCGGGGGAATGAAGGGACAAGGTGAAGCCAGAGGGGTGCAGTTCAGAGGTGATGGAAGGTGGACGAGCAACCAAGGCGGACCCGGGGGGGATGAGGGAGCCTGGTGGAACTAGTTAACTGATGGGCCACTGTGGAGATGGAGGTAGAAGCCAAGGGTGAACTAGTGAATTTATGGGCTGATGTGGAATCCTGGACGCGGTGGCTGGAGTAGGATTCCAGGCATCCACAGTCCAAGATGGACTACACTAGCGTGTAGAGGGTGAGTGATGGGGCTGACAGGAGGCAGATGAGATGAGGATGACGGTTGGATGAGAGGCGGGCAGGAGAGGGTGGGAATTCAGGCTCAGAAACCGACTAAAGCGTGGCGGCGGCCATCTTGGCCAGAGATGAGGGCTCAGGTGTGGCGGTGGCCATCTTGGCCGGAGACACAGGCACGGCTGACCTGGCGGGAACAGTCTCTGGCTCGGCAGGCATGACGGGAACAGTCTCTGGCTCGGCAGGACTGATGTGAAGAAACTCGGGCTCGGCAGGACTGACGGATAGTTCCGGGCAGACAGATAAAACATATGGAGGAAGACAGGGTATACCAGTTTCAAAGTCTATTAAATCTACTTCCTCTGGACTCTGGACGAGGATAGGAACAGGGGACTCTGGAAGGGTGATCTCGACAGGACGAGACTCTGGACGAAGATAGGATGTGTGGTGATGAAGATGGCTGGTGACGGTGGTTGAGCAGTGATGTCAGAATCAGCCTTACCCATGGCGAAGGCTGAACCGCTCAAAGCACATGATCCAGGTATTGTTTGAACGTGCCTGGGATCGCTGCTGCTGGGGCTTGCTGGTGCAGATGATCACCCAGTCCGTACCAGAATACAGTCTTTAGGACGTCATCTGCCTAGTCCATGTGGTGAGAAATTTCGAGGAACCTCTCAGCATATTTCTCGATCCGTTGGCCATCCTGGAAACAGGTTACAAGCCGATCTGAAGGATTCAGCAGGGTACAGAGAACGCCCATGTTCTCCTTAATTTAGTCAGTCTATTTTACCAACTCTTTGGGTGTGGTCGGTTCTTCTGTCACAATTGGGCTGCGTGAGACAAGACCAGGAAACTCTATTTATGAACAAGACACATACCAAACATAGCAAGCAGAAAAGACATAGGGGCGGTTTCCCGGACAGGGTTTAAATTAAGCCAGGAGTAGGCCTTAATCAAGAATAGTTAATCGTGTCTTAAAAAATGGCTTTCTGTAACACAGATTAAGTACGGATTAGTTACACCTGGACTATGGAGTCCTGAACTAAAATAAACCAGATTAATTTAAAACCAACTGTGCTAATCTGAATTAGCATGATAGAGGTTGCCTGTAAAACATGGAATGAACCAAGAAAAGCTTAAAATTGCATGGAACTGAGAAGCAAATCCAAGGAAACAATGGAATCAGAAAAAGACTGCAATCAAAAAAAATTTACTAAACAAGAGAAAATTATTTTAAGCAAGCTAAATAAACTGCACACACCAGCTATGGAATAAAAGAAAAGAAATGCTGGAAGTCTGTTTGTAATATATACAAACTACCGTTCAAAAGTTTGGGGTCAGTAAGATTGTTAATGTTTTTAAAAGAAGTATCTTCTGCTCACCAAGGCTGCATTTATTTGATAAAAAACTATAAAAAAAAACAGTAATATTGTGAAATATTATGACAATTTAAAATGACTGTTTTCTATTTTAATATATATTTAAACTGTAATTTATTCCTGTGATCAAAGCTGAATTTTCAGCATCATTACTCCAGTCTTCAGTGTCACATGATCCTTCAGAAATCATTCTAATATGATGATTTGATGCTCAAGAAACATTCATTATTATTATCAATGTTGAAAACAGTTGTGTACAAATTTTCAAAATTATAAAAAAAAATGAATAGAAAGTTCAAAAGAACAGCATTTATTTAAAATAGAATATTTTCTAACATTATAAATGTCTTTACTGTAACTTTTGATCAGTTTAACTCATCCTTGATGAATAAAAGTATTGATTTATTTGTATTTCTTTCCCCAAAAAATAAAATTAAAATTCTTACTGACCCCAAACTTTTGAACGGTAGTGTTTAATGTTACAAAAGCTTTAGATTTTAGATAAATACTGTTCTTTTGAACTTTCTATTCATCAAAGAATTTTGAAAAAAAATTGTACACAACTGTTTTCAACATTGATAATAATAATGAATGTTTCTTGAGCATCAAATCATCATATTAGAGTGATTTGTGAAGGATCATGTGACACTGAATACTGGAGTAATGATGCTGAAAATTCAGCTTTGATCACAGGAATAAATTACATTTTACTGTATATTCACATAGAAAACAGCTGTTTTAAATTGGAATAATATTTCACAATATTACTTTATTACTTTTTTTTTATTTCTTTTTTTTTTATCAAATAAATGCAGCCTTGGTGAGCAGAAGAGACTTCTTTTAAAAACATTAAAATTCTTACTGACCCCAAACTTTTGAACGGTAGTATATATATATGAAGAGTTCAAATGCAAAAGCCTCTAAGTGCCATCTGAAATTTTCTTCTAGAATTATAATTTTTATCAAGCTTGTATATTTAATTTCAGTAATTTCACTTAAATTACATTTAATAGGTAATTTTCACTGCCATTTAGGTGAAATTACTGAACTTAAATATACGAGCTTGATAAAAATGATCATTCTAAAAGAAAATTTCAGATGGCACTTAGAGGCTTTTGCATCTGAACTCTTCATATATATATATATATATATATATATATATATATACACACACATACATTAAATTGTGTGTGTGTGTGTGTGTGTGTGTGTGTGTGTGTGTGTGTGTGTGTGTGTGTCCAAGTAATACACGTGTCCACTTTGAAACACAATGTTAATCTGAAGTTAAACCTGCCTCCTGGTAGGTTTAATTTAAGCCTCGATTTAGTCCTGGAGTAACTCTAGTCTTCCTCCAGGAAATCAGCTTATTAAACTCTGGACTAAACTAAATCTAGGACTTTTTAAAGCCTTGACTGAGAAAGCAGATTTCTGTTAATCTGGTTTACAGGGCAATTTTAGTCTAGGATTAGGCTTAATCTCGGTCCGGGAAACCGCCCCATAGAACCAACAAGGAAGAACTGAAACTAGGGAGACTATACACAGACAAATGAGGAGACTAAGTGACAACAGGTGCACACGGTGCGTGATGATGACAGGTAACAGGTGAAACTGATTAACAAGAATACACATGGTGCACAAACACAGAAGGTGTCACAGTGACAGACATATGTCAGACACATAGGGGCGGTTTCCCGGACAGGGTTTAAATTAAGCCAGGAATAGGCCTTAATCTAGAATAGTTAATCGTGTCTTAAAAAATGGCTTTCTGTAACACAGATTAAGTACGGATTTGTTACACCTGGACTATGGAGTCCTGAACTAAAATAAACCAGATTAATTTAAAACCAACTGTGCTAATCTGAATTAGCATGATAAAGGTTGCCTATAAAACATGGAATGAACCAAGAAAAGCTTAAATTGCATAGAACTGAGAAGCAAATCCAAGGAAAACAATGGAATCAGAAAAAGACTGCAATCAAAAAAATGTTACTAAACAAGAGCAAATTATTTTTAAGCAAGCTAAATAAACTGCACACACCAGCTATGGAATAAAAGAAAAGAAATGCTGGAAGTCTGTTTGTTATATATATATATATATATATATATATATATATATATATAATCAACGATGTACACCTAGAATCAATGGTGTTCATTAACAATGAATGGTTTTCATTTAAAATTAATTATTCAAATAATCCTACAATTAATACTTCTTGTTTATTCCTGTGATTTACATAACAAACTTACTATAACTTTTTTTTTAGCACATGTGGTGTTCAGTGTTGGCAGTCTAGAAGCAATACTGGTTTCAGCTAGAGTACTACCATAGTGGTTGCTTTATTATTAATACAAACAGAAATATTGGTTGCAGGTCCTCGATCCAAGCACGGGCTCAACACTTACTAACATACTAACATAATACTAACATAACAGAAAGTTTTAAATACCAACATAATAGAACATTAAACATTAACAAGTATCTCCGTTTTCGCATCTTGCTAAAAAAATGCATAAAATATTACTTCAAAATTTACTCTCCCAATTCAGCCTTGTGCAAAGCATGATGGGAAGTGAAAGTCCTGTATGACTGGGCTACTAGATTGAAACATATTTCAAAATGAAAACGAAGTCAAAGAGTGACCATTTAAAGTCGGTTTAACATGAACCAATCAAATTTGAACTAGAAACCTGATACAGTGGTGTTAAAACAAAATTAAATGTTTAAATGAAATGTATACTGTATATAAACTCGAGTGGCCCATGGTGGCGGTGGGGTTGTGGTATGGGCAGGCGTATGTTATGGACAACGAACACAAGTGCATTTTATTGATGGCATTTTGAATGCACAGAGATATCGTGATGAGATCCTGAGGCCCATTGTTGTGCCATTCATCCACGACCATCACCTCATGTTGCAGAATGATAATGCACGGCCCCATGTTGCAAGGATCTGTACACAATTCCTGGAAGCTGAAAACATCCCAGTTCTTGCATGGCCAGCATACTAACCGGACATGTCACCCATTAAGCATGTTTGGGATGCTCTGGATTGGCATATCAATCTATGCGAAGGAGATGTGTTGCACTGCGTGAGGCAAATGGTGGTCACACCAGATACTGACTGGTTTTCGGACATTATTTTTTATTTCAATGAAATGAATGTACTATATTTTATTTCGATTATGTTTTTTTTATTTTATATTTTGTATGTTAGGGTATTTTAATGGCCTTAATTATATTTACGCTGTATTTATAATCAAGTTATTCACTTTTTGGGCATAGACCTGAAAATATAATTTCCAACTTAAACTGTCATAAATCTTGAATGCTTTAGAGCACAGACTTAAGTTTGATCTCTTTTCAAAGACAACACTTGGCAGATTATTGCTGAAGTGAAAAACGTTTTAAAAAGTGAACTTTTATTGTTATGAAAAAGGTCTATTTTGTTTTACTCTAAAACTGTGAGAAAATCAAAGCCATAAATCTAAACAAGTTGTGTTAAAAATTTTAGCTTGATATATCAAAAAATTTGCTTTCAGTAAGATTTGGTTTGGCTGCAGTATCAAAAGTTTCCACTAGATGAAATTCATCTCCCATTAATTTCTGATGAGGTCAGGACCATGTCCATGATTTTTTTGTGTGTGTGTGTTCACATAGCAAGTGCCAAAACCTTTACCAAGTTTCGTACCATTCCGATGAAGAAAAAAAGGTAAGACTTTATTTTGATGGTCCCTTTTGAACATTCTGTTTACTTTAAGTAACTTTGCAACTACATGTCAACTAGCAGTCATTAGAGTATTAGTAGACTCTCTGCTTAAAGGATTAGTTCACTTTCAAAACATTTTTTATGATAATGTAGGCTACGGCTACATTAATCCGGATACATTTGAAAACGTCGTTTTCGTTTATAAACGCTCTCCGTCTACACTAGCGTTTTCAGGTGTTTTCGGACGTTTCAGTGTGGATGAGAAACTTTAGAAAAATGCCTGAAAACGCTAAATTCACCTTACTGCGCATGCGTAAAACCCCACAAAAGATCACTGATATGATTCAGATGGAAAAATAAATAATGAAGTTATCGCGCAATTCTTCTGACAGGATCATTTTATTTAGTAAAATATCTCACCATTCACTGATGCGGTCCAGGTCGCACGCAGTCACCATATGTTTGGTCTAAAACGCAACTGCTCTCATGTATTGCCGCAGGACAGCAAATGTGAGTAAATTCTGTCATCTTTGAAGGACTGTGATATGAACAGTGTGCAATGTAGAATATTTTTAGCAACAGTGTGAAAGTGAATAGCACATAACAGGCACAATACTGGTATAAACATGAATATCATAACATGAATGGTACAATATGCGTCACATGACTCAATGTACGTCATCGTTTTTAAATACCACCGGTTTCACAGTCCACACTACAACATGAAAATGGCATTTTCAAATGTATCCACTTTGGAGTGCGTTTCCAAAAAAGCTTCATTTTCATTAATAAAAACGCCGTCTCAGTGTGGACGGAAGGCCAAAACGGAGAGAAAAAAGTTTTCAAACGAAAACGTATTA
This sequence comes from Leuciscus idus, assembly GCA_021554675.1. Lineage (NCBI taxonomy): Eukaryota > Metazoa > Chordata > Actinopteri > Cypriniformes > Leuciscidae > Leuciscus > Leuciscus idus. Next base: position 7,769,111 of record CM038634.1, read on the forward strand.
GTGTGGACATGGCCTTACTCACCCTGATGTCATCCAAGATATCCATGTCTTTCTCTCTTCAGTCGAAAAGAAATTAAGGTTTTTGAGGAAAACATTCCAGGATTTTTCTACACAGAATGGACTTCAATTGCAACCAACTAAACCAATGTTCAAAGAAAGGTTCAAATGTCCGTCTCAATGCAGCTTCAAAGTCTCTACACGATCCCAGTCGAGAAATAAGGGTCTTATCTCGCGAAACGATCTGTCATTTTCTAATATCTATCTATCTATCTATCTATCTATCTATCTATCTATCTATCTATCTATCTATCTATCTATCTATCTATCTATCTATCTATCTATCTATCTATCTATCTATCTAACTAACTATCTATCTATCTGTCTGTCTGTCTGTCTGTCTGTCTGTCTATCTGTCTATCTATCTATCTATCTATCTATCTATCTATATTTCACGAGTTCACACTTACAAATAAGTCGGATAGATTAAATTGGTAAACGTATTTGGCGTGCTGTCCGGGGAGAGGGCTCTGATCTTGGTAATTGGCCCGAACACAGAGTATTTATACTTCTGCGTCAAACTCACGCCGTAGCTACGTCGTAGGCTGTGTGTAGCGTGCGTACCCTTCGGCGTACCCTGACGTGCACCTCTCCAAAAATGTAACAACGCGTCAACTCTACGCGGACACAAGCGCTGTGATTGGTCTGCTAGGACCGCTCCCTCGGGTTTCACATGCTCCCTCTGCAAGTGTAATTGTGCGTCAACGCGGACAACGACGCAGAAGTATAAATAAAAACCAACGCGTTGCATACAGCGTAGAGGCTCCGGCGTAGGTCCGACGCAGAAGTATAAATCAGCCTTTAGTAGACATGTAGGTGCAACTTTACTCAGTCAACAGAATGTGTTGAAGGGACCATCAAAATAAACAAACCGAAAAGAATAAAAATAAAAATAAATAAAAAATAAAGACCAAATAGCACCAACAGTTTATGGCATCAGCTGAATTTGGTTCTAAGTGTAACCTTTTTTTTTTCTTTTTTTTTTAAGTGTGAAGGGTTTGGAACAGAGCCAGTGTTTTCTGTTTATCAGCTCAACCCCTGTATGTGTGCGTTGGTGTGTATATATTTCTCACCGCGTCTTCGTTGAGCGGATTACTCTACTTAAATCCCGCTCAAAATGCCCCTGCATAGCCAAGTGACGGCCACCGCTCTTCTCCGCACGAGTATCTACAGCTCTGCCACCCAGGTATACACACTTCCAAACCTCTGTTAGCTCCATAGGGCAAGCATGGATTAGCTAGTCAAGGCTTTGATGTCAGATTCTCACACAGAGTCAATACACAGCAAGAGCCCCTCAGGATTAAAATGATAGCCACATCATGTTGTTACTTTAGTAACGGAAAATAACAAAGAACAGATGCTATGAGAGAAACTTGTTAATGTGTTGAGTGTGATTATTATTTTTATTTTTATTTTTTTTATGTGAGATATAATGACAAGCATGATACAAATTCCAGGGTAGTACTTTACTCAAAGCCATTGCTTCATGCATTAACATTCATTCATAAAAAACTATAATACAGTAATCAGAACATATTAGTTCTTTTAAAGTACAATTTACAATACAAAGTGCAGTTGTAACACAGTTCGAACTGTTATTATCCTTCCACATTCAAATTAGCATCCTATCTGTATGTGGAAAATGATCCACATTCCTGTAAAGATGTTAAAGGGTTATATGTTTTTATTTTATTTTTTATTTATTATTATTCTTTTTTAAAACTTTTTTACTCGTCTTCTATTTTATTGATAATGTTTTTATTTTTGTGATGGCAAAGCTGAATTTTCAGTATCACTACTCCAGTCTTCAGTGTCACATGATCATTGAGAAATCATTATAATATGCTTCTTTGATGCACTCAACAACTATTATTACCAATGTTGAAAAGAGTTGTGCTGCTTAATATTTTTGTGGAAACCATGATAAAAAAAATAAAAAAAATTTGATGAATAGAACTTTCAAAAGCACAGCATTTGTTTGAAATAAATTGAGTTTGTAACAAAAAAAAACTTTACTGTCACTTTTGATCAATTAAATGAATCATTGCTGAATAAATAAATAAATACAAATCTTATTGACCTCAACATATATAATGCTTCAAATCAAGTTCTACCACAGCAGCTCTCCAAACACGATAGATAGAGACAGCTGTGTTCTCACCCCACTTTCTATATGACAATTTAGACTCTCAGCATGTGTGAATCCTTACAAGTTTTAATGAGATACGTGTGTTTTCTTCACTCCCCAGTTAAAAATAAATGAGACATATGCAGTTTGACTCTGGACTGAATGGAAACCATAGCTAGCATCTGTCCCTTAGGTCAACTTTCCTTTATTCCTTCTTAATTTCCCTCTTGTCCCTTAGCCATGTTCAATCTCCTCTGGCTCGGTTTTATTATCTGTGAACGCACAGATGTCAGCTGGTATTGACATAATCAGGAAAAGTGCCGCTGATGCAGTGACATTTGCGGTAATAGCATCCTGCTAATGTTCACGTTCACACAGTACCACATGGTACAAAGGACAAAACAGTACAAATATGCACACAGGCCATGTATTTACACACACACATACAAACAAACGCAGGCTCTCTCTTGAATGCTGAGGTCTGAGGCATTGAGCTGGCTGTGGTTTTGTGGCACTAGTGTATTATTCAAAAACTAAATAGCATGGCACCATCATAAAATGGTGATATATATTAGGGCTGTGCAATTAATTGAATTTCGATTTCGATTTCGATTTTTGCTCCCAACGATCACCAAAATAGTATAATCGAGTAAAAAACGATTATTTTGCCATGTTCTGTTTTGAAAGAACGCTCTTATTTTGTCTTGTGTTCTGAATGACGCGCGCACGCGCACGCGCACATCCGCCCCTCCCGATGCCATAAACTCTCTCAGCTTGAATGTTTAAACTGATAAAACTTAAAACGAAGTAAAAATGATCAACTTTAGTTACGATGCAATGCTGGCCCGATTGTACAAGTGACAATTCCATCATGTCCCGACTCCTGAATGCGAATGTGTAGTTTCGACGCTTGCCTTGTCCAGCGCATTTTGAGAGACAGAGAGAGAGAAGACGCATCACCGCTGAACACTAACGCGGTTTGTGAAATTGCGTCTTGGAGAAAGTTTTAAAATTATTGATTTGATTTTATAATCTGTGTGGATTCATTTAGGCTACTCATACAATCTACATGCTAAAGTGAATCAATGTTTGCGGGGGAATTTCCCGCATTAGGCTATAAGTGGTAGACCTGCGGGAATATATTAAAATACTATATTATTTATTTTAATAGTTCAAAAAGTACAATCAATGTTCAAATTTCGATTTTTTAAGAATTGTTGAAAGGTGTCTTTGGTAACACTTTACAATAAGGTTCATTAATTAGCATTAGTTAACAATAATGAACAATACTTCTACAGCATTTACTAATCTTAGTTAATATTAATTTCACCACTTACTAATACGTTATTAAAATGAAAGGTTGTATTTGTTAACATTAGTTAATGCACTGTAAACTTAACATAAACAAACAATGAACAGCTGTATTTTTATTAACTAACATTAAAAAAGATGAATAAATACTGTAACAAATGTATTTCTCATTGTTAGTTCATGTTAGTTAATACATTAACTAATGTTAACGAATTAACATTATTGTAAAGTGTTACCGTGTCTTTTTAATAAATGCAACACGTTCCCAAAGTCATGTGAAATAATCGCGTTACATAATCGTGATTTCAATACTGACCAAAATAATCGTGATTATGATTTTTTCCATAATCGAGCAGCCCTAATATATATATATAACAATTCAGTCAAATGTACAAGCAGCACTCTAGTACAAGATTTAAGTGAAATAGCCTAAATATAAAGTTATGAAACTTAATTTTCCCCTTAACCAAAATCGATTTGCTCTGGAACAAGATTAATTTAATAAGACCAAAGATTGCCCGTTTGATATACACCAAATTAATTATATATCATGTTTAACCACTATCTACATAAGAGCCAGCGGCAAATTCCAGAAGGACTGGCCGAGATGAAGCTGTTCTGCGGGTACATGAGCGATGAACGCCCGCTGACGGCCTGGAGCTCGCATCTCTGAAAACGTCTAAACAAATTGTCAAATAGGTGCTATTTTTATATATAAGTTGCATATTTGAGATCTAAATAACTACATTCTCGCCTAAAAAAATCGTAAAACTACATTCCGTTACACAACAACTGTAGTATTTGTAAAATTATGGTGTTTGCTCATCCTCCATGACACTCGCTGAGAGAGATGCTGCAAGTGCAGTGATACAAATGGTGAAACAGTACCCGTGGTGATCCTGGTATAATATTACATGGCTGGAAAAGGCTCTCAGCCAATCAGAATCAAGAACCTGAACAAACTTTTTTATATTTACTTTATTAGGTAGGACCTGCAAGGTGCTAGTACCGATTTGGACCCCATTTTACTTTCAGAAATGCCTTAATTCTTCATGGCATTGATTCAACAAGGTACTGGAAGCATTTATCTGAGATTTTGTTCCATATTGACATGATAGCATGAGCATTACACAGTTACTGCAGATTTGTCAGCTCCACATCTATAATGTGAATCTCCCATTCCTCTAAATCCCAAAGGTGCTCTATTGGATTGAGATCTGGTGACTGTGGAAGCCATTTGAGTATAGCGAACTCATTGTCATGTTCAAGAAACCAGTTTGAGATGATCTGAGGTTTGTGACATTGTGTGTTATCCTACTGGAAGTAGCCATCAGAAGATGGTACACTGTGGTCATAAAGGGATGTATATGGTCAGCAACAATACTCAGGTAGGCTGTGATTTTTAAAAAATGCTCAATTGGTACTAAGGGGCACAAAGGCAAGACAATATCCCCCACACCATATACACCACCAGCAGTCTGGACTGTTGATACAAGGAAGGATGGATTCATGCTTTCATGTTGTTTACGACCCTACCATTTGACCCTACCATCTGAATGTTGAAGCAGAAATTGAGACTCATCCGACCAGGCAACGTTTTTCCAATCTTTTATTGTTCAATTTTGTTGAACCGTGTAAATTGTAGCCTCAGTTTGCTGTTCTTAGCTGACAGGAGTGACACCCGGTGTGGTCTTATGCTGCTGTAGCTCATCTGCTTCAAGGTTTGACGTGTTGTGCGTTCACAGAGATGTTCTTCTGCATACCGTGGATGTATGAGTGGTTATTTGAGTTACTGTTGCCTTTCAGCTCGAACCAGTCTAGCCATTCTCCTCTGACCTCTGGCATCAACAAGGCATTTTCGACCACAGAACTGCCGCTCACTGGATATTAGCTATTTTTCAGACCATTCTCTGTAAGCCCAGATGGTTGTAAGGTAAAATCCCAGAAGATGATCAGTTTCTGAATTAGACCCGCCCGTCTGGCACCAGAAACCATGCCATTTTCAGTCACTTACATAATCTTTCTTCCCCATTCCGATGCTCAGTTTGAACTTCAGCAAATCGTCTTGACTCTGTTGCTGCCATGTGATTGGCTGACACGATAACATGGTGTACCTAATATACCTAACATAATTATCCTTTGTTAATACACTGGTTTTGAGTTAAGTACTCCTCGTTATATATTTGATTCAATACAATCTATTTGAGTCACCAGTTGATGTTTCCAGTATCACTGTGAATTTCACTCTCTTTCATGTAATTACTTTCAGCTATAATAAGATTGTGTCCTGCCACCAGCTGTGTTGCATGTTTGGTGCTTCTAATATTATGCAAATGTATAAATTAATTGCCATTGTCATTAGCAGGAGCTATTTTGTATTTTCAGTTTATCATGCTGGGCAGAGAAATGCAGGATATTAAAGACTGACAGCTTATGTATATAGTTCAGGGGAGACCAGAGTTATCACACTTATTATTCCAGTGGGCATTTCATAAGCATATATCTTTAAAGTCTTGACTTCAAAAAGCAATTGAACATTTCCACAATTATTCGGTTAGTATATATGGAACAATTTATTGCATTTTGAGCCTGCCATTAGGCTTTTCAGCTAAATTTAAACAGCAAACCAATTATAGCATTCAAAAATGTAAAAGGTAACATAAAAATACAAAATAAAAATATCCAAAAACTTGTCCCAACAAGATATTCAAATTCTCTTGTTTTGAGAAAATAAAGTTAAAACGAAGTTGACTGTAGCATACACTTAAAACAAATATTTAATTATATTTATGGTGTGAACTATATGTTTTCAGAAATGTAATTGCATATCTATTATAAATGTATTATAGTTTTCAAATTTCTATTAAGTACGCTGAACTTATTTACAACTTTATATACAATTGCATAATTCTATTGAGTTTCTCAACTCTCTTAACTCTCTCTCTCTATATATATATATATATATATATATATATATATACAGTATATAAATCATATTTTATTGAGCCTATAAGTGTCCCATCATTGAAAACTGAGGCATGTCATGTCGTGGACAGTCTCTGCTTCTAATAGACAGAAGCTGGTCTACTTTGAATAAGAGATTGAATCTGCCAGGCTTTGCTATGTAAATGCATGCTAATTTATGCGTGAGTGGTGTGCAGATGTTGAGCAGATCAGATGTAGAGGGGCAAAGGGACGTGATTTCTGTTCCATGTTCATTTGTCATCATCAGTGTTTTTCACAAGGTGGCCAGGGAGTGATCTGATCCAACGATCCCTCTGAAAGAGAATAGCGGTATAAAAGCTAACATACACGCTGAGCTCAAATATTTCCATTCAACTACACTTGAGGAATCACATTTTGTGTCCTCCAGTGTAAGTCCTAATTTGGTTGTTGTTAATCGAAGATTTATGACTATATACCTGTATAGAGAGTATAAATACAGAAAAAGTCATGATGATTTAATGTCCACAATACAAATGCGTTCAGATTAGCATGGCTTTTTTGCTGATAGTTGCATTTTGTGCTTGACTTATTACCTCAGCTATTTCATATTAGTTATTTGTAGGATGCAGCAAATGGTTCGGAAACTCTGGCCTTTTGCAAAGATGCATTTACATAAACAGGATAATTTATAAAAAAAGAAAAAAGAAAAAAAAGATGACTAAACTTAAGTGTGCCTTGTGTAATCCTGCAATACGTGTTCATGTTTTTTTTTAAACACATGGCTATAGGGTTTGTTCAGAAAAACACTGACAAATGCCCTTATCAGCAATTTAAGCAATGGGCAATTAGAGTCCTAAGGACAGAAGGTAAGGTACTATTACACTACAGCATTGTTTACAAAATGTTCCCCTTTTTCTTAAGGTTTACTATTTGTCTTATTAGTCTATATCAATCAGTGAAACAGTAAAAACCTTTATCTAATAAAAAATATATCCATTTAAATGAGAACTAATGGTGATCAGGCACTCCTACCAGACTGTGGGAATGTACAGTCCAGTCCAAATATGAAAAGGTGTCTGCCGCCCTCATGTGGCATTAAGAGAAAACGCAACCACTTCCCACCATCCACTTCAGGTGAAGGCAATAAATGTACATAGGAAGAATTCAGATGCAAAAGCCTCTAAATGCCATCTGATATTTTTATCAAGCTCGTATATTTAAATTCAATAATTTCACTTAAATGGCAATGAAGATTACCTATTAATTATCATTTAAGTGAAATTACTGAACTTAAATATACAAGCTTGATAAAAAATATCATTCTATAAGAAAATTTCAAATGGCATTTAGAGGCTTTTGCATCTGAACTCTTCATACATATGGCCACTGGGCAATGTAAAAAAAAAAAAAAAAAAAAAACAAGAGGCAGAATATGGAATGTTAAACAACAATCGCACATACATACAGGGGCGGCAGTGGCTCAGTGGTTCATGTAGTTTGTCTACAAACCGGAAGGTTGGTGGTTCAATCCCCGGTTCCACCTGACCAAGTGTCGCGGTGTCCATGAGCAAGACACCTAACCCCAGCTGCTCCCGACAAGCTGGATGGCGCCTTGCATGGCTGACACCGCCATCGGTGTATGAATGAGTGAGTGAATGGGTGAATGTGAGGCTATGTAAAGCGCTATATAAAATGCAGTCCATACAGTCGGCATCTTGTCATAGTTGGGGGCGTGGTCTGGCGTGGGGGAAAACACTGCGAACATCGTGTGTATTTGAATGACAAAACTGTCGTATTGCGAGTCATTGACGCCTGCCGACCGGCAACGGTACATTGCAAAATTTACTGCAATAGGATATGATTGCCCTTATTTAATTAAAAACTGGATCAATTACCCAACCAAATGGCCGGAGGTGTCGTTTCCAGACATATTTTGTTATCTGGTTGAATCTCCAGGTAAGACATCGCGGTAGCTGTAGCAGTAACATTAGCCTGTTGCATACTGTAACTCCATAAAACCTTGTCACTTACCAATTGTACGTATGCTTCACTCCAAACTATTAATCCTTTTGTAAAACGGTGATCAGTAGTACGAAGTTGCCGAGGGACTGTGCTGACAGTTATCCCTAACTCACAGACTGCAGTCTGTATTGAGTGTAGACCTCGAACTACTCCATAAGTTCGCGATTGGCCTATCAAGCGAGCCTTCAGCTGATAACGCTAACGTGAATGAGACATCCCTTATGAAAAACAACTATAGGAATCTTGTAGTATTTTCGGACAAAATATTATAGTAATCTTATAGGAATACTATAGTATTTTGGGACATACTATAGAAGTACTATAGAGGTATTACAGAACATCACAGAAGTATTATACACTACTATAGAAATCTTATAGGATTACTAGTTCTTTTTCGTAAGGGATGTAGACAAATCTGGCCCACTGCCTAATACGAGTTTAACACCCACTACTATATCACACAGGGATCTACTCACACAGTAATCTCAAAAATTACAAGTCCCTGTCCTCCTTTCCAGTTCTGTGTGTTTATTAGGAAGAATGTAGAACTTCAATTCATAATTTGTTTGTTTATTGGCGGTACAGAAAACGACACAGCAACTCTTCGGCATGATTGTCCCGTGTATTTCAATGAGCGCGAAGGCAATGTTTTCCCCCACAGGCTAAATTCACATCACGTGACGGGGCGTTCCCGGGGGCATTCCCAGACCAATGACCATAATTTTGAAGATTGTTAGTAACATAAAATGTCCCTCTCTATAAAATTACACTCACACACAGATATAACGCATATTTTAAAACCTTTTTTGTATAAAATTTATATTTATTTGCAACATTTATGTTAACCGCAATAATAATACATTTATGTCGTAAGAACAGCTATTCGATGATGGACACTGTGCTTTGTTGTCATGGGAATATCCCAGGTGAAAATAATGAGGAAATTACGTTGTCTTTCGTGGCTCCCTTCATCAAGTGCGTTCCAAACGGCTACATACAAATCCCTGCTCTCTTCAAAGTCCCACTTCAAGGGCTCTGCCGTCTGCCCTTCGAAGGGAGTAGGGCATAGGGATGCTCACGAGCAATAAGCACGTCCCAGCCGGGTTCGTCACTTATTGGGTTCCCCTGGAAACATTTCCGTTGGGGTCTGTGCTACAGGTATTTGCAGTGCGTTTCTGTATTTGGTTGTGTTGTGAACTTTTGCAGTGCGTTTCTGTATTTGGTTGTGTTGTGAGTATTTGGAGCACACATGTGTTGTGAAACTGGTGAAGATGAAGACTAAGGTCTTAATATCATATTTTAGAGAACACAATTCAGGTGAACACAATAAAACTATATTGGTATAACAGGAGGCAACTATATACAGTAATTCAACTATTCATCTATTTTCCAAACCGTTGGATGCTTTTGTCTATTAATTAACTGAATGGTTTTTAGATTGAATTTAGGTCCTCAGTGTCATCAATTGTGCAAACATGTTCAATGTGTACTTGATCTTTACTTTCGTTTGCTTTTAATTCACAAAAAAGAGAGCAAAACTTGTGGGCTGATTCCATGGCACGGAAGTTGTTAAATAATAGGGCCTAATATTACAGATTTTTGGAAAGAAGTGAGAACTTTTAACAGCTGCAGAATCTATCTTCCATAGTAGATGGACTCTCTGTTACAGAGTTTTGGTGACAGCATTATTGTAATCTATTCAATTGTGTCCAAGATAATCTGTATGAGGTGGGCAATATGTAGAGCTATCTGAGAACAAAGCAAGTGGCCTAGAACATATCTGTGCTAAACATCTTAAATATGGAAGTAAGAGGTTTTATAGCTGTCTCTTTTACTGGTTTTATGATTCATGGTTTGTTACCAGATTTGATGTTGTCTTTTTTGTTAGTCAGTTATTAAGGACAAAGCTGGAAATTTAGGTAGTTTAGCTCTAGCTAGTATTCTTTCTAAATTTTTTGAAACTATATTGCTGGATAGGATAAATGTGTTTATTAACTCTGCAGATAATCAGTTTGGTTTTAAAGACCACTGATAAGTAGAGATAAAAACTCATCAGTTCATCAGTTTAATTGATGCATCCCAAGCTTTTGTAGGTATGTTGGTATGCCCACCAGTCAATACAAGTAAAATGGGACAATAAAGTCTCTGCCCCTTTTGGGGTTAGTAATGGTGTGAGACAAGGAAGAATTTTGTACACAGTTCTTTTTAATCTTTATATGGATGATTTATCTAAATGATTGGAAGCCTGCAACACTGGGTGTATGATTGGGCATGTTTTAGTGAATTATGTTATGTATGCAGATAATCTTAAAGTTTTTAGTCCTAGTAGTGCTGGTCTCCAACAGCTTCTAAACAGATGTTCTATATAGAGTGCAGGAGTTAATACTTTTCAAGATGTGTTATGAAATCTTATGTATACATTTATCTGCTGACTAAATGTTTCCAAAAATAAGATTATTGTGGGATGAACTATCCCTTTAAGTCGTAGGCTATGCAGTTTTACAAAGAATTGTCTTAGCTTGCCAGTTTGTAGAAAAGTCTGAAGGTGCTACACACAATGACTTAGACATAGCAGTATGTATGTCAGGCTTTTATATCCTTAACATCCCACAGACTTAATCAAACACAGACCATTTCAAAGTCCTGCTTCCACCCCCTCTTCTGATTGGCTAGTGCGGAGTGCTGGAAAGTGTTTTGCAGGGAACTCCTCTTTTTCTTTAAAAATCCTCTCATTTTGGATCTTGGTCCACTCACTGGGAGGAAATGGCATCAGCTCATGACAGAGCCGTTTTACAGGCCATCTTTAACCCTACCAGCCCTTTTGGAGATATTCCTGGATTAAATCAAGAAGATGATCTAATAGATGATGGTAAGATGAAGATCCATAATCAGAGGATAAATGACTAATAATGATAAACAACAGTCTCTCACTTAATGTTACATTGTGATAGATAGATAGATAGATAGATAGATAGATAGATAGATAGATAGATAGATAGATAGATAGATAGATAGATAGATAGATTTACTTTTGGACATAAATCACTTCTTTCATACTTGAAAGTTTCAAATGCTACAAAGATGTGTTTGAATGTGAACACTTCTATGTATTTCTTTCATTTCTATCTATAGACAGTGCTTTTGAGCCAGAGCTAGTGAAACAGGTGAAAGATCTGGAACTGCAGGGAGTTTCGGCTGCCGAGTCTGGAGACCTGCTCGCTTCTCTTCAGCATTTTAACCAGGCCATCACAATCCTTCCTCAAAGGGCTTCTGCCTACAACAACCGAGCCCAGACCAGACGCCTGCAGGGAGACACGAAAGGTGATACGCCTCTTCCTCTCTCACCCAGAATCGGCTGGAAAGTTTTCCAACTTTAATTTCTACTTTTTTTAAAAAAACTCAGAGACCATCAAGGAAATACATTCTAAGCACACTAGTGGCAGTAAAACAACAACTTTTATTCCTGTTCACACAAATCATTAATTGCCTACAGAGGCAGATTATCAATTAATTAAGACTTATTTTCATGCAGTTCCATGCACAATACTTGACAATGTTATGACCTCAAAGCACTTTTCATAGTACAGTGCATGATTGGTAAACTAATACATCATGACATTCACATCACATAACTAAATCCATATAGCTTTTCTGACATAGTAAACTTGCTCGAGTCTCGTGAAAAGCGAGTCATGATAGAGTTCAAAGACTTGTACAAGCCAGCTAAAATGGCTTGGTTGCTTCACCAAATGTGTTTTTTATGTCACGTTTAGTCACTCTTAAAAATAAAGGTTCTTTATTGACATTGATGGATCCGTTAAGATAATTTAACATCCATGGAAACTTTCCATTCCACAAAAGGTTCTTTAGATTTTTAAAATGTTCTTCACACTAATAACAAATGGTTCTTTTTAAGAACTGTTCACTAAAAGGTTCTTTTGAGAACCAAAAGTTGCTCTTCTATGGCATTGCTGCGATAACCACCTTTAGGAACCTTTATTTTTGACCTTTTAGAGCCACTAACCAGAAATTTTGTTTCAGAACTGCAGCCATACATACAACTTTCAACATAATAAAACATTGATACACATTGTTTCACGTGTTAGTATACTCATGCACTTTTTCCCACCAATAAGACTGGGTTTTTAAATGTTTAAGCTTGTTTCCATCATGTAATAATAAGTAATTGCAACAATTACCTGCACAATTTTGACTTTTATTTATAAAATGGGGGTTAACATCTTGCAATTCTCTGTTTTTATCTCTTTAATTTGGAGGGTAAAAGTCAGATTTGCATGATATAAACTCAGAATTGCAAGGGGGGAAAAGTCAGAATTGTGATATAAAAAGTCAAAGTTGTCTTTTTTTATTAATTAATTATTCTGTGGCAGAAGTAAGCTTCCATATAAAAGATCTAGGCCTGGTTTCACAGACAATGCTTAGATTAAGCCAACCTGATCTCACTGCAATTCGTATGAATTTTACAAGGTGGCTAATTCGTACACATTCATACGACCTCACTTGTAAAGAAAATTCTAAATCGTACATATTTTACGAGTTGCCCATTTCGTATGAATTCGTACGAATGACCTACCCATGGCCCTGCCCCTAAACCTACCCATCACTGGGGTTTAGACATATCATCCAAATTCGTACGAGTGAGGTTGTACGAATTTGTACGAATTAGCCACCTTTTACTCACTCGTACGAATTCGAATGAAATGGTCGTGAATTAATTCAGGATTAGGCCTTAGTTCATTTGGGACATTTTCATAAACGTGCCTTAGAAAAAACACTACTGATGTGCATCTTGAGACAAAACTATGGCACTGACATATAAGATAAGTTGCTTTCAGATAAAACAGCTCAAACATTTTATTCTGGGACTAGTCTTAAGCCTTGTCTGTGAAACCAGGGGGTAATTTTGGGTTTCATGCAAGAAATCTCACTTAACTGATCTATAATCTATCTCAGGTGCAGTTGAAGATCTGGAGCGTGCCATCACTCTCAGCGGCGGCGTTGGGCGATCGGCCTGCCAGGCTCTGGTCCAGCACGGGCTTCTTCTCAGGTTGTCGGGTCGTGATGAGGAGGCTCGGGTGGACTTTGAGAGAGCAGCGGCTCTAGGCAGTGAGTTTGCCAAGCAGCAGGCTGTGATCCTGAACCCCTACGCTGCCCTATGTAACAGCATGCTGTCAGAGGTCATCAATAAACTACGCAACCCAGAAGTGTCAGAGATGCAATAGAGATTTAGCAACATATTCATAAATACTGTATATTCATTGTATTAAAACAAAGGCATTTGTTTATTAACTTTGTATTTTAACTGGTTTTCATAAGTGAATCAAGTCAAAGCTTTGTCCGGTGACTGTCACTTTGGGGGATGTGGGGAATGCAAAAAATATAAATATTTCTGTGTCTAAAATACAGCATATATATGACTAATGAGAAAAATCTTTCAGGATTTTGCAACACCTAAAATTATGAGAGCACTGTATGGAGGAAGATGAATAAACTTTATGATGGGAATTTATGTCTTTATAATGAAAATAAACTTATAAAAAAAAAAAAAAGTTATAACATAAAATGAAGAAATATTTAAGATCACTAATCAAATAAGTGATTCTCAAATCATGCTAAAAAAAGATGATCAGATTGGTAAAGCTTTACAATAACACATTTGTTAATGTTAGTCAACTACATTAGTTTACATGAACTACTAGTAAACAGCACTTTTACAGCATTTGTTAAATCAAAAATTTTATTTGTTTATGTTAGTTAAAGGACAAGTTCAGTATTTTACACTTAAAGCCCTGTTTACAGATCGTTTCTGATGAAATAGAACGGTTAAGATTAAAATTTGGACACATGCTGCTGTAATAAGTGCTGTAAAATTATATTGCTCATAGTCAGTTCATGTTAGTTAATATATTAACAAATGAGACCTTTTTGTAAAATGTTAGCATCTAATTTTACACACACTCGAGTGCTGCTGTCGTTAAACCGAATGTAGGACAAACCAAAGACATTCTGATTGTCATGTTAATTTTTTGTAAACTTATTATATTATGATAGTATAATTTGTAATGAAACAAAGGTACTGAATTCAAAATAAAAGCTTTTTCACTATCCCACTGTAAATGCATTTGTAGTATTACGGTTATTTTGTAGCCTTTATGACAGTGTATTTTTTTAGCCACTAGAGGTCAGCAAAGATCTGTCTGGATAGTCCACTAAAAAAAAATAAAAAAAATCTGCATCATTTACTCACCCTCATGTTGTTCCAGACTTCTATGGCTTTATTTCTCTGCACAATACAAAAGGAATTATTTTGAAGAATGTTGATAACCAAACAGTTTTGTTACCAATGACTTTCAGTGTATAGACAAATAATAATAATAGTAATTTCTCAAAATATCATCTCTGACATGAGTGTGAGAGTAAATGATGACAGAATGATTATCAGTAAATGATGAAAAATTATTTATTTTTTTATTAAATTTTTTTGAGTGAATTGTCCCTTTGACTATAACAATTGACTATAACAATTTTCTCTACAAAAATATGATGAGGTCAGTGCATGCAGCATGCTTTTATTATACATCCACAGCTTGCGCCACACAGCCGTCTCTTATTCTCTGTGTGCCTTGACAGTAGTGAGGACACTATTGACTAGAGTCTGAAACTCTCCTCTTCTCTCCTGGAGATCTGTCATGCTGGGTAATGCCACAGGTTCACTTCGAATCTCCTTCTGATAGAAAGGACAGACCTTCAGGTGCTCTGCCATAGAGGGCATGTCTTCAAAGCACCATTTATCCACTGGAGAGAACACACTGCTAAACTCCCATACCTACATGGAGATGAGAAGAGACCCATATAAATCAGTGCAATTTCAGTAAGTCTTTGTAATGACTGAAAGCTATGGTCTTAAAAGTATTTCGACACTTAAGCATCACTTACATCATTGCATTAAAAGAAATCCAACCAAATTGCTGTTTTTATTTTATTTTTTTATATACTTTTCAGGCAAAACTCCCCACACCCACACACAAAATATGTTACATGATACAACTATGGTACTGTAAAAAAATAAGTGTTTGTTACTTTAAGTAATGTTTTTTTTTTTTTTATTGAAATTACAAAGGCTAAATATATATCTGCACCTATCCAGTGCCTTTTATGAACATATCAATATGGTGATCAGTATTCCACAGTGCTATTCTCATTGGCTTTCCACAGTGCAGGTAACACCCCCTACTGGTTAAACGCTGAGATCAATTGCTTCCAAAACAATGAGCTAAGAGAGAGAGAGTGACCACCTGTCATCCAAAATCAAACCTTTACCAGTGTATAGCTAACTAACATGGAGCCAGAGAGAGTAAAATGACCCATGTACGCCCTCTCTGACCCACATGCTTCAGAGAATAGATAACAGAGCACCAACGTACTTAGAATGTTTATCGTGCCTTGCAACACCGCTAATGTTCCTGGAATAAAATTAGACAGGGATGGAAAGATTGTTTTCTTTTTTTCATATTGGTTTGTGACTGTGCACATGATTTTGACACTTATGGGAATCTTTTTTATGAATAATTGAATGCATAATACAAAATTAAACAATATTAATAATAATATGACTTCCTCACATAAGCTATAACTCACATGAACTGGAATACAGTGCATGAATCATAAATAAAACCTTAATATATCCATTAGAGAATGTTGTGTATATGTTCTTATTAGGTTATTGCACATACACATACACACACACACACACACACACACACACACACACACACACACACACACACACACACACACACACAAAATACCAGCAATGCTTTAGTTTGAGGCAGGGCTCTCAAGTTTTGAACTGAGTTCAGAGTGAGATTTTGGCGGCGAACGGGTGTCTGATCTCATAAGTGACACATATTCTTACAAATAAAATAAAATTTATTTAATTCAGCATTTATTTGTGTGTGTGTGTGTAATACTTATTATATATTATATATATATATTATTATAGAGAATACTTTTTGTGCGCAAAAAAAACCCCCGACTTTATTCTACTATTCAGATTTCCTTGTGGGCCTCGAGTGAATTCACGTAGTGTTTTAGCGCAACGCTTCTGTGTTGTACGTAAACTTAAGATTGAGCCACTGAAGTCACTTGGACTATATTAACGATCTCTTTAATAACTTTTCTGGGCCAGCAAGTTCAAATCACATAGAAGCCTATGGAGGAGTGATCCAGCTCTCAGATTTAATCAAAAATATCTTAATTTGTGTTCCGAAGATGAACGAAGGTCTTACGGGGTTGGAACAAAATGAGGGTGAGTAATTACTGACAGAATTTTCATTTTTGGGTGAACTAACCCTTTAAGTTGGTAATGTCCTTCCTAGAAGTTGGTCTCAACTGCTTTGTGAACTAAGTTACTTAAGATAAAACTACCAGGGATTCAACAGACTAGATAGGCTAATTCACGTGATAGTCTGGTCAAACTGTTAGTTAACATAACGTTACCAGCTGTCTGGACACATATTCCCCAGCAATGGTGAGATGACTTACATAGGATGTTCTTCTCCCACATTGATCAGTCTGTACTCTGTAGAAATTAGTTCGGCGAGATGTAAATCATTTAAAATGTGACAGCCGCTGTCCTCTTCTGTAACCGTTACGTTACTTACTTCAGCGAGCATCTGAATCTGTGTCGCACGCACGAGCCTGTGAAAATCTTACCCAGATACAGCAATGCTATTTTCTGATTGGCTGTTCGGTAGCTATATTTTGTTTCACTCATGGTTTCACGGTTTAAAAAATAGCGCCGCAACTTGGTGGGCGGTATCCTCGTAATGTCTCTGCGTGAGAAATACAAGGTGTGGCGTGTGAGCGTGTGAATGGGTTGAAATGCGTGTCTCACGCCCAATGCGTGAGACTTGAGAGCCCTGTTGAGGTTATAAAATAAAATCTAAAATGAACGTTCCTAGAAAGTTTGGAAAATGGAAGTTTTGGAAGAAATAACCAAAGCGGAACCATGCACTAATGTTTGGGGAACGTTCTTTGTTTGCTGGGTTTATGGTGTAAAGCAGCTTAAAGATTTTTTTTTATGCTTTTGAACTCTTCGAGGAATTAGTTAAAGAGTATTGACTGATGATATGAGCAAGGCATTTACCTTTTTCCGGGCCCTCCAGGTGAATCCACCATGAGAGTATGTCTTTTTCTCCCATTTGAGGTACACCATACCCTTTTGCTGAAGAACAGTGCTGCACACCTCCCTCATTAACTCGGAAACTTGAGATAGACGACCCAAAGACACACTATCCAGGTAACTCACAATGTGTTGTAAAAGCTCAAAAGGAAGTCTGCTCAGAGAATCCAAATTCCTTGCTCGTTTGCGTTCACTGTTAGCAATTCTTACTCCTTTGTAAAGTGATGGTGCCACCTCTGGTTGTAAGATGAAAGTGCTAAGATCTGTGTCATAGCTCACTGTAGCCTGATATTTAGATGGTCGAAATTTCTTCTGGCTGAAGGTGCAACCAAGGTAAGCCAGTGGGCACCGCTGTAAAAACCAGCCTGTAAGACATGACTGAATGTCTCCATGCATGTTCTTAAAATGCCAGGGGTATTCATCACGCCTGAAGGCATGACAGCACAGGTAAGTAAAGGCTGAGCAGGATTTGTTGTGTCTCCTAGTCACACATTCGGTCTGAATCTGCACATGTAGGTTTTGCAGCTGGTCCTCAACAACATCGGCCAAAGATGCATCACTTTTGAATGGAGCAGAATGAAAGTCATAGGTCTGAGTGCCACAGTCAACATATAGCCCGTCGATTCCAACAGACTCGCATATCTGATGACCTTTTAGTTCTCTTTCTAGTGCACACAGCAGTGTTGCCTCTATCTCATTCGCCTTTGGGAGCTCTTCAATACCAATGCCTAAATCAGATGTATCCACATTCTGGTGTGTCTTCTTAACCATCTTTGATGGATCCTTGAGGTGGCTACGCTTGGCTCTGTAGCTGGTTGGAAAGTTGAAAGAGTGTATGGTTTGAACTTCAATGGGCTCTAAATTACCATAAACAAAATCTTTCTCTTTAGGTGTGCAAGCAGCCAGCTGACCAAAGTTGATAAGCATGCATCCGTTGTGCACCAGATACATATTATACTCGGCCACGTTGACTTCTTTACCGAGTCTCTCAAGAACGCCATCTTGCCAAGGAGCTAAACCTGTTCTGGAAATGTCATCGTGGGAATTCTGAGGGGTCACTTTTGGGTCTTCCTTATCCTTAATCGGACAACTTTTATCATCTAAATTCTTCACAGTTTGCTTGCATCCTTCCTTCTCCTTCACAAACATTCTCTCCCACATCCCATAATTATCCAAGCAGGCCACATCTTTACTCTTAGCAAGGGCCAGCCTCTCCTCTTGGGTTAGTTCTTCTCCTTCTTCCCCATTAATACTATTCTCCAACATTTCTTCCGGGTGTAATTTCGGAGACTCCCAGTGCTCTGGATCAACACCTCCAACAGCTCCATCCAGTTGAACTTCAGGCTCCTCCATCTTGTCTATCAACTCAGGGAAGAGTGTCTTCATCTGAATTGAGCTAAACAAAAGCTTCTGATCTCTAAGGGCCATAGCAAGGTCTAACTGACTCATGCAGTTTGGATCCTGGACGGCATTTCTGTAGAAGGTGGTATCGGTCTCGTTCACAGGCCATCGGTTCCATTCCAGGGTACAAGTGATCACACTGGCAGGACACACTTCTAGGTGATGGGCAATTTTTTGACGAGTCATGGTCATGGGACAGCCATACCCAGAGTTGAGGCAGTGTACAATTTCCATAGGGCAGAGAAGACGATGCTCATCCTCTTTACAAAGATGGAAGGCTGCACCGCATTTCAGCCGGCAGGAAATGAAGACACATGACGTTGAGATGTCTATAGGAATCGTGCAGTGCTGGTTATGACATTTTTCACAGTGTGCATGAAGACCTGAGCTGGTGGTCCTATTCTTGCCCTGAAGGTGACAATCCAAAACATGTATTTGTGGCCAACAAGATAACCACATTATTGTACTTGCATTGTTTAATACATAACATTAGCTTGTTGGAAAGCAGAAGTGTATGACAACTTTAAAACTTGAAGCTTACCATTCTTGTGTTTGAAAATAAGACTCTGAAATGAGACAAGGGAATATACGCTGAAAGTAAACAAGTTTCTGAAATGTTTCAGTGTTGCTACTGTCTAGACTATTATTGACTTGTCTTTCAAGACTAGAAACAACATAAGACCACATGAAAAAACAATTCTTAGACAATACCAAATAAATATTTACATATCAGACGCTTTCCAGATGAGTGGGCACAACCTAAACATTTGAGCTATTTGACCATAAAACAATAGCAAAATGCCTAAGAAAACTGTTCATAATAACCATGCACCTTCAAACACTGCATCAGACAACCTTTGAATTTAAAACAGTACATTTACCCATTGTTATGACAATACATGTGCACAATATTCTTCTCTGAGAGAGAGCAGTAACACTCATAGACGTCTTTGTCATTGTTAAGGGTGTCAAGTATAAATACAGGTCAGCCTCACTTACCCCTGGCTCCCCTGATGAAGCTAGCACAACTTGTGTTTCTTTAAAGTCGTGGCCCTAATGGTTAGAGAGTCAGTCTGATAACCTGAAGGTTGCGGGTTCGATTCTCAATACCGGCAGGAAATGACTGAGGTGCCTTTGAACAAGGCATCTAACCCCCAGTCGCTCCCCAGGTGCCACACTGGCTGCCCACTGCTCCGCGTGTGTGTGTGTCCACCGTTTGCAGTGTGTGTGTTCACTTCAGTGTGTGTGTGTTCACTTGTAAATACCTCTCCTGTGTTCAGCTGTTATAAATAGACAAAGAGGCAAGTAAGACTAAGCATTTGAGAAACATAGGTACATTACATCACACACAATCACTGTCATTTGTATATTGGGCAAACTGATTGTCAAGAATGATCAATAGCTATGAATTACCACATAACAAGGACAATAGTTGTTTACTGAACAATTGAGTTTTGGATTGGTGAGCAAATATGAGTGAATTGATAACAGGAGGTTAATATCCATAAATAGCAAATATATATATATATATATTAAAAAAAAGAAAAAAGAAAATCAATGCCTTTGCAATAACTGTATACACTCTTCTGAGCAATATGTTGCTGAATTATAAAACACAAAATAATGATCATATTAAACATATTGTCCACTAGGTGTCAGTACAGCCCTATGATGTAGATTATGGAATATCACAGGATACATTTTTAGCCTGAAGATATTGCTTGTGTTGTGTTAATACTTATGAACTGATATAGAAATGAGCAGGAAGCATTAGAATGCAAGGAACATATATCTGACCATATTATTATGTATTTAACTCACATTACTTAACTCACACTAATTAGTTTTATTTATTTATTGAATGATTTATTTTTTATTTTTTCAAAATGTGGTATTATTTGATTTATAATTTCAGTGCTTTTTAAATATTATGTCCAAAAACTAGTTGTGTCTACAAAACAACAATGACCTTATTAGCATCCTTGGAGTATAAAAACGAATTAATCAGATGTCGGATCTGAAGTGAAGTCAGTCAATAAAATGAAAACTGCTGATGCCTCAATGAAAATTTTGGTCGATGAGTTTCTCACTTTCATTCAACCTGAAGAAGAAAACAATGCCCATGTATGCAGGTGTTTACGATCATATAAATTTAGCCCATCAACAACAAATCTGCATCCAGTCTCACGTTATTAATGTCAAAAAGTAATTAAAGCCACCTTGCAATGATGTCTTAACTGCTAATACTACTTAATGAGGAAAGGGATTTTATAGGTTCCCCCGGGACATAAAACTTTGTCTAATTTTGCTACATTAATGAAGAAAGTTTTAATCAGGACAAAATGAGTAAAATTGAAAATGAGGCGTTATTAGTAAAGCTGTTTTTACAACTAGACACACTAATAACAGATTAGAGCACCAGCTACAGTCGCAAGAGGAAGACGTGACCGCAGGTCAGCGCATCAAATGGAAAAGCATCAACCCATTAAAATTGGGTATGCACTGAATGTCAGAGCTCTCTTTCACATGCAGCTCAATGAAAGATGAGTTTAACAGAAATTGCAGATTTGAGATACCTCTTCTTAAATGTAAAATTTTGACAATGATGCACTCATGGGGTCAGTGTTTGACTGGTTTGTTTTGACCCATGTCATATTAAATTGGCAAAAATTATCTTTCTGCTTAGATGGTCATTGATAGCTTTGGAATAAAAAATTATGGATACAACATGTGTCCCAAGAAATCCATTATATTACAGTAATTGCTTCAAAGCATTCAGGGAACATCCAGCTCTCGTGCTTTCAGGAATGATAGCCTTTCAACTGCCATTTGAGATTAATGGAAATCCAACCGCTTTCTCCAGGTTTATTAGAGCTCCTTGGGTGCAGCCATATGGTATCCTTTTTGACCTTTTAAAATCTTCTTTTTTTAGGTGGATAATCAGGCTTGTATGGAAAAGTAAAATTTAAACATTGGAACATTTGCAACTTACACTTTTACTAATAAAATATGACGCATCGCTTTTTGCCTTTGCTTTCATACTGCCAATGAGATTCATGTTTATATCTCTGATTGACAAAAAAGCAACCAAATGTCACCTAGCTACAAACTGATGAAGATAATTCAGCATCGGCATTGGTGTTAGAACAGTGTGTGTGTGTGTGTTTTGGAGTGTGTGTACGCTTGTTCTTGTGTGAGTGTGTTTGCTGTTATGGAGCTATGAGATAAGAGGCCTGTTCCTGATAAGAGAACTGAACAGAATTCTGGGAGATGGCACACGCGGTTCACTTTGGCCGACTGATGGAAACATGGTCTATTTAACACACCCCATTTATCTTTGCTCCATATTTCACCTTCGGCTTTATGCCAGTAGCAGCAGTGCACCTTGGTAATCTTTTCTTGTTTGGAATGAATTATAGTGTTTGTATGTTTTGAAAGGTGTGGAAGGATGGCTTCATCTGTTTATTCTCTTTGCATCCTACCTTGATTTGTGGACCCGGACGCATTGAATTTGAAAAGTATGATGACACTTCACAAGGACGCACAACATTGCAAAGAACTCAAAGCCAAATTCACCTTTTCATCTATGGTCAGCTTTTACATGCCATGAAGCCTTTTGATGACTTACAATAGCAAACATGTTGATGCCTCAACTAATTTCAAATAGAATTTATTTCTTCTGTGAAACACAAAAAATAGATTTAGGCATATTTTATTTTACTTTTATTTATTTTATTGGTTGATGTTAACAACGCTCTCCTTACAGCGGAACCATATTGCTAGAAAGCATCAATAACAACTATAAAATTAAGGAAATTATGTGAAATTAGTGAACTTAACAACAGACTAAAATATCACCTTTAAATCTAATCTGCGTCATTTCGCAGCGAGTGACTGTATTGCTTCTGATGACAAACTGTGAGCAGTAACCATGTCTCTTATTAAAGCACTTCCTATACTCACAATTTAAAAAGAGCCCTGACATTTCTTGCATTAGATGTCAAAGCCTGAATAATTGATATTTGCCTGAAGTCTCTTGCAAAATACAATTACAGAATTTAAATTCTCTCCCTAGTTAGACTAACGTTCTGAGAGGAATGGCCCTGCTGCTACCACACAGCAAGAACCTAAATGCAGCCCATTGAAGAAAAAAAATAAAGGAAAAAAAACTTGCCTGTGGCGACATTTCTGCAAAATAATATGCTTCTTAGACATTTCGCGCCACATTCAAACTGAAATATCCAGGGAGTGGCGATAAAAGCGCATTCAGTTTTGTCCGAAACAGTCAGATGAACGTCAATATGTTGTGCGTATATCGGCAGTTTGGAAACATAATATTCAGTGAGTGCCGCTAAAATACTCAATTTCTTTTGAAAATAACCACGTAGCCTATACTAAACCATACCCTAAACCTAACCGATAGTGTCCACAAAAGCAAGCTGAAGCAGCAATGCCATTTTACTTGAGTCTTTAAACTCTTTTATCGTGACTTATGTTTCACGAGTCTCGGTTTCACTACGTCAGAAAATACATAAATATGGAGTTAGCTATGTGATGCAAAGGTCAAAATGTATTAGTTTACAAATTTTTCGCTATTGTAAAAGTGTTTTGAGGTCATATTGTGCAACATGATAAGTCGTCTTTATTATTCGATAAACTGCCCCTGTTTGATTGTAGAAGAATAAAGGTTGTTGGTGTTTTACTGCCACTAATGTTAATTTCAGCTACTTCTGGCTGTCTTGTGTCAAACAGCATTTGGCCGAGTTCTGGCATGAGTCTGTAGACTGGGTAAACCCAGCCCCGGCGATCTGATTTCACCCTGCAGCTCAGGCTGGACACCTGTACATTCTTCTATCCTGCTTCCATTACAAATCTGCGGGGACCAATCACAAACTGGCTTATCCACCTGGCGCGCTATTGGCTCTCACACAACAGTCAATCCAATTCCTTTTAACCTCTCGACGATGCTCAATGGCTTTAGTTTAGCAAACAAATCGCTCGAGTGGGTGTAAATACCACTCACTTTCATGTTTTTTTGTTTTTTTTTGCACAACCTGCAAAATCGCTTGATGTCATTGCTGCTTCTGCAAACCGCTGATCAATGCTACAAACCAACACGTTTGTTGACACGTTTCCTGCCAGGAGTTTTCGCTGCAAAGTACGTCACCCGGATCGTTGGTCTGATTGGTTGAAGGACTATCCAATTGCGTACAGAGTCATTTGAACTATGCCCGATGATCACGCCTCTTGTGCAGTAGAAAATACAGAGCAGACTCCCCAGACTAATGTTCAATCTTAAAAAGTTGAGCTTGGTCTGGTGATAGCCAGACTAATGAGTCTGGCCAACCAAAAGTAAAAAAAAGCAAAAGGTTTTTTTCTGGCTTGAGTTTGTTCAGAAAAAAATCTCTGGCATGAATCTAGTTAACAGTAAAACAGCCTTGTGTAAGATGTGCTTGTAGAAGTGTTGAGTTCATTTTAATTGTATACATCATTATAAAGTTAATTCTGTCTAAATACATTTTTAAAATAAAAATCCCTCAAATATAATAGACACTTTTATTATAAGTGATTGCAACCATGCAGAATAATGTTCTCACTTTCTGTGGAAAGTATTCTCATTTACCCTTAACATCACAGGCTATAGATCTTATGTTATGATATCTAACCTAATTGAAAAAAGCAAATATGTGGGCGACTTTATCTTTATATTACGTCTCCATATAAAGAAAGCAACTCCTACAGACTACTCTGCTTCATCTGCGTTTTGATCTGTAAATATCTATACAGTAATTAGCTGTTTTCAAGTTTGTGTATTTTACACACAATTTTACAACAATTTTACAGCATTATACAACAAATATTTTGTATGACTTTCTAAATTATTTTAAAGTATTAGTTCAGCCAAAAATGAAAATCATTTCAAGTCATCATTTACTCACCCTAATGTCGTTCCAGATTTCTGTCCCTCCATTGACAATCTACGTAACTAGCACTTTGACATTTCAAAACGTTCATAAGGGGATGGTTAAACTAATATAATGAGCGGTTTAGTCCACATTTTCTGATTGCTTTATATAGCCTAATAAACAGATTGAATTTAGGCTTTTACTTACATATAAACATTCATCAAAGCATCAGATATGGTAAATGTAATGAGGTTCATTTTCGTGTTACTCAGCACGTCTGAGCTTCAAGAACCAATGAGGTTTGTTTTTGCACATCAAGCAGGGACGGTTAAGCTGATAAATGTTTATACATAAATAAAAGCCTAAATTAAATCTGTTCATGAATGAATGAATGAGGCATTTATATAGCGCTTTTCATATGTACTAACTGTACACCCAAAGCGCTTTACAGTCATATCAGGGGATCTCTCCTCAACCATCATCAGTATCATCATATAAAGCGATCAAGTCTCTTCAGAAAATTTGGACTAAACTGCTCGATTCATATGGATTAGTTTTACAATCTCTTTATGAACTTTTTGAAGTGTCAAACTGGTAGTTGCGTAGTCCGTCAATGGAGGAACAGCAATATCTCAGATTCTATTAAAAATATCTTCATTTGTGTTCCGAAGAGGAACGAAAGTCTTGCAGATTTGAAACGACATGAAGGTGAGTAAATGATGACAGAATTTTCTTCAAGCAGTTAATGAAGTCTTTCTATCATTTTAAGTGCTTATTTTGATTATAGCTTGATATAAGAGGACAACAAAATAGATTAGTAAACAAAACTCATGCAATACACTACTTATCTTGTGGACAGTTACAGTATATGAAAGAACAATCTTGCAATGCACAGGGGCGGAGATATTTTTTTTTAAATCTTGACCAGAATTGGGTAAAAAAAAAAAAAAAAAAAAAAAAAAAAAAAGGCAAATGCAAATGCAATTACAATTAATTGTATTCATTTGTGTTGTAGGCACTAAACAGTCCAGTAATTTATAATCTCACGGGCAATTTCCACCAACTGCGGAACGGCTGCGGATCCGCTCCAGAACGGCGGCGGAGTCAATAGGTTTCCATTAAAGTCAATGTGTGTATTTTCACTGATGCGGAACGGCTACGTTCCGACTCTGTCCAAGCACCGGACCTGGTGGTTATTGAAGGACGGCGGAGCACGGAGCCGACACGCAGCGGAGCCGATCCGCAGCCGTTCCGCAGT
Organism: Leuciscus idus; assembly: GCA_021554675.1. Taxonomy (NCBI): domain Eukaryota; kingdom Metazoa; phylum Chordata; class Actinopteri; order Cypriniformes; family Leuciscidae; genus Leuciscus; species Leuciscus idus. The sequence continues at coordinate 7,795,345 of CM038634.1, forward strand.
TGGTGGAAATCCGGGGTAACTCATTTTTTTTTATGTTTGAATGATGAAGATTTCTGTGGCAGCCCAGACTGGTTGCTGGCCCCTGCTTGGTCATACCCTATGCAATTATTCTGGCTCCGCCACTGGCAATGCATCTCTCGTTTTGAGTTCAAGTATGCAGTAGAGTGTTAACCTTTATCTTTCTAAATACTTTTCATGTGTCAAATCCTTCTGACAAGAGCAAAGAGCTGTCATTTCTGTGATTGTGTCTGGTCTTGAATCTGCAGGGTGTTTTGTGGGTGTATGGTGTCTGGTGTCTGCTCCGGGATCTTGAGGGTAGTTTGTCAGCAGTTAGCACAGAAGGGCACACCAGCATCCAGATGGCTACAGTGAGTAAACTCTTCTGCTCTCACACTTAAACTAGATGAAAGTTGAGTTTGACAGGATCTGAGTTCTTTTTCTTTCAGAAGCATGTTTGTTGAGAACTCAGATTTACGTTGAACATGATGGTTTTATACAATAAATGTTTTTGTTTTTTTAAATTATTTAATTTAAAAAGACATTAAGTTGTGTAACCATAATGTCAAATAAATAAATAAAGTCCCTTACATTTTAAGGTATCCTTGTAACAGTGTAATTATACATTTTAAGTACTGAGTAATATTAATTAACTATTTACTATTTACTATGTAAGGATTAGGTTTGGTTTAGGGTAAGTTGCATGTAATTATGCATAATTTATAGTAATTACTAAAGAAACTACATGTAACGTGTAACAAGGACACTATAAAATAAAGTATATATATATAGGTCACATATATAAGATTATGCCATATTGTCACAAACTGCTCCAAGACACGAAGGTTGAGAATGAAGTGTTTATTTTGAAAGGGTAATCCAAAAACGTAATCGAGATAACAGACAATAGGTCATAAACAAAAAGTAAGCAGTCCAAACAAACAAACAAACAAACAAACAAAAAGGCAGGGGACACAGGCAAAAAGGGGAATCCAAGAAACAGGCAAAGATCAAAAACCAAGAACACGGGAAGAACAGAGAGAATGCTCAGAATTGCAGTAGAGACACCAAACAAGACTTTGCAGGGAATTAATGTGAAAACCAGGCTTATGGGGTGAGCTAAACAAGGTAATGACACAAAGGTGTACAGGTATGTGATAATGGCTGATTAGTCTGATTAGCAAAGGATTATGGCAAATGTAGTTTGTGGATGTATGGTGATTGTCCGGGTTGGAGTGCCCTCTGATGGTTATCCCGGGCACTCTCACTGGTGATGTTACACATATGACAACTTTAGGATTTTTTTTCAGCCTTTTAATGATACTTTTTTTTTTTTTTTTTTTTTTTTTTTCAGGACAGTTACACTACCTCGACATTTTTTTAAACAAATTTTAATTCAGGACATTTAGCCTATTATAGAAGAGGTTTATCTCAAGTCACGGTGCATTAATGCATTTTGAAATAAATTAATAAATCCAGAAAATAATATGAATTCACACATAGAATCTGTTTTAAGAGCCGACACATACTCAAATACATTTCCAAGCTCTCTGTTCCCACAATCACACCAGCTATGAAGTGAACAGAGAGTGATTTTCTTTCCACATAAGAACCTCAAAGAGCCGAATATACGGCTTCAAGTCCTTTTTAGCCTCTGTGATATGAGATCATCAAAGGTGTTTGTTTCCCATGTGTTTTTTGAGGAATTTCATTGGTCTTGTGTGATGTTTTGTTTAAGCCAGAATAATAAAAACCTTTTTTAGATTTGAAAGAAGCTATTCATTCCGGTACATTTGTATTTTATTTGCAATGATAAAAAATAATGCATATATATATGAAGACTTCAGATGCAAAAGCCTCTAAGTGCCATCTGAAATTTTCTTCTAAAATTAAAACTAAAATCAAGCTACTTTCTACTAAAATCAAGCTCGTATATTTAAGTTCAGTAATTTCACTTTAATGACAATTTATAGGTAATTTTCATTGCTATTAAAGTAAAATAAGTGAACATAAACATACAAGCTTGATAAAAATACTCATTTTAGAAGAAAATTTCAGATGGCACTTTGAGGCTTTTGCATCTGAAGTCTTCATATATATATATATATATATATGACAGTCCATATGCAGTATTGTCTGCATTATTGTAAACTGTGGAAGCATCTGCATTTATTCTACTGTTAAGCATCTGTACCGTGGCTTCATGACATACACTTCAATTTGTTTTTTATACAGAACAGGAATGAATGACAATAAACTGACTTTGACATCTGTAATATTTTCTAAGTCATAAAAATTCATATAGTAGCCTACTATTCAAAATTGCCAGTCATGAACAAAACATTTTTGAGCTTTAGTTGTACTGCCCAAAACAACTCTGTCTTGTATGCAGTATCGTGTTATGTTTACATTTACGCATTTGGCAGACGCTTTTATCCAAAGCGACTTACATTGCATTATCCTATACATTTATACATAGGTACTGTATGTGCAATCCCCTGGGATTGAACCCACAACCTTGCGTTGTTAACACAATGCTCTTACCACTGAGCTACAGGAAAGCTTGTGATTAGGTTACCCCAGAATGCCTTACAACATGTCCGAGGGAAAGGTTCATTAGAACAATATTTTATTCAGGACTGAAGTATCCTTGAAACAGTTTATTTAATTGAAAATGGACCATTTCACCCAATAATTACATGTGTTGAACCTTTTTGGGAGATACAGTACAAAGTCATATGTTAAGTACAGTATAAAGATACATGTGTTGAGTTTAGGATGCTGTAGGTTAAAGGTTAGTTCTGTGAAAGGTGAAAATCATGTCAATTACTCACCCTCAAGTCATTTCAAACGGAGATATATTTAATGAAACCTGAGAGATTTCTGTTCCTCCCTTGAAAGTCCATTTAACCAAAATGTTTATGTTTCATAAAAAGTTAACACTTTATTTTGATAGTCCGTTTGTTGAGACTTACTAGTTATTAGTAGCCATTCAGTAGCTTGTCAACAGTGCATCAGTTGACATTCAACAACAATGTTTCAACTGACAAGTAACATATGTTCAACTGACTGCCTATAGACTATAAGGTACAATTCAAGTGTTAATCTACAGATTTGACAAAAAGTGCCTGTTGACTGTCAATGTTATTTTGCAACAGGTTATTAACCAATTGTCGACTAACTTTCAATTGTCAACTAACTTTCTGTAGATTGAGTACCAACAACTCAAGATCAATCTGTCAGTTAATGTCAACAGTCATGTCAGCATATGAAGTATATGATACTGTATATCCTACTCAAGGGGTCTCATGTGCATCAAATTAATAATTATTTTAGCTGATTTAAAACTGTTTTTAAAAATGTTTTAACCATTTGTAGATAATCTGTTGATAGTCAACTAAAGATTACATGTAGTTGCTTATTTGTTGCTTGTCAACAAAGAAATTGTTTATGACCAGTAGACTATTAATAGACATTCTCAACTAAGCGTTAGTAGATATATTTTAGGACTATCTAATTAAAGTGAAAACGAGTTTATAAATGGTAAATGGACTGCATTTATATAGCGCTTTCACAGACCCAATGGCCACCAAAGCGCTTTACAATATTGCCTCACATTCACCCATTCACTCACTCATTCATACACCGACGGCAGTGTCAGCCATGCAAGGCGATCCAGCTCGTCGGGAGCAGCTGGGGTTAGGTGCCTTGCTCAAGGACGGTGGAACCGGGGATTGAACCACCAACCTTCCGGTTTGTAGACAATCTACATGAACCACTGAGCCACTGCCGCCCTTATATCAGTAGAAAGTCTATAACCTAACAACAGATTAATATATTGTTTATGATCAGTTGACTATTAATAGACATTATCCACTAAGTGTTAGTAGATATCTTTTAGGACTATCTAATTAAAGTGAAAGACAGCTGATATCAGTAGAAAGTCTACAACCTATCAACAGATTGCATCGCATTTATTAAATGCAGTTTAACGTTATAACAGTTACTCATTTAAGAAATAATCTCTGTTCCTGCTGCAAACTCGCTTCGGAGGATTAACAGACAAGACTATAGTTTAAACCCTTAACAATACCTTCTTTAATCGTTTAACCATTTTGTAACATTTAGTTTATTTAACGTTACGGTGAGACACAAAAGGCGTTTTCTCCTATAGAACCATAATACACCAAAACACAATATAAATGAACAAAATACATAATTTGTATTAGCTAACGTAACGTTAGATGTAATCCAAATCTTTATAATCCATACGCAAGCAAGAAACAGATCCAAATTCAGCCCTTCATCCACATCCAGCGATCTCCATCTCCATTCTCAGCAGCGACCGTAAATGTCAAATCCCGCGCTCGTGATGAATTTAAATTAAAAAATTGCGCCCTCAAGAAGCGTTACGACATGTTTTACGGCAGTGATATCAAACGCTCAATTGGCTCTCGCCTGCTTCGTCACAGATTGCAGCATGCCGTGTTTCAGTTGAAACAACATTGAAATGCAGAAGCGCGCGCGCGCCGTCTTCACGCAGAGGGAAACTGGGTTAACATTTTCATGGATTAATAACTTAAATTCTGCTCTGTCCCTTATACAAAACTATTATATACTGCCAGAGAGGACTGCAACACATCGTCATTTGAGCGACTTTTGGTACCGATTTACATTTTCGCAATAAATTATTATGATTACACATCTGTTGTTTTTCTTTATAATTTTAGCCTGCATAGTTTTAAGAAATGGTTATGGGTAGGTTTAGGGGCAGGAGTAGGATTAATGTTAGTGGCTCAAAATATATTTTAATGCTATTAATAAAACTGGCATTTCCCTACACATCTCTGTCCATAAAGTGTTTTATTCTTTTTATATTCTGTATAAAATGAGTAGCCTAATTTATATTTAGGTTTGGAAGTAGGGTTAAGGGAACTTACATTTATCTATAAAACAGTATAAGGGAAATGATACAGATATCTTTGATTCGTAAACGTTTTGTAGTTGTGAATTCGTAATAATTCTACGTTGCAGACATGTCTGTATCATACGTTTCAGCATCTATCCAAACGTACAAAAAAAGTATGTTTTCAATCTGTTGATAGGTTATAGACTTTCTACTGATATAAACTGTTTTTCACTTTAATTAGATAGTCCTAAAATGTATCTACTAACACTTAGTGGATAATGTCTATTAATAGTCTACTGATCATAAACAATTTATTTGTTGACAAGCAACAGATCTAATCTTTAGTTGACTATCAACAGATTATCTACAAATGGTTAACAATTTTTTCAAAACAGTTTTAAATCAGCTAAAATAATCATTAATTTGATGCATATGAGACCCCTTGAGTAGGATATACAGTATCATATACTTCATATGCTGACATGACTGTTGACTTTTAACTGACAGATTGATCTTGAGTTGTTGGTACTCAATCTACAGAAAGTTAGTTGACAATTAAAAGTTAGTCGCCAATTGGTTAATAACCTGTTGCAAAATAACATTGACAGTCAACAGGCACTTTTTTTTGTTAAATCTGTAGATTAACACTTGAATTGTACCTTATAGTCTATAGGCAGTCAGTTGAACGTATGTTACTTGTCTGTTGAAACAGTGTTGTTGAATGTCAACTGATGCACTGTTGACAAGCTACTGAATGGCTACTAATAACTAGTAAAGTCTCAACAAACGGACTATCAAAATAAAGTGTTACCAAAGTGGATTAAAAAATCATAAAACCATATGAATAAAGTGGTTTATTCCAACATAACTTCTGAAGAGACATGTGAGTATTGAGTAGGCTGTTCAAGCTACATCTGACAAGAGTTTTTACTTATCATGCTGTCTTAAAACATGCTAGAAACATGTTAGTAATGTCCTAAAACAGGCTAGTGATATGCTAAATCATGCTAGTACCATGTTGAAACATACTAATACATGCTATCATCAAGCTAAATCATGGTAGCAATGTGCTAAAACATGGTAGCAATAAGCTAAATCACAGGCTAAGTAATGTACTAAAATGTGATAGAAGCTTGTTAAAAATATGTTAGAAACATGTTAAACATGCTATACACTTTTTCAATATGCTAAATCATGCTAGCAACATCATGTTAACCTCACGTTAAATCATGATAGCATCAGGCTAAATCACTGTAGTGCTAAACCATGCTAGAAAATTCTGGCAACATGCTAACAACATGCAAAAACATAATAACAAAATGTAAATCATGTTAAAGGTATAGCGGAGGATCTTTCCAAATTTTAGATAAGACCCGCCCTCTCCACTTTTTGAAAAGTTTGATTGATTCACCAAAATGATTGACAATTAGGAGGACCAATAGTATAGGTTACCCACAGGGCTTGAAATTAACTTTTTTGCTCACTAGCCAATGTGGCTAGTGGTTTTCCAAAGTTACTAGCCACACAGCATTTTTACTAGCCACATTTTGTTGTTGTGAAATTACCTGATAAAAGTTGACTATGGCGTGCTAAAATTGACTTGAACTAGATTTACAACCCTTTTAAATGTAAAACCACTGTACACACCCAAATCAAGACTACATAAATATATAACAATACAGGTAATTATCATTAGCTCTGATAAGGTTGTGTGTAAAGCTCCTTTTTAAAAAAAAATAAAACTATGTATTATGTATTATATGTCGCCACATAGCTCCACCGGCATACGGTGTAACTCCAGCAGGGCAGCTAGCTGTCTCTTCGTTTCTGTGTTGTCGGTCACTAGCGCGCAAGCGCAAGGCAACACTGTGTGCATGTAATACTCAGTAGGGCTGTCAAAATTGCTCAAAAATGACGTTCGAATATTCACTCTAATTTTTAAAAAAAAAAAACACATAAAACCCTGCGTCCCAATGTGCATACTATCCACCCTATCTGCCCTAAATAGTATTGACAATTACTAATGTCACATACTATTTAGGATGGATAGTATGCACATTGGGATGCAGGCATAGCCTATATTCGAGCTATTCGAACATCTGGTTGCGCATTTTGTCAATTACGCGCATTACGTCAATAACAGGACAAATTAATACAAAGAGACATAACTACTTGTTATAGGTAGTTTATTTAAGTTTAAACATATTTGACAACGTATTACCTACACAAAAACAAGTAAATCAACTAATGGCCAAGACCGCAGACCTCACTCTCGCTCGCTCGCTCACTCGCAGGCACTCTTTCTCTCTCTCACCCTCATCCTGCATTCACACCAAACGCGAATAGAGCGTCTGGCGCGAGTGATTTCAATGTTAAGTCAATGTAAAGACGCGTTTACGCGCGTCTGGAGGTCTTGCGGCGCAAATGAGGCGTCACGCTCTCTGAATGAACAACAACAATAAGCAAATGTTGAGTGCTGATCAAGAGTTTTGTGCAAGCAATTTAAGGTCGCGACTCTTATATAGCAGGCTTCATTCAGTGATTGAAACAAATATTATTAACATTAATTGAAGTTTTACAGTATATAGAACCGACATTGAACGCTCCGAGCGAGCTGTGCTGTGGTAAACATGGAACTTTTCCTTGACATGAAACGGTAAATAATCAAACCAGTGGAAGCCTGCAGTGCATGAAACTGCTGTATCTAACCTACCTTATTCATGCAATATCTATTCAGTCAGTACAGTAGCCTACACTTTAGTAATGTTTCTGTTTAACATTAAATAAAATGACCAGTCCCTGACCCCTCAGGCAGCGCGCCCACTCGCAAAGCAGACAGCCGCGCCTCTGCTACCGCGGGCGTTTTTCCACATTCGAATATTCATTTTCACCTTCGAAATTCTGTTTTTTAAAACTATTTGAATATATATTCGAATTTAGAATATTTGTTGGCAGCCCTAATACTCATGGGAGTTGTAGTGTGTCACACTTATTTCAGATGCCTTTTGAAAAGACTACAATTATTCAACCCGCCAAAGTGGCTAGTTGGAGTGACTATGTTACCCGCCACGAGCAAAATCCACCCGCATTTGGCGGGTTGGCGGGTGTTAATGTCAAGCCCTGGTTACCCACCAGGAAGTAAAACATCCTCCGCTATACCTTTAACAATGTGTCAAATCATGTTGGCAACATGCTAAACATGCTAAATCTAGCTAGCTATGTGTTAAAACGTTAACAACATTTTATTGACTTTCAATGACTTTTATTAGTAAAACTTTCAAACTACAATAAGGCTTTGTCAAGCTAACATCAAACTACTCAGTTTAAATTTGAGCAGTGGTGGACAGTAACGAAGTAAATGTAATTCGTTACTGTACTTAAGTAGCTTTTTTGCGTATCTGTACTTTACTGAAGTATTTAAATTTGGGAAGACTTTTACTTTAACTCCACTACATTTCAAAGTCAAATATCTTACTTTTTACTCTACTACATTTTCAAAATCAGTCGTTCCTTTTTATTTATGAGTGGATAAAAACTTAACTGGTCAAACGAGCCACCAATCACAGTAGCCTACAACGTGCGCGCTTTGTTTTGAACTTGCCTTGGTGGTATCTACTAAGCGCGAACCAGAGCCGTTAAATATGAGAGTTGCGACCATAGACAGTATATAAGAGGTTGCGACACACACGGCTTGTTCGACTTGAACCGGCGCTACACAGACCGATCAGTTTATGACATCAAAGTATAGAGCGAAACCGCGAGAGCGATTGAAAAGCATACAGAGCCGTCTACTCTCTAATCGCTCTCGCGGTATTTTAATGTCATTCACCGATTGGTCTGTGCAGTGTGCCGTTTCAAGTCGAACAAGCCAACTGTGATCTCGCCGGCGCGCGGTCACGTGATTCGTGTAGCTCTCAATAGTTCCAAACAATTTGTGTTGCCAATGATTTTAAGCGGGGCAGAGAGCAGCAGCTATTATTGCAGCAATTATCGGTAAATACTGACGCATAATGAACATTGCTTATTACCTTGACACTAAAATTACTTGCATATAATAGCATTTTTTTTTCTGAGGAGTAGCAGAAACACTGCATTAATACGTTTTGGTGTTTAATTTTGTAGGGAAATTGGCTGCTCCCATAATGTAGTGTGTATATATATATTCAATGGCATTGTGCAGGTTAATGTGAATGTATCATAACATTAGGATGTTTATAATTATGACCATAGACGCTTGTGAAAAATATGTACAGTAAATACTGTAAATGTGTCACAGGTCGGGATGGGCCAAGCCGGACTGCGCCCACCCCTGAACCAGGACCACCCTGAGGAGCGTGTCAGAGACGAGACGGAGACAGAATTTAAAAGAATAACAGTTCTTTTTATTAAAGTTAAAAGTAATTTGAATAACCTAAACTAAATCTTCCCTTCTTCTTCCCAGGAATCGAGGCAATGCAGTAGTCTCCGGGGCCCACGCCGGTGCAAGGTTCACAGGGACCTACGACGAACAGGTGAATTTCCACAGGTGAGTAGACGGTCGGGGCCTTTCCTCTTCCCACGCCGATGTAGGGTTCACAATGGTATGCGATGGACAGGTGAGTTTCCACAAGTGAGTAGATGGTCAGGGCTCTTCCCCTTCTCACACCGGTGCGAGGTTCGCAGTGGCCTGTGAGGGACAGGTGAGTTTCCACGGGTGAGTATGCGGTCGGGGCTGTTCCTCTTCCCACACTGATGCGGGGTTCACAGGGATGGTCAGGGCTCTGGAGCTGCAGCAGACTCGAAGTCCACAGGCTAAGCGGGCCTTCTTCTGAACAGGCAGTATCGACACTGGGAGCAGAGGATACAGGTTTCACGGGTGTTACCGGGAGATGAACACTTTACCTCAGACAGGTGGACTATAAGGCTGCAGCAGACTCGAAGCCAACAGGCGGAGCAAAGCTTCTTCTAAGACAGACAGAGTCAATACTTCAAGCAGAGGATGCAGTCCTCACATGTAATACAGAGGGATGAACACTTCGCGCCAGACAGGTGGGCTATGGGGCTACAGCAGACTCAAAGTCGCAGGCTGAGCGGAGCTTCTCTAGGACAGACAGGATCAACTTCAACAACAGTATATAGTTCTCACGTGTGTTGCCGGGGACAGATAACTTCTCACCATGCAGATGGGCCTGGGGCTATGGCAGACTGAATCAACTTCAACAGCAGTATACAGTTCTCACGTGTGTTGCAGGGGACAGATAACTTCACACCATGCAGATGGACTTGGGGTTGTAGCAGACTCAAAGTCGCAGGCTGAGCGGAGCTTCCCTAGGCAAACAGAATCAACTTCGACAGCAGTATACAGTCCTCACGTGTGTTGCAGGGAACAGATAACTTCACACCATGCAGATGGACTTGGGGTTGTAGCAAACTCAAGTCGCAGGCTGAGCGGAGCTTCTCTAGGACAGACAGAATCAACTTCAACAGCAGTATACAGTTCTCACGTGTGTTGCAGGGGACAGATAACTTCACACCATGCAGATGGACTTGGGGTTGTAGCAGGCTCAAGTCGCAGGCTGAGCGGAACTTCTCTACAACAGACAGAATCAACTTCAACAGCAATATACAATTCTCACGTGTGTTGCAGGGGACAGATAACTTCACGCCGTGCAGGTGGGCTTGGGGTTGTAGCAAACTCAAAGTCGCAGGCTGAGCGGAACTTCTCTAAGACAGACAGAATCAACTTCAACAACAGTATACAGTTCTCACGTGTTGCAGGGGACAGATAACTTCACACCGTGCAGGTGGGCTTAGGGCTGCAGCAGACTCAAAGTCAACAGGCTGAGCGGAGCTCCTGCTAAGACAAACAGAATCAAGATTGCAGATAGAGTGTGCAGTCTCACGTGTGTTGCAAGGGGGCAAACCTTCTCACCATACAGGTGGGTTGACAGGCAAGTAGCGAACTTAAGTCAACAGGCTGGACAGAGCTTCTTCTAAGACAGTCAGAATCACTACTTCAAAACAGAGAGGTTAGTTTGACTCACAGATGCTATTCCTTCTAGTCCTCAACAGATGGAGCCGATCGACATTATTAAGCTCCAGTTACTGACAGTAGACCAGCATGGCACGTGGGGAGTGCACGGCAAGAGAGAATAAATCTTCCACACACACGGCAATTTCACTCCAAACATGCAACGTGAGGGGGGAAACGTCAATTTAAGCACTGCAATCCACTTCAATAAGTGCAGATAAGGCCAGCACTCACCCAGAGGTCTCCGTGTCACAAGCAACGAGCTTCAATGTTGAGAAAGGATGTTTCGGGGTTTTCCTCCACAGACATAGACAGGATTCACATCACCGTTCCAACACGGGGGAAGAGGGTAAGAGATCGAACATGAATCAGTGTAATTCACTCAGTGACGTTTAAATAGCACAATCAAAACACTCCAATCCACCTTAAATTCAGCGTTGAAACATGCAGATAAGAGATCCAATGGTCGATTACTTATCTCTCTCCCTTCCAAACAAACGGGGTGTTTTCACAACTCTTCCACGCTCCTCGAGTCCCCTCCAACAACACTTTCCCTTGCACACCACAATTCTTCTCTGCAACACTCAAATAGAACGACTTCTCACGGGGGAGAACCACGCCACAGTCTCTCTTCACTGGCTTTTTATATCCTTCTCAATGCCCACATGGCTTCGTCATGGCTCTAGATTAATTCCCCACACCTGATGTCGATTTCCTCATCCCGGTTGGCAAGGCAACAGATACACATTTACACGGGGGGTGGTGTGTCCTTGTTATTGTACCGGAGGGGACACAATTTCGGCGAACTTTAGTTCCGCCCTCTCATTTGTCACACCGTGACATACCCCCCCGCCAAACCGTTCTAGTCCCGAGAACGGGAGCCGGACACCCAGTCTCCATATCTAGCTGGGGACTGACCTCGGTTCTTCCGCTGGGACCGCCTGGGTGGAGAAATAGGCTCTTCAGGCTCTATGCCTAGTCCCCTCGGGACCACTGCCCATCCCACCAACTGGGGCATCCATGCTGTTTCACCGGGGGGCTTTTCGGCAGCAGGAGTCGGATAGTTCGGACAGGGGCGAATCAGGTTGCGATGCAACACCCGCTCTGGACCGGCTCTCTCTTCGGGACGGATGGCATACACCGGCTGGTCTGGGTGTGGTTGCCGCTGGACTACATAGGGCTGTGACTCCCACCGGTCACTTAGTTTGCCCTTCCCCTGGCGACGGTTGTCCCTTACCAATACCCTCTCCCCTGGTAGTAGCGGTGCTTCCCGAGCCGTCCGGTCGTATAGCCTTTTGTTCTTTGCTGCAGACCGACTGATCTGATCCGAGACCTGCTCATAAGCCGACTGAAGGCGCTGGTGGTGCCTGGTCACCCAATCGGTCAGACTGCTCCCTTCTTCCGCCGCCATGGTCCCCAAGAGCAAATCAGTTGGAAGCCTCACATGCCTTCCAAACATCAGGTAAGTTGGGGCATAGCCCGTAGTACTGTGTACGCTATTGTTGTATGCCTGAACTAATGCCGGAAGTCTGTCGGCCCAATGGCCCTGCTGGTCCCCCTCCAGGGTCCCCAGCAGGCTCAGCAGCGTCTGGTTAAACCTCTCGCACCCCCCGTTCCCTTGGGGGTGATAAGGGGTCGTATGGGTCTTCTTCCCTCCATACAGCTGGCACAGCTCGTGTATCACCCTGGACTCAAAATTAGGCCCCTGATCAGAATGGAGTACTTCGGGACACCCGAACGGCTGGATTACGTACTTCCACAGGGCGTTGGCGGTGGTAATGGCAGTACGATCTAGGGTCGGAACGGCCCAAGCGTACTTCGTGAACAGGTCCGTAACCACAAGGATATACTGGATCCGGTCCACCGGCCGACCCAGGGTCAGATAGTCCATAGCGACAATGTGCAAGGGTGTCTTGGCCTGAATTGGAACCAGCGGAGCCCGTACCTCTTTCCTGGTCTTAAACAGTATACAGCGTGGACACCTCTGTAGATAGGCCCTCGTCGTGCCCTCCATCCCGGGCCAGTAGAAGTGTCGCCGTAATAATGCTGTCGTCCTCTCCTGCCCTTGATGCCCCATCCTGGTGTGATAGGCTTCCAACAACGCTGGCCAGCGTCCCTCGGGGACCACCACCTGACAGACCTTGTCGCCCCACTTGGGATCTTGAAGGGCCCTACAGATCACCCCTTCCTTCAAGTAGAGTCTCTCTCTTTGGCCCAACAATCCTCGCACTGTCCGGGTCTGAGCTCGGCATTCCGCACCTTCGGGCCATGCCTTCCGCCTCAGCCAAGTCCGGACCACCAGCAGATCCTCGTCCTCGCCCTGCCATAACCTCCAACGCTGCGGGTCCCATCCCCAACAACCCGGGGGCTCCTCCAATGGCTGGCCTGGTGCCTCCACAATCCCCACCATTAGTCCTTCGTCGTATCCTGCTTCATGAACCAACACCGGGCCCGATGATCCTTCCTCTGGCAGCCTAGATAGGACATCGGCGTTGGTATGTTCCCTCCCTGGCCGGTATTGGAGCTGGTAATCGAAGTTCGCCAGTTGTGCCACCCATCTCTGTTCTACCGCCCCCAGCTTGGCGGTCTGTAGATGTACAAGCGGATTATTGTCCGTAACCACTTGCACCCTTGCTCCCCACAGGTAATCTTTAAATTTTTCACTCAACGCCCACTTCATTGCCAGTAGCTCGAGTTTAAAGTAACTGTAATTGGCGTCGTTTTTCTCGGTGGGGTGCAGGCTTCGGCTCGCATAAGCGATTACCCTCTCCCTTCCTTGTTGCTTCTGAGCCAAGACAGCTCCTAAGCCCAGGTTACTGGCATCTGTGTACAGGATGAAAGGCTGTGTGAAGTCGGCATAAGCCAAAATCGGGGCCTGTAGTAACTCCTGTTTGAGCCTCTGAAAGGCCTCCTCACACGCCGGATCCCACTGGATCGATGGCGACCCTCGGCCCCGAACTCGTCCCGTACCTCCCAGCAGCTGATTGATCGGCTTGGCGATTCTGGAGAAGTCTTTAATGAATCGCCTATAATATCCGACGAAACCCAGGAAGGATCTAACCTGGCGCACCGTCTTAGGGGTGGTCCACCCCTGCACAGCCGCCACCTTCTCCGGGTCGACAGAAATCCCTCCAGCACTCACAATGTGGCCCAAGAATTTTACCTCCTTTCGGAAAAGCTGACATTTATTCGGCTGGAGTTTCAGCCCGTACCTCTCCAGGGAGAGAAAGACCTGTTCCAGATGTTGGAGATGGGACCCGAAATCCGGAGAATAGACGATCACGTCGTCGAGGTAGACGAGCGTGGTCTCCATTAGTTGGCCGCCCAGGCAACGCTGCATGAGCCGTTGGAAGGTGGCTGGGGCGTTGCAGAGGCCAAAAGGCATCCGGTCCCACTCATATAACCCAAAGGGGGTAGTGAACGCAGTCTTCTCCCTGTCCCGCTCATCCACCTGGACTTGCCAGTATCCGCTGGCCAGATCGAGTGTCGAATACCAAGCTGCTTGTGTAAGGCTGGTAAGAGAATCTTCTACTCGGGGCAGTGGGAAAGCATCCCTTTTAGTCACCTGGTTCAGCCGCCGGTAGTCCACACAGAACCTCCAAGAACCATTTTTCTTCCGTACCAGTACTATCGGCGCGGCCCAAGGACTGCTGCTCTCCCGGATAATCCCCTTATCCAACATCCCCCTCAGGAGGGTGCGAACCTCTGAGTACAGGGTCGGAGGCACGGGTCGATAACGCTCCCTGCTGGGTGTAGCCTCTCCGGTCGGGATCTGGTGCTTAACTGCATCCGTACGGCCATAGTCCTCGTCGTAGGTAGAGAACAAGTGTTGCCATTTCGTCAAGAAACATTGGAGTTGTTGGACTTGGTCCTCTTTCAATCCCTCTCCACGTAACGACTCTCCTTCCAGGTGTGTCGGCAGTCTTCCTCCAACCTCTTCCACGTGTCGACCCGTTTGTGCCAGGGCCACCTCTACCACTGTTGGACTTACTTGACAGAATTCCACTTCTCCCTGTTCTCGAATTTGATGGGGCTTCACCGAGGTAACTCGGGCTAGGCATTGGTGGCGGTATAGGTGGATCGGGAAAGAATTTGTATTTCGGACTCTAACTGAGACTCGGCCTCTCCTTGCGGACGCCAGCCCCCGAGCGACTTCCACCTTGGGGCCATCCGGGTAGGGCTCCACCAAAACCCACTCCTGGGGGCTATAAAGCCGAGAGGGCACCCTGACCCAGACCACGGCCTCACTTCGAGCGGGAACGGACAAGGCATAACGGCAGGCCACTCTCCCAGTACTCTCCCGTGCGCCCTGCTGCTCGGCCAGGCAAACCCGGCGACAGTCGGCTCTCACCCGATCCCACTCCTGGCCATCTGAGGACGAGGCAGCTCGCACTGGTCTACTCCGGAACAGTTCCTCCCAACACTCAGAGATCACGTTCATACCCAGTAGGGCCCGATGAGACCCCAGACAGCCAACTCGCACCACCACTACTCCCTTCTGGGGTACCACAACCCCGTGTATCTCCAGATCCATCACCAAATATCCTACGTATGGTATGTCAAGTCCATTTGCCCCACGCAGGGTCAACCAGGGGGCTTCGGCCGTCGACCGACCCTGGGCGCCAAACAACTCATGAGTCAGGCTCTCCGCAAACAAGGTTACTTGCGACCCGGTGTCCAGGAGACATTGTACTTCCCGGCCGTTGACCTGAATCGCCACAACCGGGCAACGGCCCACCAGATGTTCGTTGGGGAGTGTGGGAAGCTGAGGGTCTAACAAGGGGGTCCCGACCACTTGACCCACAGTGGCCGGACGTTCTAAAAACCCCCCTGCGACGCCCGTCTGGAGGGGCACTGACGGAAGTAATGACCCGGTTCTCCACAGTTATTGCAGAGAGGACGACCCTGTTCATCCCACTGGAATCGAGGCCCCAAAGGCCGAAGTGGACGGCGTTCTGGGAGATGGCCCCCATCAGAGTACGCCCGCTCCCGTGGCGGAGGCAACAAACGGGGATGTTCTCGGCGAAGTTCCGCCACGAGGGACTTAGACAGTTCGGACAGTTGCTCACGTACGTCCTTCTTCAGCTCCTCCCGAAGGGCCTGCTTCCAGTCCGATGTAACAGGGGGCGATGGAACACTAGCGACGTTGGTGGCCAGACAACTGGGAGGGTCTACGCTCGCAGCATGGTCACGTTCAAGGGCTAAAGCTTCTCCACGCAGCTCTTCAAAAGTGAGGTCGGGTTCTCGTCGTAATTGGACCCGCAGACTCTGACGCACAGGGCCTTCTCGTAATCCTAATAGAAACTGATCTCTCAACAGGACTTCCTCATCACCCAGACCGTGATCCTGTCTCCCTTTCAAACGGGAGAACTGTTCCCTCAACTGTAGTGTGAATGCACGGACATTTTGTCGAGGCCCTTGCCTACAATTGAAAAACTGCGTTCGCAGGACAGCTACCGGGGTGGTGTCTCCATATTGCCCCGTAAGAAATTCAAAGATTGCTTGGGCCGTCGTTCGATTTGCTTCCGGCGCTGCCTGTACCTCTCTTCTTGCTTCTCCTTCCAGGGAATTTAAAACAAACTGTACTCTCTGAGGGGCACTCAGACCTTGAAGTCCGGCTAAGTACTCAACCTGAGCTTTCCAACATGACAAACTCACTTCTGATCCGGGGCCTCCATACTTCTGGGCCCACGGGGCTCCCATAAAAATCGGCATCGCCGGTTGCCGCACTACTGGCTCTTCTTCTTCAGCCATCTCGCTCTGATCGCTCAACTCAAGGTGGTACCCTGCCGACTAGCGCCAAATCTGTCACAGGTCGGGATGGGCCAAGCCGGACTGCGCCCACCCCTGAACCAGGACCACCCTGAGGAGCGTGTCAGAGACGAGACGGAGACAGAATTTAAAAGAATAACAGTTCTTTTTATTAAAGTTAAAAGTAATTTGAATAACCTAAACTAAATCTTCCCTTCTTCTTCCCAGGAATCGAGGCAATGCAGTAGTCTCCGGGGCCCACGCCGGTGCAAGGTTCACAGGGACCTACGACGAACAGGTGAATTTCCACAGGTGAGTAGACGGTCGGGGCCTTTCCTCTTCCCACGCCGATGTAGGGTTCACAATGGTATGCGATGGACAGGTGAGTTTCCACAAGTGAGTAGATGGTCAGGGCTCTTCCCCTTCTCACACCGGTGCGAGGTTCGCAGTGGCCTGTGAGGGACAGGTGAGTTTCCACGGGTGAGTATGCGGTCCGGGCTGTTCCTCTTCCCACACTGATGCGGGGTTCACAGGGATGGTCAGGGCTCTGGAGCTGCAGCAGACTCGAAGTCCACAGGCTAAGCGGGCCTTCTTCTGAACAGGCAGTATCGACACTGGGAGCAGAGGATACAGGTTTCACGGGTGTTACCGGGAGATGAACACTTTACCTCAGACAGGTGGACTATAAGGCTGCAGCAGACTCGAAGCCAACAGGCGGAGCAAAGCTTCTTCTAAGACAGACAGAGTCAATACTTCAAGCAGAGGATACAGGTTTCACGTGTGTTACCGGGAGATGGAACTTTACCTCAGACAGGTGGACTATAAGGCTGTAGCAGACTCGAAGCCAACAGGCGGAGCAAAGCTTCTTCTAAGACAGACAGAGTCAATACTTCAAGCAGAGGATGCAGTCCTCACATGTAATACAGAGGGATGAACACTTCGCGCCAGACAGGTGGGCTATGGGGCTACAGCAGACTCAAAGTCGCAGGCTGAGCGGAGCTTCTCTAGGACAGACAGGATCAACTTCAACAACAGTATATAGTTCTCACGTGTGTTGCCGGGGACAGATAACTTCTCACCATGCAGATGGGCCTGGGGCTATGGCAGACTGAATCAACTTCAACAGCAGTATACAGTTCTCACGTGTGTTGCAGGGGACAGATAACTTCACACCATGCAGATGGACTTGGGGTTGTAGCAGACTCAAAGTCGCAGGCTGAGCGGAGCTTCCCTAGGACAAACAGAATCAACTTCGACAGCAGTATACAGTCCTCACGTGTGTTGCAGGGAACAGATAACTTCACACCATGCAGATGGACTTGGGGTTGTAGCAAACTCAAGTCGCAGGCTGAGCGGAGCTTCTCTAGGACAGACAGAATCAACTTCAACAGCAGTATACAGTTCTCACGTGTGTTGCAGGGGACAGATAACTTCACACCATGCAGATGGACTTGGGGTTGTAGCAGGCTCAAGTCGCAGGCTGAGCGGAACTTCTCTACAACAGACAGAATCAACTTCAACAGCAATATACAATTCTCACGTGTGTTGCAGGGGACAGATAACTTCACACCGTGCAGGTGGGCTTAGGGCTGCAGCAGACTCAAAGTCAACAGGCTGAGCGGAGCTCCTGCTAAGACAAACAGAATCAAGATTGCAGATAGAGTGTGCAGTCTCACGTGTGTTGCAAGGGGGCGAACCTTCTCACCATACAGGTGGGTTGACAGGCAAGTAGCGAACTTAAGTCAACAGGCTGGACAGAGCTTCTTCTAAGACAGTCAGAATCACTACTTCAAAACAGAGAGGTTAGTTTGACTCACAGATGCTATTCCTTCTAGTCCTCAACAGATGGAGCCGATCGACATTATTAAGCTCCAGTTACTGACAGTAGACCAGCATGGCACGTGGGGAGTGCACGGCAAGAGAGAATAAATCTTCCACACACACAGCAATTTCACTCCAAACATGCAACGTGAGGGGGGAAACGTCAATTTAAGCACTGCAATCCACTTCAATAAGTGCAGATAAGGCCAGCACTCACCCAGAGGTCTCCGTGTCACAAGCAACGAGCTTCAATGTTGAGAAAGGATGTTTCGGGGTTTTCCTCCACAGACATAGACAGGATTCACATCACCGTTCCAACACGGGGGAAGAGGGTAAGAGATCGAACATGAATCAGTGTAATTCACTCAGTGACGTTTAAATAGCACAATCAAAACACTCCAATCCACCTTAAATTCAGCGTTGAAACATGCGGATAAGAGATCCAATGGTCGATTACTTATCTCTCTCCCTTCCAAACAAACGGGGTGTTTTCACAACTCTTCCACGCTCCTCGAGTCCCCTCCAACAACACTTTCCCTTGCACACCACAATTCTTCTCTGCAACACTCAAATAGAACGACTTCTCACGGGGGAGAACCACGCCACAGTCTCTCTTCACTGGCTTTTTATATCCTTCTCAATGCCCACATGGCTTCGTCATGGCTCTAGATTAATTCCCCACACCTGATGTCGATTTCCTCATCCCGGTTGGCAAGGCAACAGATACACATTTACACGGGGGGTGGTGTGTCCTTGTTATTGTACCGGAGGGGACACAATTTCGGCGAACTTTAGTTCCGCCCTCTCATTTGTCACACCGTGACAAATGTATTATACCTTATGGGATCAGTCCCCTTCCGTCCAAAATTAAACACACAAAAAATGTATTCAATTCAAATATATATATCATTTTATTAATAGACTGATGTGCCAAGAGTGACAGAGTCTTCACGTAGACTGAGTTAAGCAAGAGTCTTGTGACAAAAAATATCATAGGACATTATAGCAATAAAAAAAAATCATAGTACTTGGATACTTAAGTACATTTGAAGGCAAATACTTTTGTACTTTTACTCAAGTGAATGTTTAAAGGCAGCACTTCTACTTTTACTTGAGTAATATTTTACCTTGAGTATCTTTACTTTAACTCAAGTACATGGTATGTGTACTTCGTCCACCACTGAATTTGAGGTTTGTTCTTGCGTGTTAAGCAAGTACAGTTGAACTTATATTTACCATATTTGATGTGCTCTATGTAAATGTGTATTGATCTATGTTTATATGTGAATAAAGGCCTAAATCTATAAAGTGATCGAATCTTCGGAAAATGTATCTGCTCAGTTTATATGGATTAGCAACATTTAAATTATTTATGATCTTTGAAGTGCCATAGCTTTGATTTATTTATTTTTTTATTTATTTTTTATCTCAAACAATCAACATAGTTACACAACAAACAAAACAATAATTAAAACCACAAAATAAGCATCACAAAATACAACCATCAAGTAAAAAAAAAAAAAAAAATAATAACAATAATAATAATACCAAAATAAAAGATTTGTTCGAGAAGGAGCAGGCAGAAGCAATTAGCTTATTTAAACCTGCCCCTATTTAACAAAATAATAATATTACAGCATACATTTTTTCTCAGATCTTACATAACTCACAACAATACCTTAACCACAGTACTTTCACATTACAGATTTAGTCCTGTGTTTCAGTGTATGCTTATTTATATTGATCCAATAATTATTTCTTTAATCTATTTTTGAACCGAATAATATTATGGCTCTGTTTGATGTCATTATCCAGTCCATTCCATAAGGTTACCCCACAAACTGATATACACATGTTTTTAATAGCAGTTCGCACAAGAGGTTGTTTGAACATACAGTATCCTCTCAGATGATATCCCCCATCTCTTTCATTAAACATTGCACTTATGTTACCTGGTAAATTATTTTCTTTGACTTTAAACATAAATTGAGCAGTTTTAAATGTAACAATGTCCATAAATTTTAACAAATGTGAATTAAAAAACAGAAGATTAGTGTGCTCGTAATACCCAGTATGATTTATAATCCTGATTGCTCTTTTTTGTAGTGTGCAAATATTTTGCAAATTTCTTTTATAGGTATTTCCCCAAACTTCCACACAGTATAACATATATGGCAAAATAAGTGTGCAGTACATAGTATGTAATGTATTTTTGTGCAATATGTATCTGGTTTTACTCAATATACCAATACTCCTGGCCATCTTCATGCACAAATTTTTGATGTGGGGCTTCCAGCACAATTTATGGTCAAGTACAACACCCAAAAATTTATATTCATAAACTCTTTCAATTATTTGATTATCAGTTACCAGTCTAACATCTGTATTTATATTATGATTTCCAAATACCATAAATTTAGTTTTGTTCAAGTTGAGAGATAACTTATTTGAATCAAACCAAAGTTTTAATTTATTCATTTCGATTGTTACCATTTCCATCATCTGTTGCAAATTGTCCCCGCAAAAAAAAAACATTTGTATCATCAGCAAAAACAGTAAATTTAAGTACATTTGATACTTTAAATATATAATTTAGATAAAGAATAAACAGTTTGGGGCCTAAAACTGACCCCTGTGGGACACCACAGGAAATACTGAGGCTTACTGACCGATGATTACCCATTTGTACAAACTGACTCCTATTTTCCATATAATTTTTTATCCAATTATAGGCCACACCTCTGATGCCATACCTTTCCATTTTTTTTTTTACATAATTTCATGATCAACAGTATCAAAAGCTTTTTTTAAATCAATGAAAATCCCTACTGCATATTTTTTTATTTTCAATACAATTTGTTAATCTGTCTACTAACTCAATTAGTGCCATAGACGTTGATCTACCAGATCTAAATCCATACTGACTGTCCATTAGTAAGTTGTTTTTATCAATGAAATTATCTTTTAACAAATCATTTTTCGAGTATTTTTGAGAACTGAGAAAGTAAGGATATCGGTCTATAATTATTAAAAACATGTGAATCACCAGCTTTATACAATGGAATGACTTTTGCCAACTTCATCTTTTCAGGAAATACTCCTGTTTTAAATGATAGATTATATATGTATGTTAATGGAACTACAATTCCATCAATTACTTTTTTTAGACATATCAATGTCATCACAATCTTTTGACGTTTTATTCATACATTTACTTACAATCTCTATAATTTCTTTGCCTTCTACAGTTCCCAAAACAAATGAGTGTGGATTTCTATCCACTTGATCCATCACAGAGTATTTCATCCCTGTGTGCTTTATATCTTTGGCCAGTTTAGGGCCCACATTTACAAAAAAATTATTGAATCTGTCAACCACCACATTCATATTTGTCAACTGTATGTCATTGTCCTTGAAATATTCCGGATAATTAAATGTATTAAGTCCTTTTATAATAATAGTGTTTATTGTATTCCATATTCCTTTCACATTATATTTATTTTTCTCTAGTAAATTATTGTAATAATCCTTCTTACATACCCTCATTATGTTAGTTAATTTGTTTTTATATTTCTTATATTTTAATTCCAATTCTTTCGTTCTATATTATAAAATTCCTATAAAGAGTATTCTTTTTTTTACAAGCATTTTGAATTGATTTAGACATCCAAGGTTTTTCTGAATATTTCCCTTTACTGCAATATTGTTTTATTGGACAGTTTTTATTATATAAAGTTATGAATATGTCTAAAAATAATTCATATGCAATATTAAGGTCAGCTTCTTTAATTACTTCATTCCAATTGTACTTAATTAATTCCTTTCTAAATGCAAATATAGTTTCTTCAGTTCTAAATCTCCTATATTTAATTTCGTTACACTCTCTTTTTCCACTATAGTTACAGTCATAAGTCACAAAGATTGGCAGGTGGTCACTTATATCATTAATTAATATTCCACTTAAAGAATTATTTTCAACATTGTTTGTAAAAATATTATCTATCAGAGTGGCACCAGTACCTGTTATTCTAGTTGGTTTAGTGATTGTTGGAAAAAGACTCAAACTATACAATGTTTCAATAAACTCTTCCGTCAATTTGTGATTGTTGGGGTTCAATAAATCAATATTAAAATCCCCACAGATATAGCTGATTTTATGCTTTACTTTATAAATTTTTTTTTCCATTTTTTCTATAAATATTTTAATGTTAGATCCTGGTTTCCTATATACACAACTAACTAAGACATTCTTCGTTTTTTCCATACATAATTCTATTATACCATACACTCCATTATATCATCAATGAATACTGTCATGTTATCAACAACTTTATAAATGATACCTTTGTCAACAAAAAGCGCCACTCCCCCTCCACAACTACTCTCTCTATTCACGTAATTAAATTCATATCCCTGCAACTCAAAATCCATGCACCTATCGGCATTAATCCACGTTTCAGAAATGGCTATAATATTAAAGGGTTTCTTGAACTGTCCTAAATATTCCCTTATACTCTGGAAATTAGAATACAGACTTCTGCTATTAAAATGAATGATAGATATGCCGTGCTCGTGTTTAATATTATTGTTAAACTGTTGCTCTGTATAATAGCCACAGTTGTTATGCAAGTTATCATAAAAATTATTTTCAGGATAGATATTCTTATCAAAGTCAGTTATACGTCAGTATCAGAACATATACTATATTGAAAATCAATCATAATTGTTAGACATGACAAAAGCTACTGAATCAACAATGGTAGGAGGAAAATAATATGAAAGCTACATGATCAAACTCCTAGGATTGAATGGACTTTCAAAGGACGGACATCTTTCAGGTATCATTAAAAAGATCTTAATTTGTATTTAGAAGATGAATGAAAGTCTTATTCTTTATGAAAGTTCTAATTTATGACAGAAATTTAATTTTTGGGTGAACTATCTATAGTTCTAACTATATTAACTAACTATACGCAAAGCTTTATTGGTTAACCAGCTTCACCAGAAAGACAATGCTGGTCAGACTTACTCAGCTATCAACTAATACCAGCATAAAACAGCCTGGGAATTCTAAGATGGATGTTTCAGCATTTGTATTAAGATGCTGTCTAAAAAGATAGATGTGGATGAAGACACTAGCAAGGTGGCTTACTAAGGCAATTCTTTTTCTTTAGTAACAGAAGACCCACGTTTCCACTTCTAAGTTGAAGACCCCCCTCCACTGTGGCACCATGGGGCCGTGACTCCACCATGCCCCATTACTCTCAAAGTCTCCCGCAATGAAGAGAAACGTATTCACTGAGCAGCCTCAGCATGGATGCCGCTTCAATTCCCTGTTGCACCTTCAGCTGCGTGGAGCAGGATCTACCGGTCAGGAGTCTGCAAGTTTGGGTTCACCTCAGATGGCAGAAGAGATATGCGAGTCTCTGCAAGATAGATTTTACCTGGGGTTCTATGGGATGCCATGCTTAATTTCAACAACCTGCAGTCCAAGGGCATCCGCCACAATAATGAGCAAGTACACAGCCTACATCAGCCACCCTCAGCATAAGTGCCTGTGACACTTTATCAGACTGACACAAATGGTTTCCTGGTTTGCTGATCTTCCCGCAAAATACAGCTAAACCAGACTTGGAGAGGCATATTGAAAGTGACGCATCCACAATTCAAATGAGCTGTGTTTCACCTTGCATCGGTTTCCTTGAATTTAGATGTGTTTTAAAATAGGAACTCTTAAGTTGCTATAGATAAAGGGGATTGCACTCCAGTGCTGTGAGGCATTGAGCCCTTTTGGGCTCAGCTGTAGGTTATTTTATTCTAAAATCAACTATTTCAAAGTCATCTCAAGTTAGAAACTAGCAAAAAGTGACTGTGGACCCCACAAACACAGTTCCACAGCACACATTGAAACAGAAAATAGAAAATTGTAAGCGCCACGGGCCAAGAGCGTTACTTCAATCTGAACAGAGCGAAGCACATAAAATACTCCGAAACATAACTTTGGCGGCTGTGATGGCTGTTGATTCAGCATGTCTGGGTATGCACCAATATGGTTTATAATACCTGAAGAGAGCTACAGTATCTGTTAGCATTCCCATACAATAACAACCGCTAAGATGGTCCCTTGAAATACCTGATCCACATGCTACCAGCTTTGATTGTATTTTGGAGCTACAGGGTAATTATTTATATCGTTATAAATATATTGTTACACTGTAAAAAATCAAAAATGTCAAGTGACCGATAACATCTAAATTTTTCAATTGGCCCAAGTGAAATTCTTGTTGCAATAGTCTGTTAACATTGGCTCAATGAGAAATAATACGTCAGACTAATTGAAAAATGTAGATGTTATCGGTCACTTGAAATTTTTGACTTGGGGATGTAATTTTTTTTTACAGTGTATATGTATCTTATTATTTCATGTTGAAGTTGGCAAGAGCACTCCTAAGATAATCGGTCAGTGGTAAAAGGTCTACAATGATGTAATTTCCTGTAAAGGATCAATAAAGTATCAACAACGACAACATTTTCAGACAGGAATGTTGTTTTAGATTATGACAAGATTTAGATTTAGACAAGTAACATATCTTACTTGGCAAAATCCTGCTGACCTAAAAACCAGACTAGAGACAGGATTATTGAACCAAACAGATATTTATTAAACTAGAGATGGGAAATGAAAGCTTTAGCGTAAGTTCTGCTTGGAAGACTCAATCGTTACGTCACTTATTACCTTCACATTCAACCAAGCATGTGCTAATACATGCAGTATAAAAGATTGGTACTTACAGATGTCTGAGTTCGCAGAGGCTATTACCTCCATGCAATTACCTCCATCCTCCCCACCTACACCAGGATGGTCCCTTCCCATACCTCCGGGGGGTCGGCTGCGCCCCTGCCTTCATCTTCAGGCAGGAAATGCAGTTTCCGCTACCCTCGGATTGCGCGCTATGGACGGGACCTACGCCAAAGAACTTTACAAATATTTGCTTGCTGGGCTGTTAATAAATGCTTTTGTTATACCATTTTATCTCTCGAGTCTTTCTGGTAGAAATGGCAATAAAGGTGAGCATAGAGAAGATAAATGATACTTGACTGGAGTAGATGGAGTGAATAACTTGAAGTCTTGTCTGTAGCATGTAGCATGGAGTAAATGGTAGAATCCAGGAATCACAACACCTCAATGGGAAAAAGGTAAGTGTAGTGAATGGCGATTTCGAAACTCTGCTTCATGAAGCTTTGAAACCTTTACGAATCATTGGTTTCGAATCAGTGGTTCGTAGCAGTGGAACTGCCAAAGTCATGTGATTTCAGTAAAGGAGGCTTCATTACGTCATAACTGTTTTGAAACATTTCGAAATTTCAATGGTTCACCGCTGGGGGTCGATGATCTCTGTGAACCTATGAATCATGAGGATTCACTTAGATCACCCCCCATTAAAGAAGTGTATATGGGTTTTGCCTGATCTCTGATCAGTCTTATACATTTGTAGATGTTTTAATTAGACATTAATATAATTAAAAGGGTAACACTTTACAATTATTGAAGAACTAGTAGGTAATTCTTCATTAACTACTTCTTCACTACTGTTAACTACTAAGGAAGATGTGTTAACTAATCAGTATGTAATATAATTTTATGGTTGTGTTAAGTAACAGTTAGTTAATCAATAACTAATGAATTATGTCATACCTCCTGAAGAACTACTACTAATTATCTATTAATTAAGGTTCAAGAAAAATAACTATGAAGTAACTACTAATGAACAGTCATACACAGTAGTCACTACAATAATCCAGGTTTTTTTTTAGCAGTGGAGCGGTGGATGAAGTACACAAATCAAGTGCTTGAGTAAAAGTACAGATACCCCAATAAAATATTACTCCAGTAAAATTATAATTAGGCCATTTTCAAAATTACCTTAGTAAAAGTACAAAGGTAATTATTTTTTAAAGTACTTAAAAAGTAAAAAGCATATGATTATACTTAGTTCTTATACATTTTAAACTTCTTTTGCACCATTCAAGTTCCGGCAATATCGCGGTATCCTACATTTTACAGTGATTTGGTGACGCAAGTGCGTGCATTTGAATCCTCTTCTGGAGGGTTCTCAGCGCCGCCGATTTGGTGCATTTCTTCGGCGAAATACAGGTTTGTGTACGTTTTATTTAAATCTATAAAATCATTACTGTGCTCTAAATCATTTTATTTTATGCAAGGCAACATTCAAGGACGCGATGTCAGTTAGCCTACCTAGCTAATGAGTCTGTATTTTTTGCATGATGGAAACGCCTGATCCCTTGCATAAAACAAATTATTTTATTCATAAAAGATACTAAATCTATTTACATCAGAAGTTAAAATATGTTCTTAGAGCTGTGCACTGTTTGTTTATGGGCAGGTTATGGAGTCAGTCACAGCATATTTCGGCTATGAGTCGCAGGGCAGCGGTGTGAAGTTAAAGCAATTTCCTCGCCGAACACGAGCCCAGCTCCAGCAAGAGATCCAGCCCCACTACCGTGGAAACGAGACCAGCTGATTACTTGAATTGCTTTTAAAGGTTTAACTTTTGATTTTAAAATGTTTGTTAAACGAGTTTAAATGTAGGCAGTATTGTACATGTTAAAACGAAATATCATCTGAAATAAAGGAAGATATCATGTAGCCTAAACGAGTCATTGTCGTGTATTTTACAAAGGTTTAGATGATTACGTTAATAGTGTTTTTTTTATTTTTTTACAGTAAGTTTTATTTGAAGTATGTGGTAATTCTTTATTAATTACTAATGGGTTCCCTATATTTTAACTTTAGAATACTGTTTCAGGTTCTAAGTAATTTCTGAAGAATTATCTAATAATTCTTTATTAATTACTAATAAATTCCCTATATTTTCACTTTAGAATACTGTTTCAGGTTATATGTAGCCTAATTCCTGGATAATTATTTGATAATTATTTAATAATTACTAATGGGTTCCCTATATTTTCACTTTAGAATACTGTTTCAGGTTCTAAGTAATTCCTGAAGAATTATCTAATAATTCTTTATTAATTACTAATAAGTTCCCTATATTTTCACTTTAGAATACTGTTTCAGGTTATATGTAGCCTAATTCCTGGATAATTATTTGATAATTCTTTATTAATTACTATTGGGTTCCCTATATTTTCACTTTAGAATACTGTTTCAGGTTCTAAGTAATTCCTGAAGAATTATCTAATAATTCTTTATTAATTACTAATAAGTTCCCTTTATTTTCACTTTAGAATACTGTTTCAGATTATAAGTAGCCTAATTCCTGGATAATTATTTGATAATTATTTATTAATTACTAATGGGTTCCCTATATTTTCACTTTAGAATACTGTTTCAGGTTCTAAGTAATTCCTGAAGAATTATCTAATAATTCTTTATTAATTACTAATAAGTTCCCTATATTTTCAGTTCCCCTCAGTCGTTGCCTCAAATACATGAATTTACGCAATGGCATTCTATGCTGAGGAATACACACACACACACACACACACACACACACACACACACACACACACACACACACACACACACACACACACACACACACACACAGTACTGTATAAAATATACAAACTAATCTGAGGTTAGTTTTGTATGACTGTTCATTAGTTACTTCTTATTTTTAGAAGTTAACCTTAATTAGTAGATAATTAGTGGTAGTTCTTCAGGAGGTATGACATAATTCATTAGTTATTGATTAACTAACTGTTACTTAACACAATCATAACATTATATTACATACTGATTAGTTAACACATCTTCCTTAGTAGTTAACAGTAGTGAAGAAGTAGTTAATGAAGAATTACCTACTAGTTCTTCAATAATTCCTTATTAGTTATGCAGTAAGTAAGATACAGTATTCTAAAGTGTTACCATTAAAAGGAATAATGGAAGTAACAGTCTTTTATTGGCCTGTTTAGCTGAGCCATTATGGAACAAACAAAACAACCCCTGAAAATGTATAAAATAACACACATTACATACACTTGATAGGTAATCTTATTATTAGATTATTAATAAATAGCATTTAATAGATTTTACTGTCAATAAAACATTTGCAATGTCTTTGTAAAAGGAGTTTTTATGTATGTTTGGCATGAGTTTCTGTTGCATTTCCACTGTTCTGACCAGCAGGCGTCACTGTGTGTGGCGTTTCGAATGCTTCGAAAAAGTGAATAATTTTGAAAAGCAAACTTTGAAAAGCTTTGTTTCTCCCATCACTAGGTAAGTGGATATTGGGTACTTGCAAGTATATTGACCTGTGTGATATTCTCTTCTGCAGTCAACATTGGAGACACAATAGGGAATTGCTGGAGATTCACAAGTAAGTTTCTCAGGTATACGGGTCTGTGTTTCTATTCAAAGACGAGACTAGACAACGAGTGCAGGTGAGGGACAGGAGGAATTATATATATATAATCACAATTGTGTGCTCCATTTACAATCAAGCTGTAATTTGATTCAGCAAGCATGAAAATATGTATTAAATAATTATATTTAATGTTCTAAAAATGCTAGCAATACGTTTTTATAATGTTGTTTTAGAAAAATATCAAACAAGGCAGAAACAAACATAATGTTTTAAATTGGTTTAATTTCTACAAGTATGCAGGGTCAAATCGACCTGTAGTTGAAGAAAAGCCCTACTACAGAAGGGTAAAATTCTGAAGTGATGCTCTTGTTTACCCGGTCAGACGGTCTGAACCTGCAGCTCCAAATGAGATAAACGAGGGAGCAAACACTTAGGTCACCGCTGTGGTATTGATTACCTATTGCACCCCGCTATCGGTCTCAACCTCTATCTCTTTCTCCTGCCCTCTCTTTTGCAAAACACTCTCTCCATCACTCTCACCTTTTTCTGGTTTGCCCTCATAACTTCTCCTTAGACACAAATGCAGACGAACAAAAAACAAACCGAGGACGAGACGTCAAAAACTGCACAAGAACGAATGTTTGTTTTGAGTCACTTGTTAAGTCGGGCTTTGACAATAAGCAGAATTGGATCCTTTGGACTGAAGATGCATTGCGGTGTCAGTTTTCCGTGAAGTGAAACTTGGTCTTAAAAATATGGTGTGTTTTGACAGAGAGAGGCAAATGTGACAAGCAGTGCTGGATGCATTACACAAACCCTGTACCTGATAAAATATTACTTAATTAAAAGTAGGCTACTAGTTCAAAAATGTCTGCTTGCGTAAGATTACAATAGTACCTATTTCTGCATAAAAGGGTTTAATGACAAAAACAAGTATGGGATTATTATGAGATAATATGAGTAATCAACTAATCAGCAATAGTCAATTAGGGAGATTTGGATGGAAAAACAGGTATTTAACTGGCAACTGCCGGGACGAGAAGCAGGTATGCTAACAAGGTGGCTAAATGAGGCCACGGGACTGATGTTTTACCTGCCTTGTTACCTTTTTCCAGCTAGCCTCCGTTACACTCACCCACCTAAATCTCACTCCAGTCTGAGTCACGGCATCAATGCAATTAGTTTGCTCTCAGTGGGGGTTTAGCCAGCAACAGTCAACATGGTAAGCAGGCATGCTAACAAGAAAGCTAAAGACCGCAGCTTCTAGTGCACTAGCTCTCAACGAACGGGTCTGGATCCACTGTGGGGGCCTAAGCACACTTCCAATGGAGCCGTAAGATGGCTTAAAAGGTTTAAAATAAGACAAAAGGTTTAAAATAAGATGAAACAACTAAAGATAAGGATGAAAGCTGAAATCATATTGCTTACCGCATACCATTCCAAACCTGAATGACTCTCTTTCTTCTGTGGAACACAAAAGAAGATATTTTGATGATTGTTGGTAACCGTTTCAGTTCCCATTGACTTCCATTGTATGGAGAAACAAATTACAGAGAAAGTCAATGGGAACTGAAACTGTTTGTTATGAACTTTATTCAAAATTTGGAATGACATGAGGGTGAGAAATGATTACAGATTTTTCATTTTTGGGTGGACTTTAACCACTGACATTTTTAATTAAGAATCATTCTAAAATTCTTTTGGGTAGAAACAGTTTTTTTTTTTGTGTGTGTGTGTGTTTAAAACAAATATTTTAAAAACCTTGTAATCACA
Source organism: Leuciscus idus (assembly GCA_021554675.1). Classification (NCBI taxonomy): domain Eukaryota; kingdom Metazoa; phylum Chordata; class Actinopteri; order Cypriniformes; family Leuciscidae; genus Leuciscus; species Leuciscus idus. The sequence continues at coordinate 7,825,958 of CM038634.1, forward strand.
AATTATTAGAAAAGTCATGTAAATTCATGGGTACCCATACGAAAAAGAAGTTTATTCAAGTGTTCTATTAGTATACTTCTTTTAATCTAAAAATAAGAAAGTGTACTTTCAGTCTACATTTTATATACTTGTCAAAAATATACTTTATGTAATTCTCAGAAATATACTTAAAACTACACTTAAGTGTACTTGACTTATACTGAGAGAAAAGTCCAAGTATATTTGGCCTGTACTTGTACTCAATCTTTTGATCGAGATATACTTAAAAGTATGATTAAGTATTCAAGTGTACTTGGTTTGTAGTTGTGTTAACTCTTTTGATCAAGTAGCATATTAAATATACTTTTTTTTTTACATAGTTTTTCATATACAGTCTTATGAAACTTACATTGTTTGAAAATATTGATTAGCATATTGATATAAAACAGATATGTTTCTAATTCTGCTTATCTGAATTTTTGTGTAGGTAGTGTATAGGAATTTATTCTAATTCTACTTTCCCCACCATTGACTGAATTTTCTAACTATCCATGTTTTCACTGTTATACGGTAGGGGGTGCTATGACACATCTTCTAGTACAAAATATCCGGATCAAAACACAGGAGAAGAAGAAGCTGAAAGAAGTGATAGAAGATTGCTCACTCAAATGTAAAATAACGTGATCATCAAACATTAAACAGCGTGTAAATCAAAACTGCTTAATATTACCAAATGAAATGAAGCGTATCGACAATCAAGTGTTGATAAAAAAGAATGTATGATGCTAATAAAATGTTTTTAAAATTAAAGTACATTTAAAGGTATTTTTCAAGTCTAAAAAATTATATCTACATTTGAACATAGTAGTATACTGCAAGTGCAAAAAATATATATAAATAGTAAACTATAAGTATAATGTTATGGTCACTTAAAGAAAACTTACAAGTATACTTGCAGTATAAACTAGTAGTTTACTGAGAGTACACTTAAGTGTGTACTTTCATCAACTAAAAAAATGTCTGCTTGTATTAAAATAGTAAACTAAGTAGTTTACTACTCTTACACTTATAGTACACTTAAACATATACTTTTATATATTAAAAATGGGCCAATTTAGTCCCAAGCAGTATTGAAATAGTACACTTACAAGTTTACTACAAGTACACATTGATATTAGTATCATGCAATTTTCACTTAGTGTTCATATAATTCAATTAATTTAATTACAGTTTTTCTCAGTCGCTTTGGTGCATTTCTCACATCACTATTTACATTTGCACAACAGTTAGTTCAACCTCCACAACATTTAGTCATTTGTGCACATCATAGTAGCAGTTTCTCATTCCTTCTAACAAATTGCAAATGCTTTTGGACATGCATCAATTGCTTTCATACAACTCTCTGCTGTTTTATAACATTATCATTAGCTTATGTCATGTCAGTCAAAATTAACTATACTTGTCAATGCTGAATAGTCATTCCATATAAAACTTATAGTCCTCATTTCATTGCTTGAGTCATTACATACAAAAATGTTGAACTAGTTGTCAAAATCTGGCAAGCAAATTTTACAAATTTGTAAAAATCTTTTTTAATCGCCACTCGAGGAGATACTTTCCTCGCTGCATTGCAAGAGATGATATTCGCTGTGATGTAGATGAAATTATGTGGCCAGACAGAGAGGAACGTCTGGATGTGCATGAATGATTACAGTACTATGTATGTTGTATGTTCAGTTCCAATATGTACTGCAATATTGTTTCCAGTTGTGCACAGCTCTACCCAAAGGGAGTTTATGTTTGTTGTAAATAAGGGTGTATTTGTTCTTTTGCACAATGCTGTGAACAAATTATAATAGCAAAGAGCATATGCAGTAAAAATGTGAAACATACATATTCAGTCTTGTACTCAGTTACCTCACTAAATACAGTAATGTGTAACTTTACTGTATTTTTCAAATGGCTGTGCAAATAGTATATAGTGCTGTCTTGAGCATTTTCAGGTAGTGTCACCAAGATCTGACTTTTTTGCATTGGAAAACATTTATAGAGTAAACTGTCACTATGAAAACATGACAAAGCCATTTGACTATCTTGTTCCTAAACAATGGTGTCAGGACTTTTCATATTGATGACATTGACACTTTCATTGACATGAATACTTGCTTTTGAGGAATGAGCTATCCATTTTGAGCAAGTGACACGCTTTTGCAGGTTATCAACTAGGTTTTGCAGTTTGTACTAATTTTTTTGAGAACTGCATTAACTGTTGTGCAAATGTAAATAGTGATGTGAGAAATGCACCAAAGCGACTGAGAAAAACTGTAAATGATATTTGCACTTAGTGCAAAGAAATACTTTTTGTTGCTAGTTACGCATAGTGTAAATAGTATCTATTGCTAGTTGATGGCTCATTGTTTACATTATAAATAACATTATATTAGTGCCCAGCACGGGTAACAAGTAAGGTATAAAAGTGGTATCACAATATAAAGACACAGTTCTATTACAGATTGTGTATAATAGTACAGCCTTAGGCATCAACTCTACTTTGACCCAGCCTGGTAAGGGAGAATGACATCATGACTGGCAGTTTAGATTGATTCAAAACCACAAAAGTATGGAGTGAAGAAATATCGGACCAAAAGAGTTGACAGAGATGTCAAAGAGTGCTGTATAAATAATATGTTTTTCTGGCGCTGGGTAAAGCTACTGATGTTGACACAATTTGAGCTGCTGAGCTGACAGAACTTTTGCTTCTGTTTTCACATTTACATTCTAAAGGCCCATTCACACCAAGGAAGATAACGATAAACATATAGTTCTAAGAATCATTCTCAATATTAAAGAGTAGCAGAGTTCACACCACAGCTCTAATCAGTGGTGTCCCCAGTCAGTAAGTCCCGGGCCCATATGCAAAAATAATTGTACGGGCCCCCCTAACCCCGCCCCCCAAACCCCGCCCCCCAAGTACATCGAAGAGACATTTATAGACGTTCACTGTAGTGTATCAAGAAAATACCATACCAAACAATACCATAAAAAAAAAATAAAATAAAAAAAAAACACACACTTTTCACAACCAGAATGGAACAAAAACAAGTCTAAAACAGCCAAGGCTCAGCCAATGTCAATAATAAACTACTGATCTTGGCACGGCGGCCCAAAAGCAACTGTACTTTTCATAACTAGCATGTATACGTTATCCAGATACTGGTCTTTTGACATTTACATCCATGTAGGTTATCAGTGAAGTTACGTTTGCTAGTAATACGTGGCAAACTAGCAAAGTAACTAGCTAGCTAGTGATAGCTTAGTGACAGCAGTGAAACGTCCAATATTAGGTGATGCACAACACTAATTAAATTTATTTCCTTAATGGCTGACATAAGAAGACTAACCTCTGGGCTTTCTTTTTATCTTTTTCCTTTCTCCGTTTTCATCCCTGTGCACCAGAGGGTTTAGACCGCTTCATTTTCGATCAACGCGCCAGCAGCTGAGCACTTGCCTAACGTAACGTAACGCAACTCTAATTTTCCCTGAACCTTGTCAACTCCGCGATGGCAGTGTCAAGTAATTCTGTAGCTTTAATAAGATCAGCATCCTTCGCCTGTAGCATTTTTAAAATGACATTGATCTGTTCCAAGACTTCACTTTGAAGAACTATAATAAAAACTAAGTCAAATATTTCCATCAGCTTTATCAAAGCCATGGACTCGTTGCGCTCATCTGTCGTTTTACTTACAAGTAAAATTTTGGTCAGGGCCTTCAACACGTCAACATATCTGTATCTGATTGCAGACACGGCATCATTGCACGATGCCCACCTAGTAGCGGACAGTTTTTTCAGCGTGACACCCGGAGTAGGTTTTTCAGTAATCTCAACCAATACATTCCACCTCTTTATACTGTGCGCAAAAAAACACATAACATTTTTCCATGGTGTTGTAAAACTATGTCAGCTCTGTAATTGACTGAATCATTGATGACCAGATTTAAGTTATGGGCAGCACAGTGTACATTTGTGGCATTTTGTTGTCTCTCCTGTATCCTTGCCTGAACTCCCGTGTATATGCCACTCATGTTCGCAGCCCCATCAAATCCTTGGCCACGGCATTTTGAAATAGAGACCTTTTTCCTCAACCGAACGTATAATTTCATTGGCTATTGTGCCAGCGGACGAGTCAGGCATTTGCTGGAATCCCAGAAAAGACTTGTTGATTTTCACAGCCATTGCAGCACCCTGGCTATCTCTCTCTATGGTTACATACCAAAAGATTTGACTCATCTGATCCACTTTAGATACATCTTGAGTCGAATCCATGATCACTGAGAAAAAACGGCACGCTCCTTAAATTCACTTATAATTTCTTTCTGGACAGACTCAGAGAGTATACCAATCAGTTCATTTTGGATTTCTGGGCTGAGATATTTAACGGAACCAGCAGGGTGACTGAGCAGCTCCTTCAAATATGGATCAAACTCGGACAGTAGGTCGATGATGGAGAGAAAATTACCTTTGTTGACACTTTCAGTGTCTTCGAAGTGTCCCCGAAATGCAAGGTTGTTTGATGCCAGAGTTAAAGTGACAATGATCCGGTCTAGAACCTGCCTCCAAAAATGTACTTGTTGATAGATTTGCTGTTCTGATAAACATGTACCTGTACCTTCATGCTTGGAAATTGTATTTGATAGGGTCTGCCATGTTCTTATTCCTTGTGTCCATGCCATGTTGTAGCTTTTGTGACTGCGGTCTGCAAATAACCAGCATGGTTCACAATATGCAGTGTCAAGCTTATAGGCGAGTAACACAGCCAAGATGTCGGTTGCTGAATACCAGCTTTTGTTGTGGTGGAGTAAAAACTCGTTGCACCTGTCTCCTTGCAATGGATCTTGAGGAAATGGACCGGGGGGGTTGCATGAACCTTGCAACACAATAAAATGCTTTACTTGCCCATCTGTTAGTGTGTCTGGATAGTTTCTTTGATCTGTTGGGCAACCCGATGACATATTTCCCGCCAAATATCCAGCTTTTGGCTCGTCTGCGACTGTTTCTTCACTCCCCGACTCTCGGCACCTCATCAAGCTGTCAGCTGCATTGTTGTTCTCATCCAAAGACGTGCACTCTTAATAATAGCTGACAAAACTTCCCTCTCATACTCGAGTAACTTCTCCACCCTCTCTTTTCTCTTTAAGGCCCATCTTTTATGTTTGTATTTGTCCATCATTTAATGTTCAATTAGCTAGTCGCTAGTAAACTAGTAGAGAGTAGTTGCTGTGTTTTCTTTTTAAATTTGGTGCGGCAATGCAGCGTTAAATTAGACATTACAGAGAAACAAGAAGTTAAACTAGGAGAAACAAAAAATATATTTACAGTGGCCACGAATTAAAAATGAATTCCCTCGTTTTAATTACAAGTTCCCCATTGGCGGGCCCCCTATCGGCCCAGGCCCATTTGCATGTGCATACCCTGCATGCCCAAACGCTACGCCACTGGCTCTAACAATAATGTCACAGTGAAACAATATCATCAGCAATCACTTTCAGAATGATTTTTTCCAGCTGATTAACAGCCAATCAGAATCCATCCTGCTGTAACGAGCTTGAGCATTTAAAGTGACAGATAAGCATGCGCTTAGAATAAACAAAATGATATTGTCCGCCGTTATTTTTATAGTTATCGTTCTTGGTTTGAATGGGCCTTAACCCAGATGCTTTCAACAATGTCTGTATCACTTAAGTAGCAATTACCAGGACAGGTATTTAAAATAACATGCCATGCAAAGGAAGGCCATGCAAATAAATAATGCAAAATCTTTCAAAATACATAAAAAGCATTTAGGAAACTGTACAGAACTGGTCAAGAGTTTGGGGTATGTAAAATGTTTTTGAAAGGAGTCACTTATGTTCACCAAGGCTGCATTTATTTGATCAATAATACAGTGAAAACAATAATATTGTTGGATATTATTACAATAAAAAAAAAAAATTATATTGTAATACATTTTAAAATGTAACTTATTCCTGTAATGAAAAAAAAAAAAAAAAAAAAAAATCAGCAGCCATTACCAATTGAAATTACTGACAGTCTTCAGCCTCACATGATCTTTTAGAAATCAATCTAATATGCTGATTTGGATGTCAGTTATGATCAATTATTATTGGTGCTCAATTATTAATAATTATTAGTATTATCAATGTTGAAAACAGTTTTAGAAGTCTAATATTATTTATGGAAACCACAATACTTCTTTTCCCAGGATTTTCCTTGAATAGAAAGTTCACAAGAACATAATTTATTTGAAATATAATATTTTGTAACATTTTGTTTAGTTTTTAATCTTACCTAACTTGAATAGTAGTCTATCATGGTTTATAAAAAATAAAAAATAAAAAAATTAATAATAATAAAAATATATATATATATATTAAGCAGCAAAAAATATTTTCAACATTTACATTTTAAATATCTAAAAATAGAAAACGGTTATTTTAAATTGTAATAATATTTCACAATGGCACTGTTTTTACTGTATTTTTATTAAATAAACGCAGCCTTGCTGAGCAGAAGAGACTTCTTACAAAAACATTAAGAAATCTTAATTATTCCAAACTTTTGGCCAGCAGTGTGTGCTAAGCACAAGAATATTTAGCAAAAACCTTTTTGTGCAAAGCCATTAAAAACGAGAAAGAAAGAAAAAAACATTTAATTGTGACAGTATGCTGACATAAACACTAAATGCCATTTGGCCCAGAGTGCAAGACGACAATAGAATGAGCGACAGCGCTCTGTTGACAAAAAAGGCAGTGATCTAATTTGCCCCAGTTGTGTCTGCGCCCAAACTCAGTTTATGGGACATGTATTGGACGGGATTCAACTGGGTGTTTATTGAAGTCCTGAACCTTTCCATCTCTCATTAAATTGATTCATGGGCCCAATAAGCAGTGCCGGGGCAGCAGGTGTGGATGTTGGTGTGAGAGTCGAGTCTGGATACATCCATCACCCTGAGCAGGCAGAGTTAAGACCGATCTCACACGACTCCTCCAGAGGCCCTGCTGTCGGCCCACGAGCTGCTCACCTGCTCCCACATCTGAATGACCCCTTTACAATTACACACACGTGCAGATACAGAGAGATAGATAGATAGATGCTGTGGACATATGGGCCCACATACACGCAAAAACTCCCAGGCTACTCAAAGAGGGCAGAGGGTCAAAACTGCTGTCCAAAGTGCACCTTTCAAATGAGGTTAAGCTGGTGACGTGTTCATTAATCAACTTCTAAGAGAACTTACTTATAGCACAGCTTGATCCAAGGAAAGTTCAGTGTGTGTGTGTGTGTGTATCGATTGGCCTATAGCTGTACTAGGACAAAATAATCTGGCAAGACGTTCTCATTAAAACAAACAAAAATACAACAATGATGATAATAAATGAATACATAAATATATTAATGAAAAAGAATGAACAAATAATAATAATAATAATAATAATAAATATTTTAACACTATGGGCCAGAATTACCAACAGCATGCTCCTGCAAAACCCTCTTTTGGTGTTAAAAAAACTACTGTCAGGATTTACTAAAGACATGCAGTGAGAAATCAGCGCTGAAAAGGCGTAGACAGTTATTTTTTGTGTCTGACCTTATTGCATGCATTTGTAGGAGTTTCCCTTTCAGACAACATTTATGGGAGAAAAGTATTTAAATCAGGTTTTTTAAAAGGTTTCCGCTCGTCAATTTACTGTTGTTTGCGCCATTATTTAACGCCCAAAAAAGCATGTCTTAAACCAGAAGTGTTTATATTCTGACTATTTTAGACTGGTTCAGGTCATACCACTGCGGAGTATAGCTCCGGCTACAATGTTCTTCCGCAAGACGCATGTAGTTCTGTTTATTAACCGCTAGAGCGCCAAAAGTTATGGACTGCAGCTTTAATATCTTAATATCCTCATGCCTTATAATCCAGCCCGTTCTCATCCTAGGGCGTCATATATTGACGCTTTTGACATTTCGTCTACATCGAACGCACATGGCACCCTTTAGCGTCAATATGAGACGCAGATAGAAATGGGCTAGAAGGCGCATCCTAGCGGTCTAACCCTATCCCTACACTAGACCTAAACCTACCCATAACCGAACAAAGCTCTGTGCGTCTCATATTGACGCTAAAGGGTGCCATGTGCGTTCGATGTAGACGAAATGTCAAAAGCGTCAGTATTATGACGCCCAAGGATGAGAATGCGTTGCATAGTCACATTTAGCAAATCAGAGCTGGGCAACAATACAGTTAACATTTTGTAATAAAATAGAAAATCAGGCAGTTGAAATTATTTATTTATAACAAATAAACAAACCAACTGTGTGTATTTGCCTATAGCTATATTTTGAGGACAAATATATATATATAAAAAATATGGCAAACCATATTCAATTGGGGAAAAATGGATATATGGTTGTGACAGGCCACTTTAGACATTCTACTAACTATATGTAACTTTGCAACTATATGTCAACTAACTCTCATTAGAGTAATAGATGACTGTTTTGGTTAGGGTTAGTAGAATAAGTTGACATACTTGCAAAGTTACTTATAGTCAGTATGTCTGTTGGGGAACATCAAAATAAAGTGTTAGCAGATATTAAACAGACGTTCTACTAATACTCTAATGTGTTGACATGTAGTTGCAAAGTTACTTATAGTTAGTATAACGTCTTGGACCATCAAAATAATGTTACCTAGTAAAATCTAAAATCACCTACCAAAGAGCAGAAGCCGGAGAGAGGAGTATGGCTGAAAATAATATTTTAATGAATATTCAAAAAATGGAGACAGTTTGTGTGAGTGTTAGGTTTAGAGGGTGGAAAATAGAAAATTTCACAAACTTATTATAAAAAATGAAAAAGTCTTTCAGAAATTCTTGGCTAGGAACTTGTTATTTGTCTTGTGTGAAGCTTAGTACAGTTTCCTTGGAAACCTTTAACGATAAATAAAGAAGTTGACTAATGAGGTCTGATGTGCAATTATGAAATGTATGTGATGGATTAGCTTTATGTTATAAAAGCCTTTCATTACAGTTAACCTCTGGCAGCACCTATCACACTGAATGTTAAATATATCTACTATTATCGCTACCTTGTCTGACACTGTGAGGGTGCTACTGCGACAGTCTCTACGGGGGTACTTATAATTATAAAAAAAAACTTTTAATTTAATATTAAAATATAATTAAGTGCACATATTTGCTCATAATCAGTCTGCAAGCTGCCTATCAGTGGCGAATCCTACAAGTGACTATATTCACAGTGTCTAAGGCACTTCTAAGGAAATGCAGTTCTGGCCACAAGAGCAGACATAAACAGGAAGTTAAACTGAGTGTGTAAAAGGCTGTCCAGGGCCACAAAAGCCTCATTCTTCATTCTGGTAAATGTAACGTAACTGTCTGTTTGGCCATTACGGTTATTGATGACTTTGATGGGGGTCATTATACATGCTGTGGGCGGCATCTGCTCTTCACGTGCTCTTGAGAGTGGCATTGGTCTGTAGAGGACTCCCTAGATAACACGAGAAGAGATTCGAGACTAGACTTCAGCACGTACAGCCCACAGCGTCAAGCCTATTAATGTCAATATGTATTATTTAAACACAAATAGTGTGTCTGTGTTTTTATGTTGAAATATTTGAGATTACCTCAGTTGCTAACAGTAAAAGTTTTATCTTGACTCTCAGGTGCTGTCCTTAGGATGGAACAGAAGTAGTTCAACTATAAATGTAACCATTAAAAAATAAAATAAATTAAAAAAAATACTTGAAATAAAATAAATGTGAAATAAGACATAGCTAGTTGCAATTTAGTTCATTTAGTTTAGTTTGATGTACTAAAATAACTAAAACTTTATCTAAAATAAAAATGTGTAAAACCATAGACATAAAAAATAATACAAATGACAAAAACACACAACAAAATTACTAACAAAACAGAAAATATAAAAATAAAAACTATGTAAAATGTTATTCATTAGTTATTACATAGTTATTACATAAATATATTACATATCGATTTTTAAATATATTCGATATTACATAAAAATGCACATTATTATATGGCTCTCTAGAATACTTAATTCTGATTGGATGATCGTTGCATTGAGCAGATTTGTTTAAAACTGAATATCACAATAATAATAAAAAAGCCGAAGACAATATTAACATTTTTGAATCATAATGGACAATATTTGAAGGAGTACAATTGAAATTACAGAACTTTTTTTTTCTTTTTTTTAATGTAAAATTTGCTCATAAATCCCAAGTTAGAGCAACAAACAACAAAGGTCCACAGGGGGGGGGAAACTTGGATCACAATAATATTATTTATTAATCTGCAGTGTTCATCTTGAACTCAAATAATTTATTGTTTCTTCCATTTTGCATGACCTCATCATACTTATTCAGTGAGTGCCATCCATTTTTTTTCCATATTCAATTTTGTGTGATATTGTCTTAGCATTTGGCAGTCTGAGCAAATAATGATTCAAGGAAGGATTCACTTCAGGAACTTATTATTTTTGTGATTGAAGCTTAACATTTCCTTCTTGAAATATTGGTTTTAAAACACATATGGCTGTCACATACCTCACTAGTCACAAATATACCTTTTCTTATTGTTGTAATTCTGTCTTAACTTCCTCCTGCTCACTGTCTCTTCATGTACACACACTCAAGCGTACTCCTCTGTGCAGGTGGTAGTCTTTACTATTGATTCCGATCATGCTGATTTACAGAGTCTGTAAAGGCATCAAACCACGAGCTGATTCTTAGACAGTCCATCAGTAAAAGTTTGAATTTGAGTGTGCTGTCATAAATTTTTATTTATTGTTTTATTATTTTTTTATGAACATTGCCTTATTTTCAGGAAAATAGAAGTTGCAATGGTAGGAAAAGCCACTGTTGGTCTTTTTTCATATATAATGAATCACTTCGAAACTTGCTTTTGAAAGCAGATTTCCATCTAGCATTTTTTTTATGCAATATCCCAAAATGTGCATAAAAATAGGTGGATGGAAACATAGCTATAGTTCAAAACATAAATCAATTTGTATGTTGCCTTTATCAGAGTGTCTGTTTGCACTAAGTGCAAATAGCCAATGTTGTTGGCAAAGACTAGACTAACTCCATCAGGGATTCTGCAATTATAAGGGCTTACTCAGTCACAAAATCCTTCCAGTGTACTGGAACGTTCCCTGAAAAATTGCACAATGCTTACTATACTCCCTGACCGGAAATCACGTCACATTTCTGAAGTGCGAATGAGCAAACTCAATAAATATAATGACACGCAATAGAAGGTTTGAAAAGTCAAACGTATGTCAATATAAACACATATTGCTAGACACGTAGTGAACCAATCTAACCTTTTTAATTAACATTCGGCTGAAATTTTGTAAGGATATGTAACAAAAAATGATATAAGAAAGATATAGGTCCTGCCTGTTGTTGATTAATACCAGTGGTGACATACATTTACATTGTACGTATCATGTCGCTGGAAATTGAGTAATCACTGTCTAGATGTGTAGTGAACAATGGTCTTTACCAGTGCCCGGATTCATGTACTCGATATACTGATTTATGAGCTCTGGAGCTAGGGAGCTGATTGAGACGCACCCCATGGCTCCCTTCATGGACCTTCAAGAACACCTTTACTGATCTGCAGGTTCAATATGGTAGGGTTAGGCGTCAGTGTAGGGGAGGGCGTAGGGATAAGGACAGTAATGTCCCAATAAGGAAGAATCCATTTATAATTTGAATAAATATAATGATATACAATGAATATGTCATTGCATACTGTTTCACAATAAATAGAGGTGCAAATAGTATCTGCCACTAATTGCATTAAGTATAAATAACATCTAACACTATTTACACTATAGAAAATAGTTTATTTTTAAACAGCTTATTAATCTGCAATTCAAGCTAACGTGGTAGCTAACAATGTGCTGTAATATGTTGAATACAGTTAAATTGTAATTTTATGAAAGTTTTAACTTATTTTACTTGACTGACTTCATGCAATCTTTAAATGGCAACATCTTCAGTATGTTTTATTTATTTATTTATTTATTTATTTATTTATTTATTTGATATTGATAAGGCGTGTACATTTTTGGAGGACATTAATAGCTCAGAATAAAATCTTAGTGTGCCAAGTTGTAACCAATAGCCTAATATTACACAAATGCACTTTTTACTTCTTGAATATTAGTCAATACCTATCTATCTATCTATCTATCTATCTATCTATCTATCTATCTATCTATCTATCTATCTATCTATCTAACATAAAAACAAGCCACGTGAGGCTGTAACAGTGTTTACTGTAGCGTAATGCTTTATGCTTTATAAAGAATTGTATTCAAATTATATTCCTAAACTCACTCTTAGCATCATGTTGTGTCATGTTTAAGACTAGACAATGTTCACACTTTGACAGAAATCAATTCTATAAGAAATATAACACTCAAGAATAAAAATACTTTGATACTGCATGGTGCATGCCACATACATATCTGAAAAATAAATCATCTAAAATGTTCTTTCAAATGTGCTGCAAACATCTCTTCCACAAAATAAAGACCTTGAATCTCTGAAACCTCGACTCTTGAATCTAAGCACAGCCTTATAAGTTATACTTTTGTGGCGAGATACAATGGCTTCAAATCTCCTTAGGCTTTTTTTCTTTTTTTGCACTAACTGTTTCTCTTGTGTAGATTCTTTGTATGCATATACATGACATATAAGCACATGTATCACCCACAAAAGAGGTCCATCTTACCAGTGCAAATGTAAAAACTAACAATGAATTGCAAATACCTTAAGTCCCCTATATGGGCTTTGTTATTGAGGTATAATCTTTAACAGATTTTCACTAGCTTGGTTAATCACAGCACACAGTAAGTTACTGCGCTGTCTGTGTAAAAATAAGATATCTTAGAGGGCATATCATTTCCCTTCGTCTCCTCTGTGGCCCCAAAAGCCTTTCATGTGCATACCTTATCTCTATAAATTATATTTGTATGGATTACTTCAACATTTCCGATGCACGGCCAATGCGATTCCAGTCCTTTGGGATGGATGAATTATTGCCTGTTTCTAACTCAGATTTCTTCCCTGTCAGATGAAAAAGAAACAGTGGTTTGAAATGTAATTTGCATGCTGTCATGATAGTCTCTTGTGTTTTGCTGGAGTCTGGTCTCTGTTTCAAATGTGCACAAAATAAACGATTATTCTTTTATGGCTTTGATGCTGCTATTGCCATGTATGTTTAAGCGACATAACATCAAATTTGTGGAAAGTCACTTGTGGTGGTAACATCACAACTTATTTAATTTTTTGGTTTTGTAAAACCTAAAAATCTATTTACTACTTTTTTTAAATGCAATACACTGCATATTGTGTATTTCACTAATTACTATTTTAATGAAATTGTACAGAAGGTGTATGTGTACATTTTGTATGTTTGAATGGACATTAAAGGTACAATATGCAACATTTTCTGCCGCTAGAGGGCGCTACATTCCAAACAACAACAACGGCGTAGCTTGATGACGATGTAAAGGAGCGTAGAATGATGGGAACTGTTGTTTTCAACTCCACCGTGGATGTAAATCAGTCAGACGGGAATCGAAAAATCATGTTCATGGATGTTCTATTTTTATAAATGTTGCATTTAATGACATGCTTTTTGTGGCGAGGGGGGGCGTGGTTCAGCGCGGTCTGTAACGGGAGAGATAGAAACAAGACGAGCGGACGTAAGTAGGTCAAGTGCAAATGACGAACACCTGTGTCTTTTTGCAGTATTATTGGCATGGAGAGACCGTGCTGGAATCAGAGACTGGAGAGAAAATTGGACGCAGAGAAAGAAAACCGGTGGATCCGAGCTCTCATTTTTGAACTGTTTTGTGCCGTCGCCACGGTGAATGCGCATTGTGCACGACTTTTGTTTGTTTTGTTTTATTTTAATAAAGTACGAGTCCCAGTCACGCCGACCCGTCTTCTTCCTGACTCTTGAACCTCATCACACTTTTATTTCATTAAAATGAATTAACAGCAAGATAAGTAAGGTTTAATACTAAATTGGTTATCATAGATGTTACTGTATTTGTCGAATTCATTGTTGTGGTAACGCTGCGCAGTTTTACGTGTTCTAAACAATTGTTGTAAAAGTACATTCGAACATGCCCACATCATTTGCCAAAATACTGATTAATCTTTATGTATAACACATGCTATATTTATTTACATGGCCATAAACACCAGACGTGATAAACAATGTCAATAAACTAAACACAAACCTAAAGCAATAATACTTTCCTTGCATAAACATAACTATTACCGAATGCTACATTTGGAAAATATAAAATTAAGCATGCTTTGTCGACAGAACCAGCTGCAATCAGTAAATAATAATTGTGTTCCATAATGACAGCACGAAACAAGCTAACGTTTGTTGCTTGATAGACGCTACAACTAGGCCTACAACTTCCGCATTTGTCCAGGACTCCACGCAGTACGAGCGGAAACCGAGGGTAACGCGGATATGACGCAATTGACTGGCGACTCCCAGCTCCCCCCTGCTCTAACGCCCCGTTTCCTTGGTTAAAATCGCAATTTTCTCATTATTTAAAAATAGTTGGAAACATTTGGGATATTGTAAGTAATCAACTTAACAAAATATATAACACTGGCCTTGAGATTTTGGGATATTTTAATGGAAAATTCTTACATATTGTACCTTTAATACATAACATATCAACCTATTGAATGCATTTCTAAATTTGCATTTCTAACTTTACAATAAGGTTCAATTAGTTATTGTTAATGTATTAACCAACAGTATTTATTAATCATTGTTAACATTAGTTAATAAAAATACAACTGTTCATTTTAGCTCAGGTCCATTAAATAATATTAACAGATACATCTTTTTAATTTTAATAATGTATTACTAAATGTTAATTAAATGACTGCTTTAGAAGTATTTTTCATTGTTAGTTCATGTTAAATAATGTGGATAACAAATGAAACATTCATATATATATTTTTTTTTAGATTAATGCTTTATTGTATGTCTGAATGTAAAAAAAAAGTACAGTATGTGTACTAGAACACTGTATAGTGTTCTCGAAACACTGTATTGTTTGAATACTAATAAGATGCATGTATGAAATATTGAAAGATGGCTAATAATAACTTTAATAATGGCTAAATAGCTTTGCATGAAATGCCAGAATGAAGGCCTTTAGTTAATTATGTATTGAAGTATTTTTCCTGTAGCTCAAACAGTAGAGTGTTGGCGCTTGCAACATCAAGGTCATGGGTTCGATTCCCAAGGAAAGCATGATTTGATAAGAATGTAAATGTGTACCTTAAAATGCAATGTAAGTTGCTTTGGATAAAAGTGTCTGCCAAATACATAAATGTAGCCTAAGTATAGAAATGAAATGGATTATTGCATGCAGCATCAGAAATTCAGCTTTAAATAGAAAGGAATAGTGTAAAAAGCTTTTTACTGTAAGTGATCTTACAGGTAGAAGGCTGTGTACAAATAATCAGGAAGTGGCAGGAAAGGATGTGAAATGCCATCACCATAATGTCCTTATACAGTAGCTTCCCTCAGAGTGCTAATGGCTTCCTATTGACTTCCTGTCCATGTGGAGTACCACACCTCTCCAGCGGCCTTTTTTAATGCTTCATCTGAAAGTCCCATAGCAAAGTAATAACCTGTGAGATTATATACAAAAAGGGATGAAACTTAGCCCTCAATAATATAGATTACAGGCATGTTCACATCAAGAACTACTGTATACCTATAAAGATAACTATAACTATAACTATATTAGCGTCCACACCATCGGACAATATCGTTCTCTGCAGTTTTGTTGTTTGCCGCTTTGTATATACATGCTCTAAAAACAGGATGAATTCTGATTGGCTGTCAGTGTTTTTATCATTCATCAGCTGCAAAAAATAAAATAAAATAAAATAATAATAATTGTTGTGATAGTGATTCCAACGAAATTGTTTCTCTGTACTGGTATCGTTATAGTTGTGGTATGGACACTGCTATTCTTTTAAATATAACTAACGATATCATTATCGTTATAGTTATCATCCTTGGTGTAAACAGATCATGAGGCCAACATATAAAATCCACAAAACTTCAGAATTTCATGGGGACTTTATAAATCGGTGTAGGCATAGGCATAAATCGGTAACACTTTATTTTGATGGTCCCTTTTGAACATTCAGTTGACTATAAGTAAATTTGCAACTACTTATCAACTAACTCTCATTCAAGTATTAGTAGACCGTCTACTTAATATCTGCTAACTCTTTATTGTGATGATCCTCCAACAGACACTCTACTGACTATAAGTAACTTTGCAACTACATGTCTACTTATTCTAACCCTACCAGTAAACTAACACTCCAGTAACACTCTAATGAGAGTTAGTTGACATGTAGGTGCAAGGTTACTTATTCACAGAATGAGTTAAAGGGACCATCAAAATAAAGTGAAACCCATAAATCCAACCAGTTTAAAATGGAGTAAAGATCTGATCTATCTATCTATGCTTAGCTACCGTAGATAGCTTCTAAAACTTCTAAACTAAAACTTTGACTATTTCAAACTGAAAACCTTCAAACTTCAAGCTTTTAAAACAACTTCAAACTTTTGGGTTAGGATTTTTCAAGCCAACTTAAAGTTTGTCTATAAACTTTTTTTTTTTTATTTAGTTTATTTGCTATGATCTCACAGCTATGTTAAAATCCAACCAAATGTGTTGGAATGGCTCTTTTTATGGTTGCCTGTGGACAAACACTTGTTCTGACTGAAAAAGTACTTTGCAATTTCAAGCTACATTTAACGTCAAATACTTAAAAATGGCTGTAGTTTTGTAGTAGTTTTGTGAACTTGGTCCATATTGTTCTGTGCTTCAAAGATGCAATTTCTTTCATTCTGATTAGGCCATGGAGAGGTGAAAAAACCCTGTGTATACCAATAGTTAAAGGCAGGAGAGCGAGACCAGAGGTTACCTTAGTTTAAAGTGATCCGAGCCACAGCTGGAAGAGATTGTATTCACCTTTCCCAACGACCTGTTTTTAGAAACCAATGTACTTCCTTATAATCTGAAAAAGGACAATATTTTCATTGGTATCACAATGTGGCAGTTGCAGGATGGGGAAATATCACAATTTTCTAAGCAAATTTTCCTGGTTTCATCCAGATTTTCAGGAAACTGTATTTTATTGTACTGTATATGCAAATTCAGTTGTTGATGAAAATCCTCACAGGGTTGGTGTTTTTATTTTTATTTTGTAATTTTTTTTATTTTATTTTTTTTATATGGCAGCACACAATAAATTAAAATGACATTGTAATTTATTTTTGCTTGTCATAAGCATTTTTCCAGGGAACACAAAAATAGTTGTTTTTTTTCTTTCTTTTTTTCTTCAGGAAGATGCTTTTTGATGTGTGAAAACCAATGGATTTTTCCCCTAAAATAATTTTAAATAAATATAAAACAATGTTTTCTTAATGAGGAGCATGCGTTAAATAACATTAATGCGTGGTGCCAGTTCATCCCACGCAGTAGCTCTTAATGGTGTAGTCACACACCTCCATGCTATAAGCTGATCATTGCCCGAATCTGAGGTGTTGTTTGGCATTGTATGTCTAAATGTGGAAAAATCAAACCTCCTCCACTTATCTTACATCACATCTCAATATCATTCATACACAACAAAACAGTGTTTGATTTTATGAATATAGTGTAAAGTGGGCTATTTCTTCTCTAATGTTCACTTATCCTTGAAAATCATATTTCTATGCTGAATCAAGAAGGCCTAACACTCCAAAAACTATTTTTTTAGACATCGCTCAGCCAATCTCAAATTACTGTATACTACCTCCAGTAAGGTTAATAGAAGTTATCTGGTGAATGTTCTCAAAACGTTAACATAAACACATTATTTATACATTGTTCATGGAATGTTTTTTTCTGAAAAATTTTAGTTGGATGTTTGTCTATCTTTTTTTTATTTTTTTAATGTTACTATTTGTTTCAAAATGTTCAGAGAACACTCAAAGGTAATGTTTCCCTAATGTTTGCAACATAAAATAGAATGTTCAATTAATGTCTAAATAAACAAGAAAAAATGCTTTTAAAACATTTAAAGAGAGATCAGAGATCATTCAGAAATTACGTTTTCATAACTTAATGGGAATGTTAGCAGAACATTGTTAAAACAAATGTTTGTTAGCTGGGATAATGAATAATAATGGCAGATGCAGCAAGAATCCTCTGCAAGTATCAACATTTATGAAGTGCAAAATATCTACCTTCACTTGCACCGTGGCAACCTGGATTGTGATGATGCATGAGATATCTGGAGTGTCTCATTAATATCCATCTCAAGAGGCAGAGGATCAACACAGATGGGACATTTAGATATTCACAATCAATACAACAATCAGTTTGCAGAGCAAGAACAGCTAAATTCACTATTGGTGCTGTATGGAAAGTGCTGCAGTATGGATTCAATCATATTAAGGCTGTTAAGGGCTCCTTATCCTCATCGCCTGCAGTATTGATCCTGGACTCACCTCAAGTCGGTCTGGATGTGATGGACAGTGGGGTATCTGTACAATCTATATATGGCTATAACAATAACAGAGATAAAAATGGAGTCAGAGTGATATTATGATTTTCGCAAGTTCAGTCTGAAGCTGAATAACTTCATACTTTTAGAGTTTGTTACAGTTTGATGATGACACACTTTGCTTCTAATTATGATGCAAGTTGCTTTGAATAAT
Source organism: Leuciscus idus (assembly GCA_021554675.1). Taxonomy (NCBI): domain Eukaryota; kingdom Metazoa; phylum Chordata; class Actinopteri; order Cypriniformes; family Leuciscidae; genus Leuciscus; species Leuciscus idus. The sequence continues at coordinate 7,844,816 of CM038634.1, forward strand.
TTCAAAGACAATTATTTGCATAAGCCTAAACTGTCCCATTCTGGTCAATTAAAGGGATAGTTCACTTTGAAATTAAATTTTGGTATGTTTTAGCTTACCTCAAGGGCATCCAAGATGTAGGTGTCTTTTTTTCCGCAGTAGTTTCCATTTTGATATTTTTAGGTCAAACCGTTCTTGTCTGTCAGTCATATAATGCAGGTCGATGGTCACTTGTCTCAAAGAGCATGCACAGAGTCCAAATTAAAACAATTCCCCGTCGTCCAAATTAAACAATTCCCCATCGTAAGTACACATTGATGGCCTAAGACACGAAACGAGCGGTTTGTGTGAGAAAACGAACAGTTTTTATATCGTTTTTACCTCTTGAACTCAGCCACGTCCAAGTGATCTGAGAGCGCGGGCGGGTATAGATATATACACTAGATGTCGCCTTGGCTACTGCGAAACCAGGTGACATGATATTGTAGATGGCTTGCATATGTGTGATAAAAAAACAAATGGAAAATACCATTCCACCTAAATACTGGTCATGATATAAGTACATTTACATTTGTACCACATTTCAAATCACCATTTATTCTGTGGTAAAAATAAAATGTTAAATATTTTTGGAATAATATATTTAAAAACAATGTTGCCTTCTTGGTAACCAAGTACACTTAACAACATGCAAGTAAAACTTTATTAAGGGGAAGGTGTTGGCTGTACTGGAAATTACACCACAATGGAGGGACAGCCATAAGTATGTATATAAATAATTTGTATGTTTATGATTGTAATTAATAATGTTTATGATTATTTTGCCAGAATATCATATTTTTAAACATAATAAAAAAAAATTATAATATTTTTTAATGCATTTTCATCAAGGATAAAAAACAAAGTATACATACATAAAATGCATTTAAAAAGTATCACAAATAAATGATGATGATAATTTATTTATTTATTTTATTCCAAGATTTGGAGTTTCAATGTCACCTGTAACAGTAAGCTGTAGCTAAATCCAAAGACGATGCATGACGAAGAGTGAACAATTAAGAATTACTTTAATAAACACAGACGAGAACACAACTACCAAAACTTTAACGTGAGACAATGAACAGAAGAAACAGAGAGTTTAAATACACAGGGGAAGATCATTAATGGAACAGAGAACAGGTGCAGAAGAAGATGACCGTTGGATGAACCTGGGAGGAGATGAAGGTGGGAGGAGCCAGAACGGAGATGGGAGGTGACGAAGAAGATGACCATTGGAGGAACCTGGGAGGAGATGAAGGTGGGAGGAGCTAGAGCAGAGATGGGAGGAGCCAGAGGATGACCCAGAGCCAAGACAGGATCAAGGTCCATTGTAGAATTGATGGAGGGAGGAGCCAGACTAGAGCCAGGTGGAGATGTGGGAGACTCAAGCAGAGCAGAGGAGACGTAGACCCAGGGTGACGCTGAAGGCCTGGAAGGCCAAGGTGGAGACGTGGGCTTCGCAGACCAGGGCAGATACGGTGGTAGTGAGGACAGTGGAGGAATTTGAGTCGAGACGGATCAGGCGGATCAGGCAGGATCAGACGGCCCCAGGCGGATCAGAGCATCTGGTTGGAACCACAGAAGGAGGAGCATGGGTGCTGAAGGGAGACTGTGGAGGCGAGGTCAAGGAACTGGCAGGCTTGGTGGGATCATTCGTGACGAAGGAGACTTGGAGCTGTGCAGAGGCAATGTTGATGAAAGAAACTTGGTGCTGGACGAAGAAGGAGACTTGGTGCTAGACAACAAAGGAGACTTGATGCTGGACTAAACTAGTGGCAAAAAGAAGACCTGGGGCTGGGATTAACCAGCAGTGACGAAGATGATTTGAAACTGGGCGTAAACAGCGATGACGGAGATGACTTAGAACTTGGAATAACCAGTGATAACTGGAATGACTTAGAACTTGGCTTAACCATTGAAAACTGTGACGACTCTTAACCAGCGATGACTGAGATGACTTGGGACGGGGCTTAAATTCAAGTTCAAGTTTATTGTCAATTCTACTATATGTACAGGACATACCGAGGATTAAAATTCTGTTTCCCTCAGACCCATGGTGCAAAACACCAACATAACACAGACAAGTTTATATATATATATATATATATATATATATATATATATATATATATATATATATATATATATATATGTAACACTGTCAAAGTTAACCAAACACCATAAGGGTTGTATCACTGAATATTTAGGACTAGGTTCGACTCTTGGGAGGATAGAAATGAAGTTTAGGCCAAATAGTGTAGATCGGCAACAGCCAGCACATTTATTGTACATAGAACAAATGAAAAAAAATAAGAATAAAAAAATAAGAATATATATATATATATATATATATATATATATATATATATATATATATTGAGGTCTCGTCACAACACTCTGAAAAGGGGAAAAGCAGTATTTAGTCCAGGTTGTGCACGAAAAGCCTGAGAATAAAAGAAAAAAATTAAAATAAGAAAAATAAAATGTCCAAAGTTCTCCTCGTTCCTTGGAAAAATTGGTGTGTGTGTAAAGTTAATTGTATTTAAGGCCTTTTTCTACTACCCGGGTAGTGTGTGTATAAAGCGACAGCTTAGCTGTAATTGAACGGAATCCCACGATGCAAACAGATGCAAACTGGTCCGGGTTGGACGTCAAGTAGAATGCAGTAGGACCTTCTCTAAATCACGAACTGGCTCGCCTTTGCTCACAGCTCATTTCACAGATCTTTTCACAGGATGGAATCAGCCAACAAAAAAAACAATCTACACAAAACACAATTTACAGTTCACAGTTAACATCTCTCAAAATTCAAATATGTTTTTTTTTTTCATTCAATAAACTCCTTATGAGATCGCAAAAGCATCACTCACATGTTTATACACGTGTTAGCTCAGCTAATTAACATCAGTACACGTGAGATTAACGTCAGTACACGTGAGCATACTAATTAAGCACAAATAAGTCTGTTCAACGCACACATTTATCATCTGCACTTCAAAATACACTTTCATGTATAGAAACATTCTTTGTCCTACATATGTATACAGGGAACATCATAAAATAAATGGATCAAGAATCAAATCTATCAGTTTCCCCGATCTCCGTTTGCATAACGTGAATTCAAATACAAAAAAAAAATGTTGACTTTCAATAAACATCACATTTTAACTCTGACTGTTTTTTTTTTCCTATTCAGTATAACATATATACAATTCTGATCGTTAATCAGTTAAAGCACATCAACTAAACATTTCTTTAAACACAGAAACTCACCAGAGTGCACAGAAGTTTCTCAATAAAATCAAATGGAATTCCTTTTGGACTCACGAACATACTTCATAAGACTTATGGAAAGTTTAAACTCTTTTTGTTCAGAAAAAACGTGCTCTTTTTAGTAATTCAAAAGCAGCGCTTGATCACCTCGTGCCAGAGCCCGTCTACGGAGAGCCTTGGCACTTCCTATTAGCCCCATTGTATCGATCTTGTTTGCAGTTCCATTAGAATTCCACTGGAGGTTATCGCGGGCGAGTGCAGACTGAATGGGAGTCTATGGGGCTAGACGGCTAAATGTGTCTCTTTCACCCGATTGCCGTTGAGAAATCTCAGATTTTATTGTAGGTTTTGCAAGTTCAACATGGGTTATAAGTCGAAAGTTGAATGAACGAGTACTTATTTCTTTTCGATTTCTTACAGTTTGAGTTGTTGTTGCCCATAACACGCTAGCATTCTGCTAATGACGTCAGCATTCTGACGTCATTGACATTTTAAAAGACTTTTTAAACCAAATAAGTGACTCTAAAAAATCTAACACCCAGCAATGTGTAATTTCTTTGCATCTCCTTTCGAATACAACATTCAAATTACTAGACAAAAAATTATATCCTGAGAAAAGTGGATTTTGAGTGTTTTTCGCCATAGACCTCCATTCATTCTGCACTCGCCTGCGAGCGCCCCCGCATGGACAGAGACGTGTTACTGCAGCCAGTCCAGAAACCGGAAGTAAGCAGAGAGTGCCAATTCTCTTCCTATTAGACATTCTCTGCTCGTGCTCATCAGCTATTCTACAGTCTTCTTCTCTATATTTTCTTCTCAGTCAACTCGTTTGTATAGCGGCCCCTACAGGGAAACTACGGTACTGCATACAACTAAGCAGAAATTAAAACAGTGTTAAACTCTAGGGGGTTACATCCTCCCCTCCTGAACCTGCATGCGTCTCTGCATGAAGTGCATCTATAAGAGTTCAGATGTATCAGGCGCTAGTGCTCTAACTTGAGGGAAAGTATCAGCTTCAAGAGCTCGTGTGAAAGCTTGGTTTAGACCTTCAAATAGGGAATGCATAACTAATAATAACTAATTTCCTAATGACTTATAGTTCAGTCTATCAGGTTGTTCCCTATGTCGTGTAGAACGTCTGAGCTCTGGCATCTCTTGAACAGGTATATCTTCATTTTCTACATCACAATCCTCATTCACAGTTTCACTGTTGTTTTGTTTATTTTCTCTTGCTTCATTCTTTTTCTCAACAGGTTCAGTGTCATTAACAAGCAACTCCTGATCGGACTCATCATCACTGCGATCCATGGACTTTGAATCCAGTTTCTTGACAGGTGAGTTATTCATCATCTCTTCCAAGGACTTTCCAGGTAAGATTTCCTCTGTCAGGGTTTCTCCAGGTAAGATTTCATCTGTCAGGGTTTCTCCAGGTAAGAGCACATCCTCCTTACTACCTGAAGGTTCAAATGGCCTTGCATTAGGATCCAATGTGGTCTCACTGGCATTCTCATTCATGGGTTTGTTGTAAGGCACTTCTCTGATAATGGTTACGGTAGGATATGTGTCTTGTCTGGTTTGAGGGAAATAATAATAATCCACCTCTGCTCCATGGTCAGGGACAGGTTCTTGAATAACATCTGGGTTAAGACATTCATTCACTAACAAGGTTTCTCTAGGACAAGAGATCTTCTCCTTTCTCTCCTCTTTGTCACTTTCATCAGTGGAATTGGTGGAAGTCAAGAATCCACAGGGCAAAAGCAAATCTCGATGAAGTGTTTTTTTTCTGGACCATTCGTCGTAAGAGGGTTCACTACATAAACAGGAGATTAATTTATCTGTTTGACCACTTGATAGATTGTGTTGCTCCATCGATCCGCTAGCTTATGTTTACCTCTTATTCCCACATTCTTGACAAGGACACGGTCCCCAACATGCAAGGTAGACTCTCTCACTCTCAGATCGTACCTTTGTTTGTTACGAAGAGCTGTCTTCTCACTGTGTTCAACAGCAATCTTGTAACTCTCTTGCAAACTCTCTTGCAACCTTTTGACGTACTCTGTGTGGGTAACTTTCTTCCCCCCTTCTGGTTTGATACCAAAAGCCACGTCTATTGGAAGGCTTGCCTGTCTCCCAAACATTAACTGATACGGAGAGAACCCAGTAGTATCATTCTTGGTACAATTATAGGCATGTACCAGCAGTTGAACGTGGTCCCGCCATCTCACTTTGTCTTCCTCTTGGAGAGTTCCCAGCATTTGAAGGAGCGTGCGGTTAAAACGTTCTACGGGATTCCCACGTGGGTGGTAGGGAGTTGTTCGAGTCTTCTTTATCCCCAGCAAGAGACAAAGGTCCTTAATCACAGCAGACTCAAAATCACGTCCTTGGTCGCTGTGCAAACGCTCTGGTCAAATCCCGTAGTGCACAAAGAAGTTATTCCACAGAGTTTTGGCAACTGTTTTTGCTCTCTGATTGGCTGTTGGGACTGCCACAGCATATTTAGTAAAATGGTCCGTGATAACTAGGATGTTCTTTGTACCACGTCCATCTGGCTCGAGAGAGAAATAGTCCATACAGACAAGTTCCAGAGGCCTGCTGGTTTCTATATTAACTAAGGGGAATGCTCTTTCGGCTTTGGCCTTCCTCCTGATGCACCTCTCACAGGTATTTACTTTGCGTTCAACATCGGAGTACATCCTTGGCCAGTAAAAGCGTGTGCGGACCAGATCTAATGTCCGTTCCCCTCCCATATGACCTACTGAGTCATGCAGGGCTCCTAATGCAATCTCTCTGAACTTCTGAGGAAGGACAAGCTGATAGGATGAATTTCCTTGGTTCATCCGTTTTCTGTACAGTACTCCATCTATGAATGTGAATTGATCCATCACCCCAGTGGTGTAGTCTACGTGATACGCAGGTATACGCCGTATACCCACTAGAAAAGGCCAAGGATTTCCGTATACCCACTTAAAAAAAGCGTGAGGATACGTAACAACTTCGTTTTGTGTCAGAACTTTCACACTTTCATTCATCAATTCACCCCGTCTGTGTTTGCGAAGCGACACGGATAGAATCGCGGAATCCAGTCACGGAATTTGGCTATTTTTGAATTAATAAATCAAAAGTAGGGCTGTACAATGAATCAAATCTCGATATGGACTAGTGTCTGTGAATATTAAAGTTAAAAGAGACTGCAATTGTTCTACGCGTCTCTGGGAATGAGCGCTCAATGTGTGCACACACACACACACACACACACACACACACACACACACACACACACACACACACACACACTGAAGCACGCGCGACTCACGCTCGTGGTGTTTTCAGCATTTCACTGTATTGAGACATGATGTAGGCTATATATGTGCACTTCATCGCAGAGCTGCTATGAAAGTCACTTCACGAGAATTTCACCATTTCATTAAATAAAACTATCGTCATTCATTCGTTTCATATACACACGTAAGAGACTGTAATGTCTTTACGACAACCTGTCAAAATAAAAGTTCGGTATAACTTGAAGAAATTATAACAGAAATATATTACTATTGCACAGTAGAGTATACTTCAAGTAGGCCTAAAAATAATAATAATAAATAATAATAATAATAATAGTTTATTAAAACACACAGAAACTCAAATGTGTACAACCCACCAAAATAAAAGTTCGGTCCAACTCAAAGAAATTAGAAAGAAATTGCACAGTAAAATGTATTTTAAAATAATAATAATACAATCTATTAAAACGTTATTTTAAGGGAATATCACACAAAGTTTTTCAAAAGTAAACTTGCCAAAACAATAACACCATTTTTTTTTTCAAAAACACCATTTCTAAAAGCAAATTTGTATTTGTATAATGTTTTAAATTATTATTATTTTTTTATTATTTTTTTTTATTGTCAGCTGATAAAACCTGTGGTTCAGGGACCATATTCATGTAACATCTAAGGCTAAATGTAGCTCTTAACTGGCTGAGTTGTGTTTCTTATAATAAATTGACATGTTGATAACACTTAGTATTTCATAATGCTCTCAATTACATGTCGATGCATACTGTATGCATTAGTGAGTGTGGTGGTGCTTATGGGGTGACGCTCTGGGACGGGCGAGTATGAGGCGGGGTGGGTGTGTGGGGAGGAGGAGGGGGGGGGGGGATTACAGTATACTCACTACAAAAAACTAGACTACACCACTGCATCACCCTGAGCATCAGCTGAACTTCTCGAGGTTCATGACGTCTGACACGATAAGGAAGTCTCTTTCCGGTATTCAAGAGTTCCCTCACTCTACTTATTGTGGGGTCCTTTGACTGTTCTGCAACCCACTCTTGCGATGACATTCTGGGGAGAGTGCTTGATCCAGGGAGTAGATCGGCCTGTAAGAACTCTGCTGGAATGGCATCAGCATTCATGGCCAAACATTCCAAAGCAGCAGGTAAGGAATTGTCCTCTTATTCTGCCTCCTCCAGCTCATGTAACTGGTGCTTCTGACATATCGCTTTTACTGCCTCATTAGGGAATGAAGTTCCATTTCCTTCCTTCATGAACTGAGAAATTAATTTATAAATCCGGTCATCCTCAGTCTTGGAACTGAAATCCACATCTGGTTGAGGGTGCGGTCGCCGGGACAGACCGTCGGCATCTTGATTTTTCCTTCCGGCTCGGTACTGAAGACTGAAATTGAAATTTGATAAGGATGCAAGCCAACGGTGTCCAGCAGCGTCGAGCTTGGCTGATGTCAATATATATGTCAGCGGGTTATTTTCTGTCATGACAACAAACTCTGCCCCATATAGATAATCATATAATTTATCTGTTATCGCCCACTTCAATGCTAAAAATTCTAGCTTGTGTGTGGGGTAACGTCTCTCACAATTTGATAACCCTCTGCTGGCAAATGCAATAACCCTGAGGTGGCCCTCTTGTTTTTGATATAAAGCAGCACCCAGGCCATGCAGACTGGCATCCGTGTGGAGAATATATGACAACTTTGGGTTTGCGAACCCCAACACTGGGGCAGTGGTGAGCTTTTCAATCAATGTCTGAAAGGAAACATCACACTCAGATGTCCATCTACTGCCAAAAGGCTTCCTAAAGTCAGCATTGGACAAAGGTTTGGACTCTTTTTCTTCCTGGGTGGACAGTAACCAGCTGTCAGTGCATTTAAAGGCTTTGCGATCTTGGAGTAGTCCTTGACAAACCTACTTCACTGACTTCATGAAGAAACGACATTTGTCGGGGGACAGCTTTAGACCAAACTCTTTTAATTGGTTTAAGACTTTCATAAGGCGTTCCTCATGTTCCTCTAGACTACTTGAAAAAACGATTAAATCATCAAGAAAGACAAGGACTTCCTTCAGATGCAGGCTGCCGACACATTTCTCCATAACACGCTGAAAAGTGCTAGGTGCATTCGTCACCCCCTGTGGCATCCTGTTGAACTCCCAGAATCCCATGGGTGTCACAAACGCGGTCTTATATTTGTCCTCTTCCTCAACTTCAACTTGATAGTACCCTGATTTCAGGTCCATAACAGAAAACCATTTAGATCCTGTTAAGGCGGAGAAAGTTTCTTCAATGTTTGGCAGTGCATAGGTGTCTTTTATTGTTTGATTGTTTAGCTTTCTGTAGTCTACGCAGAGCCGAATAGAACCATTTTTCTTCTTCACGACCACTATGGGAGAAGCGAATGGACTTTCGGACTCCCAAATGATGTTAGCGTCCTTGAGTTCCTGAAGGTGAAGTCTGACAGCCTCATAATCAGAAGGGTGGATGGGCCTTACCCTTTGTTTAAAAGGGGTTGGGTCAGAAAGGCGAATTCTGTGCTTAACTGCCGTGGTGTGTCCATAGTCAAGATCATTCAAAGCAAAAACCTCAGGAATGGAATTGAGCTTTTCTGCAATTCGGTTTCTCCATTCTTCAGAGAGAGGTGAGTCGGTGAAATCAAAAGTGATCTTATCATGGCTGGCAGAACACACGGCATTGCAGCTAACCACAGCGGAGGCAGGTAGGAATTTTTTCTCTTTCTCTTTATCAGGGGTATCTTTCAGTGAAGACAGAGCAGATGGAACATAAAGCTCGGCTAAGCAACACTTTCTTGGAAGGGTGATTTCGTGAGAAGTTTCATTCTGAAGGAGGATAGGAACTTTGAATGATGTTCTTCTGGGACTTGTGAGGACATAGCTGCAAAGAAGCAACCCACCAGGGAGACTGGAGTGAGCGCACGGCTCTACCACAAGAGGAGAATCTCTGGCTGTAGACACGCCTCTAACATATCCATCCAGGACTATCTTTTGGCCTGCAGGTATTCTGATGTTCTGTTTCCCTTTCAACTTGACATGACCCACTTTACCATTTTGTTGCTCAATGGTGTATCTGTGCAAAAGGCTTTGGACTAGAGGCGAGTATGGACAACGCCTGTTAAGAACGGCATGGCCATTACTGCTTGTGACACAGGACTTGAACAAGATGTCTAGGGTGTTAGTACCAATAAGTACCGGGATTTCAAGATTGAATTTGTAGTCTGGAATCACGAGTGCTAGCGTGGTGACAGTTTCAGCTTTTCCAGTGATATCTTCAGGAAAATGCATGCTCACTTCGATGTACCCCAGATAGGGCACAGTCTGCCCTCCAGCTCCTTCGACCTCAATGAGATTGTTCATGGAGAGGATCGGATGGAATGACAAGTGAGTATCATAGAAAGACTTGGACACAGTTGTCACCTGTGATCCTGAATCGAGAAGGGAGATACAGGGCTTCCCTTCAATGACAACTTCAGCAGTGCATCTGGGACCTACAATACTGGGATTTAACCCTCTGAGGTCGAGAAACGTGCCGACGCGTTTTGCTGGATTTTTTTCACATAGCAGCAACATAAACTTAAATTACTCCGTCATTTATGGTTATACAGAAAAAAGAAATATAAAAAAATAATCTGTGATATTTCTACTTTTGTATGTGTCCACTTACAATCAAATCAAAATATTGTGCTTTTGTAAAATAAAGAAAATAAACAGGGTGTGCGTTCTGCCTCTCCGTCGCGGTGAACTTTTTTTTCTTGAGCACGTCTATAAACTGAAACAAAACTCAGCGAATACTTGTCACACATTTATGAGCCATATACCTTTATGCACATTTAAGTGTGTACTTTTAAATGATCGGATTCAAACTGAAAACAAATATTCTCTGTTTAAGTAATTTGTATAAAACCGACAGGATGTCCAGTATCTCAAACGCTTGCTAATTACTTTTTAATTCGACACGCCCACTCGCACAAAAGTGATTCACATGCAAATCTCCACATGGAACGCGAACGCCCTCGTTACCTCAAACACAAAACACCAAAACACTTCACAAGTCTCTGCTTTTCGTCGAGTTTGGAAGACACGTCTGAGCTTACATTGGATTTACCCCCAGAAGAAGAAGAACGCGATTTGAAGACAAGAAAGATGTAAGGTAAGAAATTCTTACTTATTAGTTTATGGTATTGTTGCATAAACTTCACATTGCAGTTGAACTGTTGCTAGATATATGGTGAATATTATACTATTTAGACCCGTGTTTACTGTTAAATACTGTTTGTGGATATCTGCTCAAACATAGATATGTATAACCATAATGTTTAATATTTTGGAGCGCGCTGTGGGTTTGAATGTATCATATTTTGGAGCGCGATCGCGTTTGAGTGTATCCTATTTTGGAGCGCCCTGTGCGTTTGAATGTATCATATTTTGGAGCGCGATTGCGTTTGAAAGGAAAAATGCACCAAACATTAGGCTTTATGTTTTTACTATTATCTCATTTCATATCATCATAACGAATGGAAACATTTGAAGTAACATATGATAATCAATATATTTTTCTGTAGCGTAGTTGTTCTTGAAATCTTTTGGAAGATTTAATTTATTGTTATTATTTTATGCAGCACTGCGTAGCCTATGCCTACAAGGCACAACAAACCTGGTGTTCATTATATATTGTTGGAAACGTGTGTGTGTGTGTGTGTGTGTGTGTGTGTGTGTGTGTGTGTGTGTGTGTGTGTGTGTGTGTTCTGTGAATTTTAAAAAGAAATTTTAACCAGAAAAATCTAAAATCTATTCCCAAAATCATGCAGCCCTATAGTTTCTCTTGATATCAGTATGTGCACAGTTTTTTCTTTTTTTTCTTTTTCTTTCAGGGACCAGATGCAACTGAGTCCTGCTGACTTCAACATTCACATGAGTCTCTGTACATGAACATGGTAAAGTGAAAATCAAACACATTGGAAATGAAAGGTATGTACAATGTTTTTAGGAATGGCACAAAGGTCTCTGTCTTTGGATCATTGTTTTCAATGTGCTCTTTTGTCATTTGTTGTGTATTTTTGGATTATGTTGTGTTGTAAATAAATCCAAACAATCTAAAAGCCATTCTTTTTTAAATCTCCTCATTCTTTGTGCAAGGTTGCTCTGAATGACAGGGCCTGATCGCTCCTAATAGGGCAGTTAGGGGAGTGTCTTTGTCTTTCTCAGGTGTTGAAGGCTTACATATTCATGAGATGATCACGCCTTTTCGCATAAGGCTTTTTCACACAAAACACGTCTTAGAAATTTAAAATCAATATATTGTCTTATCTGAATGAGCAGTCAGGGTGATTTTCACATAGTTTTGGAGCAAATATTCTAGGCTACGTGATACAATTTTCAAAAGTCTTGTGAAGAAATAATCAGTATGGGTTTCATGGCCTTATTTCAGTGAGAATTTTTTTTGTATTTTCACAAACCACGCATAAATGTCATTATCTCAAAACTACAAACTTTTACATACATGCTGCTGATATATTATAGTAGCAGAGTTTGTGCTGAATACAGTGTAATTAGACTTTAGCCATGAAAATGTCACAAGTAACAGAAAAAAACACAAATGTCAGAGCATGTCAGAACACCTCCAGGGCCAGAAAACAGCTCAGACCTCAGAGGGTTAACTCACTGTCATTTGCTAAAAGACTGGAATGGGCTTGACCCTCTTTTCTTTCCTCATTTAATCCATTGGGACGATTATTTCTGCAAAGGGCCTCAGTATGTCCCATTACTGAAACCCGACCCGGTTTAACGGCATCCCGTTTCTCTTTGTCCAGTCATCCTGTTTGACTTTAAGCTCTTTGTATTTCTGGTCTACTAGAGCTTTGTTAATGGAGCCTTCACATAGTCTGGCTATGTGGCCATCTTCGCCGCATCTGAAACAAAACCAGGGTTTCGGTGGTTTAGCTGTTACCTGTTGAGTTTGCATCTCCACTTTAGGTGTCACCGTGTTTGGGTATTCTGTCAATTTGGACTCGTTTTTCTTATTTTTCTCAGATTTGGAGGATCTAAGCTGCATCTGGAGATCAGCCACCTGTTTTCTCAAAGCCTCTGTTTCCAAAATGTAGGTCTGCAACACACTTGAGTCACTGTAAGGAGACATGTCAACAACAGATTGTTTGTGAATTGCAGCTTTGTGTTTTGAACTGCCTAAGTGTCGTTGCATCCTGTCCAGTTTTGCTGCACGTCTGTCTTCCTCAGTTCTGAGCAGCAGCAAAAACTCTGCAAAGTCAGGTGGTGTCTTGGCTTTGGCTTCCAGCTGAAGGGTAAGTATTAACGAGTGATCCCAGCAGCCACGCTGAAATTGTTTCAGCAACTGACGATCTGCAGATGCCTGCTTTAGACCATTTCTCTTAACCGCAGTACTGAGCAGTGTTTGTAATCTTTGTAAGTAATCAGATGCTTTCTCACCAGGATCTTGGTTGGTGTTCAGGAAACGGGCGAAGATCTCATCACCATCTTCAACTAAGCCATATGCAGAGTCGAGGAGCTTCACATAGTCTCTAGGAGGAGCTGTAGAACCAAACTGTTTAACCACATCAGAAGCTGGTGGCAAGAGGCTTTCTAAGATTTTCCTTCGCTGGATATCTATTGGAAGAGAATCCTGCAACAGAAGGTCAACATGAAGACACCAGGTATCAAAATCAGCTTCACTTGGGGGCTTAGGTACTTTTCCTGAGAAGGAACGCAGCCATTTGGAGTGTGTCTGTGCAGAAAAAGCATAATTTTTGATGACGTGCTCGACTACAATGCGCTGGATCTCAGGAGGGTTTAGGTCGTCAATGGTAAGTGTGTTAAAGGCAGGCTTTGGTGTTTTTTTCCTCACAGCAGGATCAGGCTGGCTGTCTGAGCTAAGGACACGTGACTTTGATTTTGGCTTCTTAAGTGGTTGTCTTTTTATATACCTCCTTGGAATAAAGTCACTGTTGTCAGAAAAGACCTCTTCGGGAACAGCATTATCACTGTCATCACTTGACTCAATGGATAACCTTTGTGCTTGGGCATGGGGCTGTGCTGATGGATGTGCTAGCACTTTGATGTTATCTGAATACCATGCAACTGCTGGGTTTCGCACACTCTTAATTTCTAGGGGGAAATTAGGCTCAAGAAGTGTGACAGGAGTGTGTGCATCAAACTCAACTATAATGATGGGCTGTCCTGTCTGCTCAGTAGGGGGGGCTACTCTCACTACTTTCACAATGACCCCATAATTCTCAAAAGTTGCAATAATGTCATCATCTGTGTCATTATCAGTAATGCCTAATACACATTGTAACACTTTTCAATATCAGACATACTCATGGTGCTCAATCACAAAAAAAAAAATACTTCAGAGACTAAAGTTTGGAACTTCACCACTCTCAAAATGTACTTGTAACCGGCTATTTAAAAAAATCCTCCTGGCTGGCTCGCCACAAAAAGAATATGTAACACTGTCAAAGTTAACCAAACACCATAAGGGTTGTATCACTGAATATTTAGGACTAGGTTCGACTCTTGGGAGGATAGAAATGAAGTTTAGGCCAAATAGTGTAGATCAGAAACAGCCAGCACATTTATTGTACATAGAACAAATAAAAAAAAAATTTGAAAAAAAATAAAAATTATATATATATATATATATATATATATTGAGGTCTCGTCACAACACTCTGAAAAGGGGAAAAGGGGTATACAGGGAACATCATAAAATAAATGGATCAAGAATCAAATCTATCAGTTTCCCCGATCTCCGTTTGCATAACGTGAATTCAAATACAAAAAAACATTTTGACTTTCAATAAACATCACATTTTAACTCTGACTGTATAACAGTATAACATATATACAATTCTGATCGTTAATCAGTTAAAGCACATCAACTAAACATTTATTTAAACACAGAAACTCACCAGAGTTCGCAGAAGTTTCTCAATAAAATCAAATGGAATTCCTTTTGGACTCACGAACATACTTCATAAGACTTATGGAAAATTTAAACTCTTTTTGTTCAGAAAAACGTGCTCTTTTTAGTAAGTCAACTCGTTTGTATAGCGGCCCCTACAGGGAAACTACGGTACTGCATACAACTAAGCAGAAATTAAAACAGTGTTAAACTCTAGGGGGTTATATATATATATATATATATATATATATATATATATATATATATATATATATATATATATATATATCGTGGGATTCCGTTGTGGGATTCCGTTCAATTACAGCTATTTAAATTCTCATGTGCCTGATGTTTTTAAATTCTCATGTGCCTGACGTGGGATTCCGTCTTGGGATTCCGTTCAATTACAGCTATTTAAATTCTCATGTGCCTGATGTTTTTTATTGTTTGTATTGTATTATATATATATATATATAATACAATACAAACAATAAAAAACATCAGGCACATGAGAATTTAAATATGTTTAAATTATAAAGTGCAAACAGTATTCAAAAAGAGAGAGCAGCAATAGTAAAACCAGCAAAAGTGTCTGGTGCGTGTAATTTTGTGTGTGTGTGTTTGTTATGGGGGTGAAGAGTCACAGTTCAGTGCATCTAAGGGCAGAGGGCTAAGAGTTCAACTTCCTGACAGCCTGGTGGATTAAGCTGTTCTTCGGTTTGGTAGTTCGGGCCTGCAGGCTCCGAAACCTCCTCCCAGATGGCAGAAGACCAAAGAAGCCGTGTGAGGGGTGGGTGGGATCACCCACTATACTGAGTGTTTTTCGGGTTAATCGGGTATTGTAAATGTAATTGAGGGAAGGTAGTGTGGCACAGACGATCTTTCCTGCTGCATTCACTATGCGCTGCAGTACTTTCTGGTGATAAACCAGTGATGATAAAGAGGACTTGGAACTGGACGGAACCAGCAGAGACTGTAGACCAAAAATATTTCCTCATCCAGCTCATAAAATAATTAACCCTGTAACCCAGCTCATTTCACGCACCTCAGCGACTGGAGAGTGGACAGTGCAATCTATTCAGACAAACTCCAATAATATGCCCTCAACGAGAGACGCTAATGCCGGCTCACACACCTGGACAGACTCTGCGTTGGGCTCGGGCTCTGGGACAATAGTAGCCTCTAGTGATCGGCTCTTGCTTTGTGGCGGTCTCGGGCTCAGAGTCTGCAATGGGCTCTGGCTGTTCCGCAGCGGGGATGGCTGAAGGCTGACTGGGCTCTGGGTCTGGAGTGGGACTGGCATTGTCCTCAAAAGTGTGGCAGATGGTAAAGGGGGACTCACATTTTACCAGGACCCACTCCACATATTCGGCAAAGCTTCCTCAAGGACCATCCATGGAAAGGCGTGCCTTCGACTACTCACAGAGGCTGGTGAAGAATACGCAAAAGTGAGCAGTCAGGGTAATGAGGTAGGCATGCCAGCTCTAGGTAGTCCCTCAACAATCCTTGAGGAAGCAATACCTCTGTTCCAGCAGGAGCATATGCACAGTAGTATCGATTATTATAAATCCCTTTGCTGTTATAATCTTATTTAGGTCTCACATTTTGTAAAGGTGCGCTGTAGCTTAATCCGAAAACGATGTGCGACATAATTTAAAAAACAAAGATGAGAACACAACTACCAAACTTTTAACATGAGACAATGAACAGAAGGAACAGATGGCAGGGAAATATCATTAACAGAACAGGGAACAGGTGAGAACTAATTAGAAACCATGACAACTAGATACATTTTAAAAGAACTAGAACTCAGGCAAATGGTGATAATGAAAACGAAAAGGAACATGGCAATGAAACTAAACAGAACATGACTGTGTCATGACCTAAAAGAAGGTAGTAAAAAAAGACAAAAGTGCCTGTATATTGACTCATAAGTGGAAATGATCTTTATCAGATGTTCATTTCCTCATGTAGATACAAATGTATTTCCCTTATCAAAAACTATATTTTGATATCAGATATGAATTCTCTTTCAAAAAAAATTCATTTGTGCTGCATTACTCTTAGATCCCTGAACAAACGGGGGAAAGAGGGGTGTTACATTACATTACGGGCAGAGAGTCATTGATTTATTTGCTGTTTTCCACCAGACTCCAGCAAGCATGAGCTACCAAACTATGTACATATTTATATTTAACATGGATATTGATTTAGATGTCATGGCAATGTATCTCATTAGGGTTTCACTATGGAGAGCACTCCTCCTAGAGTGGCCACAGAAGGTTTTCCGGCCTTTTGTCTGAGTGGTATCTAGAGGGAGGCTGTTATTGATCAAGTCCCATAATTGGTACAGGGCTTAATACAGGAAACGCTGGTTTGTTTGATTTCATTTGGCACAGATACTTAAAAGGGGAAAGGTTGAAGCAGAGACATCAATAAACTGATCATGAAAGGAACCACACTGGCCTATTAGGATGTGAATGTGAATATTGCGTTTCTTTTCCGTAAAATGAAATGTCATATACAGATTAGATTATGAGCAAAAGCTATGCAATTAATCAGTAATTGATCAGAGGTAAAAATAACAAAGAAAATGTCAGCAACACCATTTTTTTCCTGATACTGCTCTGCAACTGAATATTACAGTATTTTTCAGGTGGATAAACACATTTCACATTTGCATATACCAGTTTCCCCAATTATATATACAAATACAAATGCAATTACCAAATATCACATTCTGAAAAACTTAAACACTGAGGGAAAAACTCCCATGCTCTCATCATTTATTTTTGCTACTTTTCAAATGTCTTTCATGCTTATATTTTGATTCTTGTCCTTAAAATATGAATTAAGTAAAATATTTATTAATACTATAATGATGTAAACCACATGAAAATGTTCATGTTCCTCTGTGAAAAAATAAAATTATATATATATATATATATATATATATATATATATATATATATATAATGACAAGACAAAACAAAGGTAATTATAAAATGCAAATTGCATTCTCATGTGCCAGGAAATAACCTAGGATATATTTAGCAGGCACAGCTCAGCCATGCTAGTGAACAATGTTAGCACAAAGAACATCTTTAAAACAAATTCAAAATGGACGTAAGTTTTCTCAAACATTTTTGTTTTGTAATGTTATTTAAAGGCACAATATGTAATTTTTTTGCTTTAAAAATAGCAAAAATCACTATATCTATGTTATATATATTTTTTAGTTGTGTACTTACATTATCCCGACTGTTTCCAACAACTTTCAAACCAGGAGAAATTTTAATTAAATTTTTAGACACGGCACGTTTCTTTATTTCCGTTTTGTCGCAGTCAATGGCGTCATATCCGCGTTGTCCCTGGTTTCCGCTTGTACTGCCATGGTAACCAGAGCTATGAACCAGAGCCCTCTGATAGTAACCAAGACGACAGACGTGGACCACTGTTGTTCGCAATGTCTATTTGCACGCTGTTGTTGTTTCGTTCAAACATTATGGACCATGGCAAGCAGACTTTGGATAAAAAAAGGAGAACTAAACTGAGAATCAATTTCAGCGCGGTGTTTTCGAGATGCCTAGAGCTCCCATAGACAGTATATAAACGAGAGCTCCACGTCCGAGACTTCGACCGCTTCTACATGTACTTTATTAAACAGGTGAGCACATTTACATAAAACTAATCAATGTTATATAGTTCAACAATGATAAAATGTCAGAATATGATCTGTATGTTATTCTAATGTTGATCTAGCTTACTGCTAGTCTCATACAGACAAACTAACACATACATTTCAACACATTCAAATGCAGTTTAGTGTGATAGTGTAATGGTAGACCAAGTGAAACAACGCTGCGTTACCTCACAAGTTTAATTTGTCTAATAAACTGACCTGTGAGTTGTAATTCTGCACTTGCGTGTAGTTCGGTAGAATGAGATGTCCATTCCTTTTATATCCGCGGGAGCTCGCGTCGCGTGTGGAGCTGATAGCTGTCTCTTAGCAACCCCGAACTGCTTCATATCACAGTCATGATAAAAGCATCGATGTATTCAGTCATCCATAAACATTATTAGATCGGTCGGCTTGACGTTGATGACAAGATCCATAATTCTTAGCAAATGTTGCGTCATCAAACTACGCCTTTGTTATTGTAAATATGTTAGCGACCCCTAGTGGAGAAAAAAATCCATAGTGTACGTTTAAATAATTTAGAATAAATTTTGTATGGAAATAGACATTTCTCTATGTCTTTTTGAGTTGTTGTGATTTCTTGAGTCTGCCAGAACACATTATCATATCCAAATTTAACAGCTATATTTGTGGCCCTGCCACAGAGCCGCCTTAACCTAATGTTAGGCCCCGGGGCTGAGAGGTTTTGTAGGCCCCCCATCCCCTCGATTTATAGTCTCATTTTTAAAAAGTGTAAAAGCCTATCTAGGTAATCTACATCACAAAATGCATTAGTTTCTTTCGAGACCTACAACAGTGAGTTTTTTCATATTGTTTTTAATTTTAATATTGTTATTAACATATCACTGAGCACATAAACACAAGACACTTTATTTAACAACCACACACAGCAACTAAATTTAAACTTTATGCAAATGAGAAGCGATTTTCGCGAGCGACAACCAATAGGAAAGAAGCCTTTCAGTGGAGCTCAGCTCCCGTCATCGTCTCGAGTGCAGGGCTGCAGGCAAGACAGAAGAGTTCAAGGGCGATTTCACTGTTTTATATGATTTGACTGTAACTAACCACAAACATGGATATAATAAAATAATGCATGGAAAAGAAACTGTCGACAGTCTCAGTGAGTTTAATTCATACATTTATAGTTCGAGTGTTGTAGTTTTATGATGCAAGTTTAGCACTGCTGCAGTTCATTTTACAGTTTCCCCTGCATTATGTTGACTATTAGGGACAAGACAATTTATTATTTGTCAAATTCGGATGACGGTTTAGTAATTTATGACAGTATGAGTGAGTTTAATTTGTAGATTGATCGATCGTTAATCTAGTAAATGATTTAATCCCTGAACACTGCTGTGTGGTAATATAAAAACACTCTCCCAACAGCATACTGTTTCTTTTGAGCCTAATTCCTAGTCAAATTAAAATTGTAGGCTATAGTTGTATAATATCACTTGTGATGGTGTTTTGTATAGATGTGGCCAGACGAGCAGTCTAACGCCTCATTCGCGCCGCGGGACATCTAGACGCGCGTAAACGTTGAAATCTCGCACCAGACGCTCTATTCGCGTTTGGTGTGAACGCACCATAACAATAACATTAGAGCGACAGCACTACCAACGCCCACAAGCGACTATAGCATACAGCGACACAATCTGACAAGTTAAAAAAAATATGACCTTTTCAGCTCATCATGACACAAGCGCGGCCGTCCGGCGACGACTAAGACGGGCAGGCTCTCACTGCAATTTGAACGGGAGGGTTTGACCAGCGCTTCGGAAGGGGGACGGAGCCCGGCCTTCGAATGGGTGAGCCATCGCAGCGTGCGAATGGGGGAGTCTGCATATGATTGTAAAAAACGTGTCCTATGAATATTAAGCGAGCGTGCAAGCGGCGAGCCCAGATGCAATCGGAAGGTTTGGTGTAACGGATGTAACTAATAATGAAGCGCAGCAGGTGATAGATATAAACGAACTAATTAGTTAGGGCTTGGTGAGCATTTCTGATGTGAAAACGGCTGGATCTGATATAGGTTTTGAAGGCATTCGATGACCAGCGACCGAGGGTTTTGATTTGTTGTTGGGAGAGACCTTTTTGTGCGGCTGTGGTAGCTGCTCCGATACGGAATGAGTGGCTAGAGAAATGATCTGCTGTGACGCCGGATTTGTTGAGGACTGCTTTAACCCTCTGGGGACCAAGCTGTTTTTGGGGCCCTTGAGATGTTCTGACATGCTCTGACATTTGTGCTTTTTTCAGTTATTTATAAACATGTTAATGGCAAAGGTGTAAATTCACTCTATATAGCACAAACAGGCCTACCATAATATGCGAGCAACATGTATGTAGATGTTTGTATTTTTAAGAGAATAATGTTTATGCGTGGTTATTTAAAAAAATTAAAATGAAAGTTGCTGAAATAAGACCACAAAACTCATACAAAATATGTGCCCACAAGACTTTTGACTAATGGATGTTTTCTCTTGGAGTTCTAGCTTCAAAATTATGTGAAAATAGTCTTGCTTTATCGTTCACAAAAAAAAAATACATTGATTTAAATGGTGTAAAACAGGTTTTGCTTGGAAAGCCAATATGCGAGGGGGAGGAGTAGTTTACACCTTAGATTACCCAGTCCCACCCACTCTGCATAATGACTCTGCATAATTAGCCATTCATTCAGGTGTGACACTGACTGAGCCACAATGCAAGGACAAAATAGCCTATATATTTAGAAGAAGACTTATATTGACCATTTAAGATTTTGCTTACATCTATCTTGTAAATATGTTTTGCTATTTTATTAAAAAGGTTACAATTACAACAATAATTACAATTTCAGCAATATTTCTGCAAAAAAAGTACTCTTTCTTTGTAAAAAAAAAAAAAAAAAGATTATAGGCCTACATTTTATCATATGTATTCATTAGTTTGAATATAGCCAACATTGGAACATCTTAGTCTATGACTTTATTTTTGACAAAATAGTATTTTATATATATGAGCAGAAAAGTATCTTTACAAATATGTACCCTTCATTCATCTCACAGAAACGCGATTCATATTTAGGCTAAACAGTCTTTACAATTATGTACCCTTCATTCATCTCACAGAAACGCGATTCATATTTAGGCTAAACAGTCTTTACAAATATGTACCCTTCATTCATCTCACAGAAACGCGATTCATATTTAGGGTAAACAGTCTTTACAAATATGTACCCTTCATTCATCTCACAGAAACGCGATTCATATTTAGGCTAAACAGTCTTTACAAATATGTACCCTTCATTCATCTCACAGAAACGCGATTCATATTTAGGCTAAACAGTCTTTACAAATATGTACCCTTCATTCATCTCACAGAAACGCGATTCATATTATAGAAACGCGATTCATCTTTTTGTTTACATAGGCCTACACTAACGTTATTCCATAACGTTATTCCACATTAACACTTGAGAAAGGATAACTTAGCCTACCTCACTCCTCAGCGGGATCTGCTCCTCATATCAGCACGGAAAATTTTCTCCATAAGGTAGGCTATATTATGCCTCTTTGTTTACAGCTGATGTGGGGGCGTTTCACAGACTGAAATGGTTCTCAGAATTTGCGTTTGAATAGCACGCGCTCTCCGGGGCGTGGTCAAATTACTGTGAATCATCTCGTAATGAGCTCGACTGGAGTCGCTCTCTTTTTATACAGATTACAGAAGCTGATAATATTTGTTTTTTATATAAATTACTTCATTTAAAAGCTGCGATCTCAAGCTTCATGCCCGTGGGTCTGTTTCCCTGTTTGACTGAATTTTCGCGGAGTTATAGATAATTTTCGAACGCGTTTCAAATGGGAGTTTACTGGCAGAGAGAATGCAGAAATAGCATCATGTTAGTTTTTCTTTATTTGTCAAAAAGCAAAACACTTTATTTTTATTGTGAGTATACAGAAAAAAAATAGAAACTGAACAGGATCGATTGATGTATTACACGAAAATGAAAGATCAAAATTAACAGAGCATTTTGTGTTTATTTTTCATTGCTAAAAAAAAAAACGAGCAAAACGCGCGGGCGCGTTTTTGGTCCCCAGAGGGTTAAGGTGCTTTTGGAACCAGAATCTCGTAGCTGGATGATTGGAGTCGTTAGTGAAGAGTGGGTCGAGTGGGGATTTGGACGTGGAACGTTTGAACTGCAGGTAGTTAAAAAGAGCATGGTACGGTTGGATGGGAGTTTGTAGATTGAAAATATATACGAAGTGACCTTTTTTTAGCTCTGTCAGTTTTACTTTGTTTAATGAAGAATGATATGGTTTCATTGTCTACGATCTGTAAGTCTGAAATTGTAGGATGAATATTTGGGTCGAATAAGGAAGTGATGGTAAGTTCGGAGCAGCGGAGGAAACCGAAGAATGCTAGGATGAACATAGCTTCTAATGTATAGGTGGTGTTGGTGGAGTGGTATCCAAGATGGAGTGATGAAATGCATCTGGTGAGTATATCGATTGTGATTGTTTGTTTGGTATCTGGGCGAGTGGGGCGGGTTCTTTGGATTCCCTTAATTAGAAGGGACGTTTGGGAGTTATTTATTGCAGGTGCAGTTTTACCGTGGATTAATTTATGGAAGAATTGAATGCCGCTTAGATAGCTTTTTATGGATCCGGCTTGGAGACCTTTGACTCTATGAAGAGATATGAATGAAGTAACTGTTAAAAGAGAAAATTCGGGAAACGACAGGTTGTGAGAGAGGTGGAATGATTTGAACGATTTCCACGCGGTGTAATATGTTTGCAGGGTTCTGGGAGAAACTGCTTGGAGGATGGAATCGATGGACGTGTCCAGGAGGGATTTTAGCGGATGGTTTATGGGAAGATCAGCTGAGAATAAGGAGGTACTGGGGTTGGAGTGGGGTCTGCTTCTGGAGCCAGCATCCTGAATTTCTGAAAAGAGAAACGGGAGAGAGAGTCAGCGATTTGATTTTGAGCCCCTGGGACGTGTTTTGCAGTTATTAAGAATAGGTCACATGCGGAGATCCAGATGAGGCGTCTGAGGAGTGGCATTAGCGCAGGTGAGCGAGAACGACCTTTGTTAATACAGTGTACGGTTACTTCGTTGTCGCAATGGATTTGGATGCTTTTGGTTGACCATTCTTTCCCCCATAGGGAAGCTGCGACAACGATCGGGAAGAGCTCGAAAAGGGCCGAGGAGGCTGAAGACTGGGGTGTGTCTAGGAGCTGAGGGGGCCAGGGAGACGCGAACCAGCGTCCTTGGTAATAGCCGCCGAAGCCGATCGAGGGAGCTGCGTCTGTAAACAGTTTGATATCGAGGGGGAGAGAGATAAAGTCGTCGTAAAAAAAAGTTAAGCCGTTCCACTGGTTAAGGAAATTAATCCATAATTTTAGCTCGTTTTTGGACTCGCCAGAAAGGATAATCCGATCTTCCAGCGCATGAACGGATGACGAGAGGGTGAGAAGATGTGCGATAAAGGGGCGGCCCTGTGGAATAATGCGCATAGCATAATTTAGGTGGCCCAGCAGCGAGAGAAGTTCGCGTTTGGAACAATCTGTGCCGTCTGTAAAATTGGATGCGATTAAGATGATACGATCGATTTTTTTCCTTAGGCAGTGAGGCCTGGAATTTTTCTGAGTCCAGATTGATGCCTAGGAACTCAATGGATGTAGTTGGACCCGATGTTTTCTCCTGGGCTAACGGAATCCCTAGCTCGGCGAACACTTTTTGCACTGTGAGGAGGTGAGCCTCGGGGATGGCGTCGTATGGAGAAATTATTAGGAAATCGTCGAGCAGATGGAGAAGATGAGGAATTGCATAATTATTGGAAAGGATCCAACATATAGCTTCAGAGAGAGTGTCAAAGATTTTTGGGCTGCTTTTGCAGCCGAAAGTTAAGCGCACGGCGAAATAATACTTTTTTCGCCAGTTTACACCGAATACTGTAAGTGCCACGAATCAGGGTGGATTGGCATTACTTTAAACGCCGAGGAGATATCTACTTTTGCTAGCCATGCGCCTCGTCCAGCTATTTTAATCATGGTTATGGCTTGTTCGATATCATGAGAGAAAATTCTTCAAGAGGGATGAGACTATTGATGCTCGGATATGGAGAATTATGGGGGGCTGAAAGGTCGATTATCAACCGCTTTTTTCCCGAGAATTTCCTGGTAGCCACGCCTATGGGGCTGATGCGAAATTTGTCGAACGGGGGAGCCTCGAAGGGGCCTATCACGAAACCAGATTCAGTTTCTTTTTTAATTAGTTTATCTACTACTTCAGGCTCCGCTAAGGAGGACTGAAGATTAGCGCAGATGATGTTTTGCGTGGGATGACTTTCTACGCCGGGTTTAAAGCCTTGATTGAGACCTGTCAATAAATAATTTGTGAAATTGACATCTGGGTGGTGGGATAATTCCTCGGCCAGGCGAAAAACATTCACAGGAGTCGAGAGATAGTTTTTTGCATTTTTATTGACAGATTTTTTGACTGGGCATACCACGCGGGCGTGTGCACCGCCACAGTAATCGCAGACATGAAGAAAATGACAGCGTTGTCTGGGCATCTCCCTTCATTGAAGTTTCTACAAACTTGTCTGTCGGGTGCCATGTATGGTGCTCTGATCGAAAAATCTTCTCTTGCGGGTCGCGGAACGTAACTTGTGGATTTTATAGCATTCTGCTCTGGGCAGGGAGGGATCGAGGGATTGATTTGGGGGCATGCCGTGGTGACATGGATTGTGGATCTGCAGATTGCGCAGGAGATGTTTCGGCACCCGAGGAAGACTCGGTTATGGAGATCAGTGTCCAACGCTCCCCAATAGGGACACTGATTCCATTGGGAAACGCGGACGGCACATTTTGCGGAAAACAACTTATGGTAGGTGTAAAAATGACTACCCCCATAAGACAACGCGAGCTCCGCTATGTTAGAAAGATAATCGTACATCTCGCGCCGTCTATGGGGGAAAGTCGAGCATATGATTTCTGTATAGCGGCTGAAGGCAATACAGAATTCGGCCAGTGACAATGTACGTGATGAAACCTGTGAGTTATTTTTTAGAGTGACTGAAATATCGCCACAGTCCACTTGGCGATTGGACTCAGCTGGGGGAAACAAGGACAGGAGAGAACCCAAATCTACATCTGCACCTGCGAGGATTTGAGCTCTGATGTTGTTCGTCACTGGAGGAGGTTCTGTGGCAACTGCATTCGGAGGGGCTGGTTGAGGAGTGGCTGAGAAGAGAGAGAAAGGAGATCGCACTTGGAGAGGGTTAAAGGGAGGGAAAGTCGGGGCTGTGGCCGTTTGCGGAGGCATCCTCGCGCAGAGATCGGCCCCCGGGATAGGTGGAGGAGGAATAGGAAGATCATAGTGTGGAAGGGGAAGGGGAAGGAAATGCGCCGGCGATTGACCGGCTAACGGAGGCATCCTCACGTTAGGGTGAGCACCTGGCGCTTGGAAAGGAGGAACACTGAAAGAAGAAGAAGGGACGAAAAACATTTGGTACCACGGTGGGAGGGGCTGAGGAGAGGAGTTGACCTGGAAAAGGTTGGCGCCCTTCCGCGACTGGTTCCGGGGCGCGGCCCAGGCTAGCGGAAGGTCTGCGACGACGTGGCGCGGGGGCGGGGCCCGGCGCTGCAAGTGAGGACGGTGTAGACGCTGTGGGACGAGCGATCGGGGCCCGGCGGGCCTTGCTCGTTCGAGCCGATGGGATTGGAGCTGAAACAGAAGGGTGAGAAGATTGTAAGGTGACATATAAATTAAACAATTCTGCTTTTTTCATCCTGCGGGAAAAATTTGCATTGGAATTAATTAAGGTTTGTCTCAGCCCCTTAACTGTCCACTTCCCTATGGGAGGGATGTTTGGGTGAACAGAAAGGTGGGAAGGCGCGGAGGAAGACGATGAGGAAGATGATGAGTTCCTCACTGGCGGTGGTGAGGGGAGTCTTCGGCGTCTTGGAGTATGCAGAGAGGATCTGGAGGGCCGGCGTCCCCTGTTTGAGGATGAAGGCTCAATGTTGTTGTTGGCTGCTGGAGAGGAAAAGGTCTCAGGATCGGCGGGTTGCGATGGAGACACCTCCGTGATGAAAGACTCATCGTCGGAGGGGAAGAGCTCTAACTTGGACATGACGGCATGAAGGCGGAGTCCGATGCTGAGAAATTAGTCATGAGACAGGGAAGGCTTTATTTATACTGGCTTCTTCTTGCGCTGATTGGATGATTACCTGAACATGCTCCTCCCGAACTTTGTTACATAAAACTTCATTTATTAGTGTAGTTATTAGTCTATTTTCCTCATTTGATTAAACTGATCTATGCAATTAATGGCTAAATAATCATGTTCCATTTCAATCAAGTCACAAAGCTGCTGAGGGCAGATTATGATGTTAAAGTTTAAATTATGACTGTATTAAAACGATATGTTTATTTAAAAGACAGAGTTTTTATTCTCCTGTCTGCCTCGCTGCCTGCTGTGAGTGTGTTTGCTCTGTGCTGTAAGCTCCGTCTTAGCCTCGTATTTTCCTTGTTTTGAACCATCATCTACTACAATTTCTAGTTGTTTATACTACTACTAAATACAGCTTACCCAACATCGCTAGCTTCCGTTACTACTAGCACAGCACGCTGGTAATTCGCTAGCCTGTAAACGCGCGCCACCCGTGTGCGCTCAGCTATTTTTATTTATTTATTTTCTCTCGCGCCTTTGAGTTCATAAAAGCTCAGGTGAGTAAGAATCACTCAACAAACACGGTGAGTAATGTCTTGTCCTGTTATTATCATGCGTTGCGTCTGAATGCGTTGTTGTTTTTGGAGCTCTATCGATTTGATTTATAATTCTTGATTTTTCTCTTTAAACTCGCTTACAACGAACATTTTCTACTTTTCCTCACTGAGAAGCACTAATGTTACTGCTCAAACCTCATTGTTACAACGCGGACTGTTGAGCAGACATGTCTCAAGCCTATTAGTGATCCAACGCTGCATACTCTTAAAGGTTACGTCCGTGCATCACGGCTGAACGCGTCTTCTCCACACTCACTTATAAACAAACATTTTTTTCGCCTATCGTGCACACCCCTACCACTAAAAAACCTAAAAAACCTCATAGTTACAACGCGGACTGTTGAGCAGACGCGTCTCAAGCCTATTAGTGATCCAACGCTGCATACTCTTAAAGGTTACGTCCATGGATCACGGCTGAACGCGTCTTCTCCACACTCACTTACAAACAAACTTATAATATAAATTAGTATTAATATTGATAGCATCACTGGTAGCTTCGTTGCTAACTCACTGTCCATCTGTTAAAATGGCGAATATATCAGATGTAAGTAGTCTACCGCTTGGTGCAGGTGAGGACACATTTGAGCTTCACGCACTGCAGTCTGAGCTGGAAGCTGTTGAGAAACAGATCCACATCCTTTTATTGAGACAGGCCGAGCTGAGAGACCGGTGTTCGGCTCTTGAAACATCACGCGCCGATGCACACAAATCAGTGTTTAACGTTACTAACCCGCTGACTCCGACCGCGTCTACTCCGTGCGTTCCTCAGCATCGGTCGAAATCAGCCATGGTCTCGTTCACTCCGGCTCCAACACGCCACCACGAAGCCTGGGTGGTTCCGCAGCGGAAGACGCGAGTCAGGTTTAGACCAAGACTTTCTCCGACCCTCCCGGTTTTCGAGTTATCGACACAAAACCGCTTCTCCCCTCTACGCGAAACAGAACGCGATGCTGTGATCATCGGCGATTCCATCGTTCGGCACGTACACGCTACGTTAGGTAAAAGTAAGGTGCAAAGTCACTGCTTTCCTGGTGCTCGTGTTTCTGAAATCGCTGCTCGCGTTCCCGAGATCCTGAACGGTGACGAGCGCGTCGGAACTGTGGTCCTGCACGCGGGAGTGAACGACATCAGGCTGCGCCAGACGGAGATTCTGAAGAAAGACTTCAGGAATCTAATCGATACGGTACGCAGCACATCGCCTGAAACAACGATCATTGTGTCAGGACCGCTTCCCACGTACCGACTAGGGCATGAAAAGTTCAGCAGATTATTTGCGCTAAATGAATGGTTAATGTCATGGTGCAATGAGCAGAAACTGCTCTTTGTAAATAATTGGAATCTGTTTTGGGAGCGTCCTAGGCTTTTCCGTGCTGATGGCTTACACCCAAGCAGATTCGGAGCGGATCTTCTGTCAGATAACATCTCCAAAATGTTAAATACCCTTTGACTAGTAACCAAAAGTCCAAATCATAGTCTCTGCTGCACCAATTCAACTGATATAAATACTAGTGTAGAACATTGCATAGAAACCGTGTCTATTCCTCGTTTAGTGAGATCAAATAATAAATCTAATGCAGGATCTAGGAAAAATCTAATTGTTATTAAAACAGAAAATGTTGCTATTAGTAAACAAAAACTATTTCTAAAGCTAGGTCTTCTAAACATTAGATCACTCACACCTAAGGCAGTTATTGTAAATGAAATAGTCACAGATAATAGCTTCGATATACTTTGCCTTACTGAAACCTGGCTTAAACCAAATGATTATTTCGGTATTAATGAGTCTACTCCTCCTGGATACTGTTATAAGCATGAGCCCCGTCTGATTGGTCGTGGCGGAGGTGTTGCAACCATTTATAAAGATATTCTAAATGTTACCCAGAAAACGGGTTATAAGTTTATTTCATTTGAAGTACTTGTACTAAATGTTACGCTCTTAGATGTTAGAAAAACATCCCTATTATCTCTAGCCTTGGCTACCGTATATAGACCGCCAGGGCCTTACGCTGATTTCCTAAAAGAGTTTGCAGATTTTCTCTCAGACCTATTAGTCAATGTCGATAAAGCACTAATTGTTGGAGATTTTAACATACACGTAGATAATCCAAATGATGCGTTAGGAGCTGCGTTTACAGATTTATTAAATTCATTTGGGGTCAAGCAAAACGTCACCGGACCAACACATCGTCTTAATCATACACTCGATTTAATTATATCACATGGAACCGATCCAACCGATATAGATATCATTCCACAAAGTGATGAAGTCACTGATCACTACATGGTAACTTGCATATTACGTACTGCTGTAATATGTCATGCGGCGTCGCGTTATCAACCAGGCAGAACAATCCTCCCATCCACCATAGATAATTTCTCAAATTGCTTATCTAATCTGTCTCAGCTGCTGCCTGAACCCAAACAAACAGATGAACTAGAAGAACTAACTAGCACTATGAGCACCATTCTCTCTAGAACATTGGATGTGGTTGCACCTATTAAATTAAAAAAGGTCAGAGAGAAAAATAAAGCACCATGGTATAACAATACTACGCATGTTTTAAAGAGAGAAACGCGTATTTTAGAGCGTAAATGGAAACAAACTAATTTAGAGGTCTTTAGAATCGCGTGGAAAGACAGTATGTCACGTTATAAAAAGGCCCTAAAAGCTGCCAGGGCTGAGCACCTCCGCAAACTAATAGAAAACAACCAAAACAATCCAAGGTTTTTATTTAACACCGTGGCTAGACTAACAAATAAACAGACGTCACCCGAACAAAATATCCCGTTACAGTTCAGTAGTAATGATTTCATGAACTTCTTCACTGAGAAAATAGAAAGCATCAGAACCACAATTGTAAACGTTCAATCTTCAATCGCGCCTTATAATTCAGCTTCAATTATCACCCCGAAAGAACAATTACAGTGCTTTACAACTATAGAACAAAAAGAGTTAAATAAACTTATCACTTCATCTAAAACAACAACATGTTTATTAGATCCTATACCAACTAAACTACTGAAAGAAGTGTTACCTGTAGTGGAAGATCCTCTCCTCAATATTATTAACTCGTCTTTATCTTTAGGTCATGTTCCAAGAACATTTAAACTGGCAGTTATAAAACCTCTCATTAAGAAACCACAATTAGATCATAATAATCTAGCAAATTATAGACCCATTTCAAATCTTCCATTTATGTCTAAAATATTAGAAAAAGTGGTGTCCGCTCAACTGGGCTCTTTCTTGCAACAAAATGAGATCTATGAAAAGTTTCAGTCTGGATTCAGACCGCATCATAGCACTGAAACTGCGCTCGTTAAAATCACAAATGATTTACTTTTAGCTTCTGACCAAGGCTGTATCTCAATACTAGTTTTACTTGATCTTAGTGCTGCGTTCGATACTATAGATCATACATTACTCTTAGATCGACTACAAAATTATACTGGTGTTCAAGGACAAGCACTAAGCTGGTTCAAATCATACCTATCTGACCGCTACCATTTTGTCTATTTAAATGGAGAAAAATCGATCATAACTCCAGTAAACTATGGAGTGCCGCAGGGATCTGTATTAGGCCCTCTGTTATTTTCAATATATATGATGCCACTTGGAAATATTATAAGGAAACATGGAATTAGTTTCCATTGTTATGCTGATGACACTCAAATATATATTTCATCACGGCCGGATGAAAACGCAAAATTTTCCAAATTGACAAGAGTGTGTTAAAGATATAAAAGATTGGATGACCCGTAATTTTCTTTTATTAAATCCAGACAAGACAGAGGTAATACTTATCGGTTCAAAAAACCGCCCACAAAACCTCGCACAATACAACTTTAACATCATAGGATGTCCTGTTACTTTATCCTCTACAGTAAAAGACCTGGGTGTTATACTCGATTGCAACCTGTCTTTTGAAAATCATATTTCATATGTTACAAAAACAGCATTTTTCCACCTTAGAAACATTGCTAAGCTACGTAATATGCTATCAGTTTCTGATGCAGAAAAGTTAGTTCATGCATTCATGACCTCGAGACTGGATTACTGTAATGCTTTACTAGCTGGTTGTCCTGCATCCTCAATAAACAAGCTACAGTTAGTCCAAAATGCCGCCGCTAGAGTTCTTACTAGATCAAGAAAATATGATCATATAACACCGATTTTATCATCACTGCATTGGTTACCTATAAAGTTCCGTATTAATTACAAGGTATTGCTACTGACCTATAAAGCCCTAAACGGCTTAGCTCCAGTCTATTTAACGGATCTTTTATCACCCTATAATCCATCGCGCTCTTTAAGATCACTAAATTCAAGGCTTTTGGTCATACCTAGGATATCCAGAACCACCAAAGGAGGGAGAGCATTCTCACATTTGGCTCCAAAACTCTGGAATAGTCTTCCTGATACTGTTCGTTGCTCAGACTCGCTCTCCCAGTTTAAAACTAGATTAAAGTCGCATCTCTTCAGCCAGGCATTCATATAATCCTACAGTTCAAACTACAATCCGGCCTCTAGCTCATAAATGCCAGAGGAGAACTGGCCCCCGACTGAGCCTGGGTTCTCCCAAGGTTTTTTTTTCTCCATTAGGTCACCTGATGGAGTTTTAGGACACCATTAGGTCACTTGATGAAGTTTTTCGGTTCCTTGCCACTGTTGCCTTTGGCTTGCTCAGTTGGGGATATTTTGGGGATATTTAATTTAATTTTATCAATCAATAAATTCCTCTTGAAACAAACTTTGTTGTATTATTTTAATTTAATACTGTGAAGCTGCTTTGATACAATCTGTATTGTGAAAAGCGCTATACAAATAAACTTGACTTGACTTGACTTGACTTGATTGATTTAGTTTACCCCTAGAACTATCAAATAGCCTATGTAAAGGCCCATGTAAAAAAAAAAAAACAAAAAAAAAACTTTTGTTAAGGCTGCTGTTATTCATGCATAAATATGACTTCAGTCGTAGTTAAGGATGGATCTTCAGTGGTTCATGATTAGTTCATATCTTCACTAATCACAAGTTCATGTTGAAGTTAATAAATCAGGTAGGCCTGTTAGTAGGCTACATGATTATTCATGTTGTAAATTGTTACCAAATGAGCCCATACTTTGGATTTTCTGGCCAGCATAATTACCACATGGACCAGTCATGTTAACAATCGATCTGTCACGGACTGAGACTTCACTTGTGAATAATAAAAAACAAATGTTATGCCAATTAAAATTTGGGCTACCAAGCCTCTTCTCATCGACCATAACCTACATGTAGAAATCAAGTCTGAAGTGAATGGTATAAAGTTAATTACTCAACTTTCACATTTTGCTTTATGTACTTGTGATTACCATGTAAACAACTGATAGAAATTATTCATTTTCATCATTTGAATTCAGATATAGTTATTTGGGTTTAGTGTTCACAATATAATTGTTTTGTTTTGGCTCTGTATTATGAATGTGTGACATGTCGCAATTTCGAATGCCCAACTCAAAGGCATGAGCTTCCAGGCACTTTTAAGGCAGCACTTGACCACTTCAATAGCAGCAACATCTAGCAAATTCTTCACAACAACCTATTATAATGTTGTTAGTGGAAATGGAATGTCTTTGCAAATGCAATTTTAGTCTGGACCCTTTTTTTCACTCCTAAAAGCATTATGTTCTTGCACTGTCTTTGCAGGTGCACCAGTAAATCAGACTCTGTGATTTGGGTGTAGCTGCAGCAGCAGGTTGACAGAAAGGAGCGCTGCTGTAAATCAGGGATGTGTGAGAATAGCGTAATCATGGAGGGTGAAGGGAGAAATGCGCCTTGAGGGAGAAGTAGTTATTAAGGAGGTTTTGTTGTCGTCCATAGCATTGCTGAAATCATTGGCATGTTTAAGGGGAGCTTTCACACTCTTACTTTAGTTCCTTTGTTTAAATTGAAGGTAAAAAGATGATCTTGGGTACAGTTTGCATGAATGTCAATATGATTCACAATTGGTATAAAAGCTAAACAGATGTGAATTGCTATTGATGGCATGTAATTTGCATTTCAAATCAAACTTGTATCAATCCAACTGTAAAAAAACAAGAAAAGAACAAACAAAAAAACATAATAGAAACTAAAGTGATAATGAGACATTTAGATTTCAGTCATCAGTTCACTGTTGACTGTTTTCCACCTATTCTTTAACATTAGATAAGATGTTACTGTTTTTTTTTTTTGTAATTGCCATTTTAGTAGACCTTTTCTCTCTCTCTCACACACAATCTATCTCTCTCTCTCTCTCTCTCTCTCTCTCTCTCTCTCTCTCTCTCTCTCTCTCTCTCTCTCTCTCTCTCGTCAGGAAGTGGCTGATGGATGCTACCATTTAAATAAGTTATGAGGGTGCATGTGCATTTCCATGCATATATTGTTGACAAATGAATTATTCAAAGACGCTTCACTATAAAACTGAGTTTTATGACAGTTCCAAATGGGGCGTTGTATGATAGGCTCAACAAGAGATGGACAGGAAGCACTCATCAATGTAATTTACTGTGTTCCGCCATCTAAAATACACCAGCACTGTTAACGCTGCATAAAAAAGTATTAAGTACAATGTTCTTATTGTGTTGATGTTGTATTGCAAAACATTTGTGCTGCTATTAGGGGCTTTCGCACCGGATAGTTCTAGGAACTTAGTTCTAGGAACTAGCCACCAGGATAGTTCCCAGAGAACTAAAGGTTCCCATAGGAATGTTTTCTGGTTGCATTCGCACCGCCAGTAGAACTCTGAAGTGACATAAGCCACGCTTGTTGTTGTTACTTTTATTATGACGACGCAGCAGACCTTTAGGTAACACTTTATTTTGATAGTCCGTTCGTTGAGATTATACTAGTTATTAGTAGCCATTCAGTAGCTTGTCAACAGTGCATCATTTGACATTCAACAACACTGTTTCAACTGACAAGTAACATACGTTCAACTGACTGCCTATAGACTATAAGGTACAATTCAAGTGTTAAAGCTGCCGTCGGCAACATTTTTTTGATCATATTCAGTGTAATTGACACTATAATCCGACAGAACAACATAAATAAGGTGGTTTTAGAAAAAAAAACGAGCTTCTAACTCCACCTGGAGCGTGTTATTTGTTTTGCAAAAATCCAGCGCTCCCGCTTCATCAGGTCCAATCAGCGCAGGGGGGTGTGAGATCTGACTGTCAATCACAAGTCGTGCACACGCCACAGATCCCCCCTCACTCGCGCACGTTAATATCACATGCACACGCCACGCCTGAAGTTCGCCTGGAGATTGCATGAAGCGTGATGGCGGAGAGAAAATCTACTAACAAGCTTCCAATTCCTCGGTTATTGCTATCTATGGATAGATTAGCCAGGGCAGCCTACCTCCGAGTCCATGGTGTTGATAGATGCTGAAGAGACGGACGCGTTCACAGAAAATCAGGTACACACGCACAGTGACGCACTGACGAGCACGACCTCGATGGGAGGGTGCTCGCTGGTAGTGGGGAGGGGCATGAGAGTTGTAAACATTCAAAATTTTGGCTAATCGACCCAATCTGCCAGACTTGCCGACGGCAGCTTTAATCTACAGACTTTACGAAAAAGTGCCTGTTGACTGTCAATGTTATTTTGTAACAGGTTATTAAAGGTCCCGTTCTGCGTGATCCCATGTTTCAAACTTTAGTTAGTGTGTAATTTTGCTGTTAGAGCATAAATAATATCTGTAAAATTATAAAGCTCAAAGTTCAATGCCAAGCGAGATATTTTATTTAACAGAAGTTGACTACAAAAAACGGCTCGATTGGACTACATCCCTCTACTTCCTTCTTTAATGATGTCACTAGAACCGTTTCTTGACTAACCTCCGCCCACAGGAATGCTCCCTCAACTCTACTGGCTACTTGCGCACTTCTTATAACTTAGGCTACTGTGTTTACTCAGCTCTTACGGTGATTTTCTGAAGTAAAACTGACGCTTCATCTTTTGTGTGATGTACAATAAACTTTATTAAACTCATCAGTACATGTTTGATCATCATTCAGACAGCAGACTTGTAGGCTATTAATAAATAATGGATACATAGCCTACAAGCAGATGACAAATACGTTATAATAACCGTAATTAAACTACTAAACCATACCTGTTTCATCTCTATACAGCACTCTGACTCTGTAGGCATTATTGTCCGACTCGAAATGAACGCCGTTACTGAGAGTTTCTGATATTATCATCATTCCGTGAGATGAATTTTTCCTGACAGACTGAGCGCGAGCTCATGAAGCTCCGCCCCCTGTGTCGTCCAGCAGCAGCTCATTTGCATTTAAAGGGCACACACTGAAACAGCTCGTTTTTCTGAGCCCCAAAAAATGTCAATTTAAACATGCTGTAAAAAATGATCTGTTGGGTATTTTGAGCTCAAACTTCACATACACACTCTGGGGACATCAGAGACTTATTTTACATCTTGTGAAAAGGGGCATAAAACGGGACCTTTAACCAATTGGTGACTAACTTTCAATTGTCAACTAACTTTCTGTAGATTGAGTACCAACAACTCAAGATCAATCTGTCAGTTAATGTCAACAGTCATGTCAGCATATGAAGTATACTGTATGATACTGTATATCCTACTCAAGGGGTCTCATGTGCATCAAATTAATAATTATTTTAGCTGATTTAAAACTGTTTTTAAAAGTGTTTTAACCATTTGTAGATAATCTGTTGATAGTCAACTAAAGATTACATGTAGTTGCTTATTTTGTTGCTTGTCAACAAAGAAATTGTTTATGATCAGTAGACTATTAATAGACATTCTCAACTAAGCGTTAGTAGATATATTTTAGGACTATCTAATTAAAGTGAAAAAGAGTTTATATCAGTAGAAAGTCTATAACCTATCAACAGATTCATATATTGTTTATGATCAGTTGACTATTAATAGACATTATCCACTAAGTGTTAGTAGATATCTTTTAGGACTATCTAATTAAAGTGAAAGACAGTTGATATCAGTAGAAAGTCTATAACCTATCAACAGATTGCATACCTAACCTGACTGAGGTAGAACAAACGCTATGGCCAGCACATCAGAGAAAAAAAATAAATAAATCACTTTTATTAAATAAAAAATAAAATAAAAAATATAATACAACCCATTATTTACTAGGATATCACGGTCACATCTGAACCATCTGATTATGTGAAAAAAAAATTATATTGAGCATTCCAAATGAGAAAACTCTCAATAGTCTACATCATTTCAAATGCCCAAGGCCAAGATCAAAAGTTATAAACAACAAATAACAATAATTATTAATTAATACATTTAGCCTTTCATGACAGTAAGTTTTACAGAAAATCGCATTTATTAAATGCAGTTTAACGTTATAACAGTTTCTCATTTAAGAAATAATCTCTGTTCCTGCTGCAAACTCGCTTCGGAGGATTAACAGACAAGACTATAGTTTAAACCCTTAAAGGGATAGTTCACCCAAAAATTAAAATTCTGTCAGTAATTACTCACCCTCATGTTGTTCCAACCCCGTAAGACCTTCGTTCATCTTCGGAACACAAATTAAGATATTTTTGATTAAATCTGAGAGCTGTCTCACTTGCTGGCCCAGAAAAGTTATTAAAGAGATCGTTAATATAGTCCAAGTGACTACAGTGGCTCAATCTTAAGTTTATCAAGCGACGAGAATACTTTTTGTGCGCAAAAATAAATACAAATAACGACTTTATTCCACTATTCATTTCCTTCTCTCTGGGCCTCGAGTTAATTCACGTAGTGTTTTTGCGCAGCGCGTCACACACATGACCAGCATCGGCCAATAGTGAGCCTACGTGGTGACGTGCAACACTGACGCGCTGCGCAACAACACTACGCCTGCGTCCCAATGTGCATACTATCCATCCTAAATAGTATGTGACATTAGTAATTGTCAATACTATTTAGGGCAGATAGTATGCACATTGGGACGCAGGGTACGTGAACTAACTCGAGGCCCAGAGAGAAGAAAATGAATAGTGGAATAAAGTTATTTTTATTTATTTTTGCACACAAAAAGTATTCTCGTCGCTTGATAAACTTAAGATTAAGCCACTGTAGTCACTTGGACTAAATTAACGATCTTTTTAATAACTTTTCTGGGCCAGCAAGTTTCAGTCCCTTAGAAGTCTATGGAGGAGTGAGACAGCTCTCAGATTTAATAAAAAAATATCTTAATTTGTGTTCCGAAGATGAACGAAGGTCTTACGGGGTTGGAACAACATGAGGGTGAGTAATTACTGACAGAATTTTCATTTTTGGGTGAACTAACCCTTTAACAATACCTTCTTTAATCGTTTAACCATTTTGTAACATTTAGTTTATTTAACGTTACGGTGTGACACAAAAGCGTTTTCTCCTATAGAACCATAATACAACAAAACACAAAATAAATGAACAAAATACATAATTTTTATTAGCTAACGTAACGTTAGATGTAATCCAAATCTTTATAATCCATACGCAAGCAAGAAACAGATCCAAATTCAGCCCTTCATCCACATCCAGCGATCTCCATCTCCATTCTCAGCAGCGACCGTAAATGTCAAATCCCACGCTCGTGATGAATTTAAATTAAAAAATTGCGCCCTCAAGAAGCGTTACGACATGTTTTACGGCAGTGATATCAAACGCTCATTGGCTCTCGCCTGCTTCGTCACAGATTGCAGCATGCCGTGTTTCAGTTGAAACAACATTGAAATGCAGAAGCGCGCGTGCGCCGTCTTCATGCAGAGGGAAGCTGGGTTAACATTTTCATGGATTAATAACTTAAATTCTGCTCTGTCCCTTATACAAAACTATTATATACTGCCAGAGAGGACTGCAACACATCATCATTTGAGCGACTTTTGGTACCGATTTACATTTTCGCAATAAATTATTATGATTACACATCTGTTGTTTTTCTTCATAATTTTAGCCTGCATAGTTTTAAGAAATGGTTATGGGTAGGTTTAGGGGCAGGAGTAGGATTAATGTTAGTGGCTCAAAATATATTTTAATGCTATTAATAAAACTGGCATTTCCCTACACATCTCTGTCCATAAAGTGTTTTATTCTTTTTATATTCTGTATAAAATGAGTAATTTATATTTAGGTTTGGAAGTAGGGTTAAGGGAACTTACATTTATCTATAAAACAGTATAAGGGAAATGATACAGATATCTTTATGATTCGTAAACGTTTTGTAGTTGTGAATTCGTAATAATTCTACGTTGCAGACATGTCTGTATCATACGTTTCAGCATCTATCCAAACGTACAAAAAAAGTATGTTTTCAATCTGTTGATAGGTTATAGACTTTCTACTGATATAAACTGTTTTTCACTTTAATTAGATAGTCCTAAAATATATCTACTAACACTTAGTGGATAATGTCTATTAATAGTCTACTGATCATAAACAATTTATTTGTTGACAAGCAACATATCTAATCTTTAGTTGACTATCAACAGATTATCTACAAATGGTTAACAATTTTTTAAAAACAGTTTTAAATCAGCTAAAATAATCATTAATTTGATGCATATGAGACCCCTTGAGTAGGAAATACAGTATCATATACTTCATAAGCTGACATGACTGTTGACTTTTAACTGACAGATTGATCTTGAGTTGTTGGTACTCAATCTACAGAAAGTTAGTTGACAATTGAAAGTTAGTCGACAGTTGGTTAATAACCTGTTGCAAAATAACATTGACAGTCAACAGGCACTTTTTTGTCAAATCTGTAGATTAACACTTGAATTGTACCTTATAGTCTATAGGCAGTCAGTTGAACGTATGTTACTTTTCAGTTGAAACAGTGTTGTTGAATGTCAACTGATGCACTGTTGACAAGCTACTGAATGGCTACTAATAACTAGTAAAGTCTCAACAAACGGACTATCAAAATAAAGTGTTACCGACCTTGATTTTGATGGCGCTGAGAACGCCAGACAGAGCCACACAGCGCTCGCATTCTCCGTGTTCATTAGGTTACGATGTGTCTAACAGTCCTGTCCAATATGCTATTAGATAGAACTATTATACATAGAAAGTAGACAGTAATAAAAAGTTAGCGTATGCCGTGTGGTTGATGTCCAGTGTTGCTAGCTGAGCACAAATGCATAATCATGTTTTGCTTGGTCCCCTCAAAGTTGCATTGGATTTTCTCGTTAGCATAAAAGTTAAGAGGCCCATCTATCACTGTTGTCCATGTTCGTAGAGTTAGTTTGTGGAGTAAATATATAGGCTATAATCTGTGTGTTTACACAGCCTTTTTAAAAATGGCAGGTGCTGGTGTTTCGTGTACGTTCAGCCAATCAGTGTACACTAACGTCACAGATATTTCCTATAGTGCTGGTTCAGACCCGACTCTGAAGTAGGAGCTAAATTAGTTCCTCCAAAAGGAGTTCCTAGAACTAAAATTGTTCCTGCGGTGCGAACACGCCAAAAACGTGAATTTCCGCCAATAGTTCTAGGAACTATGAAAAGGTTCCTCAGGTGCGAAAGCCCCTATTGAGGTGGGAGATGGGTAGGGTTAGTAACAGTGACAAGTTTGGTGGTATGGGTAGGTTTAAGGTGTAAGGGATTAATTACAGATGTAATTGGGTGTTAAAAAAAATAAATAAAATAAAATAAAAATAAAATATATATATATATATATATATATATATATATATATATATATATATATATATATATATAAGTACAGTGTAAAACATGTATGTACACAATAAGAGCATTTAAATGATTAATGATTATTTGCTCTAATAAAGACAGTAAACTAACGAATTTGGAGAATGGGAGCTCCTGTCAAAGCGCTCTCAAAATTAAAAGCCTCAGCACTGTCAATATAAAAGCTCTGCTTCTGACACTTATCGGACAATAATAATAATAAATATAGCTGCAAGCAGCAATTATCGGGGCCAAGCGCAAGCAGATGACAGGATATGCCAACATGGCTGAAGGTGTCAGACCAATTGCAACAATGAGCAATTAAAGACATTTAAAGAGGATTTTAGGCGAAATGGCTGAAAAATCATATAAAAAGTAATTCATAATATGATTTAATGGATTATCACTTTCTACCAATAGGTGGAGCAGTTACAAAACTGATGTGATGTGGTCAGAGTGAAGTGACAATGACACATACAAAGTTTGGTGTCAATATGTCAAGGCATTGCAGAGATAAAGCCTGAATAGTGCTTTTGGCATCATGCCTCAACTTTGCTGCTGCGGTATACGAAAACGGTTTCGTCTATCGACACGAAATCCATAACTTTTAGTCGGCACGGTCTGGAGATGATGCGATTCGATTTTGGTGAAAATCGGACAAACGGTCTAGGAGGAGATTGAAAAAGTATGTTTTGAATGAAAATCAAGATGGCGGACAGGAAGTTCGGCCAAATAAGTAAAACTTGGTATCTATGTTCTCGGCTTGACCCAGGGAATCTATTAAGACCAGTGGCATTTCAATAGCCAGATTTAATCAAAAGTTATTATCCTTTTTGGAAATGTTTTTATAACTTTTGACCACTAGATGGCGCTGTCTCAAAATATTTTGGGTACCTTCAGGGGATGGTGTTGATGGCACATTCTGAGTTTTGTAATATTACAACAATGCATTTGTTTAGTAAAGCATTTTATTTCACAAAACTGTATTGAAGTCAATGGGAATTTCATGTTTTGTTCTATTACCATTTTTCATATTTCTGGACCAGTAGGTGGCGCTGCGCCGAAACGCAGCATGTAGCCTCAGGTCATGCCTGTGATGACATGTACCATATTTGGTCTGAATACGATAAAGCGTTGCGGAGATACAGGTTTGTGTCTGTTTTCGCAAGCGCTACGTAAAATTTGTTTGCGCTGTATTCGAGAACGGTTTGACGAATCAACACGAATTCCATAATTTTTTGTCGGCATGGTATGAAGATGATCGGATTCAATTTTCGTGGAAATTGGAGCAACGGCCTAGGAGGAGTTCGAAAAAGTAGGTTTTTTGGAAAATTCTAAATGGCGGAAAAATTATTCTGACGGAAAATGGTGCAATCGAATCGGCATGAGCTCAGGAATCAGAGGAAAAAATAATTTTGTTTCTAGCCCTTGTGGTTCAAAAGTTATTAGCATAAACATGAGTGCAACTTTGGACAGTTGGTGGCGCTAGAGGGATTGGTTTTAAGACACCAAATTTTCTATGGTGACAGTTCAGACTGTCCTCTATCAGTGTCCCAAATTTCAAAACTTTCCCGCAAGCGGTTCTATGGGCTGCCATAGACTCCAAGTCGGAAGAAACGGAAGAATAATGATAATAATAGGAACGGAACAGATACAATAGGTGCCTACGCACCTTCGGTGCTTGGCCCCTAATAATAAGAACGGGAACAGATACAATAGGTGCCTCCGCACCTTCGGTGCTTGGCCCCTAATAAGAACGGGAACAGATACAATAGGTGCCTACGCACCTTCGGTGCTTGGCCCCTAATAATAAGAACGGGAACAGATACAATAGGTGCCTACGCACCTTCGGTGCTTGGCCCCTAATTAAAGCTGCAAGCAGCATTTATCGGGGTTCAAGCAGTTAAGGCCTTTAAGCACACAAGCATCAAAAGACATTAAGTTTTATTTAGCAAGCATTTAACAACTGCCATCATAGATGAAAAAGTCCATTTACAGCCAATACAGGCAGTTTGCCATAGGAAATATATGGTTTTAAAGGGTTTTTACAGTTATAGCACCTTTTGCCTAGTCTTCTTATAGTCTTGCCTGATCTCCACCACTTTTATTAGTAGTACTCAAAGTGTGCCCATATATATGTGTCAGATTTGTTGTAAATATTTAATTTTGATAAGGAGTTTAGACAATTAAATTCAGTGGCGTAACGAGCCAACACTGGGCCCTTAAGTAGGATTATCAAGGTGGGCCCCTTGATGACGCAATTGATGACATTGATGACGCAATGTCCGCGAGTAGGCTACCATGAATAGGGCAGGATATGATCATACACAGCATATAAGAGATGAGATGACTAACAAAATCAGGAGTAGCCTACGCTCACCAAAAACAAAACAAAAAAACAACAAAAAAACAATGGGGACAGCGCATTATAAAACATTGTTAGGCCTACCTGTAGGTCCAAATACATGAAAAAGATGCTCTCTTACATTATAGCGGGATTTTCCGGGCTTTCCTATGTGAACTGCAAAGTTGTCGATTAGATCAGGATTGTGCGCACAGGCATTCTCAATTGACCCTTCGCAGGGACTTTGATTGACAGGCGATCTGACTAATCATAATCCGCCATTTTGTCCAACAAAGCAGTCAGGAGAGTTAGTAGATTAACATAGGAGGAATTAAATTTGAAAAACAAAGTGTTCTGACGTCTTAGCACTTTAAAACAACATTCCTTTTATGTTCATTCATGTTTATTTTAATGCTATAAATTAACTAGAAGGAAGAGATGATCGGTTCACAAGCAGCACATTAAGGAGTCACAAAACGGTATTTATTGTTTAAATGTCTCTAAAAAATGACTACATTTGAAAGGTGAGACTTTGTTTCACAGGGTATCTGCACATTTTTGCTCAATAAATTTAATGACTTTTAAGACCTTCAAGAATAAAAATTAAGACCATTACCACGGCAAAAATATATATAAAAACTACACTCTATGCTGTTCAGGTTAACAAAGCACATTTGTATTTGAGCAACAGTGCAAATAGTCAGTGTATATTTAGCAACAAAGTGCATGTCAGGCAACTGCCTTCTCAATACAACAACAATACTGCTGTAAATAACGTACAAACAGCGCATAACAAATCAAATTGTAAATGACAAGTTAAACACAGTCCAAAAAATGGATGGAGTAAAAAAGGGAATTAGTTTCCAAACAACAGCAAAGAATTTGAAATTGTCAATTCAAATTGACAATTTGAATTTGTGTCCCAGCAAATTGCTCAGCATGCTCTTTTTGCAGGAGATTCATAAATGTCCAATTAACAGAGGGTCCATCCATTGACATGGAGAGCATATTCCTGAGATTTAGTTCCTTTGTACATTCCTAAAAATATGAAAAACACAACCCCTAACCCTAACCCTACACAAACATAAAAACTGCCAACTTATTCCTAAAGCAATGATACCAAGAGAATTTTATTAAGATAGCCTATGTCTGTCAAATATTTAAATAAAGTAAGTTTAGTTTACCATAAGATAAGGTGTGCAAACATAAACATCCAGAAAAATTGCCTTATGCTAGTGCTGGGCGGTATGACCAAAAATACACATCACAGTATTTTGCTAAATTATAGTCTACCGGTTTCACGGTAAATTACTTTTTTTTTTTTTGCATGACTGGGTGTTAACCACATTTTCTAC
Source organism: Leuciscus idus (assembly GCA_021554675.1). Lineage (NCBI taxonomy): Eukaryota > Metazoa > Chordata > Actinopteri > Cypriniformes > Leuciscidae > Leuciscus > Leuciscus idus. The sequence continues at coordinate 7,888,222 of CM038634.1, forward strand.
TGAGTGAGAGAGGAAATACTGCAGTAGATTGACTTAGAATGCCCTAATTTACTGTATGAGTGAATATTATAGAAAACCTCCACACTAGTATTAATACAGGTTTGCAAGGCTGTTTACAAAGAGGTGCCAGCAGGAGGCGCTTTAGGAGCGGCAGAAATAGCGGTTTCCCCGGTAACGGCTGTACACAAAGCAAAGCTCATAAACGCTGCTTTATCAGGAAAGATAAAGAAAGATTAAATCGTAATAACAACGAAACTTTTCTAAAGATCGTCAGTTCACTTCAGATACATTCATATAAAAACACCCGCGCCGCGTGAAAAAGGACCCTCTCAAACAGTGTTACCCAGCGACGCGTTCCGATCGTTATTTAAGCGACATGCCTATTAGACAGGGACGTGCGCTGGTGAAATAACGTTAGCATGGAAAATAGTTTCTCCAGACATATCTTTCTTTCATTCCGCCCAGATGAAATTTAATGCCGCCCATATGAAATTTAATGCCACTCTTCGAAAATTAGCGCAATTTAATACATTTTAAGACCTTAAAAAACTTATATTTTATTTAAGACATTTTAATACTGTTTAAGGATCCGCGGAGACCCTGTTTCATATCAAAAGTACTTGTCTGTCAGCGCGCAGTCTTTTTTCTGATCCGCAATGTATTTTTCACTGTGTGAGAACTTGGTGTGGTGTGAGAGTGGCGTCGCTTGTCAGACATAGCAACAGTAACTAAAGTGGGTGGGTCTTTGCGAACGGTCATTGACAGTATGGACGGGGATTCGCCAGTCCCGATTCAAAACAAATTTCATCACAATCCATCATTGTTCGTTTCAAACATGTGAGTTTAAAAAATGATCCATGGGTGAAATTGATTGGATTTAATTATTTTTTTTGTCAGTTCCTATCATAATTTTAACATTTGGCGTTATTGTTTAGCTATTTACCTATGTTTTCAAATTTCCTTAGTTTTTTTGTTGTTGTCTAGATCAGACTAACGGCTTTGAAGATAACCACAATTTTTTAAAGCTCTAAATGACACTTACAAAAACCATAAGGCGAAACCTGGCATGTTTGGTATTGTTGGACTCGGCAAGGATTCTTAGGAGGTCACTCCTGTGAAAAAACACGGGCTTTCTTGAAACTTCTAAGGGTCCTTCAAGGCTTTGTGCCAATGACCTATACTGAGTTTTTTGAGATACACCAATGTTCTCATAGACTATCATGGCACCCTGGACAAAGACACTGCGTGCCAATTTTCAGTAGACTAACGGTTGGGTGCGCTTATAGCTATTTTCATGATTTTTTTCACTGTTATAGCGCCACCAAGTGGCCAATTGTCACGATTTTTTTCATGTCAACTCAGATTGAGCTTATGAACATGTGTCCCAAGTTTAGTGAAAATATCTCATTCTGTTCACAAGTTATAACCATTTTATAGCGCCACCAAGTGGCCAATTGTCATGATTTTTTTTCACGTGACCTCAGAATGAGCTCATGAACATGTGTCCCAAGTTTTGCGAAAATATCTCTTTCCGTTCACAAGTTATAACCGTTTTATAGTGCCACCTAGTGGCCAATTGTTGCGATTTTTTTCCGGGTGATCTCAGATTGTGCTCAGGAAGATGTGTCCCAAGTTTGGCAAAAAAATCTCTTTCCGTTCACAATTTATAACAATTTTAGTAAAAGTGGCCCTGGTGCCATCAAAGATTTTGGTTCCCCTTATCGACCGTTAATTGAAATTTTGAATTTTTTGGATGATTATTGATTGTCAGACTCCAGAGAATATTCTTACAGTGGTTTGGTTCCGATCGGGCGAAAAACCAAGGAGAAGTTTGCAAAAATAGGTTTTTCAAAAAAATGCAATTTACTCGAAATTGGCGCCTGAAGGGTGAGCAAATCGGAGATAGCCATTTTGCCCGCCTTGAGCCATCCAACGATATAAGACACTTGATCCTGGGACAAACGGTCTAAGAGTTATGGGCGATTTTGTACTTTTGGTCGCTGTAGCGCCACCTATGGGCCATTCGGGGTCATACTCTGATAGGTTGTCCCCAAATTGAGGCCTACCATCTGGCCAGGTTTCACGTCTCTAGGCCTTACGGTTTGGCCTGCACGATGCGTTTTACGAATCCTTACAATTACAATAGGGTTTCAGCATTTCATGCTTGAACCCCTAATAAGAATGAAGGCTTTTTGCCAGTTATAGCGCCACCTATGGTCCGATCTCCATGAAACTCTGCATGCTTCCTCACCATGTTCTGACACATATGCTCATCAATTTTGGTGAAGTTCTGAGTTTTCATTTGGGATTTATAGGCTTTTTTAGTGTATTTTGCCACGCCCCTTTTCTAAATGACCCTGTTACAGCCACCCAAATGCAAAAGTGCAACTTTTTTTTCGATAATTACTGATCTAGAGAGTCCAGAGAAATGTCCTAGACTGGTTTGGTTCCGATCTGGCGAAAAACCTAGGACTAGTTTGCAAAAGTAGGTTTCGGACAAAATTCGACATAGCAGAACATTTTTCGGGCCTAAATCGAAATTGGAGATGGCCATTTTGTCCGCCTTGAGCCAGGGATCACATTGGTGTAAGACACTTGAGTCTAGGACAAACGGAGTCTAGGAGTTATGGGCGATTTAGTACTTTTGCACTAAATCTGTAGCTGTAGCACAACGTAAAATTTGTTTGCGCGGTATTCGAGAACGGTTTGACGAATCAACACGAATTCCATAACTTTTTGTTGGTACAGTGTGGAGATGATACGATTCGATTTTGGTGAAAATCGGACAAACGGTCTAGGAGGAGTTCGAAAAAGTAGGTTTTGACTAAAAATCAATATGGCGGACAGGAAGTTCGGCCAAATATGGCAAACTTGGTATCTATGTTCTCAGCGTGACCCAGGGAATCTATTAAGACCAGTGGCATTTCAATAGGCAGATTGATTCAAAGGTTATTAGCCTTTTTGGAAATGTTGTTATAACTTTTGACCACAAGGTGGCGCTGTTTCGAAACTTCTCACACTCCTTCAGGGCATCGTGCTGATGACCCATACCATGTTTCGTAACAATCCATTCATGCGTTCTTAAAATACAGCATTTTAGCACAAAATTCAAAATGGCCGACAGCCAAAATGGCCGATATGGTAAAATTGGATATCAGTCGACTCAGCATGTTGGCCTGAATCTAACGAGACCAATTTGATGATTTTTGGGCAAACTGTTCAGAAGTTATAAGCAAAAATAGCCATTTTTCATATCTCCGGACCAGTAGGTGGCGCTGCGCCGAAACGCAGCATGTAGCCTCAGGTCATGCTTGTGATGACATGTGCCAACTTTGGTCTGAATCCAATAAAGCATTGCGGAGATACAGCCTTACGTCTGTTTTCGCAAGCGCTACGTAAAATTTGTTTGTGGGTTTTTTCGAAAATTGCTAAGCGAATCAACTTGAATTCCATAACTTTTTGTCGGCATGGTCTGTAGATGATCTGATTCAATTTTCATGGAAATTGGAGCAACGGCCTAGGAGGAGTTCGAAAAAGTAGCTTTTTCGGAAAATTCAAAATGGCGGAAAAATTATTATGACGGAAAATGACATCATATGGTGTAATCGAATCGTCATGAGCTCAGGAATCAGAGGAAAAAAGAATTTTGTTTCTAGCCCTTGTGGTTCAAAAGTTATTAGCATAAACATGAGTGCAACTTTGGACAGTTGGTGGCGCTAGAGGGAATGACTTAGACACACCAAAATTGGTGTATTTAATGTTGGGACTGTCCTCTATCAGAATGTCAAACCATTACAACTTTCCCGCGATCGGTTCTATGGGCTGCCATAGACTCCCAGAGCGGAAGAAAAAGAAGAATTATTTTTGGTACGCCAACAGATACAATAGGTGCCTACGCACATTCTGTGCTTGGCCCCTAATAATAATAAAAAAAGCCAAATATCTGATATAATGGCCTTGGTGATATGTTGGTAGAGCACTTCCATCAAGTTGGACACTTTCTGCTTCACGTAGTTAACGCTCACACAGTGGTTGCTTTCTTTATTGCAGACATTGTCTGTTTGTTAACATATTTTGATAAACATGACAGAATATAAAAACACAAACTTGCATTAACATAACGGAAGGTGCCAAAATGAATGTGAAACGCACATCATTGGTGAGTCTGGACAGTTTTAAAATAACTGTGTCCTTTCTACCCAAGTCAGACACCAATTGGTATTTGCAAAGCGACATGCAGTCAAATACACCTTTTACTTTCTTGAAGTGACCATCTCATGAATCCGTTGATTAAAATCCTAATGGGAGGTTGAGTTGCTCACTTTCATGAAGAACGACCCTTCATGAAGCATCCTCTTCCACTTCAAGGGTGCAACAATGTTGTTAGGAATTTGACCTGCGTTGGATAATTTGTTTTAGGTGCATCTCCATAGCTATTGTTTCTATATTTGATCTATGTTTCTATATTCTTTACAAAATGGACTGTAAAATGATGCATTGAACATTGCAAGAGAAATATTACATATTAGTTGATATATGTAACTATTATTTAATACCATTACTATAGTTTGTGGTTACACTTAATTTTAACCTGTAAACGCATACCTCGGGTCTTTATTGACCTGAGTCATTCACTACCCTCCTCCTCATTAATTTTTTAAAAGTTAGACATCAACCTACTTAAAATTCCTCAATCAATTCCTTATAAACAATATAATAGTAATAACAAATATAATACAATTATTAAAGAATGCCTGTTTTCCCATTAATTTTTGTAAAAAATTGTATAGGGTCGCTAACGCCCCAAGGTTTGCAACAGTGTGTCCACAAGGTGACAATGTCTGATACACAATGATGAAGTGACGTTTCACTCATAGTTACCGCAGACAGAAAACAAAAGAATAGGAAGTATCATCAGCAAAACTTGAAATGGCTCAGCGATTTACTGCGGAGCAAGTACTGAACACAATCAAATATTATAGTGTGTCACTGTCACTTGATGGTGGATATGGTAAAGAAGCTGTCAGTGATCAAAATATTGATTTTGAAGATATTTAAAATGATATTTTTGAGAATATGTTTGAGATCGTGAATATGAGCCAGATGCTGAATGTACTGGGAAATGAGCTCTGATGAGGACAGTGATGATGGGATAAAACATCTGCTCAAACTGCAGCAGCCTATCGAGAGAGGCCCTTCGTGACGTCAGATCCGAAACAGGCGTGGCTTGGGCCTATAAATACAGCTCGACAGGCTGATAGAATCTGTTTTTTCATCGCCGAAGCGAACCAGCGCGTGTTGCAGGCACGGCAAAGATATGCAGTACTCGTTCCCTCTTCTAGAGAGAACCGAGGTTAGGTTAGTAACTGAGTACGTTCTCTTACGAGAGGTCTCTCGTACTGCGTAATATCTTACGCTAGGGGAACACAGTGTAAAACGCTGTGCGTGCTGAGATCCAACACCAAAGTCCCAAGGGCAGGTGCCCGTGGCTCATATAGTGCATGACCGTCAGGGACTCGCAGAGAGTCCAGGAAAGAGGGGTTAGAACAGCATCATTCCCGTAATAAGTAGCGTCCTAAAGGAGCAAATTATATCAATAGTGTTCCACACAGTCAGGGCGATAAAACTCGGCCTGGTCTGATGAATATTATGGGTCCTACACACTGCCCATAGAGTTATTTAATCGATCAGCGAGCGGTGCTCAAGCAGTTTCAGTATTCTGAGCCGATAGCATCGGGCAGACAATACTGATTTATTAGACCGAAAGCAGCTTAGCCTGCAAGGCGGGAACCTCTAGGTTATAAAACCTTATAAATGTAGACGGGGAGGCCCAGCCTGCCGCCATACAGATATCTTGCAAGGCAATCCCACTAGACCAAGCCCACGACGAGGCCATGCCTCTTGTGGAGTGCGCTCTGACACCTAACAGGCACTGCAGGCCCTTAGAAGTGTAAGCCAGCGCTATAGCATCAACTATCCACCTGGATAGACTCTGTTTCGACACAGCTAGTCCCTTAGAACATCCGTTGAACGAAACAAAGAGCTGCTCCGTCTGTCTGAAGACAGTCGAGCGAGACACATAAGCCCTTAATGCCCTGACCGGGCAAAGGAAGCCCGCGTTCTTCTCCTCATTAGAGACCGGCAGGGCCGACAGGGAAATCACCTGAGCCCTAAACGGTGTGACTTTCGAGTCATTTAGCCCAAATTCCATACACGTCGCGCTCACTGAGAGCGCTTGCAAGTCCCCTATACGCTTTACTGAAGCAAGAGCCAGAAGAAACACTGTCTTGAAAGACAAGTGTTTGATATCTATTGATTGGATTGGCTAGAATGGGGCACCTTTCATGGCTTCCAAAACCGTAGAAAGGTCCCACATGGGGACTGAGGGAGGTCTGGGAGGATTCAGCCTCTTAGCTCCTCTAAGGAAGCGAATGACCAGATCGTTCCTTCCAAGTGACTGGCCAAGCGTCGGTTTAGTAAACGCTGCTATGGCCGCCACGTAAACCTTGAGCGTGGATGGGGTTCTGCCCTTATCCAGTAGCTCTTGCAGGAAGGAGAGAACCTCCGTCACCCCACAGTCTGGGGGTGATATGCCACGAGCTGTGCACCAGCTAGAGAACACAGACCATTTCGAGGAATAGAGCCGTCTAGTAGACGGGGCCCTAGCCTTCGTGATCGTGTTTAACACTCCCACCGGGAGGTTAGCGGGTACCCGTTGATGGCCCACGCATGTAGGGACCAAATCTCTGGGCGAGGATGCCAGATCGAGCCCTTTGCCTGAGAGAGGAGGTCCCTCCTCACTGGTATTGGCCATGGGGCAGTGCTTGCCAGCTGCATCAGAACTGGGAACCAAGCCTGGTTCTTCCAGAACGGAGCCACAAGTAGCACTGAGCATCCGCTTTCCCTGATTCGCTCTAATACCTGAGGCAGGAGCGTGACGGGGGGAAAAGCATAGAGCGGGCAGCGGGGCCAGACGTGGGCCAGCGCATCCCTGCTCTTGGAGAAAAACTCCGGGCAGTGAGCGTTTTCTTGAGACGCAAACAGGTCTACCTCTGCTCTGCCGAATGTCTTCCACGGCAGTTGGACTGTCTGCGGGTGTAGAGACCATTCTCCTGCCGGAACATTGTTTCTGGACAGTCTGTCTGGTCCCATATTCAGGTGGCCTGGCACGTGCGCTGCTCTCAACGAGTGCAACTGGTTTTGCATTGTGGACTTAGTGACGCGAAGAGCTAGGTCCGTGGCGCTTTAAGTCCGGCACGCTGATAGCTTCCGGTCCTTCCTCATCCAGCTTACGGAGAAGGTCGGCCTGGAAGATCTGCAGGATGGCCATCGAGTGCAACGCAGATGCAGCCTGTCCAGCAGCGGTGTAAGCGCGACTGTGCATGGCTGACGTCGTGCGGCAGGCTTTAGATGGTAGTGCCATCTTGGCACGCCGTCCAGCGGAGGGCGGGCAAAGATGGGCCGCTACAGCTTCTTCCACAGGAGGAAGAGAATGGTATCCTATGTTTTTAGCACCGTCCACCACGGAGAATGCTGCTGAGACAGAGGTACGCATTCTGGCTGAGAAGGGGGCGTGTTCCAGGACTTCGCTACTTCTTCATGAAGCTCAGGAAGAAATGGCGCGGGTCTTGAGGACGGCGAAACGCGGTACCCTTGCAGGAAACATCCGTCCAGCCGGAAGCAGGCGGCGAAGCTGGCGGGCGAACCGGCGAGCTTTTGCGGGTTGGAGGAGGTTCCGGGACCCGCTGAGCACGGCGCTTTTTACGGCGCGGCACCGCAGCGGGCGGAGGTGCAGTCTCGGTGAAAGATGCCAGGCGAGTCCTCAGAGTCACCATGGGCTCGCAGTGAGGGCAGCCGCCATCAGCGAGCGCGAGAGCTGCGTGTTCTTCACCCAGGCAGGAAACGCAGATGACATGGCGGTCCCCGTCGCTGAGTGGGGCTCGACACGAGCCACAGAAGGTGCGAGGCATCTTGAAAAAGACGCTCGGCTCTTTTAGAGAGAGAGTGTGAGTCGCAGCTTCACTGAAGAGATGAAAAATCAGATTCTATCAGCCTGTCGAGCTGTATTTATAGGCCCAAGCCACACCTGTTTCTGTGGGACGTGACGAATTCCCGTTTCGGCGGGACGTGATCCCCATTGGATCTGACGTCACGAAGGGCCTCTCTCGATTGGCTGCTGCAGTTGCCGCAGGGCAGCCAATAGGCGCGCAAGCCGTCTTGCCTATGTCTGCATGATGCCGCAACACGTTTTACATTATTTCAAAATTAAGGATAATTTTTGGCTTCAGTATTTCGCGGAAAAGAGATTTTCCCCTAGCGTAAGATATTACGCAGTATGAGAGACCTCTCGTAAGAGAACTGAACCCTTCCAAGCTCCAGAAGGTAACAAAATATGTTTTATTTTATTCTTCTTGTTACTCTAATATCAAGTGACAAATCATCTTATTTTGCACATTTTGAAAAAATTTGATCCAACATATCTGGTTTTCTGGGAAGCAACATAATTTGCATATGCTTTGCAACCTGATTAAACCCAAATGCATTTAAATGTGTTCTGTGATTCTGCTTTGAGTAAGTGCTATCAGGAGGGCAGAACCTGGCTTACAAAGTGTGGCTTCCAGACCGAGATAATTGCTAACATAAACAGTACAAGAAGGTACCTTTGTTGGACTGAGACATTCAGAGCTTTAAAGTAAAGGTTCATTATGGCTTTGAATTTATTGTTTAATAAAATGCGTCATGCTGAGACAGACTGGTGATTTTTCCCTATGGTTAGCAATTTACTGTTATTTTTGAATACTGTACAGTGTGTGTGTGTGTGTGTGTGTGTGTGTGTGTGTGTGTGTGTGTGTGTGTGTGTGTGTGTGTGTGTGAACTATTGCCTTCATTAAATGCTTGTATTGATTTTTACAGGCCTACTACTGTACTGTATGCTGGTATTAAAAGGAATTAATCACCTAAAAATGAAAGATTTTGTCATTAATTTACTCACTCTAATGTTGTTCCAAACCTGTATGCTGTTTATCTGTGGAACGCAAAAGGAGAATGTAGCTATGCTACCAAGCTCTTGCCTGAAAAGTCACCATATCCGAAATCCTGGTTTACTGTTTAAACCTGTTTTGTTCAGCTTTGCTAAAAGCAAATAACACTGCCCATAGAATTTTTTTTTTTTTAAAGAATATATATATTTCTGCTTGACACCAAAGTGTTGATGTGCAGAACACATACTGACTAGCTTTACTGAGTGCAGAAATGATTGTGGATTTTATTTATTTATTTATTGCTTAGAAAATATACTGCATATTTTGAATTAAGTAAACTAAAATAAAGTTTGACTAACAAAATGTTTTTTTGTTTTATTTAGTGAAATTTTACTTTCAATTTTATAGCTAATTTAGCTTTTGTATTTTGTTTATATATAAAAATCAATTAATAAATACAAATCAATAAATAATAAATAAATAAAACAATTAAAATATTTTTTCCCCAAAAAATATATATAACCATGAATATAATTTGAGAAAAGCTAATAATTTTGGCTGTAACAAATTAGTGGATTTTTTTTTTCTTCAATTTGTCTTATCTATATCAGAAACACACAAGACCAATTGTGTTTAGCCTGTGTTCACATCCATGTGTAATTTAGCATATAAAATTATATATATATATTGACTTCATTTGCATTGAATAATGACAGAATTACTAGTGAATTAATGTGTATGCTATACGATTAATATATACAGTCGTATTTGTCTCATTTGTTTTTTATTGTCTGTCTAAAGCAGTTTGCGCTATTCTCCGGTATTGATTTCGATGACAAACAGAGAGCAGTAAGATTTGAGATTTCCGCAGATCTGAGACAAATAAAGTATGAGGCAACTCACAAAACTTGCCCTTGTCTCTGCGATATCCTACTGCTCTTGCAAGGGCACGTACAGAGATACAAAGAAATGCGCGAACACTTCATCAAATGAAGCAAAGCTCACATACACAGCATCATTTTTGAAGACAAGAGGCAGGACTGCTGTTTCTCATACGCTCTCCCGGCTTGCAGGGGATTGAACTTCAGCGCTTGCGTTTGCCATGACAAGGAGCGCCCCACAGAGCCTTCCCTTTGATGTCGGCCCGCAATTCAGAGCCACTGATACATGTATCGATCACTGCGGCAACTGAAGCCTCTCTCCCGCTGCTCTCTATTTCATTTGTTCCCTGTGGTTCCTTCCTCATATTGATCCCTGTGAGGGGCGGCGTTTGAGACTTACAGACATGAGAGAGCAGTTTACAACAGCGTACATCATTTTTATCTATCATTTCTAAGACTGTCACGCTTAACATGTTTACGATTTTTCAGGCCCATGGTTTATTTTCTTTTGTCTGTGGCTCATTGAATACGTGTCAGTATAATTATAGACTCTTAGCACACATATTTTGGTAATTAATTATTCTGGTCTGCAATTCATCAAGGTAGGCTACAGTACATAATGCAATAGGAATGAAAGGATCCTTACATCAGCGTTACATAGCTATGTTTAGAATAACATACCTTCTCTTGCTATGTCTGCAGTGTGAATACTGTGCACCAGAGTCAGAAATGAACAGTTTTTGTATTATGGAGCAATAACTGCCCTCTGGAACTGATTTTCAGGGAAGTTTTTTAACTTTATGAGGTGTCTAAAGTGTCGTTCCGACGCAGTGTCTCGTTCCCTTCTCAGGGACCAAGGGTTACAGTCGTAACCCGAGACGTTCCCTTTCGAGGGAACTCGTGCTGCGTCGGAACGACACTTTGGGGAACGAATACCCACTATGCAACAACAAACCCTACCTTGACCCGAAACACACCTGCAACTGGTCCGACTTCCGCCATTGAGAAGACCGCTGAACATAAATATTGAGCTCTGACAGAGCAGAGCAGATTAAGTCTCTCATCTTCCGCCATCATGTGAGGTGGAGAATGAAAAGCCTGCAGAACCGTTGTCCGTGCCGTATTAGAAGGCACCTTAGGCACATGCCAGGCCTGGGATGCAAGAGAGCCTTAACTCTTCCAGGTGCAAATCCAGGCACTCTGGGAATATAGAAAGGGCCTGACGAGCTCCTACTCTTTTAAGAGAAGTGATTGCTAAGAGAAAAGCTAACTTGAGGGAAAAGTTCTTGGCCTCAGCCGACTCTAAAGGTTCGAAGAGGGCCTCAACCAGCCCTTCGAGAACCACTGCCAGGTCCCATGTGGGAACCACTGCCAGGTCCCGAGTCACAGGTCCAAGCCCCATGGAGGAAACGTACGACCAGCTGATGTCTTCCGAAAGGGCCATCGCCCAGAGGAGTGTGGAAAGTCGCAATGGCAGCCACGTACACCTTGAGTGTGGACGGGGTAAGACCAGCCGAGAAGCGATCCTGGAGTAACTCCAGCACTGAAGCCACCGGGCAGTTAACTGGGTCCACACTATGCTCTCTACACTAAATGGTGAACACATTCCATTTTAGGCCATACAATTTCCTTGTGGAGGGAGCTCTAGAGCTGAGTATGGTCTCAATTACTCCTGCTGACAGACCAGCTTCTTGGTACTGCACTCCATCAGGAGCCAGACCCACAGTTTCCGTAGCTCTGGCCGAGGGTGGAATATTGAGCCCTCTCCTGGATGGCCCTCCATGAGTAATACCCATCAGGAAGGACCTGCTTTCACAGGCAGAGGGCACCATTATGAGGTCCCTTGTTAATGTCTTTAAGAAGGTCGGCCTGGTAAGCAGACCCGACCCGCAGCCCTATAAGCCCTGCCCACCAATGAAGATGTATCTCAGCAGGGTTTGGTGGGCAGCACCGGGGTCTTTAGGGATGATGCAATGTCGGGGGAAAGATAACTCGCCAATGGCACTATACATCATATTATAGTCTAAAACTGGGGGGGTTGGACAAACAAGGTATGTGGCTTGTTCCATGATTTACACAACTCGTTGCACTCGTCCAACTTGCTTTTTGTTTGCGCTTCCTGTAGCAAAGAAAGCAACCTCATCGCAAGGGTCTACCATTTTTTCATGATTTACACAACGTGGAACAAGCCAAACACCTTGTTTGTCCAATGCCCCAGTTTTAGACTACAGTAAGATTGTGGGGGCGAGAGAAAATGGTTATGGGATGATGCCTCAGGTGGAAGATGATGCCTATCACGTGGCTAACTAATATTAAAACGGTCCAAGGCATAAGAGACAACCTCGACCAGCTCCTCATATGTGGGGACATGGAGTGGCATGTCATCTCCAAAATCCCCGCCTTCAATGCTGAGCACATCCACTTCCTCAGAAGCAGACAGCTCAAGCATCTGTTTCTCCACGAGGAGGGAGAACATCAGAACTGGCAGAGGAATCCTGAGAAAGTGCCTCATCAGTCTCAGGATCCCCTGTCAGATCCATTTGCAAACCCAATGATGTGCGCTGCCCATGTGCGCAATCTAAAATTGCGTTTTTTGCCTCACATATTCAAAGTCACCATGAAATAAAAAATTACAATTATTATTTTTTATGGAGAATTGCATAATTGTACTCATAATCTTTAATCAAAATACAACCAATCCCTCTTGCAGCTACATCTGTCCTCTTCTCTGATGATGTGTTTACTGGTGTGAAGGCGGAATAACCTGTCACTCACATGACATCACATCAATAGCAAACCACAATGATCCAATCAATTCCCAATGGACAAAATCAAGTCCTGCCCTACATTTGTTTCTTATTCGAAAAGCTGTATACAATAGGGAATATTCTTGACAATGGGGAAGAAAAGACTATGGGCCCTATCTTGCACCCAGCGCAATTGACTTTGTACACCGACGCATGTATCATTCCTATTTTGCACCCGCGCAAAGCGGACTTTTCCCTCCTCAGACGCACGTCGGTAAGTTAGGAAATACACTTGCGCTCCCGGGGGCGGTTCAGCGCAAAGAGGAGGCGTGTTCCGGCGCAAACGTTCCTTCATGCTATTTTGCAGGTTTAGAAAACAATTGCGCCACTAACCAGGAAAAAATTGTTTAAAGTCAGTGGCGCATTGCGCATGTTATTCATATGCTATTTTAAGGGCGCATGCTTGGCCATAATCAATGTAGCGTGTGCACAACGCGCACTTTGATTCTCTCATCTACACAGAAGCAGCAGTTTTCATTTTTGCAAATCATACATTATTACGATAGATAGATAGATAGATAGATAGATAGATAGATAGATAGACAGACAATTTATTAAAAAAGCATACATCTAGCTTACACATTTACCCAAATTATCATACGCCTGTTTAACCGAAGTTAATTTGGGTGGGTTTCTCCATCCCCAATGTCCCTGACGAGAACGTCGGTCTCGTCGGCTGTGAACCGCTCCTGGCGCGCGCCTGGCAAATCCGCCGTTATAATAGGAATCTGCTTTAGAACAAGCGCGCCTGCTCTTAAAGGGAATGTGAGATGTCGCTCTGATTGGTTTATTTCACGTTACGCCCAAACCACACCTATGAATAATGAAGCTACTTCAGACCAACCCCTTTTAGATTTGCGCCGGGCGCAAGAGGCATTTATCCCGCCGGGAAAATAGCAACAGCGCCCAAGACCCGCCCACAAAGTTACTTGCGCTTTGCGCTTGACACTTTGCGTTTCAGATCGTTAAAATAGGGCCCTATGGCAACTTGTCAACCCAAAAATTACATTTAATTTACTTAATAATTTATTCATTAATTAGTAAAGTAGCATTCCATTCCAAACATGCTATAATATTAAAATCTCACATCAGGTGAGATAATTTCTGGCATTTTATTGTTTTATTTCATGTTAATGGTAAAAAAAAAAATAATAATAATAATAATAATAATAAAAATTGCAATTATTTCTGCAAAATGCAGTATGTATACTTGCAATGCAGATTTTCTTTATGCTTTAAATACCCAGATGACCTTCAAGAGAATACCCCATAATGCCATGTGTGGCGGGGCGGTGTAATTTTTGAAACACCAGAGCAAGTTTTTATTCCCTAATAAAGAAAGTCCGACTACGCCACCCTAGGGATTAGCCCCAGGGAAAATACTCAAACAATGAGCAAAGCACACAGGTTCGGTTCCCTCATAGAATTAGGCAAGAGACGTGAGTAATACAAAAATACAAATGTTTATTAATAGAAAGATACTTTTAAAATGTTGGACACTGAAACCCACTTTAAACTAAACAATAAGAAAAATATACAGAAACAAAAACTAAATACCGGCAGGCCTGAGGCTCCCAACGGCAGGAAGCAACGTGGAATTTGATTTTACGGAGCACACTTCCACACACACACACCTGTGTCACTTAATCACACAATCACACACTCAACAGTGTACACTGCACACGATAAAGGACCACCACCAGGAGGAGGAAGAGCAATCCACCCGTGGGACCCCAGCGCCTGCAAAATAAAAATAAGAAACTATAACAATGTTCATAAAAATTACCAGATGGACATCAAGAAAGCAAATCCTCACAACAATAAATGTCAATGACAAAAATAAAGAGAAAAACCATTCAAGCGCAGAGAAGTCAATTAGTTGGTCACCTGATTAATACAAGACAATTTTAGCTCAGTAGAGGTTCACACACACAAATAGAATTGTACTTATAGATAGTTGATCACATGAACCGAGCAATTAACTGGCCTGATTAAATATTACACGCAGTTAAATGGCTTTACAATAATAAAGATGAAGTGAGAAGGAAATAAAAATCAAGTTAACTAAACAAACTATACTTCCAAAAGAGAAGCAAGTTAACAGGAAACAAACAAAAAGAGGTTTCAAATCACAAAGACACAGAGGGCAGCTAGCTCCCCTACACGTGGAAGGAACCAACTAGTCCCCCACACAATCCAGGAATATGAAACGGGTCAAAGATAACGCCACGGTAAGAACCAAACGAGCAGTCCCCTTCTCTTTAATGATGATCGCGTCAGCGCGGCCGTATTAACTGCCGCCCTTTAATAGTGCGAAGACAGTAGCAACAATCACAGCATAGAACGAGAGGGAGAATCCTGTAGCAAACAAACGGAGATGTTACCAATCATAATACTATCCCCACTCCCAGTCATAGTAACGTCTAAACACTTACCATCAGGAGATCACGCTAGATAGCACGCTTAGACACGGATTGGTCAGTCATGCCCACCGGTTACACAATGGGATACAGGGAATCACGCCTATTTGATATCCGAAAAGAATGTTAAACCCACACAGCCATTTCAGCACCATATCACGAGCTTTTAACAATAAACATTACCTGTGAGGTGAACAGTCATCAGACCCACTAAGCAGCACGAAGGCCACCGCACCAAAGCTGCACTAATTGATAAAAATGATTTTAAAAGGTTATGCATAGGAAAACTCCAAAATGATCACCCATTAACACACAGCTCGCTTACCTACAGCCACCGTCGACACTAGCAAACCAAACGGGGAAATCGGACGTGACGCCTCCCAGGTAACAGCCAATCAGACTTAAATGCAAGGTACTACTTGCTGATAGGATGACACGGCTGTCAATCACCTGATGCCGTCACACATGCATCATTTCCTGTATGATCTAGAAGTAAAATCAGCTGTTATTTTCAACATTATCTTGATTTGAAAAAAAATAAAAAATACACAAAAAAACTTTGAACATCCATTGTTAAATTTAACATATAGTGAGGCCATGATAACAATGGTTAAAACATTTATAAATGCACTATGTGTGCTGCTTTACATATATTATTTTTTACAAAAACAGTTTTCAGCTTAGTGAATGCTGCACAGCATGCATTAAGATTGTATTTCATCCTAAACTTAACTGTAATTATTTAATCAGAATTCTTTGCTTATATGAGTTTTTGTGTGCAGGGTATACCTGTCATCCTTGTTTATTCTTGTGAGTACATACTTTGCAGTTTGTTTAGCGCTGAAATGCTGTTAGCTCCCCAGGTTTGGTCCGGCAGTGCAGAGTTTTAAAGTCAACCCATCACTCTTTCTTTGCACAAAGGTGCTTTCAGCTCAAATTGTGAGCAGAGGAATGTTTAGAAGTGGCAGGTCTCAGAAAAAACGCTCTGAAGGTTTCATAGCCCATCTCTCCATTTTCAGCAGTGCTCTGAAATGTTAATACCTGTTATTCATAGTTTAGACCCTCCTGGAATTCATTACAATAGAGATTTTGCCTGAGCTATTCTGAATGTAGGTGGTTGATGTGTGCAAACCTTTTTTTTTTCTTTTCTTTTTTTGCCTTCACGACTAACTACAAGTACCAACATTCTTAAGTCGGCAAGAAACGGAAGTTTTGATATTTTTTTTCTTCTCAATTGTGACATATATCCAAGCGAAAAAGCTTCTTGAAGAAGAACAATTGTTGGCCAGTACTTTATTTTGTCCATTAGGAAGATTATGAGGGCACATGAATTTAAAAAAGAAAAAAAAAAAAGAGAGAGAGAGAGAGAGAGAGAGAGAATTGGCAGTTCCCTTTCAAGGCGGTAACTCAACATTATGTTAGCTGTGACGTATATGGGAACTCCTCCCTTTTCCACTTCCGCTGAAATCTTATGGGCTAACGCCAGCTGGGGACAGCTAGCCAATTGACGCGAAGCATGTCAATGACCATTGACCCGCCTGACCTTCACCAGTTCTGTGTCACCTGCCTGGGCCTCGCCCACGCCGAGGCGGCACTCACGGATGACACGTGCGCCCACTGCGCCAAGCTGCTAGTGCGTGCCCTCAGAGCCAGAAGAGAAGTGGCTCAGGCAACAGCGGGGATGAGGCCCACTGTCGCCAGCGAGCCGCTGGTGGGCCCTCCCCCACACGAAGACGAGTTCGACGCTGTCAGCTTCACGGACGATAGCTTCTTAAACACTCTAGTCACTCCCTCCGGCCTCTTTGGTGACGACGTGGAGTCGGTCACGGAGTGTTTTTCCGAGACGCAAAACACGCCATCAGTGGCTACGGTGGCCGTAGAGCTAAAGCGTCCGTTGTGTCATTTCCTGGACACGTGGAGGGCTATCCTGGGCATTTCACCGTGGATACTGGGAATAATTCAGCACGGATATTCTCTCCAGTTCAAACGCAGACCTCCCTGCTTCAATGGCGTGGTCCCGTCACTGACTTTGCCCCAAAACGTTCCCGTTCTGAGACAGGAAGTTCTCAGTCTGCTCGAGAAAGGATCAATAGAGCGTGTCCCTCCGAGCGAGCAGGAGAGCGGATTCTAGAGCCGCTACTTCATGGTGCCAAAGAAGGATGGAGGACTCCATCCGATTCTGGACCTGAGACCCATCAACCGAGCACTTCACAAGCGCGCGTTCAGAATGACAACACTGAAACAGATCCTGGCAAAGATACGTCCCGGGGACTGGTTCGCCTCAGTGGATCTAAAGGACACGTACTTTCATATTCAAATAGCGACGCGCAACAGGCGCTTTCTGAGATTTGCTTTCAAAGGCACGGTTTGTCAGTATTCAGTGCTTCCGTTCAGCCTGACCTTTTCAAAGTGTGTGGATGCAGCACTTTCTCCCCTCAGATCGAGCGGAATGCGCACCCTGAATTATCTGGACGATTGGTTGATTTTAGCCCACTCAAGAGATGTGTTAATCAGTCACGTGGAAACAGTGCTTCGTCATCTGGATACTGTGGGACTGCGTGTGAATATGCAGAAGAGCGTGTTTTTACCGAGTCGGACTATAACATAGGTCTCCTGTTGTGGGTGGACCGACACTTTCTCTCCATTAGAGCAGCGCACATCCCCGGTATCCTGAACCATGGAGCGGACATGCTTTCGAGGAACGGGATTCCTCAAGGAGAGTGGAGGCTTCACCCCAGATCGGTTCAAATTATTTGGGATCGATTCTGGAGGGCGGAAGTGGATCTGTTTGCCACAAGCGAGAACACGCACTGTCAGACGTTCTTCTTGCTCTCTCACTCCCCGCTGACAGGAGATGCTCTGAAGTCACGTTGGCCGGAAGCCAGGCTTTACGCGTTCCCTCCGGCGAAGATTTTGCCTATGATGGTCCCAAAATCAGAGAGCGCCGTAAAAAGCGCCGTGCCCAGCGGGCCCCGGAACCCTCCCTCAGCCGCCAAAGCTCGCCGGTTCGCCCGCTTGCTTCCCCGGCTTCTTCTGTTTCGCTTCCTGACGGACAGCGGCCGCCGTCTGCCGCCGCTTCCGTTGATATCGCGGATGAGGAAGCCCTGCTGGGAGAGGATGATTCCTGCTCTATCCTGGCGTCAGGCAGTGAGGATTGGGCGGGCTCTGAGGACCCCGCACCCCCTGCCCGCACTTCGTCAGGCAAGAGAGCTTCCATTGAGACGGAACTCATGCGAGTACTCGCACAGGCCGCGGCGAGCCTCGGCCTCGAGTGGTCTTCGCCTGAGCAGCCCGCTCACAACCGGCTGGATGGATTTTTCCTGCCTGGGGAGCGCGCTTCGCCTGTGTCCAGACCGGCGCCTTTTCTTCCTGAGTTACACGAAGAAGTCGCCAAGTCCTGGAGCGCCCCCTATTCTGCTAGAGTGCGTCCTGCTGTTTCTTTGGCATTCTCCGCCGTTGACGATGCCAAGAACAAAGGATACCTCTCGCTGCCGCCGGTTGAAGAGGCGATAGCGGCCCACTTATGCCCGCCCTCCGCTGGACGGCGCGCTAAGCCGGCCCTACCCTCTAAAGCTTGCCGCACGACGTCGAGCTTGCTCCACCGCGCTTTCTCCGCCGCCGGGCAAGCTGCGTCAGCGTTGCACACCATGGCAACGCTCCAGATCTTCCAGGCCGATCTCCTCCGTAAGCTGGATGAGGAAGGACCTGACGCGATCTGCGTGCCTGACTTAAGGAGTGCCACGGACCTCGCTCTTCGTGCTACTAAGTCCGCAGCGCAAGCCATTGGACGGACTATGGCTTCTCTCACCGTGTCTGAGAGACATCTCTGGCTGACACTCTCGGAAATGGCCGAGTCTGAACGCACCGCGTTCCTCGACGCCCCGCTTTCCGCCACAGGCCTCTTTGGATCCTCCGTCAAAGATTTCGCGGAGAGATTCGCAGAGGTACAGAAAGCGTCTCAGGCTATGAAGCACTTCCTCCCGAAGCGCTCCAGCTCTGCAGCAGGCCGTGCGAAACCGTCTGCTCAGAGCTCACAGCCACAGCCACCGTCCACTGCCTCCACTTCACAGCGCCGCCAGGCCAGAAGCGCGAGACCGCGCTCCCGCTCATCCGGTCGCCGCCCCGCAGGACGCGGCTCGCGACCTAGGATCACGGTGAAGCCCGAGGCCCTGAAGTCGTCCTAGCACAGCTAGGAAAACGACGGTGTTCCAGTCCCGCTGCGGCCGGACTCACACCAAAGCTATTCGCTCGTCCAGTTCCAGAAAATGTGACTGTTCCAGTGTTTTCTGCAGCCAACAAGTCGGTTCTGTCACCCGCTTGCCTGCACACAAATGCCGTTTTTACGGCTACCCAGATAAATCCCCAAAAGAGTGTATTTTCTGGTGTCCCGGCCACGGCCGATGGTGTTTCGTGTGTAGTAAGAATGCCCACTGCCCAGTGCCCATCCCTACACATAAGCACAGCCTGTCACACAGGGCTCGCGCACATAAAACCGACTCAGATCGGTTGCGCTTCAAACATGGTGAACGTGCCCACTACCCAGTGCCCACTAACACCACGTTATGCATGTCTCACGGTTTCTGTAAAAACGAAACCAACGTGCACTCGCTTCACGCAAGCGAACGATGCTTTCGGTGTGATAAATGTGCCCGCTGTCCCGCGCCCACATCCACATCCACACATAGACATGACAGTTCCCACGGGAACCGCCCAGCCCTCCCCCTCGCGGTTAACCACCGCAGAGGAGTCGAGCGCGGGCAATCTGCCCGCTGTCATCAGCGCGCCCCATGCCTCAAATGTCACGAGCGACACGCTTGTGTTACAGCACACCGAAGCTTCTCCATCGCTGAGCGAGCGGAGCGCGCTTCGTATTCGACCCCTAGCTATCCATGCAGACGCATGGGCAAAGCTACCCGGGGTTTCGAAGTGGGTGCTGAACATTATAGAAAGAGGCTATTCGCTGCAGTTTCGCCGACGCCCTCGCCGCTATGTGGCGCGCGTCGAGACCACGGTAAAAACAGAAGTAGCACATCTACTTCGAGCCGAAGTGACGAAACTATTGAGCAAAGGGGCCATAGAACCTCTCTCTCAAGATCAGAGCGAGGGAGGGCTATACAGCAGATACTTCCTGGTACCGAAAAAAGACGGGGGTCTCAGACCCATACTAGATCTAAGGCAACTGAACAAAGTGCTTGTGAAGCGACAGTTCAGGATGCTCACGACCAGGCAAATCCTTGTGCAGATTCGCCAAGGAGATTGGTTTGTGTCAATAGATCTGAAAGACGCGTATTTTCAAATACAGATAGCGTCACGTCACAGGCGATATTTGAGATTCGCCTTCGAGGGCCAGGCATATCAGTACACAGTCCTGCCGTTCGGTTTGTCCCTAGCACCCCGTACATTTACGAAGTGCATGGACGCGGCGCTCGCACCCCTCAGAATGAGAGGCATGCGAGTGCTGAACTATTTGGACGATTGGCTGATTCTAGCGCAATCTCGCGCAGTGCTCATAGAACACACGACCATTTTACTCGATCACCTCGAGGATTTGGGTCTGAGTGTCAATTGGGCGAAGAGCTCCCTGTCACCCAGTCAGAAAATATCTTTCCTGGGCACAGAACTTGACTCACTATCCATGATAGCGCGACTATCACAACAGCGCGCGGTAGACATTCGACGCACAGCGAACTCTTTTCGCTGCGGCGCGTCTGTCCCGCTCAAAAGATTTCAGAAGATGCTAGGTCTCATGGCCTCAGCATCGTCAGTGCTCCAGCTGGGTCTGCTCCGCATGCGCCCGCTGCAGTTTTGGCTGAAAGCGCGAGTCCCACGCGAAGCGTGGGCACCCGGTTTGCTTCGCCTCAGGGTCAATCAGAAATGCGTTACAGCTCTGAAACCCTGGAAAGCGAACGACTGGTACCAATCAGGTGTAAGCCTGGGGACTTCCTCGAGGGTGAAAGTGGTGTCCACGGACGCGTCCACCTCGGGATGGGGAGCGCTGTTCGAGGGCAGACCGTTCTTCGGCCAGTGGTCAGAACGGGAGAAGCTCCTGCACATAAACTGCCTCGAAATGCTGGCAGTAGACAACGCGCTGACGCGTTTTTGTCCCCAAATAAAAGGTCACCACGTCTTGGTCCGTTCGGACAACATGTCTGTGGTGTCCTACATAAATCGCCAGGGCGGCATCAGATCCGAGAAACTGTACAGGCTGGCAGAACGCCTCCTGGTATGGGCTCAGTGCAACCTGCGCTCGCTCAGAGCAGCGCACGTGCCAGGGATCATGAATATAGGACCAGACAGACTGTCCAGGAACAATGTTCCGGCAGGCGAATGGTCCCTACACCCACAGACAGTCCAACTGCTGTGGAAGAAATTCGGCAGAGCGGAAGTGGACCTGTTTGCGTCTCAAGAAAACGCTCACTGTCAAGAATTTTTCTCCAAGAGCAGGAGCGCGCTGTCCCATGTGTGGCCCCGCCGCCCGCTCTATGCTTTTCCCCCCGTCTCTCTCCTGCCTCAGGTGATAGAACGGATCAGGGAAGAAGGATGCTCAGTACTGCTGGTAGCACCGTTCTGGAAAAACCAACCTTGGTTCCCAGCCGTGATGCAGTTAGCAAGTACTGCCCCGTGGCCAGTACCAGTGAGGAGAGATCTCCTCTCACAGGCCCGCGGCTCGATCTGGCATCCTCACCCGGAGCTATGGTCCCTTCATGTCTGGGCCATCAACGGGTACATGTTGGACTCCCTAAAGGAGTATTAAACACGATCACGCAGGCTAGAGCTCCGTCTACAAGACGACTCTATTCTTCGAAATGGTCAGTGTTTTCGGGCTGGTGCACAGCCCGTGGTGTGTCACCCACAAACTGTGATGTGACGGAGGTGCTTTCCTTCCTACAAGAGCTGTTGGATGGGGGCAGGGCCCCCTCCACGCTCAAAGTTTATGTGGCGGCTATAGCAGCGTTCTCAGAAACAACGCTTGGTCAGTCAATAGGAAGGAACGATTTAGTCATCCGCTTCCTTAGAGGAGCTAAGAGACTGAATCCTCCCAGACCTCCCTCAGTCCCCGTATGGGACCTTTCTACGGTTCTGGAAGCCATGAAAGGTGCGCCATTTGAGCCTTTACAGTCAATCGATTTGAAACACCTGTCTTTCAAAACGGTGTTTTTGCTGGCTCTCGCTTCAGTGAAGCGCATAGGGGATCTGCACGCGCTCTCTGTGAGCGCGGCGTGCATGGAGTTTGGGCCCAATGACTCAAAAGTTATACTCAAACCTAAGCACGGTTATGTTCCAAAATCCCTCAACACACCGTTTAGGGCGCAGATTATCTCTCTGTCAGCCCTACCGGTCCCTGATGAGGAAAGAGACGCGAGCCTCCTTTGCCCAGTCAGGGCATTACGAGCTTATGTGTCTCGCTCGTCTGTTTTCAGACAGACGGAACAGCTCTTTGTTTCGTTTAGCGGACGTTCTAAGGGACTAGCCGCGTCGAAACAGAGCCTATCCAGATGGATAGTTGATGCTATAGCGCTGGCATACGCCTCCAAGGGCATGCAGTGCCCTTTGGGTGTCAGAGCGCATTCCACGAGAGGCATGGCCTCTTCGTGGGCCTGGTCAAGTGGGATTGCCTTGCAAGATATTTGTATGGCGGCAGGCTGGGCCTCCCCGTCTACATTTATAAGGTTTTATAACCTAGAGGTTCCCGCCCTGCAGGCCAGGCTGCTGTCGGTCTAAACTACCAGTATTATCTGACCTGATGCGTTCAGCTCAGAATGCTGCGTTTGCTGAGCACAGCTCAATGTTCGACAGTTTAAAGCTGGGCAAACTGTGTAAGACCCACATTTTTTTCCCATCAGTTCAGGCCGTACCCCGCCCTGTCTGTATGATGAAATTCGCGTCCCATCGACGCTACTTTATGTGGAAAAGGGAGGCTGCACCCCTCCTTCTTCCCGGACTCTCTGTGAGTTCACTGAGTGATTGTGCACTATATGTACCCCGGGTTTTCGCCCTTGGGTCTTTGGTGTCAGATCTCAGCATGCACGGCGTTTTACATTGGGTCCCCTAGCGTAAGATATCTTACGCAGTACGAGAGACCTCTCGTAAGAGAACGTACTCGGTTACTAACGTAACCTCGGTTCTCTCTAGAAGAGGGAACGAGTACTGCGTATCTTGCTGTGCATGCACACGCTCTGGTTGCTTCGATGATGAAAAACCAGATAATAGCTGCCTGCGAGCGATATTTATAGGCCTAGACCACGCCCATTTCGGCGGGACGTGACGCAGCGGGCGCGAAGTGCCCTGATTGGGTCTGACGTCACGCCAGGCCTCGCTCGATAGGCTGCTGCAGTTGCCGCAGAGCAGCCAATAGGCGCGCGAGCTGTCTCGCCTATGTCTGCATTGCTGCTGCAACGCGTTTTGCATTATTACAAAATTAAGGATAATTTTTGGCTTCAATATCTCGCGGAAAAGGATTTTCCCCTAGCGTAAGATATCTTACGCAGTACTCGTTCCCTCTTCTAGAGAGAACCGAGGTTACGTTAGTAACCGAGTACGTTCTCTTTTCTTTGAGTCTCTTTTCTTTTGAGACAGTGCAATGTTGAAAAATCTTCTTCTAAAATAGAATTAATGACGTGAAGGTGAGTAAATAATGACAGAATTTATATTTTGGGGTAATCTATTTCTTGAAGATGAATAACCCAATATTATGACTACATGGGAGCAAAGTTGGTATTCCAATCAAATGAAAACCTCATGATTCATGTATCCTGTGGTTTTGTTCACTATTGTTAATAAAACATTCCCCTTACACTGGTCCAATCACATGATTGTACATTTGCCAGGGATTCAGTGTGAAACTTAATGATCTCACTTTTGCTCAGCTCGATGCTGCCTTATCCAAGGATTCCCTGTCATAAATCTCATTGGCTCAATATAGATTAGGCATGTCAGGGCTATGCTGCCTGAGAAATCATCACCTTGGCCAAGACACTGCTTGTCAATCTTGATTAATCTTGTGGTCATGTTGCCGACATATCCCGTTGTGCGGCAGGAACAGGTGTATCGGGTTACCTCTGGGATTCTAATGAAATCTGCAGTGTACCCTTGTCCCAAAACCTAATTTACCTTCATTTTCATGCTGGGTCTGCCGATGACTTATTTAGTCCTTTGAAAAGGTTGAGAGAGGTTACTCAAGCACCTTTGGGAGTGCATTCTAGCATACATCCTCTCGGATGACAGACTGCAGTCGCTACAAATTAATTGATGAGGGTTTTTATGAATTGACACTCATGTCTGAGTTATATCAAGGAGAATATGGATTTTTGATGTCTGACGTGCTGATTTAAGACTGTTGCTGTCTGTGAGGAAAATTCATTTTACCAGTTTTCACAGTTCACGTTTGTGAGTGGTGCATCCCATTTTGTTTTAAGCTATGTTTTATATTTTTTGTATGTCATGTCAAATTCTCCACTGTGCCAGTACAATGCAGGTTTTTATTTTCTTTGTGGAAAAATATATATAAATATCATGGTGATTAAATTGTCCTGATATCATTAACAGTGGTGTTTGAGTAAATGTAATCAGTTACTGTACTTGAGTATCTTTTTTTAGCTACCTTGTAGTTTGACTGAGTATCAAAGATATTAGCAACGTTTACTCTCTTCTTGACTACATTTTTGAGTAAGTATATGTACTCTTTACTCCAATACATTTGTAATGAGTAATGTTATTAAACATTACATTTTGGATGGGACCTAAATTGTTCTGCAGCAGTTAATATCTGCTACAAAATCAGTGCTATTGCCTTCTACAGGGCATTGAAGGTACTATATCTTGTTCGTTTTGCCCTTACTCACCCAAACTTGTCAACAAGGCTACTTTACACAAATGCGAGTGCATTAGCTGGTAGTTACTGAATTGCAGGTGCTTTATTTATGAGATGAAGACTGGTGATGAGGCCAAAACCAGCATGTCCAGTGCAAGTAGACTTTGACCATTTAATTTGACTTAACATTATTTTATTTATTAGAGACCTTTTTGAAATATATTGGTTTACTTATGCCCTTTTTTAACACTTGAGCTTAACTGAGACTGATTTATTGGAATATTGAGGTTTTATTTCGATTTTAGAAAATAAATGTGTCATTGCTCTCCTCAAAACATTAACTGTTTCATGTTTTTCACCTGTATGCCCTTATGCTGGGTACACACTAAAATATTTTTCAAATCTTATAAGATTTTCAAAATGTGAGAGACCACAAACATGAGGACAAAAAATCCGAGATTTAAAGCAACAACATGGAACTTTTCCTCTGCGGTCGCCCTACAGGTTGGAAGCGGAATTGTCCATTACCGCTGTCGTAAAATGATTTACGGTTACTGTATATGAAGCATGCAGGTTTTTTTCATATGGGCAATGATAATATTATTAATCTTCCCCCTTTCATAATTTATACATGTTTAGTAGACTAAACATTTTAACTCAAACATTTGCGATTTGCATGTCGATTGCAATGCTCAAATCTGAACGAGAATGATAGCGATAGCATCCTAACCATCTAAAACTACCATGTTAGTGTTTACTAGCTACCAGATTGATAATTCGCTCATCTACTAGCTGATTCATGAAGATAAATAAATGGAGGACCAGATAGTTTCCATAACGTAGCCAGGCAGACAACAGATTAGAAAAACTAAAGATAGTATGCAAGCAATTTACAGTTACTTACTAGTTCAACAGCATGACGGCCAAGTCAGCATCGGTCTGGTAACACTCCTCCTCCATTAGCTCACGCCAGCGAGCAAACGCTCGACCCATATTGATCCTCGTCCTGCCTTTCAGTTTATCACTCTCCCTTTTCCTCTTTCGACTCTAACGTTACTCCGACAAAACCTTGGACTTCTTACGTTTCGCTGCTGCTTCAGCCATGACGAAAACAGACGTACGAAAACAAACGCGCTGGTTGGCCACATTTGAGGAAGTGGTGGGCAAAGTGACGTATGCCGTAAAGCAGTCAAATTTTGTAGTTCTTTTTGAGCGCTGGTTACTACCCGCACCCCGAAGTTACATAGTGCCAGTAAAAGCGATACAGACCCCGTCAGGCTCTGGCAGACGTCTCATTCAACCTATTGTAAGTCGATGTACTATCACAAGGATCTTGGAAATATATTATGAAGGTTGAAAAGTTACATGTTGTTACTTTAACTGTTAAACTCATATAGTGTGTGGTGTGCCATTGATGTGACAAAGACAGCACACCATTCACAAACAGATTTTCAACCAGAGTAATCTTGTCATAAAAAAAAAAAAAAAAAAAAAAAAAAAAATCTAGCTGTAGTATTTATTTGGTTACAAATGTTCACACACACACACATCATGTGTACTGGTACACCTATCCTTATGTGGACATCCCATATTAGGCGTACTGGTTTTTATACTGAGCTAATTAAATTTCTAGCTCCTTTCCCTAACACAGAACACTTTCTGCATTTTACATTTGAATAAATATGGGTCCTCATAATGTGTGTCAAACCAGTACACACACACAAATTGCTATATTTTGTTGCTATTTGGCTACCTGGTACAACCATTGCAGAAGCTAATTCTGACCAACTCTTCTCCTTGTCAAGTCTATTGTGGTACGTTTTACATGACACGTTGTATAAAAACTCGTGCTGTTGCCACAAATCAACAAGCTGATCCATCTCTGCTGTCGAAATCCATTTAATGTTGTGATGCGCCTGCGCCATGACTGCGTTTGTTATGCTTCCGTCTTCTCTCAGCTTGCTTTTTGATTGGATATCGTTTCGTTTCACGTAATAATCTCCAGAGCGGCGTGCGTTTGTCCTCTGGGTTCCCCCCACACATCAGGATTTCTGATCGTAAATATTCAACATGTTGAATATTTATGATTCGCAATCGGGGCGGCTACAACGTTCTTCCGAGCAGATTCAGTCACTTTTAACACACCTCACACCAAGGGAAAATCTGATAAACTATCTGTAGAACCATCAAGATAATCGGGACATTACCTAGGATTGTCGGAAGGGGAGAAATCGGAAATTATATTTGAAAACTTTGTGTGTCAAATCAAAGTCATGTGGTGCAACCAACATGCGGAAAACTAACTAAAATATGATATTATATCATAGTAAGCACTCCTGCAGAGACCCAAATATTATAATTTTGATAAATGGAGTTTTCAAAAGCATATGAACCAACTTGATTCTGAAGATTACATTTCAACGAATTTGCCATGTTTTCACCCGTCATTTTCAGTTCAAACAGTTGCCTTATTTTAGGGTGAAATACCCAGCGCAACGCAGAACCCTGAGGCAAAGAACAAAGAGAAAAAAGATCAGTAGACATCAAAGTGAACGACTTCCTTCGTTTTGAGGTCAGAAGATAGTTCATCATCCTTTGTAGTGGAACGCAATTGGAGGTAGGTCAATATGCAGCAAGTCTCCAGCTCGCCCTCGCCAGTTGCCACAGAGCTTTCACATCACGACTCTGATTACATGCCTACTCATACGCCTCTTCCTACTTCAGCTTCGAGGAGAGCGAGCGTTGTAATCCAGGTGTCCACACCACCTGTGCGGTTTTGTTAGCACCTGCGGCATTGAAGATACTCAGCGTTCCTCTGTACCCATTTAATTTTCTCCAGCATCGCTGGCATGGCAGTAAAGTCTGTTGGGAACCTTAAGAAAAAAAGTTTGCAATTTGTTTCTGCCCAGCAGGCGTTGTAAATACAGGCCCCCCCAGGGATGTCACACAGATGATTTTCCACACCACATTGTATGGGTCCCACGGGCTGTCATATCACCTTTTTTCCAGAATGCCTAAGGCACTGTGATAAGGCCTCTCCTGATGGGACTAATGCATAGCTGACAAGCCGCCCCTGCTCTGCAGGTGATGAGAAATCAAATTTGAACAGCAAACTGCACTCATAATAGCTACAATCAGACAAACATGTGACTACAGCTTTGAAATAAAAAATCCTTTCTCTGCAATCTTCATGCTATCTTCTATTTGCACATGGTAATAAAAACAGATAATTAGGCCTTTCAGTTACTAAAATGCACCTGTTTTTGTTTCCATGTATAAAGGCGCTTAACGATCTGCTGTTGCAGTAAAAGTTTTATCTTTTCAGGGCTTCTCATACAAACGGGAGACATTCCTTATCCAACAAGCCGATGTGCCAGAAACTCCATATGGAGTCGAATGTAGTTTCGCCCCGAGACATATCAGGAGACATAATCACAACTCTGCAGCTCTCTCTGTCCAGGTGAGAGTTTATCCATGTAAACAGTTTTTGATAAATGGCCTCGATTACGCTACCGAGTGACAAGGCAGTGGAAAGTGAGCATGTCATCTCCTTCAATTAAAGTTGCTCCTTGGGTTGTATGGACTTTATCAAAGGTTCAGTCTGAGCTTGTACATGCTGTCAAGATAAATTAGGGCCGCTGACCAGAGAAGCATGTGGCAGCACTTAGGACACTTTTCAAGCTGACTGCAGCCCGGCCGCAGGGGATTTAACCTGCAAATCAGTGGGCAGAGATCAGATCAGACTGAAACAAAGGCACTGAGAGGCATAGATTTCTGCTCCATAGGGGATCATTCATAAATACGTCATTCCTTGTTATATGGTTCTTTTGAAAGCTTGTGAACATTAAAGGAGCTCAAAGGATCATAGTTATGTTTTCAAAGGTTTTCAGATGTAAATATACAACGAACATATAGTTTATAATCCATTTATAATACAGATTCATATTTGCGTAAATCAGGGGCCGGCAACCATTTTGTCATTAATATTTTACAAATCAACTTTACATATGTGACCCTGGACCACAAAACCAGTCTTATGGGTAATTTTTTTTTTAAATTGAAATTTATACATAATATGAAAGCTGAATAAATAAGCTTTCCATTTATGAATGGTTTGTTAGGGTAGGACAATATTTGGCCGAGATACATCTATGTGAAAATCTGGAATCTGAGGATGCAAAAAAATCTAAATATTGAGAAAAACTCCTTTAAAGTTGTCCATTTATGTTGGCGATTTTGCTGCATCCACTCACAAAAGTAAATTGTTGATATATTTAAGGTAGGAAATTTACAAAATATCTTCATTGATCATGATCTTTACTTAATATCCTAATGATTTTTGGCACAAAATAAAAATCGATAATTTTGACCCATACAATGTTTTGTTGGCTATTGCCACAAATATACCCGTGCGACTTATGACTGTTTTTGTGGTCCAAGGTCACATATTATATATGCATAAATGCATACATATATAATTGTATAAATGCATGTCATATTTATATTTTTATATATAACAATTTCTAATAGTTCATACTGAATAAATGAACAAATTATAGTTGAAACTTCGTGATTTTGTTATCCCAAATTTGATTATTTCATTTGTAAAATAGAGCCGAATATATATATATGTCTTGAGCAATTTTTATACAATTAAAAAATGTTAACTTCAAAAATGTCTTGATTTTCAAGTTTAAATTAGACTTTGAGTAACAGATTTCCTATATTACCCTATACTGAATCCCGTCGTATTTGTGAGATCTTTTCCCTTAACCACGTGCCTTGCATATCACTGTTTTATGTGTGTAATGTTAAGGATACAGAGAATACCAAAACATCAAAGTAATATCTTCTCAACACACTTTGATTAGTAATAATGATACTATATGTGTGATGAATAGTTTACAGTTACATTACATTTTTATGTTGATTACTATTATTGTTATTACCTTCTGTATAAAGCTGAAATCTTTCCTTTATCATGTGAAGTGGATTCATGTGTATGCATACTTGTCAATTAACTGATGTCTATATCAGTTGAGCGAAACCAGAATTTCTGCTAGTCTCAGTTCATTTGAAATATAATGGTCTTTTTGTAAAGATCAGTATTTTAATATTTATCAGTGTGAGAGTGAATGTGTATTTTTCAGAGGCACAGCAGACACACTGAACAGCTGTGGGAGGCAACAGGTCAAAACTCCCAGATTTAGACTTGAGGTCTTGATGTTATGTGTCAAATTACAGGATTCTGAGCATCCTGGTCATAATGTCCAAGAATATCTACTGCTCACAGCTGCCGTACACACACCTCCTGTATAATCAGTACATTTAAAATGCCAATATTCTCTCTAAAAATGGAGACCTAGACAAAGTGGGAGCTCAGCTTTCAGCTAGCAGGTCAAGAGACAACACAGTGGGAAGAAATGAGGTTCAAAACATTAAATGAATCATTCATGCTGCCTAACTGATGTATTTAGAAGTGGATTAGGTTAATTTGAGTGGTTTGTTTTCTTGAAGAGCATAAAATATGCGGATCAAGTCAAAAGCCTCTTTTTTACAGTCTGAATGCTCCAGATGTGACTGTCGGTATTCACCCCCTGATGGCAGCTGTAATGCACTTCAAATTGGTTATAGTCACTGCATGTTAGAGATGTGTCCCTTGAGATGTATTGAGACATCAGAAAATAAAAAAAATATGTTTTGAGCGATGTCTAGTAGTTGAAGAATAAAAAAATAAAAAATAAATCACATGAGAGAAGCCAGTGCCTCCATGTCATAGTGTTTGGCTGATTATCTTGTAAGGTTTGCAACTGCTTTGCAAATTGGCCTACATGGACAAACCGGTGGAAATGTGGGAACTAATTGCAAAGTAAACATCTCAACACTTGGACATCATCATTTTCGATCATGTCTGAATGGAAATAAACTTGGAAAACAAAATCTGTGATGTGCTGATTTAAGACTGTTGCTGTCTGTGAGGAAAATACAAAGTTCAGGCTTGAAACTCTAATTAACACCGATTGGGTCTTTCAACGCTGCAGCACGAGCCAATCAGAAGTACTACCAAATCCACGTAAGAATATATATATATATATATATATATATATATATATATATATATATATATATATATATATATATATATATATATATATATAATCTCAGCCTGTATCAGCATGCTGCGCAATATGAAAGCTTCTGTTAACCCTCCTCCTCCCCAGCGCCACCTGTAGAGTTCTGCTACGGGGGTACTACCATTTCGTGCAGCAGCCTTTCCTTTGTTTGTTATTTTTTACTAAGCTGAACAAATTATTGTATTTCCTCAGCAGCAGCAGCAGCAGCAGCAGATCTATGTATATTCCATGCTCCTTGCCAATAAATGCTGTTGAAATGTATCCACTCCGAGAGTTGTCATGGCTGAAATTCCTTAAATATTCACATGAGTGAGGAGCTTTTTAGTGATCACTTTGAGTAGACGTAGCCTACATAATATTTATTTAATTCAAATTGATTGTTGAAACCTTGCAAACATCTAATGGCTTTTATTATTTTATTTTGCATAAAAAATAAATAAAATAAAAAGCAGAGAGGTTCATCACATGCCACTGGAAAATATGGTGCTGTACTGGAGTATGTTAGACTAAAAGAGAGTGGAAACAGGAAGTGTAGGTTGTCTTGGGTGAGGGTGTCTGTTTAGCCGTGAGATTTTCATCTCACTGCACTCCTCGAACAAGACAGAGAAAGAGAAAGGGAAAGGAGGAGATATTGATTTATAGCCTCCTACAATGCATATCTCTCATTCATCACTGTGTCCATGTGCACTGAGCCAATTCACAATGGCTGGAAGTCCACACTTCACCACAACAAATACAACTCTTCAAGAACTAATGCATGCACATACCATCAGTGGCCCCAAACGGTATGTAGAGTATTTACAGTAGTGTCATTGAATTAATTCATTATTTCCCTTCCATTGATGAAAATTAAATCTCTGTCATTTATGAGACAATGCTTCCCAGCCATTGACAGAATTTTCTGTCTTTCTGTGTTTTCACTGTTATTCAGTAGGGGGGCGCTATGACTGAAAGAGTACAGAATCTCCAATCAAAAACACAGACGAAAAAGAAGCTGAAACAAGCGATAGCATATGTAGGCCTAAGCAGATGCATTTGTAAAATAACGCGATCATCAACATTACACAGCATATAAATCAAAACTGCCTAATGTTACAGAATGAAATGTAAACCAAGGATGAGCAATAGGACTGTGAAGCTTAGTTGATAGACTCAATCTACTCCATCTATGTTTTGATCATCATTCTGAATCCAATCTGGATGTAGTCTTTGACAAAAACACAATTTTCTCAGCTTTTTATGAAACTTACCAACATTTAATTGTTGATTAAAATTACAATGTTGATTAGACTAGAATAAAAAGGATTTTATTTTTTAAGCAGAGGCTCTGTTCTTTCTTTTGATACAGTATATCGCACGAATACAACAAAATATTCTGGGGCCATGAACATTTTTGTGAAAATTATCAAAAATGCTAGTGGTGGTTGGCAACTAAAAAAAAACAAAAAAAACCCTGCCAGGGAAAAAGTTAAATGCCAAAAATATTAAACCTAGTGCCATTTATTTTGAGGAAAGATGGCACAAACACACCTTTAAAGTAAAATATTTATTGATATGGGTGAATGACAAATAAATTAAAATACAAAAATAAATAAATAATTTTGGGATTTTGGTATTGTCTAAATACATTTTGTGGCCAATGTGCAACATGCACAAACAGTCCCCTCAGAAAAAGAAAAGAAAAGAAAAAAAAACTAGCTGTTTGAAACAATAAAAGAAGACATTCTAGGGACCGCAACTACATGTACGATCTGCTCAGAGTCATTACCCAGGCCATGGCTCATAGACTACATTCACTCAAGAGTCCTCTTGTCATTATCGGCCACTAATTTTATTTGCTTGTTAATTTATTTTCATTAGCGTTGTTGCATCTTTCATAATCACGTGTTAATGACTGAGGTATTAAGTCTTGTTAGTAGAACTGATGAAGGCTAGACTGTTGGGGTCACCGTTCACATTTGCACGTCACATTTTTCCTTTTATGGTTTCATTTTTTTATTTACTTCTGTCTATAAGCCCTTGAAATTAAGTAGTCTATCACTTGTCTTGTAAGACAAAAACTAAGTCCTTCTTGCTTAAGGTGATAAGATGATTGATCATGTCTTGGTTAATGACTGTCACACTGATTAGCACCTAGCATCCCTGTAGCAAATGGTTTTAATAATTTAATGGTTGTATTTTACGTTTGCAGTGGCATTTTTGTGAAGGAATTTATCATTCTGTCAAATTTTAATGACCTCCTTCAAAGGGCTGTACAACTTTATTGCAGTTTTACTGCAGCAGGGATTTTATGAAAAACAATTTGTGTCTTGTTGATGCGCTATGCAGATTTCCAGGACTGGAGGATGCTGGTGCTGATGCAGATGATTACACATACAGGACAGAGTGAGAATTGCAGGAGGAGTGGGGTGAAATTGTGAGATGGCACAGCAGGTACGCAGGAAACAGAAATTGACAGGTTATTTTTAAATAAACTGTGGTTTCACAGTAAGCAGGTGTTGGTCCTGGTGCCTTAGTCTTTTGACTTGCTTAAAAGTAGTGTCTAAATAGATGGCAGCTTTAACTTGGATGCAACATGTCTGTAACTGTAAGACTTTGAACGAGAGTTTCTTTAAATTATTTCTCTCAAAGAAACTTAAAGATCTCAAAGTCTACCAAAACTACTTTTAGCTGTGATGTCAAAAAAAAGTTTTGAAACTTGAAAAAAGTCAGGTAATTAAAAGAGGAATGGTTATTAACGTATTTTTATAAGGGAACTCCTTAACACATTGTGAATGATGTTATCAACTAAAAATATACTATACTGTACATGGTACAATATGAAACAAAGAAATACGCTGAACAAAATGGTGTAGAATTTATTATGGAACAATCTTCACTCTGAAATTGCTTGTAAATATCACAAATAGTTACTAAGAAATGCAAGTAACACATTTAATTAACAGTGACATTTTGAAGTAGAAAGACAAAAATGGTATTTTCTTGTACAAAATATACTCCCAATAATCTTTGTTTTATTTACAACTCCAAAAAATATTTTTGTACAGTGTATAGGCCTACTCTACTGTTTGTCATTGACTACAAGTATAAAATACAACATTAGCTGTGTATAACTTATTATAAGTTACTGTGTGTAACTTATTTCTTAATATAAAATTAAACTATAAATCCACTTAAATACTTTGTGTAGCTGAAACTTAAGGTGGCACAGTAGTGCCCAACATAACAAAAAATTTAAAAAAGCAAATATAAGTTTACAACACTGTGGACTCAAAAGCCACAACACAACGTAAACAAGTCACAACACAACCTAATCGCCACAACCGAATGGAAAAGCCAGAAAACAACGGAAACAAACCAAAACTCAACGGAAAATGGAAATACTCCCGTCCCTTTCTTGCCACTATAGAGGGTGCATTAAAGCTAATGACTTTATACTAGAAGTAATGGTCTAATGAAATCCAAATTTTGGATAATTTTTTTTTTATACTGTTGTACCCATTTTTTTTAATAAACCCTTCAACTATTGCTTTTGAAATTAGCCAAGTCATTTATAGCTATGTCAATTTAAAGTGTAATTTAAAAAGCCTGGTACAGTAAAAGCTATTTAAAAATTGGATTTTGTTTAAACCATTACCTCTAGTACGAAAGCCCAAATTCTAGCTTTAAAGCATCCTTTACATGACGAGAAATGGCTCTGTGGAAACAATTCAACAGTAATAATCTAGCGTCCAAAAAAAACAACAACAAAAAAACATTGGTAAAAACTAACATACCTGACCGGGTGCTCCATTCCATCCTGCAACTGGGACAGCACGGCTCCAATCCCTACCTCCGAGGCATCTGTTAGTAGAACAAAAGGTCTGCGGAAGTTTGGAGCTTGCAGGATGGGTTCGCAAAAGACGGCATGCTTCAGGTCAGTGAAGGCCTTCTCCGCTTTCTTGGTCCACCTTTCCTGGTTTTGGAGGTATTTATGGATCAGTTCGGGGGCTACTTTTGTCAATTAAGAACATTCACTTATCTTGGATGTTGAAATTCACAGTTGTCTGAGTGTATACCAGAGTATACACTTCCAATCATTTAGGTGCTGTAAAAACACTCTATTCTGCTGATTAATATTGCAAGCTCACAATGTGACATCCTATATTAACATTCATTAATGTTATCATGAACACGGTGGCTCAGAATGCAGAAGGCTTATCATTTACGGCATTAGTGGTAATGGCATGTGACATTGGAGCAATGAATGAATGAAGAGGAGAGCATGACTCTGAACTGCCATAGCCTTTGTTTCAACTTTGAATGCACCATCCTGCAACTGTTTCATCTTGACAAACAGACAGCTTATTCTCCCATTTCTTTCTTTTTTTTTTCCTTAATCCCAACACATTCTTTATCACATTAAGATATATTTGTATTAATTGCATTGCAAATAAGCATTAAAATCATGAAGGTTTATCAACAGTGCAGGTCTGCTCATTGCATACAAGAACAAACTAATTCTTGCTGTGATAGAAGCGTTACACTATAAGATGTGCAGTCTTTCAGCTGCACATCTTATTCTTAATGTATATAGAGCACAAATGTATTCTTAATGTGTATAGAAACTTTACGACATAAGATTTCATTGCTGTCACTTGTTTGCTCTGTTTTGGTTTAGTTCTAGTTCTAGTTCTTCTACCTGTTTCCTTTGTTCCCATTTACCATTATTTATTTATAGCTCACTCTGTGTATTTAACCCGTTAGTTTTTCTCAGTTCTTTGTTCAGTCTTGTTTATGTTACAGTATAGAGTTTTTTTTTTCCTTGATTATCTCCTCCGTGTTTTTTTTGTTGTTTTTTTTAATTAAAGATAAAGCCATGTGCTTCATTACAGCCACTCAGTGTTACAATTGTATTGCATTGCAAGCACAAACATGTTTTGCAAGGCACATTAAAGGCAGTATAGGTGATTTGTTCTGGTTGAAAGTCTCTTCACATCCTGATACCAAACACTAAGTTACGTGGTCTAAATGCATTTATATTTGTGTATATATGTTTGTATTAAAGCTTTTCTAATATTAACGAGGGTTCTAAAGCTCTTGCCTGATCAGAACCCTTCTTTTTCCAGTGTTATTCCTCTGTCCTAATCTCTTTTAGTAATGTCTCTCAGCCATCTCTCTTTCAACAGTCTTTCTTCAAATCTCCCTCTTGCTCACTCTCTCTCCTCCCCTATCATGAGTGGACTCCCCTACTGCTGATCAGCTACAAGTTTGTTGTGGTGCTCTGTCCGATCCACTTTTTTTATTTTTTATTGCTTCCTGCACCTTATGAAGTTTTATGTAACAAAGTTCGGGAGGAGCACGTTCAGGTAATCAACCAATCAGCACAAGAGGAAGCCGGTATAAATAAAGCCTTTCCTCACCTCGGTCTCATGTCAAGTTTCACAGCATCCCTCCACCACCCCATCACCTCACTCTCGGCCGGTTTCTATCCCAGTAAAAGGGGGAGTACTCTGGGTTCGTGCCAAATTCCGAGCTCGGAGCCCTCCCCCGGACAGCATGCCAAATACGCTTAAAATACTACATTTGATTTCGTGTACGTGTGAACTCGTGAATAACACATCTTGGTTTTCAGCATGATAATGAAACATCGTCCTTTGAAAAAGATCAATAAAGGCATTTTTGGACGATTTGCAGATAAAATTTATGAGGTTTGTTGAGATTTGAAATGCTGCCTTGTCATGCTTTCGGTAAGTAGAATGCGATTAATTATCGTTCTTCAATGTAACAGCAGTGAATAATTCAAAAAGTATACAACATTAGCATAAATCGCTGTTCATCCTGTAGTAAGAGATATATACATTCCCACAAACTTATTCTGCCAAGAATGCAGCTGCTCGCTTCTGTATTGTGAATAAGGTGAATACATTTCGTTTGCACATAGATATGATAATGTTAACATTGCACGATCAACTCATTAGCCAAACGAGTGACTCAGTGACCTTACTTCACCACATCTGCTAAGCGTGCTGCAGCTGTTAATATTACTTTGCTAATATTGCAATCTGAATTTGCTATGCATGCTGCTGCTGTACAAAAAGAATAGAATTGCTGTATTTGCAATTGCATATTGCTGGATATGCGAAAATATTTGCAAATACTTATTTCACTTTAATGAGTTCACATACAAGCAATGTTTTGTTACTGTATCCTCACAACAACTACATTGTCTGCTTTCTGCTGCTGCTGTATAAACATAAATAGCATATTCACTAGCTGCTAATATGCTTAGTAATTCACTCTATGCATCTTAGAGGATTGGGTCAAGGACGTATCAGCCCGCTCCATCTAGAGTTTCATTACAGAATATTGTTGCTTGTTCCCGTTCTGTTGTGGCTTGATTCTGTTGTGTTGTTAACTTATGTCTGCTGTTTAAATTTTGTTGTGTTGTGCAGTACTGGGCCACCATATATTGGGTCAACTCAATTAAATTGCATAAAACCTCTAAAACCTGAATCTTTAAATTAGCACAAACACAGCTGCATGTACGAACGTAATTAGCAGAGACTAGTACTGTACTAAAGAAGTGTGCACAGCCATTGCTTTTAAAGAAACATTTAATCTTAATGTTTGATCAATCCTCAATTTAACCACAGGCTCTACTCTTCATCACAATGGTAAACACAAATTAAACACATAAAATTAACTTGTTTCGTTTAGTAAATTTGACGGTTAGGTTTTACAGTGAAGCATATACAATCTAACACTCTTTGTAAGTTATCGCAAAACATCACTTTTTCTATGGAGAGAGTTAATGGGATTTTAGTGTCAAAATACTGCTGCTGCACTGTATTCCCAGCTAGACAGCTTATTACAGGTAGTTCTGCCCCAAACTCATGCCATTGGAACAGAAGTTGCTATATTGTGGCGCTCAAACAAAGTAATGTTTTGAAAGTGCCACAGAGAAGTCTACTTCTAGTTGTCTCTGCACATTATCTGGGATAGAATAGATAGAAATAGATATGTTAATGTCAAATGACATGCATCACCTTTATATGAACTTAGTTATAAAGCATCCATCTGTTCTTTGGTGCTTCCATCAACTGTGAAGGTTCATTTCAGGTAAAATGGGCATCATTCCCTATTACACAACATTACAAGATAAACAGGCCTGATTGAAATGGTTTAAAAGCCATCATCTCAGAGGCCACTGGTGGAAAAAAACAGCATAGTGGACAAATAAATCTGACGATTTCAGTGTTACTGTCAGGTGCTTTGGGTCAAATTTACCACCCCGACTACAAGGTCAAGGACATCACAAGAAATTATTTCAGCCACAACACACACTAAAATTTGTTATTATCTTTGCCTCCATCTACCCCTTTGGGAACTTAAAAAAAGTAATGAGTGGGACACTGTGTAAATGGTGTACCCTGAGAGTCAGTGCCAAAATGAGATGCCGCCGCACACATCTTCTGCAGCTGAGGCATCAATGGTCATTCTCTCCTCCAGCACTGTGGATTCATTACACCTCTGCTCTGGGCCCCCTGTGATTGAACCATCCCTCCATTTCTCTCTCTCCCTGTGTGTCCAGCGAAGTACCTCACATAGCTTGTCAGCATTTTCAAACGCACATTACTAGCGTGCCACACTCTCCCTGGATATGACCCTGCAGCAATGCAACCGCACTCTCCTGCCTCCATTTTCTCAAACACCGGTGGACTTTCTCACACACGTGGAAGCTGACCTCACTGTGGTCTCATCAAAGCATGGAATCAGCCTCAATTTAGCTCCGTGACCGAGACTCATTCTTGCCATCTATGACTGCCTCTATGTCATCGAGGGTTGGGAGATAACTAGGTCTCTTTCCTCACATGAACAGGTTTTTTTCATCTCATTAAATATTCCTCTGTACGTTTTTTCACCTTATTGACATGCCATTAGACCCTACGGATGCTAACAATAGTTATATGGATTGCAGTACTGCCCATCCACTTTTCAGCAGCCTTGGTTCTGGAAATATTTTTCTTATAAATTTTCCCCCCAAGGATTTTAAAGTCTCTGTTAGAGAGTTATTAGCCATGAACTAAACCAA
Source organism: Leuciscus idus (assembly GCA_021554675.1). Taxonomy (NCBI): domain Eukaryota; kingdom Metazoa; phylum Chordata; class Actinopteri; order Cypriniformes; family Leuciscidae; genus Leuciscus; species Leuciscus idus. The sequence continues at coordinate 7,927,330 of CM038634.1, forward strand.
CCAGCTACGAGGTGAATCACAACTTTACAAACTTTGATATAAAAAAAAAAAAAAAAGAAGTAAAATCTGATAAAAACACAAAGGTACAATAATGTGTACATAACAGCTTTGATGAGGGAACAAACTACAATCCCATAAAGCATTGTGAATGGCATAACCAAATACAATTTTTGTAAAAATGTACTGATTTAAAGATGTTGACTATAGAAACAATAACATTTTCATATATTGCAATATACTGCAATATAAGTCGCTTTTATTTTAAAATGGATGACTTTTGACCAAAGTGCTGTACAATATATAAAATCACACATTCACCCAACAGAATACAGATTTTGTACCAAATCAAAAGTTAAACAAATAAGTATGTTTAAAATGTGATTTATATATACGTAGTTTGAGAGCATAGGAAGCTGACTCAATCACGTAATTCGCAGGGCATCACACAAAAGATTTTTTGTGAGAAGAGTTTTCTCTGCTGAATCATGGCTAATGTATTTTTTTTCTAACAGAATTACTGCAGTTAAGCAATTATAAAAAAAAAAAAATAAGGTCAAATAAAGTGGACTGGTGGCTTCATCAAAAGCATATACCACTGATTAACAACCTCGCAGCTCACAGTATTTGCCTGTAAAGGTTTATTATAAGTTATTGTTCAAAATGTTTAATTCCATAACTTGACTGTTGCACTCTACTGTATATAAATAAAGAATGTTTAGCAAATGATGACTTAAAGTTCAGCTTGTCCATCACACAAAGCTATACTTTGACTTTAGAATATTTGGATTAAAGCGTTTTTTGTTCTTTTGGATCCTGACAACAGTGTCACTATGAACGGTTGAATGGAAAATCCCTGCTTAATGATTTCCAGTTTTCTCCATTAGTGCACCAATCAGTAAATAATGACAGAATTTAATCATTTGAACTATTCCTTTGATCCATCTCTACCATATGAGTTCCATGACCCTTTGCAATGTCACGTTGACCTTGACAAAAATCTTTATCAATTGGACAAGCATTAAAAGCTGGAGAAAAATGTGCAGAAGCAAGTGTTTCAATCAATATCCATTTGTTTTGCTCACATTGATGGTTGTGACATACTACCTGTCATTTCCTTTTTGCTTTGCTGGGCAACCATTTTTGCAAAAACGTCAACTGGTTCAATCCAGAGTGTTTATTGATTAAAGCTGTAAGAAATCAGTTTATATGGGAACAAATGGCATCTGGTCATTTTCATGTAACCTCTGGGATTTTACTCTTATTTAGTTTGATTGGTAATTCTGTTTAAACCAGGTTGGTATAAAACATTTTGTGATATTGATTGTCAGACAAACACAGTGCAAATGAGAAATGAACTGAATTTCATTTCAACATTGCAAGCAGATATGATTTACCTCTCGGACAGAGAGGCACCAGGAATCACATCCTCTTCAAAAGGGCAGGTGCAATACCAATCCCATCACTGTTATTTTCAGAGCTAAATTACATCTGATAGTGTCCTGTGGCAATAAAAGTGCCTGAAATAAGCTGAAAACAAATTCACAAACTTAAAATTGCTACATCATATGGAGAAAAACATGACAATAGATATTGTAAATTGTATGCCTTCTTGAGTTATGCATTATGTCACTCATTCAAACAATATAAACTGACCAATAATAATTTTTTTCTGATTATCGTGGTTGGACAAAACTCAGGATTTGAATCAGAATGACAGGAATTTGCTACATTGTATTTAAATGAAATTCAGCACAATCACATAATAGAAGAGTTTAATTAGTCAAACAACTTTAATGTAATCATTGATTCATTCCTACATACATATACGTGTGTGTGTGTGTGTGTGTGTGTGTGTGTGTGTGTGTGTGTGTGTGTGTGTGTCATGTTTATAGACTTTCAGCTGGTTGTCATCTGTTTTCTTTGTTCTTAGTTTGTCTGTCTTGACCTAGTTTCTCAGTTTGTTTGATTAATCATTTTGTTTACTTGTTGTCATTTAATTAGCCAATTTCCCTGGTGTAAAATACTTCCTGTTTGGTTTAAGTTCAATGTCAGTCATTATCAATGTTAGTTGCGTTTATGTTACAGAGTATTTCAGTTTCTATTATTCTTCAACAAATTTGCGGATTTGATAAAAATATCTGCAATAAGTTGTCTGAGGTTACTGCGCATTCTTGTGTTCAGTGGAAAAGGCAGATATATTGATACTCGAATCCATGATCAGCAATTGGCTGGTGGCAAGACAGCAACACAATAACATCATTATAACCGCTAAGCCTAAGCTTAAAGGAGTCATGACCTGTAATTTTCACTTTTCCACGAGAAAAAAATTTATGTTATGATTGCCTAACGATTATACACTGGCCGGGAAGCCGATATTTAAAAGTGAAGCGTTTGTTTACCCCTGGGTTCGTCAACCAGCCCACGTGCACGCGCACTCAAATACGTGATGTTAATTTCTGCGCCGACTTGACGTCAAGTTAGGGTTAGGGTTAGGGTTAGGGTTGCAGGATATACCATATATGGACACCGCAGACCTATGCTGCAGGAAGCCCGCCCTGCCCCTCTCCCCCTCATATTCAGTCGAGCGCCGCCATTACTGAATTCCGATTCGAAGTACGCACTCGACCGTGAAAGATGCAGAAACGTGGTGCACACGTGAGTTGCTCTGTTGTTGACTGCCAGAATCAACATGGAAATGTTTTTTCTCTCCCAAGAACGGACCAAGCTATCAGGGACCAGTGGATTAAATTCATTTTTAATGACGCGGTTCCTACAACCCTTCCCACTGGCTTAGGTGTCTGTGCTAAACATCCTTCACAAATTTGGGGCAATATCAGGCGAAGTTGGCATCGAAGCTCCGTTTGGAAAAAGGGGCCATTCCAACAATCAGAGACTTGCCTGCAATTGAAACGGTAAGGCTGTGTTTTTATTGCTCTACTGTGTGTAACAAACAGCAGCTAACTGCTAATGCGGCTATTGTATGCTAGCGGGAGTATTAGCTTCGAGGTAAACATGGGGAATGGCTGCTACTTTGCAAACAACAAATGACTGAGATTGTAGTTACATTTAAAGTTGTGCTAGGTCGGGTTCATTCACAACTTGCGCCATGATGTCATTTTGGAATGATATGCTGAAGCGTTACCTGCGGTGTCAACCCCCCTCCTTCCTGCCACCAATCAACGCGCCCCTCATTTGCATTATTACAATGACCGTCCACGACAGCCGAAATATCGCATCAGATCTCGCGAGACAATAATGCCTTCAGAAATAAGGGTCAGAGTTGTTTATTTTTTTTCAACTTTTCTTTTTTAGAAGGGCCTGAAAGACTATAATAGAGCGTGGGTATCCAATGTAATACTAGGTTATGACTCCTTTAAAGCAGCTGAGGGCTACGCAGAGGTTTGAAGTCGGCTAGTTGACACGCTTGCCGTGGCCGCTTTGTTTAGTTCAGAAATAATGTAACAGTTCAAGTTCTGTTTCCTCTCTGTCGTGAGAGATATGATTTATTGTTAAACAAGGTCTTTGTTATCCATAACGGAACAATATTCCATCTTCATCGACACTGTCACATTATCTAACATACAGTCACAGCATCCGTGGCGGTCAAAAACTAGTTGGCCATTTCCCCTCTGGCAACACCTGTGTCTGATTACACCTACCCTCCTAAGTAGATGAGCCCCATTTAGCTATGCCATGACTGTAGTACCACCTACTGGCCAAACCTGGACATAAACACTGAAATGGCTCTTACAATCATATTAAAAATGAAGAACTAAGGAAACTAAACAAACAAGGATCAAGAACACAGGGAGAACCAAACACACTGAAACTAAACAGATCAAATCATACTCCTGACAATAATTTTAAAAATAAATGTTACCATCTAAATCTGGGATAAATTAAGACACACAGAGAGTAAGAGTCATAATTATATATGCAACTTCAATTCTAAATCCAGGAATTTTAAGACGAAGAGCAGAAATATGCGTAAAAGTTATTTAGCTGTTCATTGTTACATCGTGGTTTCCTCAGGAACAAACTGAAGACTCAGATTATCGATACAAACTTTAATAGTACTCTGGAACAAGCTGACAGGCAGCTTGAAAACACACTCCAAAGTGGATACATTTGAAAACGCCGTTTTCACGTTGTAGTGTGGACTGTGAAACCGGTGGCATTTAAAACCGATGACGTAAATTTAGTCATGTGACGCATATTGTACCAATAGATATTCATGTTTATACCAGTATTGTGCCTGTTATGTGCTATTTACTTTCACACTGTTGCTAAAAAATATTCTACATTGCACACTCTTCATATCACAGTCCTGCAAAGATGACAGAATTTACTCACATTTGCTGTCCTGCGACAATGAGAGCAGTCGCGTTTTAGACCAAACATATGGTGACTGCGACCTAGACCGCATCAGTGAATGGTGAGATATTTTACTAAATAAAATTATCCTGTCAGAAGAAATGCGCAATAACTTCATTATTTTTCCATCTGAATCATATCAGTGATCTTTTGTGGGGTTTCACGCATGCGCAGTAAGGTGAATTTAGCGTTTTCAGGCGTTTTTCAAAAGTTTCTCATCCACACTGAAACGTCCGAAAACGCTAGGGTGGACAGAGAGCGTTTATAAACGAAAACGCCGTTTTCAAATGTATCCAGATTAATGTAGACGTAGCCTCATAGCAAACAGAAACGAGATAATCATACACAGCTGGGCCAAATTAACTCAAATGATAGTACCATAGAAACAAAGGAGTAGCGGGAAAAGAACAAAGAAAAACAGGAACCAATCAAAACACAAACTGAAAGTCCAAACATGCACTGACACATGACATTTCCCCACCCTCCCGGGAGGCACGTCCTCACGCCATAATGCATGCAAAGCCAGAGGGATGAGGCGAGAGCCAGAGTGGTGTAGTCCTGAGGTGAGGGCAGGTCGACGATCAAACAAGGCGTAGCCAGAGGGACGAGGGAGCCCGCCGAAGCTGGTGGACTGATGAGCCACGGTGGAGATGAGGGAGCCAAGGTGAAGCTAATGGACCGACGGGCCGAAGTGGAGTCCTGGTTGTGGTGGCCGGAGGCGGAGACCGCGGATCCACCGACCTTGATGGAGCTGGAGACTGGCAGACCTGCGTCGACCCCACATCACTGATGGTGGAATGAGGGTGAGCTGAGGGGCTGACAGGAAGCAACAGAGGCAGGGATGAGGAAATGTTGAGAGGTGGGAGAGGGAGGCTGGGTGGGAATTTGGGACTGACAGATAGTTCCAGGTAGACAGATAAAACATATGGAGGAAGACTGGGTATTTCAGTGTTGAAGTCTATAAAATCCACTTCCTCTGGACAAAGACGGGGACAGGAAACTCAGGCACGGTGGCAGCCATCTTGGCAGAGGGCTCTGGCGAGGCAGCAGCCATCTTGGGACAAGACTCGGGAACAGCTGCCATCTTGGGATGAGACTTTGGAATGGACTCTAAGATGGGTTTGGTTCCAGACCGGGACCCAACGCTCTCCAGACACTGAAATAAGGTTTCCCTCTAGTCCAGCCCTGTGGTGTCTGGGAGGTCAATGGGCTGGTGGAAAGTTGCCCCAATCTGGAACAGGGTCCTCAGGGTGTCATTTTCAGGGGAGCTGGTAATGGCAAGCTGAAGAAATTCCCTCAAAAATTCTAACAGGTTGTGGCTCTCCTGAGCCACAGATATGAACATTACCCATTCAACCATTTGGGTGGTCCGATCTTCTGTCACACCATGGTTTCCTCAGGAACTGACTGAAGACTCCAATTATCAATACGAACTTTAATAATATTACTCTGGAACAAGCTGACAGGCAGGGGAAACACAACAGAGACCAGACAAATATTGAAAGAAAGGGTGCATCTTTAGCCCTATTCGGACGGGACTAGTTTCACAGGGAGACGTTAGAGAAATTTCTGTTTCACAGACGTACTTTGAGATTTTAATCCTGTCCGAATCTGCCATGTCTGTCTTTTTCTCACACGACCTCTGTAAAAATTCCAGAGCAAATTACCTACTGTTTTTCATCAAACTCGGCGGTCCTCAGAAAAATCTAATCCCGTCCGAATGTGAATGTCTGTGATTGCCGAAAAAGTTTTTTTCCAAAATGCTTTTTCTTGTGTGTTTTGGTCAACGTGAACTACCGTACAATCTCTCACTATCGCGCCAGTATTCAAGTTTCTGCGCACCGATAATGGATGTAGATGTGTTCGGTACACTGCGAAGAAATAAAAAAAATATATATATAGGGCTTTATATGGCAAACAAAAACGAGATAATTAATCATACACAGCTGGGACAAATTTACTCAATGATAGTAACCATAGAAACAAAGGAGTGGCAGGAAAAGAACAAAGGAAAACAGGAACCAATAGCGTGCCGCACGAGTGCTATTTTTAGACCGCAAAGCCGCGTGACGTCAGCAACGTAAACCGGAAGGGGGTCAACATAGAAGCACGCTCGCTTATGATTCATGCTAGTACTGCTTGTTTTCTGCCGGTTATCCCTCAAATAAGAACATGCCGAGTAAGGGACCGTTCGGTATTTATGGAAGGGGCCACCGGAGGAAAATAGGGGAGGGTCATGTCTTTTTATTCTTTGTTGAGGGGAGGGTCATCCAATTTTTTTTAGTCTAGGGGGAGGGTCACCCAACTTTTATATTCATGAAAACAGCAACATTTCAAAGTGGCTTGTTTGGTGCTATTTTTTTCCATTTAGGTCGATGTTGATCTCGCGTTATCAGCCCCCCTTCGATATCAGATGGGTCTGACCCAACAAAAATCCAGTTTGGCGCTGTTTGACAGTGCGCGCGCACTTCAGTTCGCGCTTAGAAAAAGTGCATCATGTCAGAACAGAATGCCAAATAAATGTTTACCCGGCAAAGCTTTAAAGCACGAGCAAATAATGAACTTTTGTGATTGCGAATAAGTGCACAGTGTCCTGTGAGTGTAACTCTACCGCTGCATTAACATGTTGTGAACGTAGGCCTACGTCGAGTTTTACAGTATTGGGACTGAGGCGCATACTACCATATTTTAGTTTCCATTCTTATTTTGTTTCCACGATGTGTAAGATGTAGGGCTACTACATCTTTAAATTACTATTAGATTCATTTAAGTTAACATAAATACGTAGACCTACACCACAAAAACTAGTTGAGGATAAATTCGTTAAACTTGGGCGATTCCAGTGTTATGAACGTGACATTTGCAGTCAATAGCCTACTTGAAATATAAATTCTCAGAAAATGCATTTAATACCAATATTTTGAAACGTCTGAAAGGAGTCAAGACATTAGAAAAATATCAGTCTACACATGCGTTTTATATTTAATATGAGGGAAATACACGTGACGTGACACAAAAAATCTTTAACTTTTAGGTGGCAAAATATTTTTTAGTAATTCTATAAATTACACTGTGCAAACCAAAAGATATATACCCACCGGATGAATAAAGATCGGCCTCCACAGAACATAACATATTATTTTTATTTTATTTTTCGTGGTCGCATTTATGTGAAAAAACAAAAAACAATGTTACGGGCGCGACAGTTCTCCATTACGGACATGACTGCTCTGAAAGCGACTTTAAAAATTTCACAGAGACCTCAAACAGAAAGCACAAAGCCTTTCTTTAAAGTGAATTTCGTTTTTTTATTAATTGTATCTTAATTTTAATCAATGTTTTATCTGGATTTAAATAGCCTAAGAAGTAAATATAGTAGAAAATAGATAATCATGACACGGAGGCGCGGGCGAGAACTGGACTTGTCTCATAAATGAACCGAAACTCAGCGTAAGGTATGCTACTTGCCTCACAGACCTGAGAAATATATAGAAAGCTTGAAATGTCTACTTTTAAACAGAACAATTCAAAATGAAGGAAAACAGACTGCTTTCTGCTTATCAAATGTGCATTTCTCTGGCGCGTTCTGGGAAGATCGCGACGCATCGTCAACTTCATCTTTGCAGTCGACACAGAAAACACGTGTTTATTAATAAACAATTAAAATGTCTCCTTGCTATATTTGACATATTCATAATAATTACTTTTGCCGGTTCTTTGTGACAGCTTTTAGATGCTTTGTTGGCAGCCCCACCCACATGTTGAACGAGTCTAACCGCATCAGCACCGAAAACATGATTTTTTTCAAATCTAAAATCAAAAATCGTGATACGAACCGAATCGTAGGTTTGGTCTATCGTTACAGCCCTAGTAAGATGAGAAAGCAAGAGTTTATGGTTTTAAAAAACAAACAAACAATGGCTATCTGAACATCTTTGCCAAGCGCAGTACAGAAGTAGGCTAATCAATAAATTATCGGGGAGGGTCATGCCTTTTTTCACAATCATTTTGGAGGGTCATAGAAAAATGTATTGCTGGCGAAGGGAGGGTCATGTCTTTTTTGACAACAGATCTCAAAACTCCTCCGGTGGCCCCTTAAATAAAAAACGAACAGTCCCTAAACACTGCTGCTATGGAACTTGCAGAAACGACTCCAGACACTATGACCGTCCACATATGAAGGATGTATTCTTTATTCGTTTCCCGAAGCCAAAAACCCAGAGGGATAAATGTGAACGATGGGTCAACTTGTGCAAATTCTATACCAGTGAATTTGGCACCGGGGACATCATTCTCGGACAGAGTTAGCAGGTTTAGCTCAGTAGACATCTCGTCCGTAAACTGTTTACATGCGTCTAGCATGAGTGACACACGCGAGTTTGACCCCCCTAGCAACCGTCGCTAGCTTAATGAATATTAATGAGAAAAGGTGACGTATATCGTGCGGTACGCTATTAAGACACAAACTGAAAAAATCCAAATGTGCACTGACATGTGACAATGGGACGTGGGAAGTGTGTCACCCATTTTCCTTTGGCTATCAAGAAAACAAATCATGTTTCATTCAGGAAGTAATGCCCGGGTCGAGTTTACAGATCCCATCCTATGAGCCTTGTCACCCATCTGATATTTCAAGCAGCACAGCAACAGAATATGGATTCACTCCACTGCTTCTGTGATTTCCTCTGTGGCGGCACCCTGCTCCTCTCCCAGAATTCATTGCACTCGGTTTAGCTTTCCTCCCTCTCGCTGTTTCTTGTCCTTCATGTTCAATTTGCTTTGGCCTGCTAATGAAGTCAAGCTTGCTCCCAGGCAACTGTGCAGCTCAAACGACTCATGCCAAGCTGTTTGGAATTCTGAAGACTTGCAAACACTTCAAGCAATAATAAATTGAAGACTTAATGAGGGTTTCTCATTGAGACTGTAAATGTGTAGATGTTCTTCAAAGCACTGAATCAACACTGATTATGCTAAGCAAACAATTCTTTCTAATGATATTATTATTATGTTTCTATTCCATACCGTTTTGGGGAAGTGTACTTATTTAAATGTTGGCTGTCATGAAAACTTGTTTTTGAGAAAAAAAATTCATGAAAGATTTAAAACAATTTTCATATTAATTTTGACAGAGATTTCTTTATATACATCAAATTAGTATTATTATTTTAATATGTTCCTTGAGGTTCACTTATAATGTTGATTAAAAAAAAAAATCCGTAAATAAAAAAGCCATATGTTGACAAAAATTATTATTTTTAACCCTTATAGAGTGCAGCAGCCATGACGTATTTTTGTTGGCTTAAACCCGGGAATGAGCTGGCATTTTAGCCCCTCCGGTTCCATTGTCTCAAAATCAATGTTTTTTTTGAATGAATCTTTAGTTAAATGCCTGAAATATGGTCTGCAGTTAACCCAAGCTCAATATATTTTCACATTTTATCCTATGATATAAAATACGTCAGTATTATACCCTCTTGTGATAAAAAAAAAAAAAAAAGCTTTTATTTGTCTTGAAAAAGGCAGTTGCTAACAAGTGGCTGAATGGGACTACAGAGGTTGTCGAGGACATCATCACAGGTAAACTCAGGTAAACTCATTTACTCACTAGTTCGCTTTCACTGCCTTATTGTGTTTATAATCCCGCTCTTGCAAACTCTTCTAACTCTAATGTTCAGGGAAAATGTTTTTAAATAGAGACTTGAAGAGTTGTCGGAAGCTTAATAGTGGTGACGTTTAAGTCTTGCCACTATGGTGTAGTTCATTTATGGCCTGTGTTTTATTTCTGCCAGTTGAATTTATGCTTCAAAAATTCATAAAAATTGACAAATCAACAAAAAATCATAAACGTTTGTTGGTCACAAAGCTTATTTTCTGCAGTAATCCAAAAGGAATGGAAATGGAAAGATCCTATTGGGTTTTTGTTGAGGGAACCAGGGTGACGCTAACCTCCAGGTTGGCCTTAAAAATAAATAATCACTGCAATGCTCTATTCTGACCCTCTGGCTCTTTTAAGGCTTGTCATTGAAAAGCCACTGTTACTGTATGATTGTCTAACGTCATTGCATAGAAAAAGTATCAACGCCCCTCTTGCTCTTGAACATGAGTGATTGTTTGAAAACATTATCCATATAAAACTGTATTTTACAGACAAAGCATTATGAAATTGTTTACTTACAGTTTGTGATGCAGCTGCAGTCAGATCCAATACAGTTGGCTGCTTAATCTTTCTACAAAAGTTTATTTGCGAACTGATCATTACATTGAGCATTGTTCACAAAACAATCTGCAGTCAAATGCCCCAAACAAACATATAATCCTCCGGCACGATTTGGGGCACCATTAAAAATAAACCATCCGCTGTACAGACACAAGCATGCTGTTTAAACCGGATACATAAAAGTGAACGTTCCTTTACCAGTAGCGGTTTTTGGCACGGGCGAACCGGGCAATCGCCCGGGGCGGCATTTTTGGGGGGGCGGCGCCGCCGGCACGAGCAGAAAAAAAAGAAAAAAAAAAAAAAATCTGCGCCGCGAAGCGGTTTTCTATTATCTATCATTTCACTGTGTGGGGAATTGGCAAATTTGCGCCCCTGCTTGCTGAGAAGATGCTGTGCACAGAAGCTGTTTGTTTGAGAAGGGGAAAGGGGAGGGGGCGCGGGGGCGCGGAGGCGCGGGCGCGGATGACAGTTCACCTCTGGGTCTCTCCCAAATGGAACGGACAAGGGGGGGATCCATATAGTTATCTAAGTCAGTCACACCTCGACTTTCTTCCAAATAACGCACATTTCATTCATAATATTATAAATACAGGCCTCTATATTTCCTGCACATTTTTGTTTTTCTGAATTGTCTGAATGGCTAATAAAAATAGGTGATACAAAACGATTACTTGTTCACCACCACCAAGGTGAATTGGTTTAGTCTTGACTTCTGGTCGTGACTCGTCGTGAGTGACAGTTGGTATGGGGGATCAGGGGAAATCTGTTGATTGTCGATGTCGAGTGCCAAATAAGAGATGGACAAGAAAAATCAAAGCCATCAGGTGCCCAATTTAGAAACGAGCGAAAGATAAAGGTATGCAACTATGTTTTCTCTTTATGATTACGGTATCCATGTCATGAATGAAGGGGCAATATTAATTGGTGGGTATAACTCTTATTTGTTAGCCTTTTTGCTATGATTCTTGCTATGCTTAACAATAATTCGGTTTTAACTCAAACACGAGATCTAATTTCACCATAATATTGTGCTTTGCAACAAAACTGTTACAAGTTCAGTTATTACACTGCAAAAAAAATGCTTTTCTTACTTAGTATTTTTGTCTTGTTTCCAGTCCAAATATCAAAAATTTCTTAAATAAAGATGCATAACATTATTTTACTAAAGTAGTAAAATGACATAAGATTTTAAGTCTTGTTTTCTGGGGAAATAAAACATTTTTTAGTTTTTGCTTAAAACAAGCAAAACATGATCTGCCAATGGGGTAAGAAAAATTTCTTATGGGGGGTGGGGGGGTGGGGTGCTTGAAGGGGGTCTCGCCCAGGGTGTAATTCAATGTAGAACCGCCACTGTCCTTTACTCTTCCAATTGTCCTGTTGTCGGGAGTAGCTCAATTGTGTGGAGTATGTCAGAAATTGAACAGGTATCTGCAAACTGTATTCAGTGTACACAGTTTCAGTGATTATAATGCATTCACAAAAAAAGTTTGTTTAAACTTAAAAACAATCGATAGGCTCATTGTTCCAAACTAGAGCGAGTGGTCTGGTGGGGAACAGAGTTGCCTGAAGCTATGGGATTTGTTGAGTATGCTGCTTGCAAAGCTTGATTTTTTTTTTTTTTTTTTTTTTTTTTTGCTCCATTGGGTACTATATACGGTGGCAGAAACAAATAAGCTGGACAGATTTTTTCCCCAGAAATATAAGCTACTCAATACATACCTGGACATACCTGTGAGCCTGGCCCTGGGTGGTGTCTGGGGCTCACAGATAGCATGAGCTTGTCTGTGTCTCTGTCTGTGCATGAGTTCCTGCTCAGCTCAGATGCTGTAGAGTTGACCTTCTCTCTCTTGCTGCTTAACCTAATCAATTATGGTTCAGAGCAGAAGCCAGGAGTGTGTGCGCGTGTGGGGGGTGCAGCGGGCGACCTTGTCAAAGCCCTGAGGAGACTGTGAATAATTCCCTTTGAGCCCCATAAAGAAACCCATGCTGTAGTGTGACACAGAGGAAGTGAGTGAGGAAAAAGAGGAAAAGTGAAAGATGGAATGAAACCGTAGATTTGAACATTTTTCAAATGCAAATGTGAGTGGTACTTTACCTTGCAAAACTCACCGCTAGTATGCTAGATGTTTGCCAAGGCATTGCTTGGCGATTGTTTACTGGTCCAAGTCTCTGATATATTCCCTATTAGATACCCTTGTGAAAAAGCATACTTTTTATACTTTTGAATACTTTTAAAAATAGTAGACTTATTACAGAAAAATATACTTTAAAATAATACACTTAATTGTGAATTTACTGTTTCATTTACAATTAAATGAAAATGTATCATTTAAATTTATATTAAATGCAATTAGATGAACTTAAGAGAACTTATGACCCTCTTAGAGGACTGAGTAAATCATTGATATGTAATTTCATAAATGTTTCTGTTGTCTTTGAAATATGGTAAAGTGATGTCACAGTTATGTTCAGTAAGACTGTTTTCACAGACTTTCAGTTTGTTTTCATCAGACACGTGTTCCTTTGTTTGCTTTTCCCGCCAGTCATCAGTTGTCATGGACACTCATCTGTTCGTTATCATTTCATTATCTCCGTATATTTGGTTCCTCTGTTTTCAGTCTTTGGTTGTTGGTTGATGCTTGTGTGTTTACCGCATGTTTCACACACACGCACTGTTAAAACTTCTGTCTGTTCCTGTGTTTGTTGTAATATCATGTGTACCTTTGTCTTGATCTTCTTTGTCTTGTGCCAAGTGTACTGCCGAATGTACTGACATACATGATAAATTAAAATATACTTCAACGTAATTTATATTTAAGTGAAAGAGTACACAAGAGTGTATTCTTGTGTCCGTCTGTGATTTTGTTTGTATGTTGGTTGTAGTTTTATTTTTATTTTATGCAGCATGATATTTTTGACTACTGTGATGTGTGTCCCTGTTTCATGCATTGCGTTAAAACAAGTTAAAAGACATTTTTAAAAGCGCACATGAGGCACCTGCATTCTGTTCTTTGTGGTTTTGAATGCAAAAGCGTTTTTGTTTGAACGGCTTCTGTGCACGCTCTATGGAACTTTTTTCACCTGTTTTATCAGACAGCACCTTTCCCCAACAAACACACCTTTTGAAATATCATTCAGGATTTCATGAGCATTGCACAAATGATTTATTCATATGTAAAGAGTTTATTAAGTGTACAATTCCAGATTGTATGATTGTAATGTCTTCATTTTGAACAAGGTTCTGCTTTGGCCACTGGGTTTATTTAGCTATCATTGAAGTTCTCAATTTAAAATGTTTTATTTAAAGGTTATATAGAGAACACCTGGAAGTGTCTTTGCAAGAAAATTAGAGTAAATTGACTGATTGTAACATCTCCTTCGTTTAATTTCCATTACCCATGCTGTGAGATGTTCAGCAGTGGTGTCTGTAATTATTTCCCATCACTTTACATCCGTACATTCATGCAGGAAGGCTGAAGTTATGAGGAAACTCTCAGATACATAGTTAATGTCAGGTTTTGACTGTTTATTTTGCATGAGACCATGCTGTGCTGGGCAATCTTCTCAAAGTCACCCTCAGTCATGTCAGGGCTTGGCTGAACTGAACCGGACTGACGGCCCCCTCCACGCTACCATGTAATTAAACTTGTAGCGAGATGACTGCACATTGGTGCGCACACAATGTGATGATTATGGTCTATGAGACTTTCTAAATCGAAGTATGGCTGTAATTTGGTCTATATCACAAACGCTTCCTTCACAGGACATTGAGTGAGATATAGCTGGTTACTGCTGTTCTGTGACACATACTGTCAAGGGGCAGTGAGATATATCATATGCCACATGGATTACTGCTACCGTCTTTATGATACCGAATATGTTTTGATGCTATTTATTCCCCTGTGATGGTGGGGTTGCTATAACAACTGTGGAAAATGATCGCCTCTTAATGAGAGTGACATTTCTGAGTATTTACCATGCATGGCTTTACATAAAATTGTAAATTTTTGTGTTACATTCCTGTCTTGTTTCCCCGGTTTTGTGTTATAGGACTTTTATTTTGAAGTGACTTTTCTGCTCCACTTGTTCCACTAGGTGTGTTTCAACTTGATGCGGCGCTGCGCAGAGTGATCGGTGTATGCCATAGATATCATATAATAAAGGCTAGATGTCTCGTCCACGCTGCTGGCCAATGGATGTCGACGTCCGCATACGGTGGCCATCTTGCCACAGAGCGCTCGTAAAATTGTGTTTTAATTGTGCATGTACTTTTAAATAACCATAACTTGCTAAATTTTCTACCGATTTTCAAACGGTTTGGTTTGTTATAAACGTCAGAGATGTAGGTATGACACTGCATACATATGAATAGTTATAACATACATGTTCAAGCATTCGGAATTATAGCCACGTTAATAACATTTGTTAGACACCAAACCGTTTGTAAATCCGTCAAGATTTCAGCGAGATAAGAGGATTTGTGTTCGTGCTGATCACTTACCTTACTTCAGATACCACAGAGCTCGCCAGAAAGCTTCCCTGTGACAAGATGGCCGCCGGTGATGCCGTTCGAGACTCCGCCTTAAGACATCTAGCCTTATATGGATATCTATGGTGTATGCAATCAAAGAACCGCAAGAGCGATTCAAAAGCATACAGCTTCATCTGCTCTCTAATCACTCTCGCGGTACTTTAATGTCATATACCAATCGTTCAGTGCAGCATTGCTTTAAGTCGAACACACCTAGTGTTTCACCTCCTGTGATTTGTTCCTGTTTCTTTTGTTTCCATTGCTGCATGTTTTGTTCCCAGTGACTAGTTTGTTGCCATAGTTACCTGTGTTTGTTTCTATGACTACTAATGACCTTCACCTGTCCCTTGTTAGCCCCTTGTTATCTTGAGTATTTAAGGGGCTGTTTACACGACACCATTTTCAACTAAAAATGCAAAACTTTTTATCCGTTTTTGCCGTTCGTTTACATGACAACATGCGTATTACGTGTTCAGTCTATAGTGTTTAATTGCCAACGGCCTAGCAGTAGAATACAGGGTTTTTGGTCGTTTTCGCAAATCCATGTGAATTGGGATCGTTTTAACAAAGAGTGTAAAACTTACACTGCTCTGTACACTTGTCTTTAGTGTCGTCTGTATGCGGAAAACTCAAAGGAAAATCTTCTCCGTTTTCAGCATATCATTGTCGTGTAAAGGTACCCTCCCATATGCCATGATGGTAGTGGAACAATCTCAGGGTTACAGGATTAGATTCAAGTTGACATAACCAAACCAGTTTAATCAGGCTTTGTTGGTACCATGACACTGATTATCTTTCTCTGTCAAAACAGGCTTTGATCCTGAATTCATGGAGCACAAGCACATGAAAGTGTGACATCAGTAATGAACAGCCAAACACATGCCTTGAAACATAGAGAAACTGAAATTCACTTCTCACAAGAGAATCAGCAAGATTCCTTTTCCTCTCCTGAGATTGAAGAATATGACCTACAGTACATAAATGAATTTGCACAGCAAGTAGAAAAAATCTTGCTATATGTAAGTAAAGTTGTGAAGCTAGTTTATATAGTTTACCATATAGGTATTCAAAAACTTGGATATGTAAGCTCACCTTTAGTTATTTTTAAAGCTTTTTTATTACATTATTATCTGTATATAATTGTTCATTAAACTACATGTTTAATAAAAATGGTTAAACTAAAATTGTTCTTGTGTAATGAATTAGGGGTATATAAATCATATAAAAATCATATAAAATAATTATAATAAATAATCATCGCTAAAAGCCAGACAATTTTGTATTTAAAAATATTTGACTACGAAGTGACCTTTAATTTGGAGAGAGTGGCGCTGCATTCGAAACCGCATACTCACTGAGTAGGTACTTAATTTCAATAAGTGCTCACTTAACGAGCACTAAAAGAGTAGGTACTTTATAGCCAGATCTCTTTAAGTATGAATGCAATCCATACATCATCCGCCATGTTGACGTTTTCATGTGACCTACGACGTTATCACAAGCGCAACAACTTAAAAGATATGAGCGACAGGTTTAATTCATCTATCTGTAAATATCTTGATATTGACAAAATTTGCTCATTTTGTGTCTTGTTGAAGAAACAGCTGCCCATTTATTTTGTGAATACATTTAGGGTTGATTTAAGTTCTTATATTTTAAACCCTACTAATGTGACCCAGTGTATAACGAAAACCCAAAATCGTCATCTCTTGAATACGTTGTTCATTTCTTTATTTTATCCACAATTTTTCACCCACAAGCAAAAGTGGCTTAAATCTCCTTTATGTTTCTCTCCTTTTCTTGTTGAATTTGCCTCTCGTTTCATCCCTCAGGCTTATAAATAACAAATAACAACAACAAAAACATTTGTTTTATGTATTATGAATAATTATTTAAAGATATTTAACCTTGTCATTGTTCTTTTTTCCTGTGTATAAAATATCATATGATTTATGCAAACCCTTTATATTTGTTATTTGATTATTATTTTTTTTTTTTTTTTTGTCTTTATGATTGTTCATTGTTAAATATACAACCACGGTATCTTTCCATGATCTTGTATGTAACTAAGTTTGGCAGTAAAAAAATGATATGAGCGACAGGTGCATTAACACCTCACAACATCAGTAACTCGACAGCCCTACCTAGAATGGTTTTCCAAAGCGTTTGTAATGTCTGCACAAAGGAGACGGGCAGCTGCTCGAAGATCTCGCATTTGGAGAAAACTGTTGATTTTATACTCGAAAAATGTAAGTATCACTCCGTAAAAATGTATATTACCCCAGAACAAATTGTACTGCTAGCCCACCCCACACAATAGTAATGATAAATGCTGGCCATTACTTAATTGTATTACCTTTGTTTTACTGAAAATGATATAATTTAATAAAACAAGCAACATGTAATTTGTTTTGTCATATGACATAGCTATGCATGAATACACTGTAGATAAATGCAGTGAAAACATTACAATTTTCAGTCAAGCAATGAATTAATGCATTAATTAAATAATTATATTTTATTTACTGACAACAATAAGAAACATGAATTAATTAGTAAAAGAACATATAAAAGTAATCATCAATAAACAAATGCATATAAAAGTCAACAACACATGAAACTTTATTCAAACTACAATCATGTATTTAAAGGCGGTGAACCCCACATCCTACTGCCATCTCAACACAGCGGTTCCCATTCTGTGGCTTTATTCTGATGAAGCAGCTGACCGCTAGAGGTGAGCCGTGCCTTTGTGCCTGAGGTTGTCGCGTGCTGCGCTGTGCTTCACAATCTGAGGCAATAAGGGCCAGTGGAGTGATGGAGGGTCTCATCCATGGCACCGTTTCCAGGATTTAGCTCTGGGCTCTCCATCCTCAGTGCTCACACCAGTCTGCTGACATTTCAGATCCTACAAAAATACACAAACAGAATCCAAAAGCAGTCATTTTAACAGCACAATGTCATTTGATTGTATTAGAAGTAACAAACTAATCATACTTTATATTTTAGTAAGATCCCTAAAATACCCTTTTTTCCCACCCACAAATGCAGCCATAAACATTCCTTGCAGGTCTTGCTCCACCACAAAAGCTGTGCAGCAAATGCACAGAAATCAATAATTAGAAAAGTGTTGTAATAGCTCTGTTTGAAATTAAAATAATTAAAATAAACTAAAACTTAATATAATATATATAAAATATATTGCAAATTGCATTTGCAAACTTTTCCGATTTATTAGAGCAGCCATCACCCAACACAAGTCTAATTGTGTTCATGTGTTCATGCAGTCGGTTTGAATACAAGTGACTTGTACTTTGACTGTAGCCTTGAACTCATGTAAATGTGAAGAAAATGTAAAGCGCTGTATTTCATATTTAAATAACATTCTATTTTTTAGTGCTGTGGTGACGGCTTTTATTATATGAAACTGCATTTTTTTTCTGTGCAATTGCATCTTTCTGGCCAGTAGTTATGAGAACATAGACTGTGTGGATCTGTTTTACAATCATTCCACTTTTCTGGATATATTCTGGCTCATTGTTACTTGTGCTGTATTAAGGCTACAGAGACAAATATGAATGACTAACTGAATCACTAAATTAACACATGAACACAGGGAAGCATGGAATCATGAGTCAGTGAGCCATTTGCTCTCTTTCAAAACCTGTGTTGCTATCTACTGCATGCCATAAAGATAAGTCAAAGCTATTACATTATTAAATCAGATTAAAATGGTTTTAAACAGACAAAGATGGGCTATAAAGTCAGTATATTTGTTTTATTGCATATCATCAAACATAAAATAGGAGCTCTTTTCATTTGTTAACATTAGTTAACTACATTAGTTAACATGAACTAACAATAAACAATATTTCTACAGCATGTATTAATGTGTATTGTTAATCTCAGCATTTACTAAAGATTGAAAGTTGTATGTTAATATTAACAAAGGTTAATAAATAATATAAACATAATTGTTCATTGTTAGTTCATGTTAGTTAATGCGTTAACTAATTTCAACAAATAAGACCGTATTTTAAAGTGTTACATATAAGACTAATAATTACTATATTTGAGTTAGAATGAATTACTTTATTGATTTTTTTCCCTTTCCTTTTTCTTTTTCTTTTTTTTTCTGTTGCTTCATCTGCATGCCAGCATATTAAATAATACGAGTGATTTTTTTATTTCATCTTTTAACTCATTGTAGTAAAATGAATGAATAATCCTGATAAAGACTGTGACCTGAATTTAGCATGGTAGGACGTGTTCCTGAAATAATATATTTTGTTAGTCCTGGAACAACAATCCCCTCAAACATACTTAATCCTAACCTTAATATCTGATTGGTCGAAAAGAAGGTTGTTCCAGAACCTACAAGTTTGTTAATCCAGGGACATGCCCAAACTTGGTTGAAATCACTTTGACATCACCAATATGTTATTATCCCACAATGTGTTCTACTTTTACAGTGGGTGACAGGTTTGTATACGTTTAAAACAAACATATTTATTACTCACAGCAGACTTTATTGTTGTTGGCTCATTCAATGATGACATCTGTATGTTCCCACTGTAAAAGTAATGTATTTGTATTTGTATTTATTAAGCATTGATAAACACAACAGAAGTTGAACCATAGTGCTGTACAAATAAGATAAAACAATGAAAGGAAACAAACAAAAAATAAAAGGAAACAATACAAAATAAAATCTGCAAATTTAACATACAAAGTTTAAAAAGCTAAAGAAAAAAAATACGATTTCAATTTAGATTTAAACTCAAACAGAATTTGACGTTTTCACAGATAAGGGGAGACTGTTCCATAGGCCCCACTATTGCAAATGCACGATCACCTCTTGCCTTTAATCGTGATCTAGGCTGAGACAAAGAGCAGTTTTTTGTGGACCTGAGACATCTTGTTGGTGACAGATAATTTAGGGATTTAAAAACAAAGACTAATATCTTAAAATCAATTTTATAACACACTGACAGCCAGTTAAAAGATCGTAGTAATATACTCTCGCTTACATGTCCCAGTTAAAAACCTGGCTGCAGCATTTTGGACCATTTGGAGTCGTGATATTGAAGACTGAGGTAGACCAACATATAAAGAGTTACAGTAATCTAGGCGCAATAAAACAAAAGCATGTGTGACTCTCTTTATCTTTAAAAGATAACCAAGACTTGACTCTAGAGAGAAGTTTTAATTGGAAAAAACATGACCTCACTACTGTATTAATTTGTTGATCAAATTTTAGGGAGGAATCTAAATGGAATCCCATATTTCTTACTGTTGGTTTGATGAATGTGTTCAGATATCCAAGATTAAGGTTTACATTAGTTTGTTTAACTTGAGGCCCAAACACAATAACTTCTGTTTTGCCCGAATTTAAGCATAATAAATTTGAAGTTAGACAAGATCTAATGTTCTCTAGACATGCAAACAATTTTCCTAGCCCTTTCATGTCTTTTTGCTTCAGAGGCAGATATATTTGTGTATGGTCTGCATAAAAGTTAAATAACACTCCATGCGTCCTAAGTATATTTCCTAATGGGAGCATATACAAATGAAACAGTGTTGGTACTAGAATGGACCCTTGGGGAACACCACAAGTCAAGGAGGCAACTGATGAAACAGAGTTTCCTATGCCCACTGAAAAAGTTCTGTCACACAAAAAAGATTTAAACCAGCTTAGGGCTAGGCCTCGGATGCCCACACACTGTTCAAGACGTGAAATAAGAATAGTTTGATCAACTGTATCAAATGCAGCTCTCAGAACGAGTAAAAGCAGAATAACTGAATCCCCATAATCAACTGATACTAGGATATAATTTAATACTCTTAGTAGGGCAGACTCAGTACTATGATCTCCTAAAACCAGACTGAAATGTCTCAAAGATACTATTTGTGTCCACATTTTTTTTTTTTTTTTGCAATTGCACTACTGCTGATTTCTCTAAGATTTTTGCTATAAAAGGTAAGTTAGATGTGTCTAAAATTTGATAAGACAGTTGTGTCCAAATTTGGCTTTTTCAAGACTGGTCCCACCAAATGCATGTTTGCAAAAAATGGGACAAACCCAGTAAGAAAACTCTTATTAACATTTTCTAAGATCCATGTCCCAAAGCAGCCAAAAATATGTTTGAAAAATTTTTTAGGAACAATATCCAAAGAGGAAGTTGTAGTCTTCAACTTAGAAACTACAGTATATCCAATAAGCAGGGCATAGTAATTGTCTAAAAAAAATCTAAAAACTCAGTAGTAGTCGAAGAGACAGGTAACGATGGACTGCCTGATTACCGTTATTTTATCAACAAAAAAAAAAAAAAAGAAAGTTTGCACACCAAAAAAAAAAAACGATTCAGAATGATAGATGTTATTTGTAGGATTCGTCACAGAGTTCAATATATTGAACAACGCCCTTGAACAACTTGAATTTTTTGTAATTTATTCAGAGAAATACTTAGATCTGGCAGTTTTTAAAGTTGTTTGATATACAGACAGTTAAGGACATAATTTCATAAGACACCTGTAGCTTGTCCATTTCCCAATGCCGCTCTGCTCTTCTGCAGACTTGTCTAAGATGTCGAGTGTTATTATTCAACCAAGGTTCATATTTATCTTTATATTGTTTCAGTCTCAAGGGAGCAATGGTATCTAAGACACTGGTACACAGCGAATTAAACATATTGAGAAGTTGATCAACATTTAAAACCTCAGCACAATATTTAACAGATATCATATGAGATTCCTTTTCAAACATTGTAGTGAAATCTTCAGCAGCCGAAGGGCTGAAAAGGCCCAATCGTGACCATTTTACAGGTTTCCTAGTTTTGACAGTGCAGCATGGAAGGTCAATAGTAAACACGACAGGCATGTGGTCAGAAAAACTTAACTCAATTTGAATATTTAAAATGGATAGACCATGAGATAGAACCTAAAGTGTGACCATGTGTTGGTTCCTTAACCCATTGAACAAGATCACATGCATCAATGGGATTAGCAAAATCTTTAGCTAAAACAGTAGAATTACAGCAAACATGAATATTAAAATCACCAACAATCAAGAGCCTGTCATATTTAAGAATAATAACTCCTAAAAAGTCAGATATTTCATTTATAAAATCTTTGTTAGATTTTGGTGGGCAATACACCATTGCTACTACCAGAGAGTTTATCTGGTCCAATAAAAAGAGTTGAACTTCAAAACGTATGTATGAGTCTGTTTCAAGTGTCCGACAACAAAAGCTGTTCTTAAAAATAGATGCCACACAACGTCACACAAACCCATCATTTCACCAACAAATGGAAGTTTTATCAGAAAACGAATCAGAAAGAAATCACTGGAAACAGCATGATCGCAAAACAAACATGATAAAAGCGACCGTTTGCTGGCATTTATTTTTTGTTTACTTGAATATTTAAAACTCAATAATCAATGTTTTACCACAGGTTTACAATAAAAAATGATACATTGATCATAATGAATTAATTTGTGTCAAAATTGCACATTAGCCACACAGAAATAAAGTGGCTTACCGTTAGGTCTATTTCAAAAAAGAAAGAGGACAGACTTACTTATTCAGTTGCGTCTGTTTCTGTTTATTTTGTAGTTACACATTATCACAATATCACATTTAGAAAGAATGATAATTTCTACAAATATGCCACCAAAAATACGACCTGATGAGCTTTAGCACTGTCTCCCAGTAGGCTACAGTTATATCTTCAGTCAGAGAAACAGAGGAAGCTCCCGAAAAAAAAAAAAGTTGCTTAATTTTATGATAGTCCGGTATAAAGAGACGAGACGTAGGCTACTGACAGATAAAATAAAAACATTTTGATAGCCTTTATGATTGGTCTGATTTCTTCAAGTGTTTATATTTTCCATTTCTGTCAGGGCCACTATCGTCAAATACGATTGACAATTAGCATACAGTTTGGATTGGCGGTATGGTTCCGTTCTGGGCGAGAACTCCCTGCGCATCCATGCAGCCTAGCATGGATAAGAGCAGGGAGAGCAGCAATAACCCCACTTAGGGTAAACAGAACCAACATGAATGTATGCAGATATCATTAATTCAAGATTTTAAAGTACAACATAATTTGAGAATGTATTCTGATTCAAGAGGAATCAGAATGCCAAATCCTGACTGACGAGAGGATGAGCTGGGGATGGAGGAAGGAAATTAGCTCAACTATGGTATTATGGTATACTATGTTAATGGTTCTCTTACGAGAGGTTCTCTCGTATTGCGTAAGTAGCTTACGCTCCGGGAAAAGTCATCTTTCTCGAGATATGAAGCCAAAAAATTATCCTTAATTTTAAAAAATTTGTCAACGCAGTGCAGCAGCACGCAGACCTAGAGCAGGCTAACTAGCGTGCTCATTGGCTGCTCTGCCGCAACTGCAGCAGCCTACCAGTGAGCCTGGCGTGACGTCACGCCCAATGGGAGCGCTCAGCGCCCCCACGCGTCACGGCCCTAAAGAGGGGCGTGTCTTGGCTTATAAAAGGAGGCTCGGAGGCTGCTTTCTCTGATTTTTGTCTCTTCAGCGAAGCTCTCCGCATCGCTGAACTCTGAGGAAGCCGCCGTCGAATCCAGCGACCTGCAAGCCGAGGATTCGCCTGAGGAAGCCGGCCGTCTTCGCCGCTCGTCGTGGGCTTGGTCTAGTGGAATTTCCATTCATGACATTTGTACGGCGGCGGGCTGGGCCTCCCCCTCTACATTTGTTAGATTTTACAATCTGGAAGTTCCCGCCCTGCAGGCTAAACTTTTATCAGTCTAGATCTCGCGTAGGCCGGCCCACTTCTGTGCGCGGGCTACTGCTGTTGATTTAGCTCTCCTGGTTGAGCTGTACCATACAAGGGTTTGTCAGTCAGACCGGCCGCGCCGCTCTGTATGCCCTATTGCGTGCTTGTGTACTCGCGCTAGCCATCATATTGGCCGGCTGGCTCACACTCTTTGTGTTCCCCGGACTTCCCTGGGACTCATTCAGTGGATGCTGGGCGCGCACGGCGTTGACAAGGGAGTTCCCGCAGCGTAAGCTACTTAAGCAATACGAGAGAACCTCTCGTAAGAGAATGTATCGGTTACCTAACGTAACCTCTGTTCTCTCTTGAAGAGGGAACGAGTATTGCGTAACCTGCCGTGCTCGCGCCACGAGCTCTTTTCGCTTCAAGCGACAAAAACCAGAGAAAGCAGCCTCCGAGCCTCCTTTTATAAGCCAAGACACGCCCCTCTTTAGGGCCGTGACGCGTAGGGGCGCTGAGCGCTCCCATTGGGCGTGACGTCACGCCAGGCTCACTGGTAGGCTGCTGCAGTTGCGGCAGAGCAGCCAATGAGCACGCTAGTTAGCCTGCTCTAGGTCTGCGTGCTGCTGCACTGCGTTGACAAATTTTTAAAAATTAAGGATAATTTTTTGGCTTCATATCTCGAGAAAGATGACTTTTCCCGCAGCGTAAGCTACTTACGCAATACTCGTTCTCTCTTCTAGAGAGAACAGAGGTTACATTAGGTAACCGATACGTTAGCGTTCATAGTCTTTTACATCACATATAAATATTTCTACCTTATACGGTGATCAGAATCCACATCGGATCTCAAACAGAAGGAATTGAAACATGAAAGTGAGTTTGAGGTAAATTATTTTAAAAGTCTTTAATGCTGATGTTAGCTGGTAAATGGAATCATTCAGCGCTGCCGTCTCCCTGCTCAGGTAAACTTTGCCTCTGTTTGTAACCACTCCTCTAGCCCGAGCTGGCCCGCTTTGGACCAAGGTATTCGGCGGGCCAGAAAACCCTGGCCGTTGGCCCCAACGAAGCCCTGACGAGGCCCGGTCAAGCCCCGGAAGTGACAGTGGAAACGCGACTGGCCCTGGCACGCACTAGCACGCCCGCTTTTGGCCCGACAGTGGAAACGCAGCTACTGTGTCCGCAGACAGATGGACAATCCATTGATACAGTATTTCCAAAGAACGCCGCGGAAGATAGAAGCCACAGTCCGATGTCGGCACAAAGGCACCCCGGGGGAATTAATTTACCAGTTTGGATGACAGGTATAGTTGTCGGCTAGACCACCCTGTTTTCCTCTCTTCCTACGCCGTCTCCTCCAAGCTTTTTTATATTAATCAGGTTTTGATGGTCGTACATTAATGATGTAACTGCATATTGAGCGGCATTTTGGCTTAACTCTGATAAAACATATATAAACACAACCAGACGAAGGAAGCCAGACGACGAACCTTTCTTGCTATATTCCAAGTCTTGTCAAGTCAAATGATAGAAAATGTTCTTCGCCTACAGTGTTTTTTAGATTCATAAAAAAATCAAACAAAATAAAAAACTTAATTTAACTAAATCAAATTCCAACTCAAAATATTGATTCATTCTCAAATGAAAGTTTGAAACCACTAAAGAGCTTGAAAGCTTCAGTCATGTTCATTTTTATTACATGGAAAAGCATTCTTGTATTCATACATTAGAGCATGGCACTAACAATGCCAAGGTCACTGGTTTGATTCCCAGGGAATCCTTAAACTGATAAAACATATACCTTGAATTCAAAGTACATTGCTTTGGAAAAAAGTTTCTGCCAAATGCATGAATGCTAAAAGAACAAGATAAACAGTCTCTCTCTCTTTTTTTTTTTTTTTTTTAGGAAAGTTTCAAGAAAGAAATAAAGTCATACACATTTAGAACAACATAAATATTGACAATGTATTCATGGGCTGAACTATTCTTTTAATTTCTTTTTTGAATTGAGATTTTTCAAATGATCAGGACCCAATTTGTTGAGTGAGTGGAGTAGGTATTATTTCTGTAGATCACAAACAGACACTGTGGTCCATTTAGCTCTAACTGGGTCAGTAGTGTTATTGTCAAACCTGTTTTCTGTACTCTTCATTTCTTTTTGAACATTTAGAAATTCAAGACAAACTGGAGGATGATCAAACATTTCTATTTCCCCATGATGGCTTTCAGAGTCAATAGAGTATAAAACCTAAAGTGCATATCTAGCTAAAACCACAGCTAAGTGATTGTAAATGATTTTTAATGAGAGGGTAACACCACATGCCCACATCTTACGTTGTCTTGCTCTCAGAAGCTCAATTAAACATCTAAATAGGAACAAGTTGTATCAAGAAAGCACTGTGTCCTATTGGCTCCGTTCCAAAATCTAGTGAGCTGCCTTTATAGACAGCATTTTAAGGCATCACAGGGACTCCCCTGTGCCAAACAGCTGTCCTTACAAGATACTTAATTCTGGCAAACATTTTCAGCATCACATGTATCCTTCAATAAGAGAACAATCCCAGAAGATTGTGGATGAAGCGAGCAAAACAGCCAATTGTTCATGCTACCAAAATAAACCATTTACAGTGTGTGACCCTGAATGTAAATGTAAATGTAAATGTATGTGACCCTGGACCACAAAACCAGTCACAAGTCGCACAAGTATCCAATAATAACAACATGTATGTGTATGTGATTATATTCATATTCAGCAGCTATCACCCTGTAGCCCAAGACTGGTTACTCACTGAAGCTAAGCAGGGTTGAGCCTGGTTAGTACCTGGATGGAAAACCTCCTGGGAAAACACCTCGGGTTATGACTGTAATCCTTGTTCCCTGAAAAGGGAACAAGACGCTGCATTGCATGACAACACTTTTGGGTACGCCCTCACCGTGTAAGCGTCTGAAGCATGTGTAACACTAGTCCAATCTTGATTGGCACTGCGTCATAATGTAGATGGTGCCCGCAGAATGCGTAAGTTATAAAAGGACGCAGACACACAAAAGAGAGTAGCTTCTAACAGATCGTAGCAAGTCGCTCTAAGGCATGCAGAGGTGTGGCAAGGAGACGCAGCGTCTCGTTACCTTCTCAGGGCACAAGGGTTACAGTCGTAACCCAAGACTCGCGCTGCGTTGTATGAAGACACTTTGGGGAATGAATACCCACTAAGCCACGATGATCATTGCCTGACCTAGTGTCTGTCTAGGCTCAGATAGGACAAGAGCACCTGCGCACCCAGCTCAGAAGGAAGGTGCAAAAATAAAATCTCAGAAACATATATGTGGGTTAGCGAAGCCCACAGCATTACACATTTCTTGCAGGGAAACCCCGGAGAGAAGGGCCTTAGAAGACACCATTCTTCTAGTGGAGTGAGCCCTTATGGTCAGAGGTGAAGGCATATTTCGCACCTGGTAGGCCAGAGAGATATAGAGGCTGGGGATCCCTTCCTGGGCAACCCAAAGTACACTAACAGTTGGTCTGACTTCCTCCAATGAGAAGACTTTTCAACATAAATCTCTAACGCCCAAATGGGGCAGAGCAAATGAAGCTTCTCCTGTTCCACCGATACGTGTGGTTGAGGATGAAAGGCCTGGAGGACGGTAGACTGCGCCACATTAGAGTGTACTTTAGGCACGTAGCCTGGTCTAGGATGAAGGACAGCTTTCATTCTCCCGGGAGCAAACTCTAAGCAAGGAGGAGAAATAGAAAGAGTTGGAGGTTCCTGACTCTCTTAAGGGGCCTAATTGCTAAAAGGTAGAACTCCTGGAGCAGAGCAATCACTCGGTCACATCTGTACCATGGCATCCAGCCCCAGAGGAACTGGGTGCATGAGGGAGAGCCACAGCGACAGTGGGTGGTCCCATAAAAGTGATGGTTCCCATGTAAAGTGATGTGATTGGCGGATGTTTTGCACAGACACCTTTATTCGATAATCAAAGTAGTCATTGATTATTTTTGTTTGTTCATTGTTCCATTCCTTATATTCAGTTCAGTTCAAGTTAGCTTAGCAGCATGTTAACATCAAGCTACTGTGTGTAAAGCTGGGACCGAGATGGGTCTTGTGCATGTTGCCCACTTAGGTCCCACCTAGTACCAAGTGCAATCCTACATGAAATTCATCTGGGCAATTAACATGGGACCATTATGTAACCTGCGGACAAGCAGGTTGCATACTACATGGGGCCCATTTTTCAGCCCATTTCATACCCATATGGGCCCCACATACAATGTTGGCTGGGTATGAATTTGTAAGGCACATGGAATTGCTGCCCATAAAGTTTTGAATCATTCACTTACAAGGTTTCATTTCAGGTTGGATGCTGATGTGGAAGAGCACAGAGGACTTAAAGATTGAATAGCTCCTACACCACCCTGGAATTCACCCTAGGGACTTTTTACTAAATAGATCTTAGGCAACACAGGTTAAATCACTGGTAATAGGCAGGGGATATAGATATTTTATTTATTTATTTTTTAATTTTTTTACATATAAAAGTTCTAAAAAGGCACCAATAAACAATTATTAAACATGACAAATTCTAAATATAAAAAGAGCAACTGGAATAGTCAGGGACATCTCATTGGGTCTCATAATGGAGGAGCTGAGGCTTAACAGCAGGGAATCAAGCCAAGTTAGGCACAATAAGGCATCCACAGCAACAGTGCACCCACACACACCCACACACACACACAAAAGCAAAATATGAAACACAGCACCCGTGAAGGAAGACCACCACCAGAAGTCCATCCCCTTGGGCACTCAGCTCCTGCAACAAAACAGACTTAGGTCACACAGAGCTGTCACAATAACACTTTATAAAATTGATTAACTCCAACACCACAATCACAAAAAAAAATAAAAATAAATATGAAGCAAATAAGTTAACAAAATTCTACGGTTCAAGAATTATTTTTATTTTTTTTACAAAATTAATTAAAAAAGTTAACAATTTAATACCAAAAATAAACAAATATGAAGAAAATGAAGAACGCAACATGTCCAGGGGTGCGTTTCCCAAAAGCATCGTTAGCCAACTATGTTCACAAGTTCCATCGTAATCAGCATAGTTCAAAGAGTCAGTGTTTCCCAAAACCATTGTTCTAACGAACATTCGCAAACAGCATCACAAAGTTGTGTGGTTGGAACGACAGCTCTCGACCTGTGGTTAGAAGCATAGTTTATATTTTACATGACATGTAGACTTAATAAATCCTTATCTTGAGCAAAATAAGCAAGCTGACATTCAGTACAGCCTGTGTCTTTTATTTAGAATACATACAAATGTCATTTACGTCTTTTAGTTTGTCAAGAGATTTAAAGCACCGTTTTTGAAGAGTGCGCATGTGCGAACGTGCTCTACTATGTAAGAACGAGCCTATGATTGAATCTGGAAAAAAAAGCAAAATAACTGAGAAAAATTAGAAATAGTCCGCAGATGCCATTATAGCAAAACATCTAAGGCCCTATTTTAACGATCTGAAACGCAAATATCAAGCGCGAAACGCAAGTAACTTTGTGGGCGGGTCTTGGGCGCTGTTGCTATTATACCGGCGAGATAAATTACTCTTGTGCCCGACGCAAATCTAAAATGGGTTGGTCTATAGTAGCTTCATTATTCATAGGTGTGGTTTGGGCATAACGTGAAATAAACCAATCAGAGCGACATCTCACATTCCCTTTAAGAGCAGGCGCGCTTGTTCCTTGGCAGATTGCTATTATAACGGCGGATTTGCCAGGCGCGCGCCAGGAGCAGTTCACAGCCGAGGAGACCGACGTTCTCGTCAGGGCCGTAATAGACATAGAAGTTACATTGGGGATGGGAGAAACCCACCCAAATTAGCTTCGGTTAAACAGGCGTATAATAATTTGGGTAAATGTGTAAGCTAGATTTATGCCTATTTTTTCACATCTTCATGGACACAACAATGATTTCCCTCGTGTGTTAATATTTTTCCTTGTAATAATGTATGGTTTTCTAAAAATGAGAACTGCTGCGTCTGTGTGTAGATGAGATAAGCAAAGTGTATGCGCGTTGTGCACACACTACATTGATTATGGCCAAACATGCGCCCTTAACCCTCTGAGGTCGAGAAACGCGCCGACGCGTTTTGCTGGATTTTTTTCACATAGCAGCAACATAAACTTAAATTACTCCATCATTTATGGTTATACAGAAAAAAGAAATATAAAAAAATTATCTGTGATATTTCTACTTTTGTATGTGTCCACTTACAATCAAATCAAAACATTGTGCTTTTGTAAAATAAAGAAAATAAACAGGGTGTGCGTTCTGCCTCTCCGTCGCGGTGAACTTTTTTTTCTTGAGCACGTCTATAAACTGAAACAAAACTCAGCGAATACTTCTCACACATTTATGAGCCATATACCTTTATACACATTTAAGTGTGTACTTTTAAATGATCGGATTCAAACTGAAAACAAATATCTCTGTTTAAGTAATTTGTATAAAACCAACAGGATGTCCAGTATCTCAAACGCTTGCTAATTACTTTTTAATTCGACACGCCCACTCGCGCAAAAGAGATTCACATGCAAATCTCCACATGGAACGCGAACGCCCTCGTTACCTCAAACACAAAACACCAAAACACTTCACAAGTCTCTGCTTTTCGTCGAGTTTGGAAGACACGCTGTGAGCTTACATTGGATTTACCTCAGAAGAAGAAGAACGCGATTTGAAGACAAGAAAGATGTAAGGTAAGAAATTCTTACTTATTAGTTTATGGTATTGTTGCATAAACTTCACATTGCAGTTGAACTGTTGCTAGATATATGGTGAATATTATACTATTTAGACCCGTGTTTACTGTTAAATACTGTTTGTGGATATCTGCTCAAACATAGATATGTATAACCATAATGTGTAATATTTTGGAGCGCGATGGCGTTTGAATGTATCATATTTTGGAGCGCGCTGTGGTATCACATTTTGGAGCGCGCTGTGCGTTTGAATGTATCATATTTTGGAGCGCGATTGCGTTTGAAAGGAAAAATGCACCAAACATTAGGCTTTATGTTTTTACTATTATCTCATTTCATATCATCATAACGAATGGAAACATTTGAAGTAACATATGATAATCAATATATTTTTCTCTAGCGTAGCTGTTCTTGAAATCTTTTGGAAGATTTAATTTATTGTTATTATTATTTTATGCAGCACTGCGTAGCCTATGCCTACAAGGCACAACAAACCTGGTGTTCATTATATATTGTTGGAAACATGTGTGTGTGTGTGTATTCTGTGAATTTTAAAAAGAAATTTTAACCAGAAAAATCTAAAATCTATTCCCAAAATCGTGCAGCCCTATAGTTTCTCTTGATATCAGTATGTTCACAGTTTTTTCTTTTTTTTTTTCTTTCAGGGACCAGATGCAACTGAGTCCTGCTGACTTCAACATTCACATGAGTCTCTGTACATGAACATGGTAAAGTGAAAATCAAACACCTTGGAAATGAAAGGTATGTACAATGTTTTTAGGAATGGCACAAAGGTCTCTGTCTTTGGATCATTGTTTTCAATGTGCTCTTTTGTCATTTGTATTTTTGGATTGTGTTGTGTTGTAAATAAATCCAAACAATCTAAAAGCCATTCTTTTTTAAATCTCCTCATTCTTTGTGCAAGGTTGCTCTGAATGACAGGGCCTGATCGCTCCTAATAGGGCAGTTAGGGGAGTGTCTTTGTCTTTCTCAGGTGTTAAAGCCTTACATATTCATGAGATGATCATGCCTCTTCGCATATGGCTTTGTCACACAAAACACGTCTTAGAAATTTTAAATCAATATATTGTCTTATCTGAATGAGCATTCAGGGTGATTTTCACATAGTTTTGGAGCAAATATTCTAGGCTATGTCATACAATTTTCAAAAGTCTTGTGAAGAAATAATCAGTATGGGTTTCATGGCCTTATTTCAGTGAGAATTTTTTTTTGTATTTTCACAAACCACGCATAAATGTCATTATCTCAAAACTACAAACTTTTACATACATGCTGCTGATATATTATTGTAGCAGAGTTTGTGCTGAATACAGTGTAATTAGACTTTAGCCATGAAAATGTCACTAGTAACAGAAAAAAACACAAATGTCAGAGCATGTCAGAACACCTCAGGAGCCCAGAAAACAGCTCAGACCTCAGAGGGTTAAAATAGCATATGAATAACATGCGTAGGTTTTTCCTGGTCAGTGGCGGAATTGTTTTCTAAACCTGCAAAATAGCACCAGGTAACGTTTGCGCCGGAACACGCCTCCTCTTTGCGCTGAACCGCCCCCGGGTGCGCAAGTTCCTTTCCTAATTTACAGACGTGCATCTATGGAGGGAAAAGTCCGCTGTGCGCGGGTGCAAAATAGCAATGATACATGCGTCGGTGTACAAAGTCAATTGCGCTGGGTGCAAGATAGGGCCCCTAGCGTTAATTCGATCTCAAACAGTTTCATTAAAAGAAGTTATTACTCCACCACGTGCGTGACGTCATAAACCAACGTGGTTGAACGACCAATTTGCGACAGTACGGGTTTGGGAAACAGTCGTGACTAGCTAGTTGATTTCTTCAACGATGCATCGTACTATGGTCGTGAACCAGTTGATAATTTACGTCATTATGTCGTTGTACGGGAAACACACCCCAGTCTGTCTAAAACAGATAAAGATTACAATTTCAACTTGTAACGGTGGAATAGAAATGCAGTCAAATTACGACAATAAAACAAACAAACATACCGTTAGGGCAAAAGAGGATAACCACACGTGCTGGGAGGCTGAAGGCTTGTTCAGTCTGCCTCAATCTGAGGAACATGGTCATACTCTCATATATTATACTAGAGGTCTACACGGGTCCAAAAATTTGTACAAAAGCTGGACCCGGACCGTGCAGATCCGAGAAATGCCATAAATGTACTACCCGGAACCGACCTGGACCCGTCTATTATTTGAAAGCTGGAGCTGAACCCGGCAGGAAGACACAGACCCGACTGGACCCGATTGTCACATTTTCCACACTAAATTGTTATTAACAAGTCAAGTCAACAGTTACAAAAAATATAACTTTTTGTCTTACCTAATTTTAATAGCCGTCGTCTACCTTCCTTGTACCTGACTGATTGTGATGCATTACAATCCTCCGACAAGAAAGTTCTATCCATGTTATTCCTCTCATTATTCCAAGCTTAATCCACTCATTATTTTAGCTTCAAACGTCCAATTGATGTCACGGTGACGGATGACAAATGCGACTTTGCAGATTTGCATTTTGACTCGAGTGAACTTGCATAATAACTTTGACTGTTTGCTCTTTTGAACTATAATAACGATTGCTCGTTCAGTGCCCTACCCTCTAGATAGAGACCAAACAAGCAGGAGAACTGTTTCTTTAAAAACAGAATTTTTAACTCACTGCCTGTAGGACTCAAGGGAAGTCTCTGCAGTGCAGTAGCACCAGATATAAGTCCCAAGAGGGTAAAGAGGGGACGCAAGGCGATTATTCAGTGTCCTTGCTCCCTTCAGGACCCTGATGATCAAGTCGCACTTCCGACGGATTTGTATTCACTGCATCATGATGTGCGTCAATACAGAGGCCACAACATTTTGAAGTGGAGGTGGGTGCTCTCACAGAAGGGATGGTCTCTACGGCATAAAAATTATTGTGGTAGTAACCAGAACCTCTGCGTCCCGTTCTTTTTAGAACCAGACCTGGAACTCTCCAAGGCCTAGAAGCGGGTGCCTCAACCCTTGGGCGAGTTTACTCTTTCCCAGTTGACCTGAAGACCCAACTGGCTATGGAGCACTCGAAGGGTAGAACCATGTACTGATACTTCGTACCTTCGAATGCAAGAACACAGGAGGCCTGTGGAGCGGAAGGATAGAGATCTGAAGTACATGTCTTTCAGGTCGAACGCTGCAGACCAAGCTTGGCTTTCGAAAAAGGGCCCGTTTCAGTTGACACAGATCCAAGATGGTTGTAACCCACCATACATTTAGGGTACAATGAAGTACGGGCTCATGGAAGCCAGACTTCATATCGGCTGTAGGGAATGGCTAGCTTGTGTCCTTCGCCAGTAGGTCTGCGACGTACACACACAGAACAGGAGCACAGCTTAACACCTAGGTGTGATGAATCTCACAAATTTTTAGGAGCATCTCTGCTCAACACCTAGGAATGATGAATATCACTGAGCCTGGTCGGAAGCCGAGCAAAATTAATTGCAAGCCGAGTCTGAAGGTACCGTTTGGGGTCAGGCTGGACCGGTTGGAAGCATTTTAGGCTTCCATAAAACCAGACCAGGGGCCAGGGACCCGGCTCGAGAGGCCCGAAGGCGGGGTCTGAGTGTGCAGTGCAACACTTACGTATCTCCACGGCCAGGGATGCATGAGAGAGCGGATGACCGGGTCCTCGAACCGCACC
The DNA here is from genome assembly GCA_021554675.1 of Leuciscus idus. Classification (NCBI taxonomy): domain Eukaryota; kingdom Metazoa; phylum Chordata; class Actinopteri; order Cypriniformes; family Leuciscidae; genus Leuciscus; species Leuciscus idus. Next base: position 7,961,674 of record CM038634.1, read on the forward strand.
CAGCTGCCGTGCTGGCGAATGAGGGGGCTGAAGGGTGCAAGGCTTTACAGGGTCGCACACCGCCAGACTTGCCCTCTTGGGACCCAGGCTCTTTCTTTGAAGTGTGGGTACCGCTTGCTCCGCCTTTTTTGGGAGCCAGCAGTGGAACAGACACACACACAAACAAAGTCCTCCACCCGGCCCTCATCCGGGGGGAGGGAGTGGATCGGTGACCAACTCCAAAAGCACCCTCCACCCTCCATCCCTCCGTCCCTGAGCGGACCGCTCAGGAATGCTTTCGCTGTTGCTTGCCACCTGGCTTGGCAGCACCTAGAGCAGGCTGGGCGTCCCTACTGCAGCTGGCTCTATGCCGAGGCCTGGCTGGAGGCTGCTGCGGAGGCCCAGCGGGAGCGGCAGCAGGGGAACACCCTCGGTGATGAGCCAGCCGAAGGAACTGCCACCGGCAGCGGGGTGGAGGCAGCAGCAGGCCGCCAGGGCAGGATACCGTAACAACCAGGCTGAGCCAACGATGGTGCTCCTGGACCACTGTAACGAATTTAGCTCAAATGATATAGGGAATCAATAATGATGAATCAGGGTTATGATTCATTTACTTCGCATACAGATTTAATAAAATTATTGAAGCTGAAAAATAGATAAATTGTATATCAATAACCCATCACAATGAATTATAATTTAATCATTAATATATCAACTGTCCATTCTTCAGATCACTTATCAGAATAACTTTTAATGGAAATTAATGTAATTATCAAACAGTCGTTTGTCCAGCAAACGGCCGTGAGATTAACCCATCAATTTCTCAACAAAAATTATCTCTTTCTTATAATTCCAGGAGGGCTATTTTCTGGCCACTAAAATCACCTTCCTGTTCTTAAAATTTAGGTTATTGAAATAGTAACAAGTAAAGCTTTGTAGCTTTAGATCGTAACGCTTCAGGGACCTTGAAATGTTGAGCAAAAAGAAGCAATTAGGGATATATGGTTTTAATTAAATGAAACTTCGAATACAGAATACTACAATTACACACGGAATAAATGTATACAACCAGTAAAACAATACAAGACAAACGAATGAGAGTGAGAGAGTGAGAGAGGGTGAGAGAGGGTGAGAGAGTGGGAGAGGATGAGCGAGAGAAAGTGAAACTAAATGTCAGGATGGCAATTTTCACAGTTACCTCTGAGAGACACCAAGATTAGAATACCCAAAATAAGAGTAACACAGAAATTAGATTTAAAATGAAGGTTTGATACTTGCATTTAAAGTCTTTGTGTGACTGCGAAAGCAGCGTTCATGTGTTCCTTTTAGAGCTGGGCGTTCTTCTCGTACTTCTGGAGCAAACGGAGTTCGCGGGAAGTTTAAAAAGTCTACTCAAAGTTAAAGGTGCCGGCTGTTCACTTCACTGAACGTAGGACAAGTCAGAAGACGAAAATAAAGACAAAGATTAAAGAAAAGAAAAGAAAAGAAAAGAAAAGAAAAGAAAAGAAAAGAAAAGAAAAACGGAGAAACTCCTTAAGGAGTTATGGAACCAGAAACCTCTCACTGACGAAGTGCTTCTGAGAAACTTTCTGTGTCAGTCTCTTATGGAGAGGATGGGTTCACGCCTCTGTTCGCACGAACAACCAATGGCCCTCCGAGAATTTCCAACCATTTCTACCCAGAAAGATGGTACACACAGAATAATACATTTTACTGTAATCTCCTGTATATGGTTGGTTCTGTCAGACTGAGACGGTTAAAGGGATACCAAGGACGGCAAGAAAAGGAGGCGGGAATACAAAGTTATATAAGATATGCATATTATAAGCATTTAGAGTTTGATTAACACACGATAAAATCGTAGATACCCCAATATGACATGGTCATTTAAAATGCAACACAGAAATATATCATAAACATTTGGTACGGTCTTATTATGAGTAAGTCAATGGAAAGTCCATGTGTGTGTGTATGGAATGCTCTGTGTGTGTGTTTGTGTGTGTGTGTGTGTGTGTGTGTGTATGTGTGTCTGGAATGTCACGTAGAAAGTTCCGTTATCTTTCTTGTTGAGGAAGGGGGGGGGGGGGGGGGGGGTTTGGAATTCTTTTGAAGCTCGCCACAGGGGGAGAAGGAATATTAGTTTTAAGTCCTGGAGTGTCTCAAGGATCCCCTAAAGGGTGTCATAAACAGTTGGGGGTGCAGACCCAGCGGCACCCAAAGCTGTGAGTTACATTGGATGGGTCACAGGTTAAAAGCTCTTCTGAGAGAGAGAGCATATGTTATCACGATCTAGTCCGGAATGAAAGAATGTGTTCGGAAACACAGAGTCAGAATTTGTTAATTCAGAACAAATGAAAGAATGATTCATAGCCCAGACGCTACACCAATAACGTGGACATCGCCAGACCGATCACGCACGCCACGACACTCGTGCCCCAGAGGGCGAGGGCGGACCGCTCTATTGGAGGGACAGCCTCGCAACCCTTCACCGCTCCTCCGTCAAGGGTAGTGAGGGGGGAAAAGCTTATTCGGGCAGTTTCTGGCAGAGAAAGGTGCTGTCTACAACCTGGTAAGCTCTCCATGCACTTCGGGAAGGAAAGGCACTGGGGCGGCGAGCTGAGAACCAGCGTGGCCCGTCCCGAGATACCAATCATCCAACCGAGACTGTTCGGAACACGGTGGAGGATTCCACTCGAGCCCGACAGCCTCAGCAGCCCGATTCAGCGTAGCTGATGTTTCTGGATCTGGCTCGGGCATAACGCAGTCGAGTCATCATGTCCAGAGTTCAGCTCACCCTCCGATGCTGCAATCGGCATCCTGTCCTCTGGAAAGGCCCCGAATGAAACGGCTGGTCAGTCCATTACAGAGGGACCAGCACGCTCAACGGGGGGCTCTACCGGCTGCGATGTGATAGGGGAGTGAGGGGCCCACAGGGATTGGTTACCGGGCGGGGAAGCCTCACTATGATCCTATGATCACCCATCCCACACAGCGCCGTAGCGGGGCTTGGTAATGGGGACTCCACCTTCACGAATGAAGGCGAGTCTCGATCTAAACACCGCGATAGTTTGTGTTCTCATTGCGAGGATATGACTATCCACAAAAGCTGCTTCAACATGCTGCATATATACAAATACATTATATACACATACATATACATTCTACAAACACGTGATAGAACTATTGTGACTGTCCATTTGAGGGGACAGGGAACGATCGCATCCAGAAACGCACGGGTGGAATGGCATCTTGAAAAAGACGCAAACGCACCCTTGTTGCTCTTTCAGGAAATGGGACCCATCACCAGTGCCGGAGCACACGGGAATGACCACGGCAACACTGAACAGTGAACTGAAACAGTGAAGCACTAATTTTTCCGCTCTCTAACCAGCCGTCAACAAACACGGAAATTGAATGCTGTTAAAACAGCAGTTGAGAGCTCAAAGCTCGCGATCACCGCTGGACTCTAGAAGAACACCGACACACTCGCTCGTTGTATACAACAATACTCTTCAGAGACATCAAAAACGATCGGCTCTGAAGCAAAAAGCAACTAGTGCCTGCAACCACTTCCATATTTATACCCAGGCTTTAGGGGGAGTGTGTGATGCGAATCACACACGTGAATTGCATTGGCTCGTTCAATAGTACTCGAAGATGACAGGCTCCCTAGCGTGATCCCATTCAGTCGACGTTGACTACGTCGAACGTGAACGACTGAAAGGGAACCTTTGTTCTGATCAGTAGATTTAAGCTTGTTTCTGAGCAGGGTTTTTGTTGTTAAAGGATATTTTCCCCAATGCTTGGCAAGTGGGCTAATCGTTGAATTTTACAGAAGATTTATTTGGACAGAAAAAATTTATATAACGTAAGAATGTTTGAGTTACTAGAACTAATCCGATGTGTTCAGAGGGAACTACAAATGTTTGCAGTTTGATTAATCTCCCATCCTGGCTGATGACACCAACCGTGTCAGAACATCAACAGACTTCTCTTCAGAGTCATAGGGGGAAAATCAGCAACCAAAACTAATAAAGACTGATGACAAAGTCACAGTCGTGTAGATTTCTAATGGAAACCATCAGTAGTCAGAGAACAAGTTAATCTGGTCGCTGCTTGAACAGCTGTTGCTCACTGAGGTTCACAAATACTCAACCTTCATTAGGAGACATGAATCTCTTCAGAGAGATTAAACAGCCATGTTCTCAGGTCTGTTTACAACATACATTCACATGGTATGTGTGAGTTTGTTTTATATATATTTTATCCAGTCTAATCATGTCTGTACTGAAAGTTCTCTCATCGTTTACCCACCCTTATGTCACTCCAAACTTTTTTTTTTTTCTTTTTTTTTTTTGTGAAACAAAATAAGTTATGTAAGGAATGAATGACAGGCTGTTGAATTACACCATGGGTGTGAATTCATTTTCAATAATTCAGTGGTTCTCACATGGGTTTGCTGTGTGTGTGTGTGTGTGTGTGTGTGTGTGTGTGTGTGTGTGTGTGTGTGTGTGTGTGTGTGTGTGTGTGTGTAATAGCTTGTCTTTCATTTAGTGCTGAATTCAAAACAAGCTCTTGTTGTGCATGTTTTAATATGTCACATTCACTTAAAAAGCCTGATGGAAATTTCCTAATTAGCATATTGACTCAGCCATGTTTCTGAGCTGGTGAGGACCAGGACAGACTCATCAGAGCAAACTAAAAGCAGCACACCCTAGTGTGTCTGTTACACTCGCATCAATCACAGGCGCTTCCTAACGACATATTCATTAACTTTTCCCAAACACGCGTCTTGATGATGAGCGTGGAAGGCACGTGTTTCTGGCGGCAGCTGTGGGGATCTGCAGTCAGCACTTTGTGGATTTATGAGCAGTATTAATCAATCTCTCCTGAGCTGGAACAGATCTTAGACAGGATTGCAGGAATGAGTCGGTCCAACATATGGCCGTGCATGTATACTTGTGTTTATGTGAGTGTGTATGTACCATTATCAAGACCTTAGGCACAATTGGAAATTAATTTATACTTAGTATCATGTAACAAAGTATCATGGCAAAACAAAAGTGTAGTGATTTATGGTCTTAAATATTAATAGTAATATTTAGTATTAATATTAATATTGAGTTTTTGGTCACACGTCACCTAAGGCGAGTGTGAGAGTGTCAGATGATTCCTTCCTATATTACGGGGCACCAGGCAAGGAATTTCACCTTGACAATAAAGAACAATCATGGAAGATTGTTGAAAGAATTAGAATTATATAAATTATAGGAAGTTCATCATCTGATCAATCTGAAGGATTTAGTGAGATTCTGGCGAGCTTGTAGAGCCTCTGATTATCAACACAAGAATGACACAGTTTGCAATAAAAATTTATTTATTAACAAAAAAGATATACGAGTAAAATATCACACTGAATACTACTAAGGAAAATGACTAAACTACTAAGGAAAAATGACTAAACTACTAAGAAAATTGAATCAATAATTAAACAGAAACTAAACTACAAACAACTACACAAATAGACGTTAACAAAATGAATGCCAAGTAGATGAGCAACGGATTGGACGAAGCAATGAATGGGCAATTAGAAGTCTATGGAGGAGTCAATTGTGGTCTTTCTGGATGCTGGTATGAAATAGTAAATAAGCATTTACTCTAAATACAGATAACGTGTCTAATGTATCTATCTGTAAATGCTGACCGTAGATTCAGTTTCTACACAAAAAGCAATCTCATATAGCAACAACCTTATGCCAAGGCCTTTGGGAAGAGGTCTGGTTAGCTTATATTTATGTTCCACGTGGTCAGGTGATCAGTCCGGCGATGGGCTACGTCTTCCACTGGTATCTTGCCGCTCACAGTGGGGCAGTGGATTGCTTTCCAACAGTTGCAGAGCTGCACTGAGTGCTGGAGGTTCGCTGCTGGTCCTTGTGTAATCTGGAGAACTGTAGGTCAGGCAGTGGTCGATCCGCAGGATCCCTTGCAGGCTTGAGGTTACAAAAGCAAGAGTCATGCAGATCAAGCATTGATTGCTGGAGCCGAAGTCCTCAGCAGAAGCAGTTGAACTGCTTGAAGATCCGTGCGAGTGAAGGTTTACTTGCAAGAGTAAAACCTTGGTCGTGCTGTTGTTCCTTCCCTCGTCAGGTCAGAAACTCAGAACAAAGGTGTGTTCGCTTGGGAAAGTTTTTATTCCTTCCAGTTGGGGAGGGGATTACTAATTCCCACCTTCCTACTGTAGTGGTGTGATTGGGTCATTGCATTCCAAGTGTCCGCCCATCACGTCCCACCTTTCCACCCTGTGGAGCTTGATGAATTGTCCCAAAATACACAGTTAAATTAAACAGTGTCCTTAGAACCTTGGAAATCCTTTATTTCTTTTCCAAACCTTTCTCAAATTGCTTGTAGCAGTGTTCTGAACTCGTAGAGTCCAAACTTGATGAAAATTGGTTGAGGTATCACCCAGATGTCCATTTCTGTGTTAGTGGGTGAGATTACATTGGCTGCTATTCCAGGTGCAGTTTCTACTGTGTGTACACAGTTCCCTGGATGAATAAGGATATATTTAGGACGTGTTCCTTACAGTTTCCTGTCCATTTTTGTAGTTTTAAGACAATGTGTATAAAGATTGTCTTTTTCTTAGGGCTTTCTTTGTTCCTACTGTGTTCTAGCCAGAACTGGTTTGGTGGCCCTGAGCAGTCCATGGTCGTTCACACCTTGGTCTCAGGAATGGAGGGTTGAGGTGAACAATGGGCAACCGGGGATTAGATTAGCCTGCGATCAATGAGTCGTTGATGTCGTCACCTCCGGCAGTCCTGTGGCCAGTTGCATAAACTGTTAAGACTAGTCTTACAAGTTAGTCATCCAATTTTATTCTTTAAGACTGTTAATAACTTTTTTAAGTCAGTAACATAAAAACGTAGATTGGTCTAATTTGACACCGAACAGTAAGACTGATTACCCCTAACTAACTTCTAGTTGATCATACTAGTTCTTAAGACACAGTCTTAACATAATGGCTATGTTTATGCAACTGGCCCCTGATTACCATAGTCATATAGTTGTCTTTGAGAGTCCTATCACTGTAATGATATAGAAGCAGGGACTATAGACTAAGACCTGGAATGTTTTCTTTAGCGGGATTAGAACGGTCTCCTGGACACAGAGCTGGTGTTCTTCCTGAGTTGAGGATTTTGAGACCCGAGTGCAGAGGAGTTACAAAAATGTCTCACAATAAACTCACGGTATACACAGGTAGGTAGGCTCAAGACTGAACAAAAAACACTGACAAAAGGCAAACGTAAATAGGTCCCTACACAGTTGAGCATCATCAACAATGATTGCTAAGTACAACTGAGAGTTCTTGCCAATGGTTTCCCCTTGGCAACTGGGAGGAGGATTGAAGGGAAAAGACCTCCTGCGCCCCCTAGTGACTGGGAGCCACCTTGGTGGTTGGAGGATGTATTGCCTGATAAAGTCTTACAGGAGCCCTCTCTTGATGAACGGCTCCTGGCGTTCCTTTTAGTGCTGTTCGACTGTTGTCTGTGGAAGTCCCTGATGAGATCTGGGTCCAGTATGTCTCTAGCTGGTACCCACGAGCACTCTTCTGGACCATAGCCTTGCCAGTCAACAAAATATTGGCCCCCTCCCCATACTTTGCGCATGTTCAATAATCTCTGAGTAAACCAGTTGCCCATCCACCATCCGAGGAACTGGAGGTAGTCTACCTACAGGAGACAAAGGAGAGTAGATGACAGGTTTGAGGCATGAGACATGGAATGTGGGGTGTATGCGTGACCTGGGCAATAGGAGTTGGTAAGAGACCAGGTTTATTTTCTTGAGAATCTTGAAAGGTCCAATGTATCTAGGACCTAGTTTCCGTGACTCGAGGCGCAATGCAAGATTCTTAGTTGAAAGCCACACTCTCTGTCCAGGACGGAATGACGGACCTATCTGCCGACGTCGATTGGCTTGTTTCTGTTGTTCCCGGGACGACTTTAACAGGGCTGCCCTAGCTCTCCGCCAGATCCCCCGGCACCTCCGGACTAACTGGGTTGCTGCTGGAACCTGTGCTTGGAGGTCCTTTTCAGAAAACAGAGAGGGGGAGAACCCGAACTGGCATTCAAATGGAGATATACCCAATGATGAGTAATGGAGAGTGTTATGGGCCAATTCCAGGAAGCATTCCAAGAAGCATTGGACTTGTTTCAATAAATCAAGGTGGGGCCATTTCAGGACCGCACAAACATTGATGGGATCCATCTGTACACTGCCGCATGAAAGGATGAAACCCATGAAAAAGACTGTAGTGACATGGAACACACTTTTCTCTAGCTTGACGAAGAGGTTGTTCAAGAGCAGACGAGACAGAACCTGCCAGACATGTTGAACGTGGTCTTTGTAACTCTGGGAAAATATTAAGATATCATAGAGATATACAAACACACATTGGTTCAACATCTCTCTCAGGACATCATCGATAAGGGCTTGGAAGACGGCTAGGGCATTTGCTAGCTCGTAATGCCCAGTAGGGGTGTTGAAAGCCGTCTTCCATTCATCCCCCTCCCGAATTCTCACCAGATGGCACGCGTTCCGGAGGTCCAACTTAGTGAAGATGGTAGATGGTGGAGGACTTCGAAGGCTGTGGCCATAAGTGGCAGTGGATATCAGTTATTTACTGTGATGTTGTTTGGCCACGATAGTCAATGCATGGGCAAAGACCTCCATCCTTCTTACCCACGAAAAGTAACCCAGCCCCTCCCGGTGATGTGGTAGGCCGAATAAATCCTTTCTCTAGTGCCTTCTGAATGTACTCATCCATTGCCAACCTCTCTGGAGCAGACAACGAGAAAAGTCTACCTCTTGGAGGGCAAGATCCTGGCAACAATTCAATGGCGCAATCATAGGGTCAATGAGGAGGAAGAGTATTGGCCCAGGACTTACTAAACACATCCTGGAGATCGACATATACTTGGGGAACTCGAGATAGGTCAGGAGAAGGAACAACCAGAGCAGGGGGTGTAAGTTTAACTTGATGAACGACTATTACCTTGGTTCTTGGCGTGTTTGACTCATGCTGGATCCAGAGTTGCCGTGTAGGCCCCAAAAAAGAATCAGGAGATGAAAGAATTCCAGCCGTTGGACATGCACATCCCAATCTGGTGAAACTGCTAGTTGGCCAGTCAATCTGAGGATTGTGAGAAACTAGCCAAGGGTAACCAAGGATAACTGGGAACTCAGGTGTGTCAATAATAAGAAAAGATAGTGATTCTTGATGATAGTCTATTTCAACTGAAATGGTAATGGTGGGTGTGTTACCTGGCCGGACCCCAGAGGTCTGTTGTCTAAGGATGTTATCGTGAGCTTATCCTGGAGAGTTATGAGTGGTATCTTCCAGCTCTTGGCCAGAGTCCTGTCCATGAAATCGCCAGCAGCACCCAAGTCGACAAATACAGAACCCTTGTGCCAACCATTGCCCCAGGAGAAATGCATCACCGTCGAAAATCCAGCTGAAGATCGGGGTCAATTATTTCTCTCGTCTCAGCCCCCCTCTCTCTGGACGAGAAATCTCTTTTCCCACAAGTTCAGGGCAATGAGTTCGAAAATACCCCAGTTCTCCACAGTACAGACAGCACCGCTCACACATACATTTGTCCCGTTCAGATTGTGATAAGCGATTCTTCTGAAGCTGCATGGGTTCCTCTGTGCAAAGAGTTTGGAAAGCAGGTTGAACTGGACTGACGTTGCTTTGGGCTGTGAATCGGTCTTGTTGTTTTTCAGACCTCCTATCCCTAATTCGGTTATCCACTCGGATGGCGACATCAATCAGAGAATCTAAGTTAGGCGCAGGATCTAGGAAGTCCAATTCATCTTTGAACTCAGGTGCAAGAGCCTGATTAAATGCTGCCTGAAGAGCCTGTTCATTCCAGCCACTCTCCGCTGCCAGGGTACGGAACTCAATTGTAATTTCTGTTACACTGCGCATTCCTTGAGTGAGTTGAAGTAATCGTTGGTCATTTCCGACTCCTCCTCCTGGATGATGGAATACCCTCCTCATCTCTGCTAGGAATTGCTCAGAGTTAGAAGTGAATGGTGAACAATGTTCCAAGAGAGCTGTAGCCCATTCCAAAGCTCTTCCAGTCAGTAAGGTGATGTAAGCCACTCGACTGCTGTCTGTAGGAAACCTACTGGGTCGAAGTTGGAAGGCTAGAGAGCATTGAGTGATAAAGCCTCGACAGCCCCTGGTATTTCCATCGTATCTCTCAGGAGGTGGAAGCCTGGGCTCTGCCGGAATTGGTTGAGGTTGGGGAAAGATGGGAGGTACCGGAGGTGGCGTGGGTAACTCAGGAACCTCCTGGGACGGAGGATTTTGAGGCAAAGCTAGAAAGTTCAAATGCTGAAGAATCTCTGTGGGCATCCGTTCATGATGTTGAATTGCGGAGGCTTGATTGGTGAGCTCAGATAATATTCTCTCCACATTTGATGAAGGACCTTGACTCTCCGCTGGGTCCATTTCTTGGTTTAGTCTTGCTGTAATGATATAGAAGCAGGGACTATAGACTAAGTCCTGGAATGTTGTCTTTAGCAGGATTAGATCCCCGGTCTCCTGGACACAGAGCTGGTGTTCTTCCTGAGTGAGCTAACTCAAGGTTGAGGATTTTGAGACCCAAGTGCAGATAAACTCCAAGTAGCTTTTACTTTTAGAATGATCAAAAAACAAATAAACTAGAAGCAAAGCTTCCAATGGTCACAAAAAAGGAAAACAAAAAAAGCACAATGGCTTACAATAAACTAACAGGATACACAGGTAGGTAGGCTCAAGACTGAACAAAAAAGAATGACAAAAGGCAAACTTAAATAGGGTCCTACACAGGTGAGTATCCTCAACAATGATTGCTAAGTACAACTGAGAGTTCTTGCCAATGGTTTCCCCCTGGCAACTGGGAGGAGGATTGCAGGCAAAAGACCTCCTGCACTGGTCATGGCAGGAGTGTGACCCCTAGTGGTTGGAGGAAGTATTGCCTGATAAAGTCTTACAATCACATCCTTCTGTCTTCTTAATCACAGTGGGACAAAGAGACTCCTGTTGTGAAGTGGGAACCTGTGGTGCCATCATGTCTGCTGTTCACTACAAAGAGTTACAGGAAAATTGTATCCAAAAATAAACATGTTTCCAACCTGTATTGCTTTGTTTCTTCTGTGAAATGCAAAAGGAGATATTGGAAAGAGTGTTCAAGCTGCCTTTTTTCATACAACAAAAGGGGATGGTGTTATGCCAAGATACATATGATACAAAAAGTATCATAAAAGTAGCTCATATGACTTTTCCAATATATTCAATGTTTTCTGAAGCCATGCAATGGCTTTGTGTAAGAAACAGCATAAAATTTAAGTGATTATTCATTGACAATTAACTATTTCTATTAAAAACAATAGCTGCATTAATCTGGATGTTTAAAGTAATAATTTTGAAATATTTGCAAATAATATTTGTATTAATTTGCATAAAAATTTGCACACATGTACTTTTATTTATATGCGTAAACGTAAAATGTTTCCTGTCTTGTCACACTCAGTTAGGGATTACATTAATCAGAATCAGAATCAGAATCAGAAAGAGCTTTATTGCCAAGTATGCTTGCGCATACGAGGAATTTGTCTTGGTGACAGTAGCTTCCAGTACACATACAATATAAGTGACAAGACAAGTGACAAGTAACATAGGTATAAATAAAAAAAAATAAATAAATAAAAAAAGATTATAAATTATAAATATATATAAAGTTATAAGGTGCTATAATGAAATGTCTGAGGGAAGTATTGCACATGTTTGTTCCACAGTAGGGGAACATTTAAGTGTTCATGAGGTAGATGGCCTGGGGAAAGAAACTTTTCCTGTGTCTGGTTGTTTTTGTGCTCGGTGCTCTGTAGCGTCGACCAGACGGTAACAGTTCAAACAGAAAGTGTGCTGGGTGTGACGGGTCCAGAGTGATTTTGCGAGCCCTTTTACTCACTCTGGATGAGTACAGTACTTTGAGTGTGGGAAGGGTAGTGCCAGTGATTCGCTCAGCAGTCCGAACTATCCGCTGTAGTCTACGGAGGTCGGTTTTGGTAGCAGAGCCGAACCAGACGGTGATGGAAGTGCAGAGGATGGACTGGATGACAGCTGAGTAGAACTGTACGAGCAGCTCCTGTGGCAGGTTGAATTTCCTCAGCTGACGCAGGAAGTACAGTCTCTGTTGGGCTTTCTTCACAATAGAGTCTATGTGAGTGTCCCACTTCAGATCCTGAGAGATGGTGGTGCCCAGGAACCTGAATGACTCTACTGCAGTCACAGTGCTGTCCATGATGGTGAGTGAAGGGAGTGCAGGGGGGTTTCTCCTGAAGTCCACGATCATCTCCACTGTTTTGAGCGTGTTCAGCTCCAGGTTGTTATAACTGCACCAAAGTGCCAGCTGCTCCACCTCCTGTCTGTAAGCAGACTAACAGTAGTGTCGTCCGCAAACTCCGATAACAGTAGTGTCGTCTGCAAACTTCAGGAGCTTGACAGAGGTGTCTTTAGAGGTGCAGTCATTTGTGTACAGGGAGAAGAGCAGTGGTGAGAGAACACATCCCTGTGGAGCACCGGTGCTGATGGTGCGGCTGTCGGACGTGATTTTGCCCATTCTGACTAGCTGTTGTCTGTCTGTCAGAAAGCTGGTGATCCATTGACAGACGGAGCTAGGGACAGAGAGCTGGGTCAGTTTGGTCTGGAGCAGTGATGGGACGATGGTGTTGAAGGCAGAACTAAAGTCCACGAACAGAATCCTTGCATAGGTCCCTGGTTTGTCCAGATGTTGTAGGGTGTAATGCAGTCCCATATTGACCACATCATCCACAGACCGGTTTGCTCTGTAGGCAAACTGCAGGGGGTCCAGCAAGGGTCCAGTGATGTCCTTCAGATATGCTAACACCAGTCTTTCGAATGACTTCATGGCCACAGATGTTAAGGCAACAGGTCTGTAGTCATTGAGTCCTGTGATCTTTGGTTTCTTCGGGATTGGGATGATGGTGGAGCGTTTAAAGCAGAAAGGGACTTTGCACTGCTCCAGTGATCTGTTGAGGATCAGTGAGAAGATAGAGGCCAGCTGGTCAGCGCAGGTTTTCAGACAGGCTGGTGAAACACCGTCTGGGCCTGGTGCTTTCCTTCTCTTCTGTTTCCTGAAGATCTGACGCACATTATCCTCACTGATCTGAAGTGCAGGGGGGGAGGGGAGGGGGATGGCTGGAGGTGTTGATGGCTGTGTAGAGAGATGGTCAGGGCGGGTGTGGGGTGTCTGATCGGGGGTCTCAAATCTACAGTAAAAGACATTCAGCTCGTTCGCAAGATGCTTGTTGCTGTCGATGCTGGGGGATGGTGTCTTGTAGTTGGTAATGTCTTTCAGGCCTTTCCACACTGATGCAGGGTCGTTGGAGGAAAACTGGTTTTCCAGCTTTTTGGCATAGCTCTTCTTAGCCACTTCAATCTCCTTTGTCAATGTGTTCCTGGCCTGATTATACAAGATCCTATCCCCACTCCTGTAGGCATCTTCTTTGACCTGACGAAGCTGTCTGAGTTTTGGTGTGAACCATGGTTTATCATTGTTGAATGATAAGTAAGTCCTGGTAGGGATGCATAAATCCTCACAGAAACTGATGTATGATGTTACAGTCTCTGTGAGCTCGTCCAGATCGCTGGCAGCAGCTTCAAAAACACTCCAGTCAGTGCATTCAAAACAGGCTTGTAAGACCTGCTCTGTGTCGTTGGTCCATCTCTTTACAGTCCTTATTACTGGCTTAGCAGTTTTAAGTTTTTGCCTGTAAGTTGGTAGAAGATGAACCAGGCAGTGATCGGAAAGTCCTAGAGCTGCTCTGGCGACGGAGCGATATGCATCCTTTGTTGTGGTGTAGCAATGGTCCAAAATATTATTGTCTCTGGTGGGGCATGTAATGTGCTGTTTGAATTTAGGCAGCTCACGTGTGAGTTTTGCCTGATTAAAGTCTCCGAGAATGATAAGAACAGAGTCCGGGTGTTGTTGTTCTGTTTCTGTGATCAGATCAGCCAGCTGTTGCAGCGCCGTACTCACGTGTGCTTGCGGTGGAATGTAAACACTGATGAGAACGAGCGAGGAAAACTCCCGCGGCGAGTAGAACGGCTTACAGTTAATGAAAAGCACTTCCACATCAGGACAGCACATCTTCCTTAACACAGTTACATCAGTACACCACCTTCTGTTGATGTAAAAGCATGTCCCACCACCGCGCGTTTTCCCCGTTGACTCCATATCGCGATCCGCTCTGAACAGCTGAAAGTCCGGTAGATGTAACGCGCTGTCCGGAATGGCTTCGTTCAGCCAGGTTTCCGTGAAACACAGAGCAGCAGAGTTGGTAAAGTCCTTGTTTTTGCGTGAGAGCAGAAGTAGTTCGTCCATTTTGTTAGGGAGAGAGCGGACATTCGCCAGATGGATGCTAGGCAGCGCCGTTCTGAATTCGCGCTGCCTGAGCTTAACGAGTGTGCCGGCTCGCTTCCCACGCCTGCGCGTCTTATACTGTTTCCACAGTGCAGCGGCGCAACCGACGACAATGTTCCGCAAAACGCCAGAAGAATCAAAAACTGGTTGGTGATCAGTTGATGTGCACTGCCGAATGTTCAGCAGTTCGTCCCTGGTATAACTGATAGCGTATGACAAACATAAAACAGGACAAACTAACAAAAACAGTGTAACAACTGGAGAGCTCAACACCGAGGCAGCCATCCGCAGCGCCATCTTGGATAACTAATCTTGGATAACTTAATAATCTTGGATAATTTAATAATCTTGGATAACTTAATAATAATTAATCAATAATTAATAATAATTAATCATGTAAATGCATATTTTCAATTCAAAATGGCCATATTTGAGAAAAAAGTCTACTGTCAGTCGTTTAACATTTCTATAGCAAAACAGTTGACATGTATTAAATGTTTTGCTATTTACATCTTACCTCACTATCTTTCAATGTTAATCATTATATTTGTGCTGGAATTTGCGCCCTGCTTCTGCTCTGTTATACCACTGAGGCAGACCAGACTAAAAATATAACTTTTAAACCTTTTTGTCATCCTAACAACATACAGAGTGCAGTGTAATGGAGTGCAGCAGAGCAGTGCAATAATTTCAAATACTGTAATTCAAATATTGTAATTTGTCCATTTCTAATTATTGGGTGGGGGACAGTTTTGTTTTAACATTGAGTGGGCCGCCTCATGGGGGTGGCCATGTTGAAATCACATGAAATCATTTTATCTCAGTAAACCCTCTGATACACTTTCTCTTGTGGATAAAAAAATAAAATGGATTACTGCAAATAGTGCTTTTCTACAATGACATCAATTATTTGTATCAGATGTTATTTTTTTTATTTTTTTTTATTTTTTTTGTACAGTAGTATTACAATATATTTCTTATTTTAATAATAAAAAATAAAAAATATTCATAATATGTATTATTCATTTATAGTCATCCCTCCGCCACCCCAGCACCCTGACTCCTCACTCTCGGCTAGTTCTTATCCCAGCCAGGGATATGGGGGGAGTACTCTGGGTTCGGGCCACATTCCAAGCTCGGAGCCCTTCCCCGGACAGCACGCCAAATACACATACTCTTTTACTCTTTTAATCTGTTTAAGTGTGAAGAAAATGCTGAAATCTGTTTTTCAATCATTTGATTACAGTTCATAATCATAGGTTGATAGATGGTGATTTTGTTCCATTTTTTGTTGTCAATAAATACTGGGCTGAAGCGCAACAGGAGGCTCTTCAAATCCTGTATTTGTCTTTTGTAACAATCCCGCCATGATCAAGAATGGGTTCAAAGCAAGAGAGGATATGAAATTAAGGTGGGCGCTCAAAGAAGCCCCTGCTGGGGGCAGTGGGGGAACATGTGTGGATCCAAGTGTGGATTGCTTAATGGGGATCTCTGGTGGACCTAGAGATTGCATCCCTTGGGATAGAAGACTGGTGCAGATAGAACAGCAGGTTACTTCATCTTATCAAAGATTACTGAGGGGGCTTTCACACTGGACACATTTGATGCGGTTTGAGTGTGATTTTCCCCGTCCATGTCCCCGTCAAGTCAGCTCACTTCATCCGATCAAACCCTGGTCTTACGTCATCATAAACATGCATGGTGCGTGATAGAATACAGAACGCAGGTCAATATATATATATTTTTTTTTTTTATTAATCTGGTGCTAATATGCACAGCAGTGTGAACAACAAATGGGTTTACTGTATTTGCATCACATAAAGGAAGCTTTCTGCTGCTTGCGAACGGACTCTTTTGAGGAGACAGCGGATTGAGAGCCCATTGTCTGCCACACTGATTGCACTCACTCTGCACGATTACCCTGCGTGCTCACTTTTGCTCGTATTCAAGGTACATCATCAACACTGTCACGTGTTTTGTTTATCGGCTAAATCGCCTGAACAAGTGAGTACACGAGTCCGAGTTGCTTTCACATTCATGCAAATCATGTCAAAGTTCCAGTACAACCGAACTCAGACCACCTCCTACAGGCAGTATTGGATTTGGTACACCGGTGCACTCCCAGGGCTGCATGACAGCTTTCACATTGCTAATTTTTTTCATGTGAACCGTGCCCCATTTCAAACTATGTGTAAACTGCCAGTAATAAAGCATCCTGAGTGGGTGCTATATGATGCTATGATGAAAAGAACGGAAAGGGAGGAGGTAAAATGGATGCATGTGTATGCATACTTGACCATGTGCCAGTTTTAAATGTGTAGATTAGGGTTTCCCAACCTGGGGACTTATGATGAAACTGCAGAACGTTTGTGAGATTGTAATAGAAATGTTAATGAAAAATCCAATTGAATAAACACATTCACTTTTTGGGATTAATCAAATATAACACCATTTTTAAACAAAATGTTAAAGGTATAGCGGAGGATCTTTCCAAATTTTAGATAAGACCCGCCCTCTCCACTTTTTGAAAAGTTTGATTGATTCACCAGAATGATTGACAATTAGGAGGACCAATAGTTTAGACTACCCACCAGGAAGTAAAACATCCTCCGCTATACCTTTAAGTGATTTTCCTAAATTTGTCATCACTACTCTGTCTATTGTCTCAATAAGAGACAGAGACAGTATTAAGTTTTTAATCTTAAATAGGGACAGGTTTTTTTTATTTTTATTATGATTATTATTATTTTATTTTATTTTTTTACCCCAATAAATGTAACACTACTACTATGAATGCTTGTTCTATTGCCACCACTTGAAGGTCAGAGAAATTCACAGCTGTTATATATGCATATGCATAATATTTTATGGCCCATACCATACAAATATATACTGTATTGTGTGTGTATTTATTTGAACATAGACACCAGTGGTGGTCGCAGAATTAGCGCAATGGGGGGCCTCACAATTTTTCCTAGTTTAACAGACTAATTTTTAACGGAGGATTCAGGCAGCTGACTAGGATGCTGCTCAAAGCACAATTAATTAATTTAATGGAGTCACATCACTGACATGTGAGAAAAGTCTGTTATACTAGGAAAAACGATGAGTCCCCCATTGTGTTAATTCTGCGACCACCACAGGTGTCCATGCTCAAATAAATACACACAAGCCCACACAGTCCTGGGCTCTCGGTTATCACTAAGTAGTTAGGAATAAAGGAAGGTGTTAGAATAAATGAGCCCCTAAAGGAAGTCTAGTCTTTGTACAGTATAAAGTTTCATGGACAAAACACATGGGCAAGCAGCAAAAATCTTTGTAAAACTAAATATTCATTACTTTTCCTTAATTACTTTTGCTTCTATTGAAAGGAAACTGGCATAGCAGTGCAATGAAACATATCACACTTTGGTTGTCAATAGAATAAAATAATCATAAAGTAATAATATAAAGCGGAGATGGACAATTCCGGTCCTGGAGGTTCTCTGTTCTCCTGAGTTTAGCACCAGCCCTATTCAAATATATCTGAAAAATCTAACCAGTCTTCAGAACTACGTGATAATTACAGGCAGTTGTGTTTTATTAGGGGTGAAGCTAAACTCTACAGGACAGTGGCCATCCAGGACCAGAACTGTCCATCCCTGGTAAATGTGTTAATTATTATTTTAAATATATTTTGATAATATTGACAGCCTTTTTTTTCCCTCACATTTTCAGTGGACCCTGAATCATCTCCTTGCAGACCTCTAGGGGTCCCTGAGCCTCATTTTATGTTGCTCCTTATACTTGCATTTAAAATGCTGTCTTCAAAAGTGTGTTCAAAAATTTATGCTGCCATCTTGCTCCATTAATTGACATGAAAAAAACATGTTTCTGCCGGTTGAAGTGTTAGGACATCCATCAGTATAGTTACACCCCTCTGGGGGCATGAGACTTATTAAAGTTTGACAGTCTCTGATTCGGATCATAGGTGTTTAGCTAACAAAAAGGTTGCTATGATTGCTGTTTTGATATAGTCTTCTATTTTCTTTTGCCATACATTTCAGTTTGCATTAAATATTCATTAGGTCTAGTTGCATGATCAGTGAGGGTGTTCTAGCAGTGTTGCCACTTTTTCATCAAAGGACTCAAACTCTTGACATGTTCATAAATGATTAACAAAAAATTCATGAGTATAGTTTCCACTTATTCTCAATGCAATCAGAAAAGACAGGCGAGCCATTTAGGAACACTTGTTTATGTTTGCATTTCAGAGATTCAGAGCGTCTGGTAATAGGGATTGTGCTGTCTAATTGTTGCATTGCACAACATCAGACTAAGTGCATATCATTTTTTATTATTGATCAGCATTACGACGGCACTGGGTACAGTGAAAGAGCACTCTAAGACACCAGCTACTGTTGATCCCTGGATGAAGTCATCTGCGGAAATCAATACAGCAGTCTGATGGAGCCGAGACAAAACCCTGGGCACTTTGCCATTAACTGGGCACAGTTTGAAACTGCTTCCTATGAACCAAACATGCATTTGTTTGTTTAATTCGTCTGTAGGAAAATGGAATAAAAAAAAAAAACAGGTCAGTACGGGTCACAGTTTTGCTCTCCGCAGGGAAGACTCCTTGCTCTCTCAATTCACAGCTCGCCAGCACCAGGTAAGAAACCAATTTCTGTGTCGCCTTGAGCTCTCACAAACACTACCTGGAGTGACTGACCGACCCATTCATTCCAGCTCCGCAAGACAAGAGGGAAAACACACTTTGAAAAGAAATTAGGTTTCTTTCTCGCACTTCCATCCCCACTCAGATCCTTTCCACAATACTTGTCACACGTCCCTTGGCATGTGTCTCGTTTATCACTTGTGATCGAGTTGCAGCTGTGGAGGGATGTACAGGTCTCATTTTAGGGCCTTTCAGATGTGCCATGACACAAGAATAATCCAGAATGAATCAATCATGATACATTTAGAGAAGTAGTAGGGAGGTGAATATGTTTTAGAGTGCCTGTCCTGAGTCTTTTGGTCGAGCTGGAAGGGCTCCAAAGATCTGGAAAGGCAGATGGAGCTCAGGTATTGTCAGCACTGTCTGAACAGTAATGGATTATACCAAGACAAATGGGTTGGATCACAAGGGATTGGGTGGATCGACGTGTCAACATTATAAGTTGAAGAAGAAGCTCGGTTCAGCCACCACACCCAGCTGAAGTTGTTGGAGACTGTAATCTGCCTTTACCTTCACTCCCGAGACACTATTGATTAAAGTCACTCATCAAGGACTGCATGGTGTCTCCAAGTAGATTCTTTATCCTCAAATGTTCAAATGTGTCAAATCACACGGGAAAAAGGAATTAACTCTAAAGTCAATTATTTGAAGACTAATACCCAGTCTACCCTGTAAGCTAGGTATAATCAAAGCAGTGATTATATGTCAGAGAGTGTCTTTCCAAAACATTTCCAGACAAAAATAAACAAATAAAAAATCTCCCAGATTGAAGTCTGCCCTGTGTCATTTCACCTTCCTTTTGTTTATCTAGGGAAAATTTATTCTCCTTCTAGTAGTTGCAGGTAGTTTTGCCACTAGTCGGCACAGTATGTTTGTTAATTACTTCATATGCACTTTATAACTGATTATCTGTCTCTCAAACAAAACAAAAAAACAGATATATAAACTTTTGAAGGAGGGATCAACTGTATTACTTTACAATATACTCAGCTACATCAATAAAGAGTTTTTCCCAAACCTGTTTGTTGAATGAGTTTGTTGTTTATATGAAAAAAAATTACATATGCAAGGTCCACACTGATCAATGTCTTGATTCCTGAGAGATTTATTTCCATTTACACCATATATGATTAACATACTGTATAACAGACCTTCTTATTACTATATCATTACAAACAATGATCAAACAAACTAACAAAAACAAAAGAAAAACAATAGTAGAAATCAAACAATAACCCATGAATTAGATAAATCACAGAAAGTCTTATCAGGGGAAAGAATGCTTGTACTTAAAAGTCCAGACACATAATGTATTAAATGTCCCATATGCCCTGGCACATCAGTCTCTTCTTCAATGATACAGTAGCACCTCCACATTATTCCCATAGGCCCTGTTTACACCTGGTCACTTCATGCGTTTTTACTGATCAGATAGCTATCTGATTTATCAAAACGATTCCATTTACACTTTTGTCACATAAATGTGTTTTCGCAAAACAGATCCGATCCGATCTTCAATCTTCAATTCCTGTGCTATATGCAGATTTATTGGAGTTCACATCACCAAAAGCAAAAGATATGAGCTGCCTTTTATTGATCATAAGCTCATTTCAAAATCAAAGACCACAATAGGATAGAGCAGGGCAACAGCACTGGTAAGATCATTTAGTCTCTTTACTTTCAATGATGGTGATTGTGAGTTGAGCGTCTGCGACTTACAGTACTTTCAGTTTTATTTGCTGTAGTTTGCACGCTGACTTGATGAAGAGATACTCAGCTGCTCATCTGCGGCGATGCGTGTTGCAGTAGCGCCATCATATCTGGCAATAACGTCATATAGCTTATACCACGCTCTGACATGATTATTTTTTAACTTTGTTGGGAGGAGTAACATTTACATGGTTGGTTTCAACAACCAGATGCATTTAGACTTGTCCAGTTTCGTCTAAAATGCGGCCCAGACCACCTCCTGATGTGGATTGAGCGATCGGATTTAAATCCGTCTTGAATGCATTTTGGAGGGCATTTACACCTGGTCTTTTCACGATCGGATAGCTATCCGATCACAGAAAATGCATGAAGTGACCAAGTGTAAACAGGCCCATAGCATTTCTACAAAAGAAAATACAAACATTCAGAGAAACCCACTCATAAACAGTTATGTGAATGACAACCTCAAGGTATAATAACCATTGCCTCAGAACTGCATTTCACATATACGAACAACTATCAAAGTCAAAGCTGTTTAGAGTAGACTATTAATGATTACAATCAAACATTACTTACAATTGAGCAGCAAACCAAAGTTTCTCAACAAGGATGGTCTCTCAGGGCAGAGTTGGAACACAAAGTGTTGTCCTCTTTCTTACTCTACTAACTGCCTCATCTTTTATTACACCCAGGGGAAACACTAGGACTAAAACCTTGTACAGGTCATGGCACTGTTGCAACTTGTTCTATAGGGCAGCAGCAGTAGGAAAATTCTTGTTCACATACTGCGTCCCAGCCTAACTCATGTCAATGCATGTGCATTGCATGTCAGCATTGTATACTGTAATAGCTTGTAATGGCCAAATACATACAAGTGAAGACCTTTGTGTTCACATACAGCACATTATAAGCAAACATTTCTGGTAATACAGACATATGAGATGGTCTGAGATGATTTACAGCAAGCAAGAACACTGAAACAAACCTAATGTCGCCAACAAAATGATACAGGCGATTAGTATATGGAACTTTGTTTTACAGTCGTGTTCCCCATGTACATACTATGTACAGTTCTTATTATAGTATTTGCAATAGCTGGGTACTAACTAGGTACTAACCTTAACCCATGTAGTTATCTTATATTACCCAGTACTTTATTAGGTAAGTACACTGTAAGTACATGCAATGCACGTACTGTAAATAAAGTGCAACCAAAACCTTTTTTGCACATTCTTGACTGCTTTTCTGAATGACCATTCGTAGTTGGCTAGTAAAAAAACAGTAATCATGAAAACCTGACCCCTACACTTACTTTTGAGTTGAGACATAGTTTAAGTTCCCCTTGCCAATCAGACTGTGCGAAGAATGTTTAATTGCAGTTCTCACTTCTAGAGTCTGCCCTTACAGTGTGGTCTCTCCACCTAGAGAAGTAGGGATCTGATCCCCGATAGGAGACATTTCCAATTACAGTCGATGACCTTTCGTATTTATATCCTGTTCCCTGGTGTTGAAAGAAGATGATTTGTTGTGACATGATACTAATGATATTCGTCTGCTGACATTCCATGCTGGATGGATGTGATTATGCACTAGCGATTACAATTGTTATTCTCGATTTCAGTCTGACAGTATCAGCACCAAGGACAGCAGCTGATCGCAGCATTTGGACTCAAAAATCTCAGGCGACAAATGGAGGGGTCTGCTCGTGATAGAGTGGCAGCTGAGGGTGGGATGGGGTGGGAGAGAACTGATGGGGTCACAGTGGGTGTCATCCGGTCACGACATCCATCAGTGGGTGGAGACACACGAGTCCCTCAGCACTTGAAGATTCTTCACTTATATTGCTGTGTCAGTTGTCCCACTCTGCAGGATATTGCTTTATCCAGCACGTCAGCAGTGATTTCCCAAAAGTCCAGTTTCACATAAAAAATGTGCCTGAAGTTTTGTGCAAATAATTGTACACCTTAATGTGCTATGGACAACATTGTACGTATATTTAATTAGTTCTCACCATTGTAGACTATTAGTATATGAATGCGAATTTAGTAATGCAAATGTACTTTTTTATAAAAAAAAAAATTAGTTGGACACTAAAAATACATGGTAACACTTTATTTTACAGTGTCCTTGTTACATATGTTAGGCTACATGTACTTACAATAGTATTAACAGTTAATTATGCATAATTACATGCAACTAACCCTCAACCAAACCCTAATCCTACCCTAACTCTATAGTAAGTGCATGCACTTAATTAATATTACTCAGTACTTATAAATATACTCAGTAAATATATAATTACACTGTAACAATGACACCGTAAAATAAAGTGAAACCAAATACACTATTGTAATTGCAATTCTGATGCAAGTCTACTTGCAGTTAGTTCACATTCATGAAGTGGTTAAGATCACTTGTTGTGAAGTAATTATGCTTTTTGTTTTTGGAGACAATTATATTCAATAAATATTCAACTTTATACTTTACAGTATACCTGTGCCTTTGCCTCTTTTCGCTTGTACAAATGATCAGTAATCAAAGCACATCAGAATGTGGCTCAAAACGATTTTGCATATTCAAGTGCATTAGTCTTTTTGTGCCAGAGCTGACTAACTAAATGATAAAATGCAATCTCACTCCAAATAATAGACTGCAATCATTGGATGTGCAGTGTGGGGTGAATGGACTAATGTTCCCCTAGATAAACTGAAAATGCAGCAGAGCCGTCTGTTAACAGCACTGATTGCTCAATGGAGAGCAAGACAAGAGGGTGATGGGATCCTATGATGGGATAATATAATAGTCCATGTCTTTCTTTCTCTCTTCATCCTTACATCTCTGTCCCTGCAGCCCTGAATCAAATTTTGCAAAGCATCACCAAATTAGTGTAAGGCCTGTATTTAGTAGCATAAGTAAAAATGGCCACAGTATATTTTGATCAGCTTGTTTCCTGCATCTTAATAAGTGCATTTAAAGGAAGGTGCATGAGCTTGGATAATGCAACTACTTTTGAAACAATGTGATGAATATTGGGGAACAAGATAAAAATAAAAATAAACATTTAAATAAGATTTTCTCGCTATGGTGCCCAGCGGCATGCAACAACAAACATACAGCACATCCAATGTAGGGCTGACTCTTATTCTTTAATAAAATTGCATGATGTTCATTTTTATTGATCTAACAAATCACAGACTCAGTTAATCAGGCTGAGTGCTTCTTGACTTGACTCACTGAAACACAAGTCATTACTTTTGTCAGGTCAGACTGTCTACTGACTGATTGTTCATTTGACAATGTGTAATTTCTGCATGTGGCAGGAATGGATGATGACTGTTTTCACACAGGTTTCCTGAGCACTCACCACATCTGCCATTGTTTGGACAAACACATAGCCCAAACTCTCACCATTCCCTTGTGAAAACTCTTTAAGCTTAATTGTATTACATGAACTCTTGTAATGTACTTCAAATCTTAAATATATTATTAACAATTGTTTTTATATGTGATATGATAATGAAAGGCAAATTAAGTGTACTTAAAGGGAATTTCATAACTTTGTTTCACATTTGAAAAATGCATTTTGTAATGCCAATTAAGTGTATTTTAAATCATTCTGTTTTAATAATATTATGTTGGGCATAAAATAAGTAAACTTATTTTAATGTGTATGCTAACATACTAAAGCACATGTAAAGTAGGGCCTACTTAATTATAATTTTAACTGCAGTGTATTATTCAATGTTACATTTAAATGTAATTTATTTTAAATGTTCTAAATTACAACTCTATCATTACAAATATGTAATTATAAAATGAAAATATGCAAAAAATAAATAAAATAAATCAACCTACTGCATGATGACTTACTTTTTTAATTTTGACTCCACATTAACCTGATGTAAGAGAAGGTCTATATTTATATAGATTTGTTGGCATTTTGGAACTTTACCACCCCAGTGCACATGCACTTTCAATAAATGTTCATTTAAATGTGACATTTTATGCCCCTTTTCACAAGATGTAATATAAATCTATGGTATCCCCAGAATGTGTCTGTGGAATTTCAGCTCAAAATACCCCCGAGATAATGTATTATAGCTTGTCAAATTTGCCACTTTTTGGGTGTGAACAAAAATGCTCTGTTTTTGTGTGTGTTCCTTTAAAATCAAATGAGCTGCTGCTCCCCGCGCCCGTTCAGAAGAAGGCCGATCCTTTACACGAACTTCGGATTCTCCGGGAAATAAAAAAAAACATGCGAATACCAAAATCTCACAAATAACCAGTAGTGGAGTGAAGCCTTACAGAGAGACTCAGGAAGAGGTTTCAACTTTTAGAAACACCTGGACGTTTCTGAATGGTTAGTGGATACATTTATGTAGTTGTTGTGGAGTTACATTGATTCATTTTATCGACTTGCATGTTTAACTTTTACACAAGTTGACACAGTTCCCTAAGGTCTTTATAAGACTTTTTGACTTTTTTGGTCAAAATACCACAAGGTTGAAGCCTGAGCAAGAGATGGCATGCTTTGCTCAAACGTTTGCCATTGCGTTAGAACTGGTTACACGGGTGTTGCTGAGATAACCAAATGGCGGCACCGTGGGTGTAAACGTGCAGATTAAGGGGTGGTAATATTATAATAATATCCTCTTCCTACGTCAGAAGTGGAGCGAAATCTGATCAGCTTATTTTTTGACATGCTTGCAGAGAAAGACTTTCCAAAACAAAGTTACTGGGTTGTAACTACCGGGGACCCGATTAGCACTTAAACACAGAACAAGTCAGATTTTCATGATAAATTCCCTTTGAATTGCCAGGATATTAAAGAATGCTTTAAAAATTCTCCTTTTGAAGACAGAAAGGCATATGGGTTGAAGGTGACATAATGACACCATTGTTTCATTTTTTGAGTGAGCAATACCTTAAAAAGCGGTATCCTTTTTTTAAAACTCGATATTACAGCCAGACTCATTGATTGAGGGGAGTCACTACATGTGTCTCTCAGATCAATAGGTCAAAAGCCACTATTAAAAGATAAACGCAGCCTGAGTTATGGATGAACGACAGAGGTCACACCTGCTTTGATGCAGAGCCTTGCTGATCACGTCACTTCGCCTTTGGTTTCCCTTTAAAAGTCCCTTCAAATTAGTGGATTTACACTCGTTCTTTTGAAATCTCAGATTAATCCAAACTGTAATTAGACTTTGTTGTCGTCTGTTCGTGCTTCAAATAGGCCCTTAATCTCTTATCTCTGGCAGAGTGATTTTATATCACGTCTCGCCTGCATAAATACCCTGTCCCGCAGATGTTTCTTCTGTCATCAATGAAAAGAGGCAATCTACCATTCCGTTAGCAATATACCACTTCCATGCAGTCAGCATCTGCTCTGCAATAAAGAGCAATTGCTCGCATTTCCCTGGCATGATAATGCACCTCACCATCTGCACTTAAACCTTGCTGTGAGTCTGCAGAAGTCTGCGTTCTGTAAAGAGGCTGGGTAAGAAATCTGTTAGATATAGGTTTGTAAATGCATGAGAGGCCTTTTATACGTACACCCACACAAGCCTGCCGAACAAAGCAAGGGAAATAGCACGATCAAACGCAAATGCGCTGGAATGTAGATGTTCTCTGACAAGCATGCACACATATACAAACAAAATAATGCATTTACGCATACATTTGCAAAGGCCAATGTACATCTTATTGTCCTGTAATTTTTTTTTTTTTAAATACAAATTATTTGTGAAATATTATTACAGTTTAAAACAGCTGTTCTCTATGTGAATGTATAGTAAAGTGTAATTTATTATGTGATCAAAGCTGAATTTTCAGCATCATTCAGAAATCATTCCAATATGATGATTTGATGCTCAAGAAGCATTTCTTATTATCATCAATGTTGAAAACAGTTATTTACATTTTTATGTTTAGGATTCTTTGAATAATATAAAGTTCAAAAGAACAGCCTTTTATCTGAAATTAAAATATATTGTCATAATATTTAATATTATAATTATTATTATTTTATCAAATAAATGCAACCTTGTTGAGTAGAAGAGACTTCTTTTAAAAACATTAGAAATCTTACCGATTCAAAACTTTTGAACGGCAGTGTATATAAAACACTGTAACAATGACACCTTCAAATAAAGTGTAACTTTCCATGCAAACGATCACAGATCCATAATGTGGAAGAGTGGGGTCAGACGGCCACATCCTCGCTCATTCATCAGTCAACATAAAAGCTTAGCGGCATTCAAGAACCCTGGATGCTTCTGGCGGATCAAGCCATTCCTTCTGCTGACACAATCTGTGGTTTAGAGGAAAAATACCTTCTGGGCTCCACCATAGGCTACAGCCTCTACCGCATTCAAGCACATACAACACAATCCCTCACCTCTCCCTCCCGCCAATCTGGATACAGCCTCACTTATCAAGTGCAACATTGTCAGGTGATGGGAAATGATTGGTCCCAAGTCTCTGTTGAGCCTGTGGGGAATGTGATAACATGCCGTCAGACATTTTTCCTCGGAAGGCCTCTCACTCCATCTCTCTCTGACTTACACTAACGCTCATTAGCTGAATGTCAGTGCAATTCATATGGGCTTGAAAGTCAATAAGGATAATCCTCTTTACAGTAATTGCACATAGAATTGCAGCTCTGAACATTTTTCTTGAGTGTATTTACTTATTTGCTATTAATTATATTTAAAGGTTATATTATATTATATTATATTATATTATATTATATTATATTATATTATATTATATTATATTATATTATATTATTCAACCAAGGCTCATTGAAAAACATACCTGTGGTGACATGTATACACAAATATAACCAGTTTCATTTAACCAGATAGAACTGTATGTGATTAATAATCTCTTTTACAGAAGTGACCTGGCCAAGAAGAGCAGCACAACATTATCAAAAAACATTAAGACATATCATCAAAACAATTAAAAACATTTACAAATTGTTTCTTCCTTTAACAGCTCACTCAGCAAAGATCCAAAAATGTTCACTGACACCAGGGTCTGCAATTTCAGGTCATTTTGTAAAAATATTGCATTGCTTCTAGTAAAATTTGCAACACTTTAAGAATATGGCAACTTTTCATCATGTTGGTTGTACATTTTGCATCTGTTTGGAAATTACATGTCTGGTGAGTGGCATTTAAATGTTAAGGCTCAATCGTGTTTGAAAATAACATACCACCTACTCTAAACCCTATCCTGAACCTAACCGATAGTGTGAGAAAAAGCAAACGTTAGATAAAAAATACATTTGCTGAAGCAACCATGCTATTTTAGCTTGAGTCTTTGAGCTCTTTTATTGTGACTTGTGTTTCAGAATACCCATGTGTGCCGCATCGCAAGTGCAATTCTCTTCCAGGTAGGCTACTGAGCAAGTTCCCCAAACAGCAACATAGTGTCGGCCCAGATCCGGCTCACATCTGGTACACGTGGATTCCACCCATACCAGACGTGGGCCGGATCTGGGCCGACACTACGTTGCTGTATGGGTCATAATGTCAGAAAAGCCATACTAGGTCTATATATGGAGCTGGTTATGTGAATCAAATATTAAATGTATTAGTTTACAAAACTGTTTTCACACACATACACACCGGTTTTGAGGTCATGACCTATTTTTGTGGAAGAAACCATCCAAAAATAAGGTGCTCTAAGCGATGTCACGCGTCTTTAAGGCTGACTTTTTTTGTTGTTGTCACATACAGCAAACATCTCCTCACTATCCGCTAGCTGCCTGTCCCATGAACACACTGTAAAAATACGCAGTCTCTGTAGACAGCCCAGGCTCCACAAATGGCAACAAAAACAAACTGGGCCAACCTGCACCACGAAACATAACAAACAGTGTTCCAGCCAATAACCGACAAGAATGATTTGGGAGCGGGGGTTGGGGGGTTAGTGTGCGTGCACATGAAGGGGGCTGTAGGGAGTGGAGGAGAAAGAAGCATGAAGAGGGAAGTTAGCTAGAGGAGAGATGTCCTAGACAACGACAACGACTAATGTTAGAATTATATTCTCTTGAATTTTGATATGGCCGACACACGACCAAAGAGATGCCGTTCTGATGAACAAATAGCAAAGAAGAGGGAAAAGGAGAAGGAATGCGCGAAGTACAGAATTTACACCGGAAAAGCCTGTTTCAGGAAGCACGGAAGGGAGGGGGAGGGGACAGGATGAGGAGGAGGGAGGGTTTTGTCGGGAACAAATCGTTTTGTTTGACAATACTTCGAACGTCAACAAGAAGTGACGTCACCCATCATCGCTTAGATCAATTATCTGCCCCTGTAATCCTGAAGTGTGTTTTATACTACATTTGCAATAATAGCAAACTACACAAATGTTTTATTGTTATGTTTAAGGTAAATACTTTTCTTTCCTCTATTTATTTTATATTATACTGTATCTGGTACTATAGCTGTAATGTGGAGTGTTATTGTCTAATGCTAATGCCGCCACAAAGCTACATTTTATTTTTATCTTTTGTATTCATTATTAAGGGTCTGGCTAAATTCAATGTTATACAATAGCGTAAATAGAGATCTGCAGTGCTTTCTGCTTTTAAAAGTGCAATTATTTCAGATCTGTGTGTAGCCGGTAATTGCATCCTGAACTTTAAATGCAACCATGTTTTGAACTTTGTGGCAAACAATTGGAAAAACCTGGAATTCAAGTTTTAGGATTTTGAAAAAAAAAAAAGTTAAACAAAGAAGCATCATATATAAATGGAAATATTTAAGTTTCTGCACAATTTCTAGGAAATGCAATATACAGAATCTCAAGATGCTCTATGGATCATTCTCAAATCATGTTGGAGGGCAGGGTCATGCAGCTTAAGTGCTGCTGTCATTAAAGCAAATGGGACATGCCTGAGATATTCTGAAATCCATTTCATTCTGAAACTGAGACTGTCATAAGTGCCAACAATTACCTCTGCAATCATCTGATTAAAGTGACGTCAGAATTGGTGGCTAATACATATGAGTGAATAAAACGTATAAAACTTGTTCGTATATTTTCGTACGATCTTCTTACGCCACGATGATAGGTATGTTTAGTGGTGGGATTAAGGGTGGACCTTCTTTTCTAATAATCATATGTTTTTGAATGATTCGCATCATACAAATTCATACGAAATCGGCACCTCATTACATAGTTACGTTTTCCCGTGAGATCAGGATGGGTAGTGATGTGGTTGAATGGCTCAGTCAGATAGTCCTCAGCGCCTGTAGACCGATACATGCAGCAGCGACATAGTCAATTGCAGAGCAGTGTACCTCAGATGGCTTGCCCTGAGTGGGTAATGGAGATAAATTAACATCTGTCTTTCCCTGGAAGGACCTCTGCTCATTCAGACAGAAATTCTCCTTTCGGTTCCCTTTCATAGCAGAGCAGTGAGTCAGTAATCCGCAACATCATCACAAGCCATCTGTAAGCCACAGATGTCAGTGCTTTTTGTGACAATTTAGAGGTGAGGAGCCACATGGTTTTCATATCACAGGAGGAAAAGGAGGGGTCTGCTTCTCACACCGCCACCAGACTGTATCCAAACATCCCTAGTGGCGGAACGTGATCATAATATGAAGCATGAGTTTCAGTAGAAAGAAAGATTTCTATGAAACTTGTCATCAAGATGTCATGTTTTGTTAATATAAATTGACCCTATTTACTTTTTAATGCCAGTGAAAGAAATATTAGCGCACATTATATTAAGGATAATGTACGGTCAGCTGGTTGTTATCACTAAATCACCCTTGTATCACTCTGAATGGATTTATTTTGTGACAATGACAGGCTGATATACTCGGATATACTGTACGCCACAATAGTGGGGGAAAAAGACGATTGCAACTCACGTTTAATGCACATTTTAAGACGACTTAAAGGAAGAGTCAAAAACATTTTTTTGTTTTTCAAAGAAAAGATTTGAAACGACACGAGGATGGGCAAATTACCATTTTTCCTTTTTTGGTGAACTATTCCATTAAGTGATGAGTCATATTGAGTGCCATTTGGCCTACCTGTGCTTACATACCTGCTTGAAGTCCAACAGCCTATTCTCACAAGGCCTGTTAACACTCGTTCTTGGAAAAGTCATTTTGTGATGTTAAAATCAGGTAGCAGTAGTGGATGAGAGCCTTGATTACATCTCGTCTCGAATGTCTGAAAGAGCTGATGAGAAAGTAAGTGGAACTCAGCGCATGGGAAAACCTTAAGAGATTGTGATATGTTGCTAATTACATGAGACCGAGGTAAAGGATCGCTCTGTCTAAACAGGAGAGATGCATTACCCCCTTGAGTGAGTATTTAATTGCCTCCTGCTATTTTACCGCACTAGACAAAGATGACCACGGAAATTTATTTTAGCAATATTCTGAGAAGCAATTGATGAGGTTCATAGTGCTGTGAATAGTGAGTTTATAGAGCGAGTCACAGTGAATGCTTTTCATAAAACAGATGATTGGATTTAAAGATGGATCTCTGATAGAGCAATTCATGACCCTATGCATTGATTTTTTGTTTGAATGCTTAATTAAACAGAATCTCCATGGGTCTAAATACTTTACCTGTGATTTGATGCAAAGTGATGGTATAAGTAGGTAAGTTGTCATTCAGTAAGTTGTATCCAAAGTGATATACTGTATATATATATATATTTATATATATCATTCTATTTCATATAATCCTACATGCAAAGCCATAAAGACGTGAATCAAATTACTTTGGATGTTGAGATATGCTGTCAAAGCTTGTAAGACCATTTCAGAAGGGATATAGTCATGTGAAAAAGAAAAGACCCCTATTAAATTATGTGGTTTTATGTATCAGGACATAATAAAAAAAATCATCTGGTCCTTGGCAGGTCTTAAAATTAGGTAAAGACCACCTCAGATGAACAACAATACATGACATATTACAGTGTTTCATTATTTATTGAGGGTAAGTAGCAGTCAGGCACTGCTAATCAAATGTCTTTAATTAATTGATCAGCAAGTGTGATCACCTCTATAAAAGCAGAAGTTTTGGCAGTTTGCTGGTCTGGGGCCTTTAGGTGTGTGTTAACACAATGCCAAGGAGGAAAGACATCAGCAATGATCCCTCTGAGAAGGGTTATACGGCCATTTCCAAACAATTTTACTACAACACCCAATAACTACACCTCAGACTCGACAGGCCTCAGTTAACATGTTAAATATTAAAGTATATCGCAGTACAATTACAAAAAGATGGGACAAGTATGGCAAGTTTGGAAGGCTTGCCATGAGAAAGCCCTTTCTCTCTTAACAGCAGCATGGCTTGGGTTTGCAAAGTTGCATCTGAATAAACCATAATACTTCTGGAACAATGTCCTCTGGATAGACGAGACCAAAGTGGAGGTGTTTGGCCATAATGCACAGTGCCAGGTTTGCCGAAAACCAAACACAGCATATCAGCACAAACACCTCATACCAACTGTTCATCACTCTGGTGGAGGGTGGATGATTTTTGGCTTGTTTTGCAGCCACTGGACCTCTTGCAGTCATTGAGTCGATCGTGAACTCCTCTGTATACCAAGGTATTCTAGAGTCAAATGTGAGGCCATCTGTCCAACAGCTAAAGCTTTGCCGATATTAGGTCATGCAACAGGACAATGATCCCAAGAACACCAGCACATATACAACAGAATGGCTCAAAAGAGTGTTGCACTGATCCAGTCAAAGTCCAGACCTCAACCCGACTGAAATGTTGCGGTGGGATCTTAAGAGAGCTGTGCATAAACAGAACTGAACTAAAGCAATGTTATAAAGAATAGTGGGCCAAAATACCTCCAGAACAATGCGAGAGACTGATACTGTCATGCAGGAAAACAATTCCTTCGTCTTATTGCTGCTAAAAGTGGCTCTACAAGCAATTGAATCATAGGGTGTACTTAGTTTGTCACCCATGGCTTTTCCATTTTGGCTTTATTTTTGTTAAATAAATAATGACACAGTGTAATATGGCATTTTTTATTGTTCATCTGAGGTTGTATTTTGCCTAATTTTAAGACTTGCTAACAACCAGATGATTTTTATTATGTTCTGATACGTAAACCATAAAATTCTAAAGGGTGTCCTTTCTTTTTCACATGACAGTATATCATTTCTGAAACATGTCTTACAACACTTATCCAGACACAGGGCTTAAATACATACAGAACGTAATCTAAGGCTACATTCAGATTGTAGGCAAATGTGACCCAAATCCTTTTTTCTTTTTTTTTTGCTCACATGTGACTCAGATATGTTTTTCTAATGACAGTGTGAACGGCACAAACCACATGGAATCTGATCTTTTCAATTCTGATTTGTGCCACTTCCATATGTGATCCTAAATCTGATCGGATGTTTTGCAATGTGACCACAGTCTGAACAGGCAAATTGGAATTCATGTGACTTTTACGTCACTCTAAAGCAACATTTCTGCGCTCATGGGAGTCACTTCAAATATTTTACACACCCGAAGTTATCAAGACAGTTGCGAAAGGTAGTCAGTGAAGGACAGTGATGTGTCAAGAGCTCACAAGTATTACAGTGACAGCTCTATATCTTAGCAAAACACGAGGGCTCAGATCTGGGCAATAAATTGGAATTGAGCACTAAGGCTCTCAGTGTAAACGTAGCCGAAGAGAAACTGAACAGGTGCATGGAACTAGGAACTATGGATACTAAATAACAAACAGGGAAACTAACTAGGAATTCAGGCAAACAGGAACAGAGCAAACAGAGTGAAAATGTAACAAAAACTTAACATAGCAGAATATACATTTAACAGGTCCATGTTGCATTCATATTACAGTCGAACTGTACCAGAGTTCATTTGGAAGTGGAAAGAGACCCACCTTTGGTCTCTGTCCACTTGTTTGGTGCATGCAAAGTGTGAACACACCCTAAAATTTACTTGAGTGTACTAACATTTCATCATTCACCATTATGATGGTCGAAACCAACCAGATGATTTAATGAAATAACTTTTAATTTTACGATAACTAAATATTAAACTTACAAATGCATTTAAAGTGTATTTATCATGCAACTTTCAAAAGACAAAAGAAAATACAATTTCAGTGGCTTGAGCCCCTGCCACTTTAATCGTGAAAGCGAAAGTGCCCTTTTCGGTCATATCGCAGTTCTCTTCGAATGGAAAGTATAGGATTGTGGGATATCAAAGGCAGTGAAGGATACATTTTTTCTGCCTTCAAAAATGTATCAGATGAAGGTATCTCAGGAGACAGGAATTGAAGATAACATTGGATTCGTACGCGCCTTGATGCCTACCTTGGAATGCAGCCTTCTACCTTTTCGGATGCAGCCTATAAGGCTACAGGCAGGTGAGATTTTTTAATTTTTTAATTTTTATCAGGGTTGGAGCTAAACTCCACAGGACAGCGGCACTGACCGCCGTCACTCAAAAAAATTATATGTTGGCTTTAACTTTTTTATGTCAACAGGTTCCACGTAACTGGGTTATGTTGCATTTACGTAACATTATTTATTTCAATAAACTTAAGTTAATTACATAAGGTTAATCCAATGCCATTTAGTTGAATAAGGTTAACAGTCTTAATTTTGTCCAAAACAATAAAGTTAATCAAGTTCAATTATCCTAAAATGTATATTTTAACCTTCAACCAAACCAAATAATCCAGTTTCATTATGAGCTTATTCAATGAATACATTCACTTTTTCTTTTTTACAATTTTGTTTACATTTTTATAAAACATTTCCAACATGAAAATGTACAAAATATTTTCTCTGTAAAGACTGCCTTCACTTTTCAAGAAAAAAAAACATTGTTAATTAAATAATAAATAATTAAAAATAAAAGCATGTTGCCTTTAAGTGAAACGATTTATCAAATACTTATAAATGTGTTCTGCAAAAAAAAAGACAATTTATCAGTTGTTAAAAACATTATTAAAACATATTATTTAAAGGAATGTAACATAGTTTATATTGAAACAAATGTACTGTAACCAGGGTTCCCACACCTTGGTTAACTTCAAATTCAAGGACCTTTCAAGGACTTTCCAGGTCCAATACCCTCAAATTCATTGGACACATTTGTTGTGTCCAACAACAAACGTTGAGGTACCATCGTAGTTTTGTACGAGCGTGAACGTCATGGCAACGTACAACACAAAGTACCTCACGCAGGAAACACTTAACGTAACACGTAAATGCGCGTAACTAGCGTAAATCAAGCAAGCTAGTATGCATAGGCCATGAAGTGTTGGCGAAATAACACATTAGCGGACCGGAGTGAATATGGATTTTTTCCCAGAAAACTTATTGCACAACATATATTCAAGCACTTTCAAGGACCTGTATCTATATATGTTTATTTTCAAAAACTTTCCAGGGCCTTGAAAAAAAGTCAGATTCACAAACTTTTAAGGATTTCAAGGACCCGTGGGAACCCTTTGTAACAGCCAACAGTGCAACATTATAAGCAGAAATGGTCCTGACCTCAGATTACAGGAGTTTATTTTTCAGGCGAAGAAGACCAATCATCGAAGAACATTTGCACATTGTTCAGGTTTTCCTGTATTTAGATGCCTTAAATCATGATGACAGCATCTTTGTAAGGATCTGTAGCCTCTGCCCCTTCATGTCTGACCACATAGATATAGGGTGGTGTTGATTCATCATGTTCAACATCCTAAAAAAGTCAAATACAAAAAGAAACAATTAACAACAGATCGGGGTGAAAGGGGGAGTTGGCTTTAGAGAAACATACAATAATTTTTAAAAAACGAAATAATTTACCATGCACTCCTTCACAAGGTTTAAGGGGCCCTAGTCCAAGTAAACGGCATGTGCTTTCAGGATGCATTCACGTCCTTTTTCCAGTGGTGTCATTCTGAACAATGAGACAAATAAGCAGTGTTCAGAAGAATTAACACAAATGCTTTTTTAACACTGATATTTCTACAAGAGCCAAAAAAATTATTATCGGCATCTGTGAGGGCCTCAAAATTCAGAGAACCCGTACAAGAAAACTAATAAGTGGTTCTAAACCAAAAGCTTTGCTACATCATTTTGGATGTCAGAGCTGTTCCCACAAATCACAAATCTGATGCTGCTGAGAAATAGGGTAAAGCTACGGACAAGATCTGAAATTAAAACAGAATGAATCATGTATATTAACATTCCTAAGCTTCAAGGTTAGGGATGGGTACCAAAACCCGGTATTAAACGGGCCCCGGGGCTGAATCTCGCCAGCCATTTCTATGTATAATAATTTTAAACCATTTGGCTGTTATGCATTTTTGCTATTCGCAGTCCAGAAGAGAGAGATAGAGAGATAGACAGCACGCACAACAGGACAGCCCTGCTTAATGAGTCATGACGGAAGACAGAACTAAACATTCAAACGTAGCCTGGTTACACTTTAGATCTGTGATATTAGTCTGATTTTATTTGAGATTTCGCCTTCCAAAGATTATAAAAATAATATTTTGAGGTAAAACAATTAAAAACTATAGCCGCATTCTGTCTAGCACAACTTCCTTCCCTTCGCAGCAGTACACTGTCATTTCTTCCTAAAACTCAAACTTAACAGAATCAGCATGATCGGTGATTGTTGTAAAATGCAGTCTAGTTACTGTTGCTAAATTGCGGGATGCATTTAATAATAAAAAGAGCTATTAAAAGCACAAAAATCTGCGCAAGAGATGCTGTTCCCAAGGCGGCGCACGCTCCGAAACAGACCGGAACGAGACAAGCAAATTATACTTTGGGTTTCATGTGCTCGTCTAAACGATCACAAAATATGTTAAAATGACCGGCTTGGAGATTCACTTAAAGCAGCACTCAGTAGCTTCGGGACTTCTTCGCTGTATTCTCGCTTTTTGCTCGCAGGTTTCTCTCTAGAGCTCCCCCCACAGCTTCGGAATAGATATTTGACAACACTGTCGTAAAAACTCGTTGGTGATTCTCAGACACCAGAGGCTATAGATCAACGACATCAAAGCAGATGGGACGTTCTTTAAAACGTCTTCTTCATTCGGGTTCGAACAGCGTGAGGGAGCACAATAATGACAGCATTTTAGCAGATTTCTTTTGGCCGTAAAGCAATTGTTTACATCGCGAGACCTGATATCACGCGAGACTTCCTGACGCAGCGGCCGGCGGCCCGCCGGCTCAAAGTTGCAAGTGCGTATTTTCCGCTCACGGGCACCAGGGGGGTGCGAAACGACCACCATTCAACCCGAAATAAGTAATATAACCATTCCAATGACTCCGAAGCTGTTCAGTTAAGGTAAAAAAAGTTACTTAGTTCACCTTTAAACACAGTTTATGTCATAAATGGACGTAGTTATGGAAAGTTGGGAGAAAATATGGTGCATCAGTAGCCTATTAGAGCTGCACTCGGTCTTAAAGGGAAGCAGTCTAACAAACATGCTGACGATTGCGCCATTACAACAAAAGGCAAAGAGAAAATCACTCACAGCTCTTGAATGAATAACTTCAGCTTTAAAGTTGACATGGAATCAAAATTGACCCTATTTACTTTGTTAGCGCCTATCGCTAACAAATGGCTAGTCTTGTGGTGAAGAATTAATCTGTGCAAGTTAATACACATAAACAATTGTTTTGCCTTGGTAATCTTTAATCAAAATCTGAAAAGTTACTTCCGGTCTGGAATGACGTCAGTTTGACGGCTTGGGTTGAAAACGCTAAACCACTCCCCTCAAACCGTTAGTCTGCCATGAGCAGAGATGGAGAGGAGGAGCGCTAAAGTAAAACTCTGCCCTCTGTTCAATATTCTGTTTCACTTGGAAATACGTCACAACACTGGAGAAAAGTCCTTTGAAACTTCCGGTTCACGGGGACTATACTATGCAGTGTTATTTTACATTTGATTACTTTATTAGATTTCTTTTTAGACCATACCTGAAAAGTAATGTTAGTAGACTTTCCTGAAATTAAAGCACTGTGTAAAGCACTGTGTAGGCCTATATAATGTGTGTTTTTTTTGTTTTTTTTTAAATACCGGATCAATAATCAGTATCGGTAAGAGTAGTAATACCATTAAAACCTCAAGGATACCCATCCCTATTCAAGGGATACTTCACCCAAAAATTCAGTCATTTTTTACCGACCCTTATGTCATTCAAACTCCCAAAGTCTTTTTTTCTTCCGAGGAAATATAATTTTGACCTGTTTGTCCTGCTCATTTCTGTCATTACAATGGTAAGGTTCAATAGCATCAAACAATTCCATGTGACTTTTGAAGCTTCAGAACAGGAACTGACCATTGACTTTTATTGTATAGACAGAAATGAGCAGGACAAGCTGGCCATAATTCACCTTTTTAGTTCAGAAAAGCGAAAAACTAAAGATTCAGTGACATGAAGCTGAGTAAATAATGACTGAATTTTCATCTTTGGGTGACCTATTCTTTGAATCTATAGTGAATTATTGTCAGATTTAAAATGATGATGAATTTAGCAGAACATACCAGATCCATAACTGCTAGGATGCTTATGATCTTCTGTGCTGTTGTTCCTCCTGTCTTTTTGAAAAGTTTGAGGACCTGGGTTCAGAAATGATCAAAAACGACAAAGCAGGTTGGTTGCTGATAAATTTGTGACAGTCTTTACAATATTATAATACACCAACACATACAGTATTTCTTTAACAGCACTTACATACATACACAATTATTACAAATAAACATGAACCTGAATTACATCTAAATGACTTAAATTTATCATTTGGAATTGCATACAATAACCATCAAAGTAATTAATCACAGCTGACATTACATTATAAAGACTTACCTCTAAAGAGTGCTGGCTATCTGTTCTTAAATTCAGCGATGAAACGCAAATCTTCGATCATCTCATGTCTCCTGAGCGTAAAAGTTCTGTCCATCAGCACCTTGATAAACTACATAAGTTTCGAGCATAAGTGGGTCCACAATGCATTCCATGTTTTAAAAGTGCATGGGCAGTAAGGAAATGCATATGGATATGAGTGTCTGTGTCCATGTACCAACCTGAAGTGTTTTAAAAGCTTAGTTCTGGATGTGTGAGAAGAGCCACAATCTCTGCACGTCACATGTAGGACTCCAAAATTCTGAGGAAACAAAAAATGAAGATGTGTCATCAAAGAATAATAATAATATAAAAAAGTTCTAGGTTGCCATAGTAAAATTATGTTGGATAACCTAACAAGCTTACCTAGATGCCATCTTATTCAAGTCAGTGTCAAATGTGCTTATTGTCATGGGACTATGTTTCATTCAGTGCTTCAAAAGTTTCAGTTGTTATTTATTAACATTAAATAAACATGCTCAACATTAAAGGCGGTTATTCAAATTGATACTAAAACTTTAATAAAAATAAGGTCATTTGCCATTTTTTGTAAGGGTGAATTTAAATATTATCAAAGTTCAGCAAGTTAAAAGCAACACCAAAGCAAGGTCCCCCTACAGGTTGGAAGTGGAATTGTCCATTGCCGCTGTCATAAATGATTTAGCCTACTGCAACCTACCATCGCATGCACGCTATTTGTTTATCCAGCACCGCTTTGGAAATAACGATGTCCACAGACAAGGTAGAGTATGTTGCATGATTTTATGGAAGTATGATGTATTGCGACATCAGAAACGAAGAAAAACAAAATAATGACATTATAACGCTTGCTGTAAAGCAAGTCAAATTTGCTTCAAATACCTTCAAATTTGAATACAGCAACTTGAAAAAAACAACAACAAAATTTATCCGCGATTGACAATTATAATTTACTGACAGCGTTAATATTAAAGGATAGGAAGTAAAATAATTCGCATGTTTGTCCAGATTAAAACAAAATGTTGATTGCATCATCCGTTTCATGATTTGATTCCCACAAAATGGAGGATGAGCGTTGAACCGACATGCTTTTAAATATTTGCGCATGCACAAATATAGCTCCACCTGTTGATCAAAGTGCGGTACTGCAGAAGTAACACAATTGCATTTCGTTCATTTAACTTAAGTGAGTTGTGTAAATTTGAGAAATTACTTTTTTCTAATTCTGTCAACACAGCTGTTTTAGTTTTAATGCACAAACATAAGAACATTATTTAATTTGAACATAGTTACATTTATTGGACCAACAACAGCCATATTTACACTCTAAAAACTCATGGGTCAAAAATAACCCATAATGGGTTATTTTTGACCCAACTCCTGGGTTAAAAAGGGACCAACTAATTTATGGGTTATTTCAACTCAGAAAATTCGGTTATGCTTTTTGACCCAAATTATGGGTTAAATACCTGACCCAAATGTTGGGTTTAAAAAACCCAACATCTGGGTAGAAATAACCCAAAAATTAGTTGATCATATTTTAACCCAGAAGTTGGGTCAAAAATAACCTAACTTGGGTCACTATCCCAGTATGCCTTATTTCAGAAAATAAAACTTTGTTTTACATTATATTATACACTTCAAGCACTTTTACATTTTTATTGCATTAAATAAAAATCTATAAGAAAAAACACACACTTGGACATGTTTATTTTCATATTTATTTTAGGTCACACTGTAATAACAATATTAGAAATAAAAAATAGAAAAATAAACAACAATTCTCAGAAGAGCCTCAGGAATTTAAGCCTGGGGCCAACTTTGGGGACAAGATTTTTGATAGTGTCCTCATCAAAGAGAAGAAATGCTTCCTCATCTATCTGAAAGACAGAAAACAAGACAACATGAGTATTGTTAATAAGTCGAGACAATTGTGAACCACTCACCAGACACTCTTTCATTATCAAGCTAACAAATAATCACTTTTAAGGTAATGCAGTGGCTTTTTTTTTTTTTTTTTTTTTTTTACATGGCCCAAATTGCTAGTTAACTAATGTGGTTCTTTTGCAGCATTAACATTACCCATTTTGTGTGAATGACATTTTCTTTCATTAAAAAGTGTAATGACAGCCCATTCTTATGCATAACAGCTTAAAGACAAGGCACAATAATATTTTAGGGTTGTACATACCCCACTGTCGAAGAAGTTGTGACTTTCACAAAATCTTGCACTGACACATTTAAGTCTTATTTAAAAAAAATAAATGTAGGTATAGAGAGATGATATAAGGGCAATAAGAGTAAAATGCTCACCTCTAAAATTCTCTGTCAGCTCAGACAGCTGCCACTCAGTTATCTTATCAGCGACAAAACTGTCCATTCAAAATGACCTGGAGAAAACATAGCAATATAGAGGTTAGCAACAATTTGAAGACTTGACCCGCTTCTTTAACTCTCACTACTTCAGCCAGTAGAGCACTGTATAATATGATAAGCACGGCACAGCTGGTAAACATAACTCAACTATTGTGTTGCCTCGTCGCTCTGTAGCCGCGGCTATGGGGCTCGCACACCGGACGAGAAGCGCCGCGTCGCGTCTAGGACAACTCGAGGTATCGCTCACCGGACGTGCACTCTCTCAAGAGGCTCGCACACCGGAAGCGAAGCGCAGCGCCGCGTCTTTAAAATTCGAACACATTATTCTCTATGAGTGTAACGGACACACACACACACACACACACACACACACACCGGCGGTCTGTCCGCGGCACCCAGCAACGGCTCAGGACCGTGTTCAAAATCGCGTCCGGTGTGCGATAACGTTACCTCGAGTTGTCCTAGACCTACTAGATGTTGTCGTGATAGCCGCGGCTACATGCCAACCACAGAATTACCACGGCTAACGCTAGTCTCAACGTAGCAACGTATTTTTTTTAATTTTTTTTAGCAAATGGTGCTAAACTAGCAACAGGGACATGGACACAGAAAAGTTAACGTATCAACACTGAAAATACTCTCTTACCTTGAATATAGATGAAGTTGCACCGATGAAGCACAGGCCAAAACGGATCGAGCGCGAAGCGACGGTTATTTCAAACGACTGTTGTGAGAAAATTCCAGAACAACTGCGAGAGAGAGAGAGAGAGAGAGAGAGAGAGAGAGAGAGAGAGAGAAAGCCAACCCTATAACCCAGAACATGGGTTACTCTTTGAAAAATAACCCAGAAACTCAAACAACCCATAAATTGGGTCAAAATATTAGCCCTATAACCCAGAAAATGGTTACTCTCTGAAAAAATAACCCATAATATTAACCCAACACAAATAACCCAGAAAATGGGTTGAAGAAATAACCCAGGAGTTTTTAGAGTGTAATTTTGGTCAGTCCAGTGAAATTGTAAATGCCGTCATAATCTTGTGTTGCTCTATACTAATGTGACTTTTTTCCAGAAGAACACAAAAGGGGCTATTATCAAAATGTCAAAGCTCTCTCTTCTCTTTTTCATGCAATGAAATCGCATGGTGAACACGGGCTTTCAAGTATGGACTTGAAAGCCAATGTCTATTACAAAATAAATAAATAAATGTTAATAGATCGTGTTTTGAACCTGGGTCTCTTGTATACTGAATAAAAACACTAGACTAACATATTTAAAGAATTACTTTTCTTTCCTTTGATCATGGTGGATCGACATATGCCCCCTCCAAAAACATGAATTAAAAAAATCAGTTCATGTTGTTAATTTTGAGGATAAAAGCTTTTTTTTTTTAAAAGCAAAAAATAAATAAAAATAACATAAAAATAACATGAAATCTGAGCTCAGTTATCTGTATTGAGAAGATTCAAAAAGCAGCAAATAAACACAAAAAGACATTCTCTTTTTAACCTAAATTCATGAATTTCAGATGTCAGGTAAAACAAAGGGAGGATTTGAAATGACTGTCTACCGATGAGCCATATAAACCTTTGAAAAAAAAAAAAAAAGAGAGAACAAATTTTACAGTGTTTGAACGCAGACAAAGTAGGAAGAAACCTGTCAAACGAAAGGGTGCATCTTCAAAGAGAGAGTAAGCTGGAACTGTTATTTAGAGGAATGAACTTTGGTGAATAAGTGTGAACAAATGCAGCCACTGTGAAATGGAGCTAATGCACACAGGGCCGAGAGCAGAGCAGAGGCTTCTGTTTAATTAATGATGGAAACAGAGACTCCGACTTCTCAGACAGTTACTGGCAGAGCCTAGGAGGATGAGAGATGTTATTTTTAAGCAAGCATTTTCTTCTGCTGCTTGAGGCCTCTAAATATGCATCACCTCAAAAAACTGATGAACAAACAGCTCTGTCCCTTGAAACATTATTATTTTGGAGTTAGTTCCCTTTCAATGCATCAGTTTGTTCATTAGTGTTATAAAACACTGTACACAAGTATCCAATATATACAAATTAGCCGTGTGAGTTGCAGGGAGGTGAAACGTGCAGCCCAACCTCAGAATCACTTGTATCAATACAAGGATAACAGCTCCCCCAGAGGCCAAACATTGATCCTGAGCATTTTGCACATCCTTCTCATTCAGAACAAGTCATGATAAAGAGCCAGTGATGTGTAACATCCTACAAAAGCAATAATGCACGCAGTCAAATGTTTGCCACAGAAACAACAGACGTTTGTCTTAATCTGTCAGAACCCAGAGTTTTAGACAAACAAGCATATTCAATATTTCAAAAGGATTTCAAAGACGAGACGTCTTGACAACAGAGATCAATGTGCTTAATAAATGAATAAGCCTCCAAATTACAACAGAAACTTTTATGGAAATGAGATTATGGATCTGCTCTTAAGCTTTCGGATCTGTAGTTGCAAAACGTGACATTTTTATTGGTGATGTGGCCTTTCTTAATGAGGGGTTCGTGTTAACGTCAGCCTTTGCTGATGCTTGTTTAATAATTCTGGGATGTGTTAGAGGATTGTGCTCAAAGCTTTATGATCCGGTCTTAAAGAAAATCTACACTGACGCTGTCAACAGGGAGCCGGTGGCAAACAGCGCCACTCTTTCTCTCTGCGTCTGTCTGTGTTGGGTTTAATTTGGCATGAAGATCATACCAGTCCCTCTCTTAAAATGATGAAAGTGTCTGATTGTGCAATTTGATTTAGGTGGATTAATGCAGTGGTGTTACTGCTAAACACGAGGAGTGAAGGTTACTCCGGAGAGCTGGATCTCAGAGTGTGTGTTTACATTTTTGTTGCTCTATTAATGGTGTTTTAATTAGAGCATGATTGCGTTTCTCGAGCGGAGGGAAAAACATCCTGATGCACAGATAAAACCCTCAAGGCCCGCGTCTGTGACTTATTCAGTGTCATTGCGGAGGGGTAGACTGTGCCTGACAAGAGAAAAGAGATAGACTTGACAGAGATGAATAAACATAACATGCTGATTTAATGCAAAATGAGAGGTCCTGAAACAAGAGTCAGGGAGTAAGATGACACAATTTTTTTTTTTATTATTTTAGCCAGCCTAGGATAGAGAAGATGTCAAGTAAGTTTTTTTTTTTTTAACTGACATACTTTCACAACACTGTTGATTGTGAATAAAACCAGCATATGAACTGGCATTATTTATAATCTCTCATTCCAGATATGTTATAACATCAACATCTTACTATTCAGGCCTCATTTATGTCAAATAATTATTGAGTTTAATATGATGTGACATTAAAGTTTTAAATAGTAAATAGGACATCTATATCCGCAAAGATGTTGCTTTGTGATTTGTGATTTTTTAACCATAAGGAATGTGATACATTTTGTATAAAAAACTCTGTAAAACTCTGTGTAAATATTTAGCCTAAGTATTCTTAATTTTACAATCATTCAACTGTTTATTCAGGTAGTAAGTGAGTAGTATTTAATACTATTTCAAAGG
Organism: Leuciscus idus; assembly: GCA_021554675.1. Taxonomy (NCBI): domain Eukaryota; kingdom Metazoa; phylum Chordata; class Actinopteri; order Cypriniformes; family Leuciscidae; genus Leuciscus; species Leuciscus idus. The sequence continues at coordinate 8,006,350 of CM038634.1, forward strand.
AAGTTTCAAAAGTTTATATCATTATGAACTGGTATATATATATATATATATTTTATACAATCAACTATCCATTTAGGTAGTATTTACTATTCAGTACTATTTCTAATGGAAATTGATATCAAGAAGTATGAAATATTCACATACACTGCGTGTAATAATAACCTATAGGCTTTATACTCAGGCTATACAGTATTTATACTAGCCACTGTTCTTTCCAATGAGTGTACTGGATTTAGTGTTCCATACAATGTATTATAAGGAAATTTGTAACATGGCCTTTATCAAAGTATTTATAATTATGCATGAATAGAAATAAAAATTAAGAACTTGCACACTTATATACAAAAACTACACACACACACACACACACACACACACACACACACACACACACACACACACACACACACACACACACACACACACATATATATATATATATATATATATATATATATATATATATATATATATATATATATATATATAGGCTATATTGTTTAAAATAAACTGCTTTGCTATCTTAGCTGGCTTTGTTGGCTGGTGGTTTTGGGTGCTTGGCCACAAGACCATATTAAACCATTAAGCTAACCACGGTTTAAGCTGGTTTTATCTGGTTTATGCTGTTGTCATTTTTCCCAGGGGGATTTATACAGTAAACGCGATTTAGGTTTCAACGGTTTAGTTTCAATACCAGAGAACTGTTGAGCATTTAATACTGTTTATGACTGAGTTAATTGCGACTGGGAATATCAAAGTTTTTTTTCCTATAACTGCGTTTCAAAATTTTTAAATCGAAAAACATTCTAAATGTATTCTAAAACACTAAACGGTCTGTTGTGATTCAGGTTATGCGCGCTTGCCGTTTCGCGCAGATTTTTTTTTTTTTCCCAGGACGAGGCTGAGACGCGCGAGATGCTTCAAACACACTCGCAGCTCGAGACTCCAGCACGCGCCGTGCAAGAACTGAGACACTCCGCCAGCCACTGCGCATCCTCTCTCTCTGTTTCACATCGCTTCAGTCGTAAGGGAGGGAGAGAGTGAGAGAGAGAGGCGTCTGAGGAGGAATCGTAGGTGAGGTTTTGGACCACAGCCGGAGAGGTGGAAAAGATCGCGCGCCTCGCACACATTTGAAGGATGCGCTACCGCGCGCAACGGCGCGTCCTGTAGAGATACAGCAAGCTTGCGGGATTGAAGCGTCTGGGGTTCTTTTTCTATCCATGTTTGGCTTTGTTCAAGAAAACCTGTCACTATTTGACACTCCGTGAGCAACATCACTTTACAGACGGGAGAAGAGGAAGGAGGAGTGAGCTGTTTCTCTTCTTGCAAAAGCCAGAGTAAGTCGGTGTGATTTCTGCTGAACATGCTGCTTATCACTGCAATTACAGCTGCGCCGAGAGTTTCGTGTGTCCCACCTGAAGCAAGTTGCACGGTAACGATGCACACATAAACACCGCAAGTGCTGGTTTATATCATACTGCATCGATGTATTGGAACAAATGTGCAGTTGGCACTTAAACGATCAGAAATGGTGGAATGCCTGCATTGTGAACATGCATAGATGTTCAGCTAGATGTTTATATTCACCTAGGTTTCAACAGTAATGGAAAACCTGAAAAAGAAAATGGTAACACTTTACAATAAGGTTCATTAGTTAACATTAGTTAATGTATGAACTAACATGAACTACTGTAATAATTAACAATACATTTGTTTCAGTGGTATTAATCTTTGTTAATATTAGTTCATACAAATACAGCTGTTCATTGTTTGTTCATGTTAGTTCGCAGTGCATTAACTAATGTTAACAAATACAACCTTTGATTTTAATGTTGAAATTAATATTAAGATGAATAAATGCTGAAGAAGTATTGGTATAAACTAATGTCAACAAATGAACCTTATTGTAAAGTGTTACCAAGAATATATATATTTATTATATCAAATTGTGATTTCCAGAACCTGAGAAGTCATTGACATTTTTTATTTAATTTTTTATAGAAAATATATATATTTCTAGTTATAGCATTTTCTATGATATTATCAGGTAATAAGTCCATTGGTCAAAAGGTGTGGGGAACCCTGAGTAAGTTCACAAATGTTTGCATGCAAGGCTGTGTTGAAAAAACTTTTCAACTGAGTTTCTTTCTTCGCAACAGTTTTGTTGCATTGCTACTCTGCTTTCAATGTGTTGATAATTCAGATGAATGATGATATTGACCTCATTAGTGATTGGTTCACTTTTGGGGGAATAGATAAGCTGTGATTGATTTGAACAGTTGTCCAGTTGTAACAGTGCCACTGTCAAGAATACTCATTTTGGAAGCAGAGTGAGTTTATTTGCAAAACTTTGTTTGTTAGATTATTGCCCCTCAAGAAGAATGTTGGTTATCACAGAAACAATAGTGCAATTCTGAACATTTCCACTCTTTGCTTTCGGCCCTGCGATGTCTTTCCTCTTTTCAAAGTTATCCTCGGACTGAAAATATGTCACGGAAATGTCCCATGAGCAAGCTTTGGAAAGTTTTTAAACTGAACTTTACTTTGATGTAAGCTCTCCGCTTCTTGCTGAAACACTTTCATGCAGTATTTGCTCTCGTGTCTTGCTTTCAAAATGAAGACGATTCTGTTCGTTGTGCTGTTGTTGAACTTGTGTGATGTTTCTTTACTTTTTTGATGTATACTTTGTTGGACTTTTCTTTTCTTTTTTTATCTTTGTTCACATGCTTGTTAGCTGGTGAACAAAAAAACAACAACAAAACTGGTCGATCAGTACACTGTAAAATGGCTTTGTCAGGTAACCTAAAATAACCTCTAATTTAACTGGATATATTAGAATATGATTCTGAATGACTGAACCATCTAGCTCACTTTAAGGATCAAGTACTCTAGTCCATAATTGTGGTTAGAGAAAAAGAAAATTCTCTTTGATTCATAAAGAAATTCTCTTTGATTCTCAAGAATACAGTTTGGAAATTGCATAGCAACCCATAAGCTTGAGACAAATCTAGGCCTACTCAATTTTGTCTTTTTACATGATGCAGTTTAGAATTTGCATGAGAACTTTAAGTATAAACTTGTGACAGAGCTGACCATCTCACCAGTGGTTAACATTTTGAGCAGCAGATATCAACCAAGTCTCTTGCATATTGACTCACATTACATTTACATTAACTGCGGTTAATGCTGACATTTTTCAACACAAAATGGTTTCTTAAACTAAATTACATGTTTTCGATCCCGATGGCCTCCAGCAGTCATCCGATTTCCCTGGAAAATATTAGATCCATAAAGATGTGTCTCCCTTGTACATTTTTCTTTTGTCTTGCAGTTAAATTAGTGTGTAACACTTTAATGAGGTTGTTTTAGCTTTGCGAGTAAATATGAAATTGGAGCACCCTGCTGTTTTGTGGGTAGCAAGTTGATTAGATTCTCCTTTGCGCACACAGTAGGAACGTAAAAGGCGTCTTGCATTCATTGGGTACTTTGATTTTAGTACCCGCAGAATCCACATCAGGGGCAGCCAAGACTGGAGATCTGAGAAGAGAAATAGCGTCTGCGTGCATTTTCAGAGTCTGGTGGTTATTATTTAAGAGATGTTATGTTTGCATACCCATAATACAGCTGCTCTTTGCATTAGAATATATTAATATCCGTTTCTGTCTCCATTCATTGTCTGTTTTATCTTCTAAGCATTGCAGCAGTGTGCAATTAATGAAATTAAACGGCATGCTGTGCTTTTATTTGTGTTTTGTCCACTAAGTTTTATTAGAGGATATGAATCAAATATTAGCAAGGCTCAGAAAATGTGAGTAAATATTTTGCCTCAAAAGAATTATGCAATGAACTGGGTTTGCAATTAAAATAATGTTGTTTTCAATATTTCAGTTGAAAACAATGAAAGAATTGCAGCATTTTGGCAAGGGATTTTCAGACCCAGCATGCTCTGAGTGTAAATGCTCTGAGTATACGTTTATGTTAGATAGGTAACTAGATAAGTAACAGGGAGTGCTTTGTAGCTAGTTTGTTGATGTTGTTGTTTTTAGACAAAACTTTTGCATACGTTGTTTAAATTAAAGAAAAATGTGTTATTGTGCTATCGGACCCCCTAAAATTATTATTGTGATTTAATAATTTAATTCAGTTTTGTTGATGTCCCTTACAGTGTAAGCCTAATACATTATTTATTTATTTATTCATTTATTTTTGTAGTTTAATAATAATAAAAATACATAATAAAACAGACCCAAATAATATAATATAGTATAATATAATATAATATAATATAATATAATATAATATAATATAATATAATATAATATAATATAATATAATATAATACTTAATACTTAATTTTACTTAATATAATATAATGCTGTCTTATTAAAACCAAACTTAATTTCTTACGAAGAAAGACTTTTGCCTATCTTTACAACTTTTTTCATTTTTATGTGTGTATTCTTTGGCAAAATGTGAATTTAACCCTCAATGGGACATCGTCATTTATAAATGACTATTATAAAATTGCATTTAAAATACAATAATATTGTTCAAGCTAAATAAAAATTTAAATTACATTTTAGTCATTTCATATAGAACTTCATATGTAAATGCATTATTCCCTTCAGCCAATAAAATTAACATGCATTTGTCATGTAATTGTCATTTTTGTTAACAAGGAAGTGAAGGAGACATTAGCACATGCTAATCACATGTTTCAGTATCACATGCTATCAAGGCACCATAGCGAGTTTATTTTAGACTAGACAATACAATACATACAAATTCAATAATAATAACAAATGTATATATATATGTTTAGGAGTTTAGGACTATATATATTGTACAAACATATTTGCTTTCTAAAGTTTCTGGTCATTGTTAATTAAAATTTTGTAAAAAATAAATAAATAACTCAAAGACCAAAAAAATCTTCGTCATGCATAAATGACAAAGTCCTATTGTTCAGTACTGGCAGGCAGTATATTTTGTATTTTTGCCTGTGTTTTAGGTTGATGTTAGCACGTTGTATAGAAAACAGAGAGGACAAGCTTTTCCTTTTCCAGAAAGTATTGATGAAAGTGATCAGAAAATAAGGTTGTAAGCAAGGAAGACGTTGAGGATCAAAGAGGATAGAAGCAGTGAGGGTGAAGGCAGAGATGAAGAATATAAGTCATATATAGTTGTGGAAGTCAGGCATTTTGTTTCATTACCCTATGCCAGTTTGGAAGATGTGATCCATACTACAACTAAAGGTCAGATGTCATTGCCTATTGGCCTCACTGCACTGACAGGCTAAAACAGGTATGACTAAACAGGTCAAAATCGAGTTATGTGTGGAAAGTGTGGGCTACACTGAAAAAGAAGAGTCTTGTTGATTTTTACTTGATTTAATTGATTTGATTTGGTAATTGATTTGGAATTCCAAGAAAGAAAAAACATAAAATAATGCTTCTTTTTTTTTTCTGACCACAATCAGACAACTATTCAATAATCATGACAGGCCTAGTAAAAAGCAAGAAAATATATATTAGTAAATATAAATGTGAGAGTTTAAGTACACAGGAGAGTTTACAGGGATATGGTGCATGCCTCAAAAAAGAAGATTCACACCTGTATATCAGGGTCAAATGCTTGCATTTTAGAGAATAAACAGAAAAGGAAGCGGACAAACATGGAGTATTGTGTCATGGTGTTAAAAACACCCCGGTGTGGCCGCATGCGGTGTTCACCACAGCTCCTGTGCATGACCCGTTTGAGTAGTTACTTAGCAACGCCTCAGACACTCTCCAACTGGGTCAGACCTTCATTCAGGAGACTTAACACAGCAGACACATACTTGCTCACACGACCCGATCATGTGGAGTCTTCCAAAACTTTATGTCAGGGTTTCTGTTGTTTCTTCCATATTCAGTTAAAAGGGAAAAACATTGAAGATGTGGTGTGTGCCATAATGACACAGACCCTGTTATTATAAGCATGGGAAATAAGAATCAAATGGAAATGCATTACCTCTCTGAAGAACGCTGTTTTGAAGAAGCTGCATTTTTACTTGGATCAATATTTCAATTTTTTACTTCTTAAAACGTTGCTTATCTTTGAAATTGTCTTTTACTGGATGAATCTCCAAAAAGAAAGAATTAATGTCCAAGGCATATTTCATCAAAAAACAAATCTTCTCAACACAGCAGAGAATTCAGACACATTGATTCTTTTTTTTGTTTATTAAAGTCATAAATTAAATTCAGTACAACAAATACAGTACCAAAAGTTTAAGTTAAAGTATAATTGTTACAATTGTACTTGCAAATATACATTTTAAATGTATACACAAACGTTCAAAACTACGGAGCCCCTAAAGGGACACAAAATACCAGATGGGAGGATAAAATATATTCCAATGTTTTTGCTTTCGCTCACAAAAGTTTTGCGTTCCCCGAGAAACTTTGCGTCAGCTTGCAAAAATATACAGTAAAATAGTTAAATATTATTACAATTTAAAATAACTGTTTTCTATTTTTTATATATTTAAAATAATATATTCTTGTAATGACAAAGTTGAATTTTCAGCATCATTACTCCAGTCTACAGTGTCACATGATCCCTCAGAAATCATTCTAATATGTTGATTTACTGCTCCAGAAATGATTAGGATTTTATTTTACATTTTTTGTAAACTGATACTTCATGAATAGTATCAATGTAAAAGTCTTTACTGTCACTTTTGAACAGTGTAATGCATATTTGAGAATAATAAAAAAAAAAATGTATAGACCCCGATCTTTTGAACAGTAAGAAATGGTCAGATTTGGTCTGAAACATGAGTTGACATGGGTAAACATGAAACAATACTAATTTCTTGTTTATTTGTTTATTTATTGAAATAAATAGGACATTTGCAATCAAGTTGTTGTACTGCATATCAGCATGACATTGATTACAGAACCACAGCACCCCTGATCATCTGATATTGCTTAACGGAAATGTGTTTGCGCTGTGAATGTGTTAGGATTTATGAAGTGTCAGGAGTAAAAAAGGAGAAATAAAGAGTTTGAGCAGTTTTTTTTTATCTGAACATTCTCAAGGCTGATGCAGCTAATGCCTGTTACTAATTGCGCTGTAGTGTTAACAGCCACATCCATCTTACTTATGTGTATGCCAGCCAAAAACACCACTGCAATTCGGTAAGAAACAGGCACAGTTGATTGCATATTAATAAGTTAAAGAAAATCTGTTTAAATATGCACTGGATGACTGCAGTTTTAACTGTGAAATATCTGTAAATAGATTCAATGGAGTACTTCTGATATCATTAGTATGTGTTTTTGCTTTTTAACTTCCCCTTTGGCATATACTGCAATAAGGAATACAGTACTTTGCTTGCCCAAGTTCACTCTCTTTGACACATAAGCACACACACACACATCACACTGGATGCATGCTACTGTAATTGAGTGCACTAAAGCAGTATATGTTTTTTTGCTCTAAGTGTGAGGTCAGATTTGTCCATCTCCTCTGGGGTTCAGAGCCGCTACAGAACGCTGTGCACTTTGATGTAAATTACTCTAAAATGTTATTTGAGTAATTTTACCCTGTATCTCTGTGAGGGTTTCTGTCTTGGTAGCTTTTAGGTTGAGTGGTGCGCATGGGCGCTCTTCATATTAAAATGTGGTAGGGACAGTGATGATGGAGTTTGGAAGTGTGCGTGTGTGTCTTTGTTTTTCTATCCCGGTGGGGACTTCAAACTGAATGCACACTGACTCATGGGGACTCGTGTAACCGTGGGGACCTAAATTGAGGTCCCCATGAGGAAACAAGCTTATAAATCATACAGAATGAGTTTTTTTGAAAATGTAAAAATGCAGGAAGTTTTCTGTGGTGGGTAGGTTTAGGGGTCGGTTTAGTGTAAGGGGACAGAATATACAGTTTGTACAGTATTAAAATCATTACGTCTATGGAAAGTCCCCATAAAACATAAAAACCAGTGTGTGTTAGTTGTGATGTCATCATTACATGAGAATTTATAGCTCATGAATATTATTTTGGCTATACTTTTTTTATTAAATGAATTAATAATATGTGAAATATGATCAGGTCTGTAATACAGTAGTGGCCAAAAGTGATGTCCAGGGGTGTGTTTCCCGTACAACGACGTAACTCGCTGCTTTACTACCATAGTACGATGTAGTTTGATTAAACTATCAAAATATATATATATATATATATCCATCCATCCATCCATCTTCTACCGCTTATCCGGGGCCGGGTCGCGGGGGCAGCAGTCTAAGCAGGGATGCCCAGACTTCCCTCTCCCTATACACTTCCTCCAGCTCTTCCGGGGGGACACCGAGGCGTTCCCAGGCCAGCCGGGAGACATAGTCTCTCCAGCGTGTCCTAGGTCTTCCCCGGGGTCTCCTCCCGGTGGGACATGCCCGGAACACCTTCCCGGGAAGGCGTCCAGGAGGCATCCGGAAAAGATGCCCGAGCCACCTCAACTGACCCCTCTCGATGTGGAGGAGCAGCGGCTCTACTCTGAGCTCCTCCCGAGTGACCGAGCTTCTCACCCTATCTCTAAGGGATCGCCCAGCCACCCTACGGAGAAAGCTCATTTCGGCCGCTTGTATCCGGGATCTTGTCCTTTCGGTCATGACCCACAGCTCATGACCATAGGTGAGAGTAGGAACGTAGATTGACTGGTAAATCGAGAGCTTCGCCTTGCGGCTCAGCTCCTTCTTTACCACGACAGACCGGTACAGGGACCGCATTACTGCAGAAGCTGCACCGATCCGCCTGTCAATCTCCCGTTCCATCCTTCCCTCACTCGTGAACAAGACCCCAAGATACTTGAACTCCTCCACTTGAGGCAGGAACTCTCCACCAACCTGAAGCGAGCAAGCCACCCTTTTCCGACTGAGAACCATGGCCTCGGACTTGGAGGTGCTGATTTTCATCCCAGCCGCTTCACACTCGGCTGCAAACCGTCCCAGTGCATGCTGGAGGTCCTGGTCTGATGAGGCCAACACGACAACATCATCCGCAAAGAGCAGAGATGAAATCGTGTGGTCCCCAAACCCGACCCCCTCCGGCCCCTGGCTGCGCCTAGAAATTCTGTCCATAAAAATTATGAACAGAACCGGCGACAAAGGGCAGCCCTGCCGGAGTCCAACACGCACCGGGAACAAGTCTGACTTACTGCTGGCAATACGAACCAAGCTCCTGCTCCGGTCGTACAGGGACCGGATAGCCATTAGCAAAGGGCCCCGGACCCCATACTCCCGGAGCACCCTCCACAGGCCGCCGCGAGGGACACAGTCGAATGCCTTCTCCAAATCCACAAAGCACATGTAGATTGGTTGGGCAAACTCCCATGAGCCCTCCAGCACCCTGTAGAGGGTATAGAGCTGGTCCAGTGTTCCACGACCGGGACGAAAACCACACTGTTCCTCCTGAATCCGAGGTTCTACTATCGGCCGGATTCTCCTCTCCAGTACCCTGGCATAGACTTTCCCAGGGAGGCTGAGAAGTGTGATCCCCCTATAGTTGGAGCACACGCTCCGATCCCCCTTCTTGAAAAGAGGGACCACCACCCCGGTCTGCCAGTCCAAAGGTACTGTCCCCAACCGCCACGCAATGTTGCAGAGGCGTGTCAGCCAAGACAGCCCCACAACATCCAGAGACTTGAGGTACTCAGGGCGGATCTCATCCACCCCCGGTGCCTTGCCACCGAGGAGTTTCTTGACTACCTCGGTGACTTCAGCTTGGGTGATGGACGAGTCCGCCTCCGAGCCCTCAGCCTCTGCTTCCTCAATGGAAGACGTGACGGCGGGATTGAGGAGATCCTCGAAGTATTCCTTCCACCGTCCGGTGATATCCCCAGTCGAGGTCAACAGCTGCCCACCTCCACTGTAAACAGCGTTGGTAGGGCACTGCTTCCCCCTCCTGAGGCGCCGGACGGTTTGCCAGAATCTCTTCGAGGCCGACCGATAGTCCTTCTCCATGGCCTCACCGAACTCCTCCCAGGCCCGAGTTTTTGCCTCCGCAACCACCCGGGCTGCAGTCCGCTTGGCCCGTCGGTACCCATCAGCTGCCTCAGGAGTCCCACAAGCCAGCCAGGCACGATAGGACTCCTTCTTCAGCTTGACGGCATCCCTTACTTCCGGTGTCCACCACCGGGTTCGGGGATTGCCGCCTCGACAGGCACCGGAGACCTTACGGCCACAGCTCAGAGTGGCCGCGTTGACAATGGAGGTGGAGAACATGGTCCACTCGGACTCAATATCTCCAGACTCCCTCGGGATCTGGTCGAAGCTCTGCCGGAGGTGGGAGTTGAAGATCTCTCTGACAGGAGATTCGGCCAAACGTTCCCAACAGACCCTCACAGTACGTTTGGGTCTGCCGAGTCTGTCCAGCTTCCTCCCCCGCCATCGGATCCAACTCACCACCAGGTGGTGATCAGTTGACAGCTCCGCCCCTCTCTTCGCCCGAGTGTCCAAGACATACGGCCGGAGGTCAGATGAAACAACCACAAAGTCGATCATCGACCTCCGGCCTAGGGTGTCCTGGTGCCATGTGCACTGATGGACACCCTTATGCTTGAACATGGTGTTCGTTATGGACAAGCTGTAACTAGCACAGAAGTCCAATAACAGAACACCACTCGGGTTCAGATCAGGGGGGCCGTTCCTCCCAATCACGCCCCTCCAGGTGTCACTGTCGCTGCCCACGTGGGCGTTGAAGTCCCCCAGTAAAACGATGGAGTCCCCAGTCGGAGCACTTTCCAGCACCCCTCCCAGAGACTCCAAGAAGGCCGGGTACTCTGCACTGCCGTTCGGCCCGTAAGCACAAACGACAGTGAGAGACCTATCCCCGACCCGAAGGCGTAGGGAAGCGACCCTCTCGTTCACCGGGGTGAACTCCAACACTTGGCGGCTGAGCTGGGGGGCTATAAGCAAACCCACACCAGCCCGCCGCCTCTCACCATGGGCAACTCCAGAGTGGTGAAGAGTCCATCCTCTCTCGAGGAGTGTGGTTCCAGAGCCCAAGCCGTGCGTAGAGGTGATCCCAACTATCTCTAGTCGGAATCTCTGAACCTCACGCACAAGCTCAGGCTCCTTCCCCGCCAGAGAGGTGACATTCCATGTCCCTAGAGCTAGATTCCGCGTCCAGGGATCGGATTGTCTAGGCTCCTGCCTTCGACTGCCGCCCGATCCACTTAGCACCGGCCCCTTACGGTCCCTCCTGCAGGTGGTGGGTCCACGGGAGGGTGGCCCCACGTCACTCCTTCGGGCTGAGCCCGGCCGGACCCCATGGGGGGAGGCCCGACCACCAGGCGCTCGCATACGAGCCCCAACCCCGGGCCTGGCTCCAGGGTGGGGCCCCGGCTGCGCCATACCGGGCGACGTCACGGTCCTCCTTTTTTTGGGCATCATAAGGGGTTTTGAACCGCTCTTAGTCTGACCCGTCGCCTAGGACCTGTTTGCCTATTTATATATTTATATATATATATTTTTTTTTTTTACTATTTGAAATATGAGGGAAGAACAAAACACTAAACTTGGTTAAGATATTATCTGACAAAATGATTTGGCAATAAAGACAAATTAAGGCTACAGGTTACATTTTACTATGAAAAAAAAAAAGCATAATAAAACAAAAAGCTCACAGGAAAAAGCATACTTGACTACAACATAATCAGTTATTAATATTGCATCGGTTCTCTCTTGTTTTTGCATGTGTTCATAATTTATTTGTATGACAGCCTGGCCAAAAAGTGATGTCTGCACAATTTATGTTTTATTTTGTATTCACAAATGAAACAAGTGACTCCACAACTATGTCAAATGTCCATTTCAGCCACTACTGTAACTCTTAAATGACTTTAAAATTATAACATCTAAATTAACTGGTTTAATTCAAGTCAAAAATATTGCTGAACCAACCTAAATACATTAATTCATACAAACAAAATACATTTTTAAGGGTTAAGTCAAGTAAAGAACAGTTATTTAAGGTAACCATTGCAGGTTACCACGTTTTACAGTGTATTATTATTATGACTAAACTATTTCAGTTGCACACCGAGCGGCTTATTTCTACATAAAACCCAGTTTTCAGATATTCAAGTGCTCTAATTAAATTTATGATACATTTTATTTTTGGGATTTTGTAAGTTAGTGTATCTATCAGCTTGAGGATATCATGATGATTCATTGGTGGTAACACAAGGGATTCTGGATCTAATCCGCCTTAATATAATGCTTTTGTTTTAATAAACTAAAATTGTCAGTGGATGTACATTATCATGAGTGGGGATTAAAAACGTTAAAAATGACAAATTTAAGAGACGGATAGCCTCTCATTTGAATACCTACTAACAAAATGAAAACTCCAGTTCAACAATTGGACACGCTCCTGTATTAGAATCATCCCTGCCGTGAGCTATTTCAAAAAGTGTCCGAAACCAAATCGACCATGACAAAGAGTAGTGAAGACATGTTCCACCGTGAATGACGCCTGTGGTGATAGGCTATATTGTAAGCTATACAATATTTAAAAAAGTAATTTTGAACGTATCCCTATAGACAAAGTCTATTAAAGTAAGTTTATTAATGTAATATCAGCTCACTGTATATGCTTTAAAATTCACACAGCAGTTTAATTTAGATTTTAATTTTCATCACAGTTTGACAGGGTCTGATGTCTCCATCTAAAATTACCATTTTATTTAACCAATTCTTATATAAAACGTAATGGTTTTGTGTAACAGTAACATAGAAAACAATTTATGTGTGGTCAAGTGTTACTCAGAACTAGCTTTGTCAAAAGCGCTCATAATTTGGCACAAATTCGGTAGTAGCCTACTAAATATGCTAAAGTTCTTTACCCTGCAGCTTTTCATTGCTCAGTTGTGTATGTGGGTTCTTTCTCTGTGAATAGCTCTTGTACCTTGCGATGATCCATCTGTGTGTGACAAACGTTCATATGCACTTCTTTGTCAAAATGCCCATCTTGGTAAGCTTTGTCTTTGGTGAATATAAACAGATGGAACAATATATATGCCCAATGTGTTACCTGATAGACCTGCCACTCTCTATTAAATCATCAATATTTATTAAATGTAATTGGCAAGAAAAAGCTGTTAACTGTTATTAATGTATGTCTTTGCTCTGTTTACTTAACACTCTTGTTCTGTTTTGGGTCTGAGAGACCCCAAGTCCATTTAGATGCTATTTTGAAATATATCATAATTCAAACATTAATGTATTATTATTTTTAATACACTTATAATTTTTTTTTTCAGAACTTATAATCTATTAGTAAATTATCATTAATCATGTATATAATATAATAATTAAATAATTTATATATAATGTGGGGTTTTTTTCATGTATAATTTTTTTAGTATTTGTTGTGGTATCAAGATTGGTATTAGGAATTCAAATTGTCCATTTTTAAATATTAGTTTTAAAGTTGCCTTGGTTTTACTGACAGCAGTACGATATGTGACTGTACTGTGGCATATACTGTTACCGTGATATAAAATTAATCATATACTGGTTACATGACATAAGCTTTTAGCCATAGCGCTCACCCTACCTAAAGGTTATTGACATGAACCAGTGGTCCAGGGGTGTGGGTTAATTGAAAGTGACAGATGCACCTCGAGGCTTGAAGAAACTGTGTCATCATACATAGGGTAAACCAGCAGCGTTTTCCTGAGATAAGATAATAGGACCTGGAGTGCTTTTCACTGACTGAGATACGCACTAATAAAATGAAAACGGACAAGAATGTCTGCGGGATTTCTCGCAGCTGGTGTCTTAAGTAAAGATCTTAAAATGCATGTTCCAGGCAGTTTCTTATGCCGTTGTTTATAATCCCCACAATAGATGCATATTCTAATTCTGTAAATCATTTAATATATGCTTATGCATTTGAGAAATCATCTAGGTTCTATGTAATTTAAAAGGTTCATGTATTCACAGTTTTGCAGTAGTGCTGCTGGTGATATATTTCAGTACAATATGAGAGAACTGAGATTCTCAAATTTGCTGTTAATTTATTGCTCAGGCCATCCAAGATGTAGATGTCTTTTTTCTTCAGTAGAACAGTAAAGAAATGTTTAGCTGAAACCGTGGTCCTTTGTGTTTCATATAATGCAAATCAATGGCAACTAGCACTTTGAGAGTAAAAAAAAAACTAAAAACAAAAAAACAATAACATACAGGCAAATCAAAATTAAAACCAGTGGCTCCTGAGAATACATTGAGGTCTTACGAAGCGAGACGATCGGTCTGTGCAATAAACTGGGCATTGTTTACAACATTATTACCTGTAATCCACAGCATTCCGTGCAGAATTCAAATGGGTCCGATAAGTTTTCTGGTATGCGCCGATCTTTTCTATCTTCTATTTTGATTTCATGGGGACTTTAAGAAAAAATGACATTGCGACAGGAAGCTTGCGCTCCAGACTGCTGTGAACACGCTCAGGACCGTTTGTCGAGGTTGTGGATTACAGCTAATAATGTTGTTAATAATGTTCAGTTTCTCACACAGACCGATGGTTTTGCTTCATAAGACCTAGGAGCCACGGTTATTAATTTTGCTTGTATGCTTTTAAGTAACAGTATATTGACTTGTATTATACGAATCACCAAGGACGACGAAAACTTTTTTACTCTTCTACTGAAGAAAAAAACACCTACCTGTACATCTTGGATGGCCTAAGGCTGAGTAAATTAACAGCAAATTTTCATTTTTGAGAGAACTATACCTTTAAGTCTGTCAGTGTTGCAATAGGGTTTGGTCAATCTGCGTCTGGTTAGCAGACTTGATTTGGGGATTTTCCCTAGAAAATCTCTTATTGTGTTGGCATAATATTTGCGAGTGTACTCCTAAATGTAAACTTTTATCAGATGTACATAATTAAAATGTACAGTTGTTCTTTTCCTGGAAAATGGAACAAATATATTGATGACTCATCTTGGACGTATACAAATGCTTGGCATATAAAACATTCTGGAGACTGAGATAATTATACATCCCACCTGCCACTGATCTGGAGCTTCAACAGTCAGCAGACAGTAGCTCAGAGATACAAAATCCCAAACAAATAATTAGACAGCCTGTCATTCAGACACGTCAACTCTTTTCTCGTAATGACCACGGGCCTCTACACCAGAAATGTCACTCTCAGTTCTTGACACAAATCTGTATCAGATCTGTGTCATCTGACCTTATTTCAAAAATAATTACAAGTTCATTCCCTCATCTGATTCTGGTAGGTCTGCACGCCTTGGTGAAGGTTCAGATGAGAAATCCTCAAAACGGAACTCTGAATCTTATTTTTTTAATCAATATCACACACACACACACGCACACACACACACAAATACTAAAATCATTGTTGTCGTATTGTCTCCTTTGAGCAATGTGGTTTATGGTGTGGCCTAATAATCTACATGTGCTGTGTGCCTGTATTTGTAGACATCTTGACCTTGTCAAGATACTGCACGTGTGTTTATTTTTGTACAGTAGCTTTTCAGGTTTTTTGCTTCCTTTTGTCTGGCTTGTTTCGTTTTGAAGATGATCACTATATGATTAAAAAAGGAAGTTTTCAGACCTTGACTTAGAATCAAAGTCATGCACAGACATTTGGGAGGCAGCTGCTTAAGTGAAAAAAAGTGCACCTCTATTATAATTTATATTATTATGATTATTATTTTTCTGTTTAGAAGAAGGCTGAGCCTATAAATCTCCTTTGTAAATGCTTTCCGAGGCATAACTAGTCCTCACTTTAGATGAGCTCACAAAAATAGTTAACTGACCACTACTAAATGCTTTATAACTACCTGAATTAACCATGAATTACAGTAGAAATACATGTTAATAAAGCATTTATTAACACACTAAGTAACTATTACTATATGTCTGAATAATAAGATGTATAAATGTACATTTAAATTGTTTATTAAAGGACAATTCCGGTATTTAACACTTGAAGTCTATTTTGTAGTTTGTTTTGGATGAACAAGAGTGGTGGACAAAGAAATTTTGACAATGGTTCCTGTCTCGACTTTTTGACTATTTTAGAATTGCCCATGACCGCTTTAGAATGGGAGTCTATGGCCATGCACGAACATGCCCTTAAAACAACCCTTAACGTTCGTTTTCAAAACTGTGCAACTCACCGAGTGGTTAGTGGTGTTCGTTGATGTTCCAAAACAAGTAGCGTAGCGAAATACAGTTTCTGTCGTGTTTTATTTGGCATTTTGTAAAATCCCATTGATTTCCGTTGGAGGACTCACTCCTCGTAGATATTACTGCGCTACCGGAAACGGAAAGGGGGCTGTTTACATTTGGTTGTAGTCTTTTAGGTCTTTTCGCTCGGTTCTCTGTCTCTCAGAAGGCTAGCGTGAGCAGAGCAACGGAAGTTGCGGAAGAGCGGAAGTTTATACGCGGTTGTGAGGTATCTGAAAAAATAGTTCCACTATAGAAAAATAAACGGATTGAAATCATACATTGCGCCGATATATTTGTTTTTAATCATCAACGAACACCACTAATCAC
Organism: Leuciscus idus; assembly: GCA_021554675.1. Taxonomy (NCBI): domain Eukaryota; kingdom Metazoa; phylum Chordata; class Actinopteri; order Cypriniformes; family Leuciscidae; genus Leuciscus; species Leuciscus idus. The sequence continues at coordinate 8,022,921 of CM038634.1, forward strand.
TCGTTGAGTTGAACAGTTTTGAAAACGAACATTAAGGGTTGTTTTAAGGACATGTTTGTGCATGGCCATAGACTCCCATTCTAAAGCGGTCATGGGCAATTCTAAAATAGTCAAAAAGTCGAGACAGGAACCATTGTCAAAATTTCTTTGTCCACCACTCTTGTTCATCCAAAACAAGCTACAAAATAGACTCAAAGTGTTAAATACCGGAATTGTCCTTTAATCATTTACTTACACTTTCTAAGTGATCTTATGAAACACTGACAACTCCTAAATAACTGGTTTGTAAATAATGCAATACTTCATTTATAAATGTTCATTAAATTGAGAATTAATAAAGTATGAAAATACAATTATTAAACACATTATATATATGCAATAATAAAGCATTTGTAGCTGTATTTATAAACTGCTTATTACTGTCTATTAATGCTTTATAAATGATGAATTAACCATTTACTAATGCTTAACTAATGATTAATAGCATGCAGTTGTTATAAAGTGTTACCAGAAAGGGTATACAAGTTTGAAACAACTTGAGGGTGAGTAAATCATGGCAGAATTTTCAAGTCTCGATTACAGCTCAAGTCAAAAATGTTTAGAAATCAGTTAATTGTGTTTTTGATATGTAATAATTGGTTGAGTTCCACAAGACAAACTTTGAGAGAATGTATTTTTACTTAAAAATATTTTTATTAAAGCATCCATAACATCGACAGATATTTAACAAAGATATGAACATAGTCAAAAGATATAATTAAGTGCTCTGAACCAGAAGGAAGCTCCCAGTGCTCCCCGAGAGCACATTCTATATGACTAGTTTAGAGTAATGCTGTAAAGTATAGAACAAAGAGGATATTTGACTTGTCTGGAAAGTAGGCTAACTTTTAAACAAACATCTGAACTGCAAGCTCTAAGTGTAAGAGGCATGGCACTTTAAGGTCTAAACTAACCTCTCTAACCATTCACATGGGAAACTGCATTGAAGAGTCACTCCATCTTCTGTCGCTAACAGTTATTTCTGGGCAGAAGATGCCACAGAGGGGAGGTGAACCTGGTTGCTTGCCCAGAGTGCGGTTCACTCTCTGACCTAATGATATTTTGCTCAGACTGGTACATCTGCAGTCTCAGAGTCTCATGGCTCCAGCATATCTTGGCTTATTGTATGGGGAATCCCATAGAGGATGCTTTTTTGGCCTTGTTGATTAATGCTCATTTCTGTTTGATGTTCAGAACACTGTTATTTAAAGTTGTAATCAGAATTTATAACTGAAAATATTTAATCTTTTCAAATCAGCTCCAATGCTTTCTTGCATTATTTATCATATATTTAAAAATCAACCAACATGTTGTGTCAGTGTAACAATGCACAATGTATTACCTAAAGTAAAACCAAGCTGAAAACTGTTCACATCACATTTTACTCTATAATCTGATGTAATTTGAGTGAAACAGGATATTCAATGAGACAACTATTTGTCAAGAATTGATTGGATTGTGAAAAGTGGGTGTGACATACCAGAATGAAGGGAGAGGTTTAAAAGAAGGATTCAGAATCAGAACATTATCCAAACATGAGGTCAGTGCTTTTCTGACTGGCAGTTAACCACTGCTGGTAGATGATGGAACTACACTACTATGTCGACGAAAAAGCCCAAATCTTGATTTATGGCCTTTGAAAAGTAACTGTGTACTGTAGCTGTTTCACCAATGATATATATGTATATATATATAGGTTGGCTCAAAAAATGTTTCCATGAATCAAAGTTGTCAACATTCAGGTTGCGAACTTTGGGTTGAATGGGAACACTAAGCTTTTTCACGTTGTTTTGAAAGTCACTCTTTTTTTTTTTTTGCATTTGGAGTAACATGCAGATGAATCATGCACCATAATTTTGCACTAAGAAGGTTTTTTTTTTTTTTTTTTTTACTAGAACGAGACCCATACCGTATACACTCCTACTATTTACGTCAGTGCAGGGAATTCACAGTTCTCAGTTCTGTACTGCATTTGAGCAAATGTGTCTCACCTACCTTGATTGATTCACCCAATTTTCCCCTTTCCGTGATGGCATTCAGGTTACCATGTTCCCATTACGCATATCGTTCACAAATAGCCTGAGGCAGTAGCCTGTGCAGGGTTACAACGCCAGGACAAACACGTAGAACAGATATTCACAAGATACTTCAGATTTAATTGTATCTCTCTTCAGTGAAGCAATGTCACGAAGGACAGAAAATTCAGATAGATCCCAAACAAAGACACTCAATCAGACCTCGGAAAAGATGGATAAAAGCTCACAAATTGAATCAAGATCTAGATTCCATCCGTTTTGACTATATTGGGTCAGTCTTGCACTCCAGATCATGCCACGATGGGTAAATGAATACTCTCAGTGTGATTTCAAATTATTCCCTGCTTGGCGGCACCTTAAAGTGACTCTGAGTAATAACGCAGAGGTCTAGCTATTTGACTGTTGGCCCAAGTCATTTAGTTCAATAAAATATTAAAAGCACATTTGCAAAATGCGATATGAACGTGTCTCCCTTGTTTTGCATTTAAAGTGAAACTCTTCAACCTCAGCAGATGCAGACTTAATTGAATCCCTTTGTTTACGGAGGCATTGAAGTCTAATCAGTTTTAATTATTCTTAACTGGTCATACTGGGAGATGTCAGCATGGGGTATGTTACAGCAGAGAGGCAGTCATCTGTTCCATCGTAAACAGTTTAGCTTAACACCGCAGCCCTGTTTTAAAGGAAAGCACAAAGCTTTGCGTGAACACCTGGAATGGGAGCAAATTTTGGATTCCGGATAAATCTGAGATTAGGTGTAGATTTAGGAGAGTGAGCTGACGAGACGTGTCTGGAGGGCGGAGAGATAAGAGAGCTTAGAGACACTTTCAATGAGAGACTAAAGAGATCGCTATCGAAGGAAAGAATGTATCACTACTGGAAAGGAAACCTTAACGGTGGGCCTAATGTTTTTCTTCAACAACATTGATAGGACAAGGTTGCGGAAATACAGGAAAAGTCTGGAGAATGGGATTGGGAAAGGTCCAGGACTCAAACTATAGTCACCCCAAAGCATTATTGCGCCACTGTATATTTTTACATTGCTTTAAGTAAAATATGTTAAGCAATTTTCAACTTTTATTTATGTTATACAAGATTCACCTTATTTTTTAAAGTCAGTTTAATGTAATTTAAGTTGAAATGACTTAAACATCCAAATTGCTTGTACTTAAAGATTTAAGGCATCAACTTTTTTTTTTTTTTTTTTTTCAGTGTGCGCTCTCCACAAGGCTATGGTTCTAACTTAAAGTAACTTTTGGCAATATCCTAATATGCATGCTAATAAGCAACTAGTTAATAGTGAGATGAGATGTTAATAAGATGTGATGTTAATACGATGATGTTTATCTTATGTATATGTACAGGGTATGGATCAAAAATTAAGAAATAAATCAAATGTGAACACCTTTTCCCCTATCTTTTTGATTATTCGCAAAAGGTTGACCCATTGCTGAGTCAGTACTTGTTTCAAAACAATAATTCAGCAAGCAATTAATTTACATCATAACTCATAAGATTTTAAAATGTTGTGGTTATTATAACATATATGTTGGTTAATATTGGTGTTTATTACTTTTGTTGTTTACAATGTATTACGATAGTCCACTTTAAGACATTCTACTAACAACAAGTAACTTTGCAACTTAATGTCAACTAACTCTCATTAGAGCATTAGTAGACTGGGTTTGTAAAATAAGTTGACATGTACTTGCAAAGTTTGGTATAGTCGGTAGAATGTCTGGTGGACCGTCAAAATAAAGTGTTTGTAGATATTAAGCAGACAATTGGTCACACGTTATAGGTGTCTCTAACTATTCTGTACTTACATCAGAAAATATGTACAATGTAAAGTGTTTATTTTGTATTGCAAACCACTTTTGCTGCTAATGAGGTGGGATACGGGTAAGGTTAGGGACATGTTTAGGGTTGAGATGTGTAGTTATAGAGAGTGTAGTTATAGATGTAATTACATGCAGGTAATTTTACAACAACATGTATATACACAATTAGTGCATTGTATCAAATTATGAATTTTAAATGCTAGTACAAAGTAGTTAAAGACACCTAATATAAAGTGGGACCAACAAAATGCTACATTTGTTAATTTATTGTAAATTTATTGTTTTGTTTTTTAAATAATTTTTTTTTTTTAACAATTTTTTTTTTTTTTTATCTACTCAGCTACAATGCTAATTGGTTGAAATTAAGCAATTTACAATATGCAATAAATATCACCAAAGCTGAAGAATGGAACAGCTTGATCTTGTTCCTCAAAACTGATTTTGTCCATGTTTTCTCCAAAACACGACTGCTAACTTCAACTCTATGCGTAACGTAGGTACGATGTTTGGATGGGGACCCCGGTGCTTTGCTGTCACATGAATGCAATGTCAGAGATGATAATGGTGCAGTTGAACCCTCAGGCTGTGAAAGGGCTCCTCTACTTTCTCTCACTCTCTTTTGATTTCATGTGACAGTGGAGCGACCTTATCTGGACAGGCTGTGTTAAAGAGTCTCTGGCTTTGATTTGTTATTTTTGAACGGTCTAACAAGCGCGTGGCAGGTGCGGATCTAAAAGCTAGAGGGACAGTAATGAGAGGCTTTCTGGTGCTGGAGGAAGTCAAATAGCAGGCTGTGAGGTGGGGCAGGGCTGGATCTCTGTCAGCGAGATGCGAGGCAAGACAAAGACACTGATGTTGGGAAAGTGTATATTTATGCCTGCTGTTTTAGACTTCACATCAAGTCAATGTGAAACACTGATCGCAACCCATTTTACTTCCATAATGTGAGATATTTCAGTGAAATGTAGGACAAGACTTACATTTATGCATCAGGAATTCATTGGATTAGTGTTATTTTAGTATTATTTATAGTAGTATATAAATTATTAATATACAACTAGTGTATATCCATATATATCCATATCCAAATAGCATGTCCATTTGTATTTCATGTTGACTAATAATTTACCAATATAAAACAAATTGTTTCAAAAGTATTATATTATAGTTATTGGTAACAATGAACACTCTATAGTATTTAAAAGGATAGTTCACCCACAAAGGAAAATGCTGTCATCTTTTTAGTTATTTTAGAACTATTTATACGCTAGCTTTATTAATATTTTAATATTTTGCTTTTATTTTTATATTGTCAGTTTTCATTTTCATTTTATTTTTACTTTTAGTAATTTTGCTATGTGCTCTTGTCATCTGTATTAGTTTTATTTTAATTAAGTTTATTTTTAAATCAGTTTTAGTTATTTATTTATTTCCAGTAATTGTGGTGCAACATGCAACATTTCCAATGCAACATTTCCAATTTTCATTTAATTTTTTTAAATTAATATTATATTTTATTTTATTTTCAGATTTATTTCAATTAACACAAATGTTTTAGTATTAATTAATGATAATAACCCTGGACTGGATCATGAAATGTGTGTGTGTCATAGCAGAATGGAGAAATTAATAGGATCCATTTTTATTTCATGCTGACTAATAATTTCACAATATTATATATATATATATATATATATATATATATATATATATATATATATATATATATATATATATATATATATATATATAATGTGTTTCAAAAATAGTATATTATAGTTATTGGTAACACTTTACAATAAATTTTAATTCGTTAACATAGGTTATGCATCAGGTTTCAAGAACTAACAATGGACACTCTACAGTATTTAAAGGGATAGTTCACCCAAAAAGAAAAATTCTGTCATCTTTTTAGTTCAGCTCAAATAAATAAAGATATTTTGAAGAATGTTGGTAACCAGACAGCTGATGGTAGCCATTGACTTCCATAGCAGGGGAAATACAATGGAAGTCAATGCTACCGTAAACTGTCTGGTTACCTACATTCTTCAAAATATCTTCTTTTATGTTCAACAGAAGAAAGAAACTCTGTAAATGATGACATCATTTTCATTTTCAAGTTGTATAACTGAACATTAGTTCATGTGTTATGAACAAACATGAATTAATAATGAACAATAGTGTATTTATAAATGCTGTAAAAAGTTATTTACTTAAATTATACATAATTAATTAACTAATGTTAACAAACGAAGTGGTAGTTACGGGTGGGCCTGTCGAAGGTTTTAATGCTGAGGAAATGTTGTACTGGCTCAAAATGGATCAAAAGCTTTCTTCTCATGGAGAAAGAATTGAAGATATTTTTGGAATTAATGATGACAGCTTTTTACCATAATGACTTAAAGGCTCTGCAATCTCTTGATAATTTGGTAGGTCTCACACGGAATTGACTGATTGAAGGAGCCATTTCTTCAAAGTAGACGCTCATACAGCACGCAATGGGCTAATAGCTCTATTTGTAGGTAAATAGCAGTTTTGTCAAAGCCAGAACTGGAATACAAAAGTACATACATTTTCTCCTGAGATATGGAACAATGGAAATACATTTTCTCAGGCTGTGTGCGTGTTGCACACACACACACTTGTGTCCCAGAAAACAGGCCTTACATTGGGATTCAAGTTATTCCTGTCATATGCATTTGGGTTAATAGTTGGAACATTTGCATTGTTTGGATTGTTGTTCCAAAATAGAATTCCAGACCATTATATGTTTTTGACCTCTCACAGCATTTCTGGAACTTCATAAATATGTGTTTGGAATCTAATTTTACTGAATTTAAAATGTTGCACTTTAACTTTTCTCAAAGTACATTTTGTTCTTGTTAAAAAAAAAAAAAAAAAAACACACCCACAGATGGGTTCTTGCTGGTCCAAACTTGTAATGATCTGGTCCAGGCTGTCTTGGCTGATCAACTAGACCATCTTGGTCCAGTAACAACTAGCTACCATGTTCCACTAACAAGCGTGACCACCTTATGATCTGTTTTTTCAACCAGGTTTGTTCATATGTGATCCTTTGGACGGTTCTTGAAGAGTCTTCGGCAATCTTCAGAACTTTTTTTTAGAACTTTTGCACCATAATTGTCAACTGCATGAGATTCGTATTTGAATTGGGATCCTACAAGATTTTCCTGATTCAACCTCCAGAAAGGCCATGCTGGTCTAAGCTGGTCTTGCTGAAAGATGAAGTTTAATCTAAGTGTCGGTTTTTAAGCATCTCTTACAGGACCAGCTGTATTTGCACCAGCCATCCTTTCTTCTGTTTGAACAAGAAGAGCAGTCTCAATCGAAGCACAAAATGCCCTACAAAATGTTCAGTCCAGATACATAATAGATCAAGCCTGTCTGGGAAGTAATTTTGCTTATCTAGTCTGTTTGGGGATTTTCACGGCCATTCGATCATGCCAGTGAGCTCTGAGTTGCATTAGCTGAAACAGAGCAATTCCAGCCTTACGGACAATGAAAAGGTGAAATCTAACTCAAAGAAAATACTAATTACCAGTATAATGAACCATTTTTGTGTAAAATCCTAAACCCCTGCAGACAAAGCTCAGTCAGAAGGAAATTATCAGTTTAGACTTTTTTTTTTTCATGGTTAACATTTCTTTGGAATTGGACATTCAACCTGCAGTACAGGACGATACACTACAATAAGAATCAGATCATTAGACATTTTTGTTTAGCTCCTTTAAAGTTCCATAATCAGGCTTGCAAAAATCAAATGTTTGCTTTTTGTTCAGTAATAAGCTGTTTTGCCTACTGCTTATTTCATTTTGAGTTACAATTTTGGAGCATGGCTGCATGCCCTTCTGTTTAGTTGTGTGCTTCTTGTACAACCTAGTTTAATTGGTTAAAAGGTTTTTCCTCTCCAATACTTAAAATGAAGGAGTTTTCATTTGTCTTGCCATATTCGCCTTTGACTTTCTCACTGGAATCTTTAAGCCATAAAGCTTATTTGGAACAACATGGAGAAATGCTACAAATAAAAAATCACTTGACTTAATTGTCCTATATTAATTTAAAGCATGAAGTGTGTAATCTTTTGACAGAAAGTTTACATACGCAAAGACAATTAGCTAAAGAGCCAACAGTGATTTATAGGATAAAGTCAATTATTTTTTATAGTTGATTGCTGGTGTCACCGTGTTGGTGACATCAAAAAGTTTAACGATGCAAATGACTAGCAATTTTTTAAACACACAATTCAGTATTTTGGAAGCCAATGTTTGCAATTCTGTTTGGTAGCTTATGTAGTTTTTTGTTCTTTAAGCATAGCATTAAAATGTTAAAGTCCCCCTGTAGTCAATAATGTTATCCCTTAAAACTCATCTTTGATCACCAAAACTAGATATTTAAATGTTTTTTCATTGAAAAACAAAACAAATATCTTCATGCCTTAAAATAGCTTAAATGTAACTATTACACACTTGCCTCATTCAGTATACGCGGTTCTATGAATATGAAAATTAGCCCCGCCTCCACTCGCTCACACCAGCTCAGAGATCCACTCGTTGACGATCACAGGTTGACGTGATTGGTTACAAGGTAGATTGTGACGTCAGAAACACCAGCGATTTCAAACCACGTTTTTGAGACTGTCTTTGGTTCCCTGCAGTTTTAAGGAGAAAACACTCAGAAATAGTGTTGACTTATGAATTTGCACATGGTTTGTCTTAAAGCAGATTAAAAACACCACTTATACATATAAACAACATTAAAACCTTGATTTTCACCACAGGGGGACTTATAGCACCGGTATGGAAGAGATACCTTTATTTGGAATATTTATCTATTCTGCTCTCTTATTTCAGAGAGAACAGTGACTTTCAGGTCAGATTTTAAACCATCACACTTCCTCCAAATGGTGCATTACGGTGACACACTAATAATAATCCCTAACTAAATTAACACCTCAGAGGGTTACTTTGCATCTTGAAGAAAAAAAGCAAAAGAAAAAAAGATTCTCTCACATCCTTACATCAGCGATTGGCCGAGGCATCCTTCTCTGTCTTCTGCTCCGCAGGGGCCAACAGAGGTCCCAAAGCCCAGGCTGAGTGCAGCTGTTGTTGGGACCACAAAAGCAGAACCTCTGTACGTCAGCTTCACAGGCTCCCTGCGGCTTTGTGAACGTGACATATGCCAGAATCATTCCAGCTGCATTTTCAAGAGAGGTTTCCAGCAGGATAGTGGCTTTTGCCTATTTCTGATTGCCCCTGGCTGGACTGATAGTAATTGCCACATGTTTTTTTTGCTCTGTTGTGAGGACAGGTGGGTAATGATAAGCTGTTGTGTTGTGCTCCGGACATTCGGTCACCTGTGATGTTCTTATCATGAACATCTAGGACTGTCAGGAGTATGAAATATAATTGTCATATAAATAATTGCTATTAATGATTTAATTCTGTTTCAGTTTCAGTTACAGATCTTTTACATGAAATCAAATAAATAATAAAATATTTTATTTAAAATAGTAATAATAATAAATATTAAAATGTTATAATAATTTGTATTACTAATAATTAATAATAATCTAATAATTTCAGGATATTACTTGCACCATTATGGACACGCTATAAACGTCAATGATACCTAAATTCATGCAGCTTGTTAAGAGGTGTTATTTTTACTTGTAAATACCAGACATTAGATCAGACATTATGTTCTTCAGACAAGAAATCTTTTAGACCTAAGGCCCGTTCACACCAAGAACGATAAATATAAAGATAACGATAGCTATACTAGCGCCCACGCCATATTGTTGTGTTTATTCTAAACGCGCAGCAGTTTTGGCATCTGTCGCTGTAAGTGTTCAAGCTCTTTGAAGCAGGATGGATTCTGATTGGCTGTCAATGTTTTTATCATTCATCAGCTGGGGAAAATTGTTCTGAAAGGGATTCCAATGATATTGTGTCTCAATTATCGTTGTAGTTGTGGTGTGGGCTTTGCTATTCTTCTATATTTAGAATCTTTTTTTTCTTTATCATTATCTTTATAGTTATCATCCTTGGTGTGGACGGGCCTTTACACTAGAAGAAGGGCCAGAGCCATATCCTAAGGCCAGAATATTGGGAATACATTGGGAAAATGTGCCCCTTCATTTCTGCAAAACACCCAAAACTTATCTATGTACAATTCGATGCAGCTTCCTGTTTAAATGAACACTAGAGCCAGTTTAGTTTAGTGGTTTAGCATTACCCTTGTCAAAGCATTACCCTTAAAGGGATAGTTCACTTTGAAATGAATTTTTGGTATGTTTTAGCTTACCTCAAGGGTATGTTTTAGCTTACCTCAAGGGCATCCAAGATGTAGGTGTCTTTTTTTCCGCAGTAGTTTCAATTTTGATATGTTTAGGTCAAACCGTTCTTGTCTGTCAGTCATTTAATGCAGGTCTATGGTCACTGTCTCAAAGAGCATGCACAGAGTCCAAATTAAAACAATTCCCCGTCGTCCAAATTAAACAATTCCCCATCGTAAGTACACATTGATGGCCTAAGACACGAAACGAGCGGTTTGTGTGAGAAAACGAACAGTATTTATATAGTTTTTACCTCTTATACACAGCCATGTCCAAGTGATCTGATCTGACGTGTGCGCAGACTGGTGCATAGATATATACACACTAGATGTCGCCTTGTCTACGGCAGTTCATTGGAACGAATGTCTTTAAGGCGACATCTAGTGTATATATATCTATGCACCAGTCTGCGTACACGTCAGATCAGATCACTTGGACATGGCTGTGTATAAGAGGTAAAAACGATATAAATACTGTTCGTTTTCTCACACAAACCGCTCGTTTCGTGTCTTAGGCCATCAATGTGTACTTACGATGGGGAATTGTTTAATTTGGACGATGGGGAATTGTTTTAATTTGGACTCTGTGCATGCTCTTTGAGACAGTGACCATAGACCTGCATTATATGACTGACAGACAAGAACGGTTTGACCTAAAAATATCAAAATTGAAACTACTGCGGAAAAAAAGACACCTACATCTTGGATGCCCTTGAGGTAAGCTAAAACATACCAAAAATGTATTTCAAAGTGAACTATCCCTTTAATTCCAGTCACTGGACATTTTATTTCCAAATCGCCACAATATGTTCAACAAACAACGCAATAAAACGGCAGATTCACATTTATTGGTTTTGAAGAAAACCGAACGTGCTTTTACCGCCACTCAATGGACATTTCATTTTGAAAGTGTTGCGAAACGTGCAAGAAGCAACCAATTTGCAGATATGTTAACACCAGCACATGAGAATGGGGTTAAAAAAAAAGAGACTTGAGTCCCTGGCAGCCACCCTGAACATCCTAGCAACCACGTTACAACACTATAAATACCTCTTAGCAACTACATAGTAAAGCCCTGACAACCACTCCCCACTCACAAGCTTCAATGATCACGTTATCTCAAATAATCACGACAGGCCTAGATGGAACATTCGTCTTCTACCGGAGGGCACAGAAAACAAAATTTTTGTGTGCTTTTTGCTGCCACACGAGCACAAAAATAACACTGTTAGAGCATGCACCGATTCAAGTGGATGCCATGTGGCTTCTTTAACCTCGTATAGCGAGGCGGGTATTTGTCGCACTCTCGCTCGCTCGTGTTGCCTCGGGATTAGAGGAGATCAGAAAGTCACAGAGTGTGACAATGAAATCCTCACATTCTCATGTGGCCATGTCAAAGCATCACACTGTCTTTATGAAGATACAGGCTTTCTTATAATTCTGCTTTCGATTGGTCATAGCAGCATTGTTAGTTTGGCAAAGCGATTAGATGGTTGTCACGGCCAGATCTTAATTGACTGGACTGATGAAGGCTCTCTCGGAACGCGAGATGGATAATTTAGACGGATTAACGATGCTGATTCGTTGGACACTACAACACATTCAGAGAGGAAGCTACTGAAAGAAAAAATAAAGATTCCACTTAAGCATATAATCAGAGGTTTTGGTGCGTGTGTGTTTGTAAAAGTAAGCATTTCATGTGTTTGCCCACCACAATCACCAAAGTAATCATTTTTTTTTTCTCCTGTGGTTGTTATGTTTATACATAATTGAAGTTACTGATTTTTGGGAATCATGGGACCTTACCTCTACTCCAGCCGGTGTAATCATGGACGTTTTCTGGTCCTTAGAATGATTCTGAGAAAAATGGTTAAACAACAACAGTAATTTCTGTTTTAAAAGATTATAATGGCTTCACATTTTTATGTGCATGTTTTCTTTAACCTTTCAGACTTTGTAACAACTAAGAAACAAAATAATTAAGGTGCATTTATGCTTGAACTTATGATTGGTTGCCCTTGTGCTATTGGTTTGTTAAACAGATGGTGACCAATAACAGTTTATGGGCCTCATTTATAAAATGTGCGTATGCACAGATTTGAACTTTGAGTCTGCATTGATGCATTAATACAAAATAATCGATTAAAAAATTTAATCAAATAGGCCTATCATACTGTCACGGTGGGTTGCAGGAAGGCAGACGAAGAAGAAGAAGATAATTTCCAATACAATGTTTTAACGATAATCTAGAAGACAGGTAAACAGGCTGAGCAACACACACTTACACATAACGGTGATCAGACAGAGAATGGATGTGAGGCACAAACTATTAAAGCAAACACAAATGAGGATGATTAATCAAACACAGACGAACCAAATTAACTAATAATGACAGTGACCATGGTGACAAAGGAGTGGCGGGAAAACTAAACAAAGTAAAATGTGACTTATGAAAACAAACTGCGACACATATTAATATACTGTTTTATTGTAATAAAATAAACTGCTCTTATTATATATTAATACAAATATCATAAGCAAAGCATTTGCATCTGATGTTCGCAGAAAATGTACCTCATTTCTTAAAAGCAGATATTTTTTACGGAAAGAACATGCATGAATGTGCATGTAAAGTACAAGACGTGCTTGATGTTAAAAAAAAGTTATTAAACGCAATATGCCACAAACAAGATCTGACTGACACACACCCGAAGCGTGCGCACAGAAAGCCGCTTCTCTCAGACACCATGCAATCCTGAATTCAGTTCTCTTTAGTGGCATATTATGCTTGAACGGTCAGATACACACAAAATTATTTCAAAATATGTCTTGCCGAGTATTCTCTGTAAAAAAAAAAAAGGGTAAAAAGGGAACAAATCTGGAGAAATAATAATCATATTTGTAAATAATAAATTACAGACTACGCAGTGATTATTTTTACTTTTGATTATTACATTGATTATTTCTTCCTTGAATGATTCTGTTAAATAGATGTAAATAAATGTAAAGCACTGTGTTTCTTATATTGTATTTGTTCTACTGTTTGTTATTCACATCTTTGTTCTTATTACAAAACTGTATTGTGCTTATCAATATAGTAATTATTATTAATAAAAGAATTGGAGGAAAAGATGCATTGAGAATCATTTAATCAAATCATTACTCACCAAATTGTTTTGGATTCACACCTCTACAACATATTGGTCATTTTTTATTAACAGCCAACATGAACTCAAAACTTGACCCTATTAAAGGGATATCCCGCACAAAAATGAAAATTGTGACAGCATGTACTGTAACCTGTATGACTTTCTATCTTCTGAAAACGTGACAAATTAAAACTAAAACTTAAAGTAAAAGTCCATGAAACGGAAACTAAGAATGGACATAACAGAAAGGCATGACATTGGTCTGGTTCCATTCTGCTATTCTGAATGGCCAGTATCAAATCAATTTCCAGTGTATAAAGTGTGCTGTCCTATATTACTCATATTTATTACTCATTCAATGTCTTGTTTCACTTGGTTTATATGCAACATTATGGATGTGAAATAGGTTGCGAGTCAATTCAAGATGACTTTAAATGACTTCCTTTAATGTCCGCAGAGTTCCATCCATCCATCCATCCATCCATCCATCCATCCATCCATCCATCCATCCATCCATCACTTAAAAAGAAGTGTAGGATTTTAGCATATGACTCATTTATATTTATGATACATTTATAGGCTGCTGCATATAACAGCATAAAGTTTTATTCAAACTAGGTGTGAATGTATTTTCTGTGCCTCTATCCAGATGCGTTCAGACTGTGTTTAACCTTGACTTGTGTGACTGCAGACACAGACACATTATGAGACCATCTGTTCATCTCCCCCCTTCACGTTTATTGTATGTCATAAAGTAGCGGGTCTTCTCCCTGTCAGCCTTTACTGCTTCACTCTCTTCAGAAAGTTGCTTTCACGTGTACTGAATGTGTATGAAAGCCACTGATGAATCATATGAGACTAGCCTGATTAAAAGTCATATCATACGATCAGGCTCTTTAAATAATTGTAGGCAGTCTCAATTGTTTCAGGCATACCAATAGGGTTTTTATTTTTAGCCAGACAGCGCATGGTACCTCATTTGTTGCCCGACAACTTTGACTTGTTTTTGGCCCAGTGTTTCATGCCTAAGCAGGGAAACATATTAAAAAGTCATGATTATTCAAAAAGACATAATCATTGTATAAACAATGTAATAAATAGTTATTTACTTGCAGTACAAAGTAAAATTAAAATTTACTAGATTGTAAAAACACACTTACAGACTCTTCAAATTCTATTTGCATATTCAAGCTTGAATCTCACAAAACATGTCCAGGTATCATATCTGGTGGTGAAATATGACCATAGGACAAATTCTTGACAGGCTTTAAGATTCTCCCATAAAATGCACCCAAGCATTTAAAAGCCCAGTTATAGAAATGTCTCTGAAAATCCACGGTTGATATCCACACTAGGATCTCACCTAATTTCCATCCCTCAGCTGTTAGATTCCATAGGAATATTTGACAGGGTTTGACTTTAATCTGATGGTGTCAGTGCTATCACAAAGGCAACCTGGGGCACAAAGGAGCAGATAGCGGTGATATTTCCAAATCTTTGTGTGCAGAGATAACTTCCAGTTCACACAGCAGATGAATATGGATTTGTCTCTCTCCTTGTCCTTGCATTTGTAGACAGGCATCTGCATTCTCATATGTGTGCCTGTGTGAGATCAGGGATAAATGCACATTTTGATCTCAGTGGTTGATACTGTTGGTTACCAGCCCTCAGAACCAGTTCCAAATATATACACAAAGCGGTTTTCAGTTCTTTTTAGGAAGATCCTGTCTAGAAGTTCCAGTTATTATGACATGACTTTCTTTCAAGTGATTTTGTTCAGATCAAACTTAACGCACTAGGCAATTGCATTCTCTTTTCCCACTTTCCAACAATGAAAATAAGCATTTTAGATGCTAATGTAACAAAATGAAGTGCTTTTTGTATTTATCATTTTCGTACTGCCAAATGGATTGATAAGAAATGTAGTTTTGATGCACAAGCCTTTTTCTTCATTAACCAGCTAAATGAGTGGTATTTTCCTGCTGAATATATATATATATATATGCAGAGGCTTTTGCATCTGAACTCTTCATATATATATATATTATATATATATATATATATATATGAAGAGTTCAGATGCAAAAGCCTCTAAGTGCCATCTGAAATTTTCTTCTAGAATGATAATTTTTATCAAGCTCGTATGTTTAAGTTCAGTAATTTCACTTAAATGACAATGAAAATTACCTATTAATTGTAATTTAAGGGTAAATTACTGAACTTAAATATATGAGCTTGAAAAAAATTATCATTCTAGAAGAAAATTTCAGATGGCACTTAGAGGCTTTTGCATCTGAACTCTTCATATATATACTGTACATAATGTGTAATTAATGTACGACATGCAGACCGAAATACGCATGTGTATGTAGTGCCAATGAACCTATCAGGGGGAAATCTACTGTTTGCACATATCCGCAAACATAGCACAGAACAACAATTGAATGTCTCTCTCATGAGCAGAATCTTTTTAATAAATTGGTAAAAAAAAAAGAAGAAAAAAAAGAAATACTCATTAGCTGCCTTAAAATAGTTTGAATTAAAGGAACCAGAGGCATTAAGTATGCATATACATATTCCTAAATGTTTTAAATTGATATATTGCACATCCTGTAGCAGTTCTGATAAATTCAGATTGGTGTTTATTGTTCTATGTATTGTTACTTTTTGAAAATGTTTCTTATCTGGGCTGGGTTTGCTTGTTGTTGTTGTTGTTGTTGTTGTTGTTTGTTTGTTTTTATAAAAAAAGAAGTGATTTTTTTTTTTTTTTTTTTTTTAAATACCATTTTTTGGGGGAAATGTAAAGGCCCTTTCACACCAAAAGTGAAATTAATAAGCCTCATGCTGAAGGAAATGCAAATTCGAAATTTAGTCAAGAACTACAGCGCACACAAAGATAACTCAGATATTTTATTGTAAATTTAAAACTAATGTGTTACTTCAAATTACGTAATCTCTGCTCTTAATTGCAGATTTTGGATGTAAAGCTAAAAATGCACTGGTATATTTTCTTCTTTATATCTGTTTTAGAAGACTTGGAATATACAGTCATATGACTGTTCCTCTATCACATATTCATTCTTTGTATGGAAAAGTGCATATTCCGTTGAACTTCTCCTTTTTGTGTTGCACGGAAAATAAAAAGTAATACAAGTTTATTTTGCGACAAAATAAATAATGAGGGAATTTTCGGTTTTGTTGAAAAATCTTTTTAAGAATTGAGTTTAAAACAGAATTTGATGAAGAGATACATGCAGATGTGAAAGAGTTGCTAAAGGACGCTTGTCCTTCTGATTTCCTTGTTAGATCTTGCTTAATTAAGCAGCTTAGATCATTTCTCAACTCAGCGCAAATCATTACAATTCATCTATCACACTCATTAGTCCTGCATATGAATTAGTGTTTATGCTTAGATTAAACCGAGAACCTCCACGACATGACTGATGCACCCTGCAGATACTTTATTGATCTTACAAAAAATAATGTATTTCCTTAATTTAAACCTTTTTATGAAGATTACTACGCGTTTTGGGGATGATGCTTTTTTTCCCCTCCTTTCAATATTTTTTTTTCTTTCTGTCTTATTATATTTCTCTCCATGTCTAGCAAGATATATCTGCTAACTCTCTGTCACTTTTAAAGGAATTAACAATAATTGCTGCACTATTGTCATTGCAGATTATATATTAACTAGACAGAGGTAGATCCGAGATCTGTTCTGGCACCTTTACTCACTAATTAACTCCCATATATATAATGTATGGAAATAAATATAAATAAATCCATACATTATATCCCTTGAGAATTTTTATATCACTGTAATAATGTCTAATAATTATATTATAGCTGAATTGTGAGATATAAACTCTAATAAAGTATAAAAAAAATACCTGCGTACCTCACTGACGGGACCAAACTTCCCCCATACGTGATTTTAAAATGTAATACTGTACCCAGATTTCAAAATAAGATTTCACTTCGACTTTTAATGGCTTTTCGGTTGGCTACATGGTTTCACTATGAGATGGATAGCCTTATTGTTATATAATTCAGATGGGCTACAGGTTATTTTTATGGTATGCCAAAAGAAAAAAAAATGCAGTATGAATTATTATTTTTTTAAAGCATTTTCTTTATCAAAAACTACATCTTGAAAAATGGAGGGGGGGTTGTCTTATTATATAATTTCTTCGCAACTAGCAGCACCAAACAGAATTTTTTTTTTTTTTTTGTATTGTTTCCTACTGGTTTCAGGAACACTCCCCCTGGATAAACAGGGCACACAGATAATCCTGGTTTAGGATGATCAAAAAAACACCTCTTTAGTCACCAGAGTCAAACACAAAAGTTGAGTAATGTACATAAGTATCCGTGTCACTTTCTTTGACTCTGGAGGAGGGGCGGCAGTGGGTGTGCAGAACATGCGTGGGTGTTTTTTTCTTCTTCGTCTGGATCTACTGTGTCGTTTTGAGTGGATGTGTTAATTGAGCTGCCTTTTGCCGGAAGACAACGCTCATTTTCTCGAAATGCCTGATCACTGTGCCATTAAAACTCCATTCCGAACTTGACTTGAGCTGAAGCACTCTCGTTCCAGACGTGAAACTATTGTTCCAGGCGGCCCGCTGAACCTGGCAATGGAACCTGCTGCTTTTTGCATTGATTGAACGGAGACATGTGGGTGGATTGGTTTTGGTTTCTGGATTTATGTTTTAAGAGTTAGAGGTAATGAAGCTTAGAATGTTAACGACTGAATCTACCTGGAGAAGTTGTAGGGTTTCGTTTCCCAAAATATTCTCTAAATAGTAGGAAAAGAAGTCTTTGAGTCTAATTGGACAGTTGAAGTGGGCGTTTTGAATGGTTTACTTTTCAGCAAACCGCATTCAACTTTTTTGTCTGCTTTACCGCTTTCCCATGTCGTATTCCATCAGGTTTTTGACTGTGAAATTGGTATTTCACTGTTCCTTTGTGACCAAGACAAAGTTTTGATACTCTTACATAAAGTACTACTGCGGTACCATACTGAAAAAAGTGTGTTGGATATACACAATCTAATCGTGTTGGTTCCACATGACTCAAATAACTTAAACATCATTTGTTCTCATATCTTCAACATCAGGGAATGAAGTTAATTTTAAGTGACCCAATTAAGTAATCTCAATTTAAACGTATATGGTTCCCTGACAGGATTGTTATGTTTACGCATATTATTTGCATGTTAAATGCTAAGCAATGAAATGCTCCTTCAGTAAAGCAGCAAAACATTCTCTGTATTTACTAGAGCTGCACGATTAACAGTTAAAAGATTGCGATCTCATTCCTAAATGACAATGATTCGCCCGTCAATTATACATTTGAGAAAATCACATCGGAGCCAGAGCATGTGAGCGGAGTGGAGCGGTGAGAATCTCCGCTCATCGCTCACGGAACTGTTCACCCCTCCGCTCCCCCGCTCTAAGCTACATCAGGCCGCTCCGCTCATTATCGCTCAGCGCTCAACGAGGTTTGCTTCGCGCTTCACTCAAATCGCCCCCCGCTCGCTCCGAAAAAGGAAAAAAATCTACATGTATATCACTTTTAGCTTAGACCACAGCCTTACCTCCTAAACAACTAATGAGCAACAACAACATTTTTCAAATTGAAATGTTTTATTTCAAATGACAGGCCTATGTAAGAAGGAATATAGCCTAAACAAAAAGTCCTGTAAAATTAAACGAATAAATGGGCCTAATAATATAAATAAAAATTGTATAAACAAAAATATACATATACATTTTTTAAAAGTAAATTAACTATAAGGCCAGAATTTTGATAAGTGAACTTTTGCGCAACGCGCACGATTAAAATTTAAATTGGCTTCCATACACACAAACTGCTGTAAAATTAAACGAATAAATGGGCCTAATAATATAAATATTATTACGGACGACACAAATTCGGCTAAATAAAACGAACCATTAGGTCTACTTGAATGAAAAAACGAATTTGTTTGAATATTACGCTATATTTAATTTACACTTTGTTACAAGTTACCGTATTCAATTTGCTAACCTTTCGTTGCATGTTCGCGTATGGGTCACGTTCATGTTTTCGAGAGATGTGTCTTTTGAGATTCCAAAATGAATCTTTGCTGACTGAAACGATGTCTCCACATTCGTTTTCTTGTACCACATTATCATTGTTAGTTAGTTTTATATTAATAGTAGCCTACACCTGTATGACTTCTCATTTTCCTTTTTGAAGTAGGCTACTTTTTGAACTCCATTATTGAGCCGAGTTTTGACTGAAAATAGTCTACTGTTGATGACTGTGCAAGACAGATGGATCCTGGTTTAGGTTTGACTGAGCATGCTTCAGACTCGTGGTGTGAACTGAGCGAAACTGGAGCGAAATTGGAGCGGGAAATAAGGCGACGCTCTGTCCTTTTAAAAATGCCGCTCTGCGCTCTGTCCAAGATCCGCCCGCTCCCGCTCCACTCCGCTCACATGCTCTGATCGGAGCATTCAAATCTATTCAAAATAGAGTGAATCAATGTATTGATTACATCATTACACCACCAGGTGGCGACAAGTGACTGTAAAAAAAATGTATTTGGCATTGAATCATTTACTCAAGAGATTTGTTCAAAGAACGCTGATTCATCCAGTAATGAAACAATTAAGTACATATAAATGAGTCATTGAATCATTCATTCAAACCATTTTTTAAATAATTCATTCAGATTCATTAAACATTTTAAATAGACTGCAGTAATTAACATTTGTCAGAACCTCTTGTAAATGACATGTTATTTTGTTTAGTAGTCTGTTCAGAATTATGGGAGAATCGTGATCTCAGTTTGAAACCAAAAAAAAATGGGATTCTTAATTCATCCAGAATCGTGCAGCTCTTGTATTTCCCAATCCTCCGCTTTGGCAAAAGCTCCACTTTTCACCACCAAGATAACTCAGTGTAATTAAAACAAGTTCTAAATCCCATCATAATTGAATTTTAAACACTATCAAATCTCCCCTCTTTTCTCATCTTGCTCAAAAACACATAGCATAATACTTAATTTCAACATTTGTATTCTCCCCTATTTAAAGCATGCTGGGAACTATAGTTTCAGTAATGTCTACAGTATTTGACTGGTTCACATCACACTTAAATAATGTAATCTAGCAGATTTTAGATAACTAGACATTAATTGAAAGCAAAAAAAAAAAAAAAAACAGTTTCAAAATAAAGAGGCAATTATGTTGTGTTGATCACAAATAATAATGATGAAATAAGACTAGCTGTTTCCCCCATTTTTTTTTTTTTTTTTGAGAACAGTGGTGATGTAGTAATCCACTCTGCAAACTGTGTGACAGATGGTGCTGCCAGCATAGACAGCATAACTGATTATACTGACAGCGATTTTTAAGTTTGACCTGTTGTGTTATTCCACTCGTGTCCAGTTTTTACAATCTGTAACTATAGGTTATGGTTGCCAAGCAACATCACAACCTGCTGCATTCATACAGAGTGATGTGTGGTCACACATCTTTGATTGTGACTCATGCGTGCATTTTTTATTTTGTATTATTACATCGTTTTTTGCCTAGAGCGTTATGCGCCTATATTGTATATAGGTTTGCTGCACTGATGCCAGACTTCTTAATCATTTGTTATGAATAATCTCATGAATATTTACAATAAAAATATTCTACAAGTGAAAGGTACTTCATTTGATTATTTAGTTCACTGGATTATCAAAAATGGCCATGGTTATATATAACTTAATATAACATATAACCATGCATATTTTTTGATAATCCAGTGAATAAAATAATAACACACAACCATGTCTGATTCAATATCTTTGTTGGGGCTCTCCATAGACGTAATGTTTTTTATACTGTACAAACTGTATATTCTATCCCCTTCCACTAACCCTACCCCTAAACCTACCCATCACAGAAAAATGTCTGCATTTTTACATTAAAAAAATAAATAAATAAAAAACACATCTTCAGCACACAGCGACTCATTTAAACGCCTCTGGTTGGCCGATTCGTTCAACAGACATGTATGTGATTGGCTACAATGCTCAACGCTGCAAAAGCACTTCGTAAGTACCTTTAATGCAAAGGGAAAAATTTAAATAAAACTGTAATATGCACTTTTCCTGATTAGGTAATCGTGGCTGCTGTAATCTTATTCACATTCGTTTTTCTGATTAATTGTTTTGCTCTATGAGAAAGACAAGGTAACAAAATATTCGGGGCTTTACTAAAAACATTCAGGGCTTAAACCCCCTTAGCCCAGCCCTAGCGCCGCCCCTGGACACGAGTATCCATGAGTCTGTGTGAATTCAGTTTGAAGTCCCCACCGGGATAGAAAAACATGTACACACACACACACACGGATGTTTTATTTTATTTGATCCCCTAACCCTAACCCTTAGCCTGACTACGTCAGACTTCGTACTTCCGCTCAATTTCAGTTCGCTTCTGTACTCAGTCTGAGATAGCGACCTATCTCCCAGTTTTCCTCCGGCCTCAAAACAGCCGGCCAATCAACGAACAGAGGGCGGGCTGAGAGCTGTGACGCTGATTGTACCGTGGATGCGTAGATTTACTTCACATAATCTGCAAAAGTCGTTCACAGCCATGTTCACTCCGGTATTTCACTCGATGGTTTTGTTTTCGCATCATGTGTTTACAGTGGAAGTTCGATGCGGCTGAGCCAGCGCATAACACACGTCATAACCAAACGTTATGTGATTGGCTTATGGGTAACCAATGATTTTAAACTTCAGACAAGCGTAATATGCATGCTAGTAAGCAACTAGTAAATAGTGAGAATTGGACCCTAAACTAAAGTGTTACCAAACATTTGAATTCACTGACAGTGCAACAAACATGATATGATGTGACACTCTGGCTTCTGTTTAAATAATAAACAAATAATAATAAATTCAAAATGCCAAACTATTTCATGTAACCTGCAGCTCTGAAGTTTCTTTGGTTCATTCTAATCAGCCAAGAGGTCAAACTGACATTTAGGTTCTCTATTGGTCAAACATCTTCATGTCATATGAAGTCAGAGTGCACTAAACTTGAACATTCATACTGGTTTCTGTCTCCCACATTTGCATGCATATGAAAGGAAGTCATTGGAGCACAAAGTCCAGCATGATCACGGCAATGCAAGATTAACACTTGAGCATAGAAACCCTGTACTATAAATGGAGCTGTCAGTAATAATGAACAGACACATACAGTAGAAACATCTGCTCTGAATGCTGTCAGAGTGACTCTTTACTTTGAGTCTGTTTTCTAAAGCTTGTGGTCATTCTGGCCTTACAACTGATCTGATCAACAAATCATTTAAATTAATATTCATTTGTCGTGCCACAATCTGAAAATGCATGGATTGACTTTCACATCCAGACATCGATTACTCCCAGACACAACTTCCTATCCTCAGTAGTCTAGAATATTGACAGATGACAACGGTGCCATTTATGTGTGTTGCAAGTCATTTTTCGCAATGAAAACAAGCCAGATTTAGTAGGTTCTTGATTGTGTGCAAATTAGTAAGCTTCTGCTGGGATTTCACCAAACGCTGTATGTTTCTTTCCTCCTATAGTCATTAGAGGCTGTTCTGATTCCAAAAGTAGTGTTTAAAACTGCACACAAAGGTACCGTTACTGGAGAAGCCTGAGAGTTTCAAGGCTGGGTATTCGGGTTTCTGCTGTAACTGTTAATACTCAGCCATTTCTTTCCCCAGAGAACATCATCTCTCCAAACACTCTCAGAGGGCGGAAACTCACTAAGAATGAATTTTCAAACTACATTTGCATCGTTTTAGCACCTGGTTTAGTAAAGGTATATGCAAATCAGATAATGGTGCTAGGCCAAAAAAAAAAAAGTGCTTTTTATAGTTGTAATTTTAGCTGAATCAAGTTCAATTACATGTGTGTATGAGAGAGAGACAGAAAGAGACTTTAAATGCATCTGTACTGGCCTGTACTTTTCTGTTGATTCTTTATTCATGTACATGAAACACAGGGCAAAATAATAATAATAAATCTTGTTTTTTACATGAACAATGCATTTTCATTTGGTGTAAATGTATGATTTAGATAACATTCTCAGTATTCATTTAATGAACACAGAAAATATGATAGATCACACAGCAGCTTCTTTTTGACACAAGAAATGGACTAACAACAACAAAAAAGGCTACCTGTGCTTGAGAAGCAGGAGAAAGAGACAGAAGGGAGAAAACCCTGAAATTGACTGACCTTAAAATCCGTGGGCTTTCAATAAACACTTTTGTGTTTGGCTTTGTGTTTATGAGATTCTTAGTTCCCTTAAAGGACATCCCAGTAATCCCTTTACTGACCAAACACGTGCGCCGCCCCTCACTGCAGGTGTCACTTATCCAGTCGCCCCAGAAATGTCAGCGTTTGCTGGAACGTCCCAGTGCTCGTCTATGATGACTGAATGCTGGGAGGATGAAATGTCCATTGAGATGTCATTCATCCACTTTTATATTTATTTAACTCTTTATTTGATGTTTTGCAACTTCCATGTGCATTCCGCAGGGGTTCTCAGAGGCAAGTCAAAGATGATCATTTTTATTCTTGTGTTCTTCACAAAAACAATCGTTTTTAACTTTTACGTGGAGTTTGAAAGTGGCACATTGTCTTTTTTGTATTTCATTAAAAAGAAGATCATAAAATCATTTGACATCTTACCCGTCCTCTCGCAAGGACATGAGGAGTGAAACGAGGAGAGATGTGTGAATACGCGGGCTGAATTTTCTTGAGCCATTGTTCATGAAATACTGATTTGATATCCATGTTTTTATCTTTAGCAAAACTTGTCCAGAAAGCTTGAGACTGGAGAACAACTGATTCAAATGTTTAGCTCATATCGTGTTGTCCCAGCCCACCTGACCAAGTTGTGTGTAGCGTTAAATTAATCAGTAGACAATTCGTTGAATCTCATTGCTAGATATATGGTCCAATATGGCAGAACACTGACTAATAAAAAACAAAACACATGGACTGGTTTGGACAAGAACAAAATGAAATACACATCATCTTGAGAGTGATCTGTCTAATAAGAAAATGCATTCGGTTGGCGGAATTGCATTGGAGATGTCATGATGGGTTATTAATCACATAGAAAAAGTCTGATGCTCATCCGCTGTGACATGCAGAGCCTCAATTTACAGATATTACATGATTTTTGATTTATCAAGTCATATTTTGAAATGCGTAATACTGCAGTCTTTGCCACCACGTCATTTGTTGTTGATGCGTCAAGTCTAGATCTTATTTAATCACACTATTGTATGTGGCCTCTGTAATAGTTTATTGTGAACTGTCTATCAGTGAATTAAATCAACACGAACCCGTTCCTCCATATCTATGAACATAAAGTGAGACATTAAGGTAATTACTACAGATGGTGGAACTCACATAGACACCTAATTGAATGATGATGATAATATTGAGTGAGCTTCTTCTGTATTGACAAGTGCAGCCGGCCTGGTTACTTCTGCTCAATAATTTAAGCATAAATAAACGCCAGACCTGGCAGGTACTGAAGTGCATGTTTATGTAGGTGAAAAAAAAAAATGGCAGTTAATGGTGAGGCTGGGTGATATAGCTAAAATATTAGTTATATGCTTATATATTTAATATGTATATCTTTAATTTCCGATTTCATTATTTTAAAGGGGTCATGACATGAATTTTATTTTATTTTAATTTTAATATGTTCCTTGAGGTTCACTTATAATGATGATAAAGTTATTATTTTCAACCCTCATTCTGACACTATCTAAAATGCTCCTTTAAGGCTTGTCGATAAATGGCCACTGTTATGATTGGCTAACATCAAATGTCAGCCATTAAGCGACTGAATGCCAGTGGGCGGGTAGTCATTATGGGTAGATTGAAATAAGTTTAATAGAAGAAGTACATTAAAGTGCAAATCTAGTTATGAATATTGATAAATCTAGTCAAGGCATGTTGGAACTGATTCACGAAAATACATACAAAACACACAATCAAACGCCACTTTTGCTAATGAATTGCAACCATCAGTTATCTGTGTGTTATTTTAATTGTATAATAAAATCAAAGTTCCTGTTTTACTCCAAATTATGTTTGCATTATTCCATTATTTTCTATTGAATGTGTTTTTGCAGCTGAGAATCGTGTGAGTTCATTCAGTGAAGGATTCATTGGACTGATTCTTACTGATAACTGATCATCTTTTTCAGTTTGTTTTCGTGTGTAGCCAGTGAAGACAACATAATAGAAAAAAAAAAAAAAAAGGTTTTGTCATAATTCAATTCAGATTGCAACAAACCACCAAATCATTTCATCTTTAAAACCACTTCAGTTGAATGCCAAATAAAGCACATCAATGCTTTTTTAAACCTGGAAATAACATGCGTAAACTAAATTTATGCATGACAGATCTTTCAGGCTGATACATTAAGAGCAATTTTATCTTAGTTATGAATAACACCATCACACTTCTTCAATAATGCTTACGCAAACCTGATTAATTAAACACTGTGGCCTTTCAATTGCATTGCTATTTCATCTGTATTCCTTAGTGAATCATGAAAAACCTCAGGAGATAATCCCTGTCAGGATGAGTAAAGTGTTATTCCTTCACACATTAAAGTTAGTGGAGTACAGCGCTCGTTTGAAGTGTTCTTTGGCTTAAATAATCTTCCAGCCCGGTCCAATAGCCATGATTGAAATTGATGAATGAAATCGCAGAGAACTGCCCACACGGGTCACACTTAAGGTGAGCGACAAGCCACACTGCCGCGACCCTAATCATAACTCGCATAAATCATTGATGCTAAGAGCCACCATCTCCATGTAGAAGAGAAGGTCCACGGAGCTTGATTGTAACAACTGATCACAACTAACCTCATTTAGTCGCTCATCACAGGTAAAAAGGTCTGAGATGGATCAGGGCCGTCTCCCCCTCCATCTTTAGAAGAGCCCTTCAGTGAGAGCGTGCTTCACATGGGGTCATTTTAAGATAGAGGTAGAGTGCTTATTTCCATACACTGTTTTTTTTTTTTTAATTACACTCCTGAAGCTCTGTTTGAAATGCACATAAACGCTTGCTTTCCATTTCAGTCGGCGTTTGATGAAGGCACGTCTCTGAAGTGATCAGAAATTAAACTTATATAACCAGTGAAATAGTCTCCCTGGAAAGGTGTTAAAAATCTGTCGGCAGATTTGCTGCTGTTGAATGGGTAAGTGTGTGGCTGTCTTAAGATGAGAGAGGATTGGAGAGGTTAACAGCACTCTTCCTCTTTCCATCATCTATCTATTACTCTGAGGTAAATGAGGGAGATAAATAAAGGTAGAAATACCTGTTCCAGCAAGGAGAATATATATATATATATATATATATATATATATATATATATATATATATATATATATATTTTACCTTACTAATAACTATCAGTGCATTATTGCAAATACTTTATCAGTGTATTTTATTGTATAAGTATTCAAAAAATATGATGTGCTAATTCTGTACTTAGTATTACTACTTTTTTTTTTTTCTTTTTTTTTTTGTATCGGGTATCGGCAAGGGTTTTAAATCTTTTAAGGCATTTTTAGACCTGTAGATTGTTTGCTTTGTTCCGAAACAGGAACTTAATTTGTTGCAATGTAGCATTTTCTTCTTGGTCCGTTTCACTTTCACAAGGCAATATTTCAAAGCGTACCAAATGTGTTTATGCAAGTCACATGTGAGTAAAACTGTCCTCTTATTGGTCAGAGTTTCCTCTGTGTCATCCATTAAGATGGATGCAGTTTGCATCCTGATTCATCTTAAGGCAATAAACGAGAAATTCCTGTAATACAAAGATGGACAAGCTGGAATTGGTGTTTTCAACAGCATTCTACTTTTGCATTTAAAACTCAGTAAACTAACAACTCGAGTCTTTTTGATAGTTCACCCAATTCCTTCCATCGTTTAGACTGCCTCATGTCATTCTAACATTTAAATGAATGCATTTGCCATACACTTTTATTCATTAATTCAGATGTACATTGCATTACATGTTTGCAATTATGTATTCCCTGGGAATCAAACCCATAACATTGGCATTTCTTGTGTCATGTTGTACTGTTTAAGCTACAAGAATTTTAAAACCTGTATGATTTTGGTTCTTAAAAAAATAAAAATAATTTTTTGTTTTTTGAATATCTTCCTTTAGAAAGAAAGTCATGGAATAACATGAGGTGGAGTAAATGATGAATAAATGCTCATATTTTGGTGAACTACCCCTTTAAGTACCAACTCATTAGAGTCCTTTTTTCCCTTCTTTTTTTTTATTTTATTTTTTTAAGTATGTATGTTTACTTTTGGCTTCATCCAGCCAAGACAATACAATAGATAGATGTATTGTCTTGGCAATATTTCACAGTAAACAAATCACATTGAGTTCAGACCACAAGCTCACTACACTATAAAACATTTTTATTGCTGAAGTAAGCGTGTTGAACTTTCTTTTCCTGTACTATACATTATCATCCAAGTACTTTTGGCATTCTACTTTAAATGCACTGATGTGGGTGAACACTGATTCTAATCGCGCATACTTGGAACAGATTTTATGCAAATTGAGATAGTCTTTTCAGTGCACTGTGGCATGATTTTATACACAAGTATATATCCAGTTGATATTGTCAGTGCTATTCATCATCAAAAGGGTCAAGAGTTTTGAAATGATAATTGTATCCACAACTAAGTCCTTTTGTTCAGGCAGCACATTTGTGACCCTGGATCACAAAACCAGTCATAAGTAACTTGTTTTAGCGACCGCCAAAATGAATTTTTGTCCCGCCAAAGTCTTATTTGATCGGTGAGTAATGTAGATGAACTGCTGCGCTTGTGAAAGGGCGCAAGTTTAACTGAAAGAACGAGCAGAGAGAGAGAGAGAGAGACGGTCGCGCGCACTCTCTCTCTCTCTTCGGAGCCAGGCGAAAGTGTAAACAAGACTTCACCGTCTCCAAACTAAGCGCTGTCTTGCTCTCCCTCGCACATATTAATCAAAATAAATCGACACGGTGGTAAAAGGTCGGAAGACCAAAGTTTCATGTGGAGCATTCGGAGATTTTTTTGTGAATTGGGTGTGAATTGTGCTAAATAAGTTGCCTTATCTTCTTTGAAAAGCGTTCCGGACATTCAGCTGACACAAAACAACACTTTAATTAAACGAAAAAAACTATCCAGTGATGAAATGTTTTCTGTGTTGACACAAATCTTGGATGTCCATGTCCTAACTGCTGGGATAATCACACAACGCGCATGACACGTCCAATTCGCGAACTGACGACTCCTTTGAACCGATTATTTTTAATGAATGGTTAAAACATCTGATCTTTCCAACAGTGAACTCAGGAGACGTCTGAATCGGTGTATAACTAATCAGTAACACTTTACAATAAGGTTCTATTTATGACATAAATTACATAAAAAGTACAGTTTGCTTACTCAAGCTTAAGCTTTAAAATAAATAAAACCACTTGTTTTTTTTTAAAAGCATATGACTACATTTTTCCACACAGTGCTATCAAGAATCGTTAAAGAATCGGATCGATAATCAGAATCGTCAGTGGCATTATTATTGATAAAATCTTATCAATTTCCATCCCTATGTGAAGACAGTAAAATTATAATCAAACATTAAAGAACATACATGTTTTTTAAATAGTTTTTTTGAGAGTTAAAAGATTTAAACATTTTGCTAACATGAGGTCTTGTGTCACTGTCAGTCTTTTTACATCAGTCTAAAACTAGGGTATGCAGATTATGCCCTTCATCAGCATGCATTGATTAATCCCATGGCATGTAGCAAAAAAAAAAAAAAAAAGGTGCGACCAAATCATATGCTGGTGCGACCAACTGAGAAAGTTGGTAGCACCAGTGCAACCAGTGGAAAAGTTAGTCTGGAGCCCTGGTATATTTGTGGCAATAGCCAACAATACATTGCATGGGTCAAAATTATCAATTTTTCTTTTATGACAAAAATCATTAGGATATTAAGTAAAGATCATGTTCCATGAAGATATTTTGTAAATGTCCTACAGTAAATATGTAAAATATTTATTTTTGTGAGTGAACGCAGCAAAATCGTGAACATAAATGGACAACTTTAAAGGCGATTTTCTCAATGTTTCGATTTTTTTGCACCCTCAGAAATCATTGCATCTCGGCCAAATATGGTCATATCCTAACAAACCAAACATCAATGGAAAGCTTATTTAATCAGCTTTCATATGATACATATATCTCAATTTCAAATAATTGACTCTTGTGACTGGTTTTGTGGTCCAGGGTCACATTTGCAGAATGTAGAGTACAGTTAGATTCTTAATTTTGCAATCAAAAGATGTGCGCCGCAGTGTCCTGAGACAACATGTTAATTGTAGCCTAGTGTTTGCATGGCAGCTTTTCTCCCTTATAATGTGTTGCTTTTTCTTCTTTCTTTACCTCCAGCGTTGCAGCACAGTGTGATACCAAATTAGCAGAATCCTGCAGAGACCTGCATGTTGTGCACAGACAATAGTACACACAGATTAAAAAAAATACAACAAAAAGGATTTGTGGCTGTTATGCACAAATCACATACAACTATTTCATGGCTTTTGTGAGTAAATGATGGAATGAGAGTGCGGTGTGCGCCAAAGTAGACAGAGAGAGATTTTGTGCTTTTCTTTAACAATATCAATGTTACGGTTCAAATAATTGTATTATAATTATTCCATTGGTGTGTCAGACATAACAAAAATGAGAGCTGCATTATTCTCCAGCTTTCTTTGTCATTTTTAATTAAAGTCTTGTGAAAGCAATTATATGGACTTTCAGGTTCCCAATGTTTATGCATTTATTTTATTTCTCATCACATGGAATGCATTTTGACAATCTGACACGGTTAAATGGAATTCAAATAGAAGTTTAAGAACAACATGTCCAATTAATCATGCCAATCACAAAGCAAAAGATATAAACACTGTAAATCCTTCTAATATACTTTCGGCATACCTATTTTACCTCTATTTCTATAATTAGGTCAAGAGTGAATGTTTTTATTGCCGAAAGCTGAACCTGTTCAACTTCATTACTTTGTATGAACTTTTGAACTTGCAAGTGTGTTGTTTGCTTCTTACTGTGGTGTTCGGGAAGTTTTAATTGTTGAAAAATGGTTGTGGTTAAAAGTGGTTGTTCTCAGAGCTGTATAAAGGGTAATATAGTGCCGGAATACAGTAAACGAATCTGTAATTTTAAATCAGTTTTATAAGTACCCTGTCAAAGGAGGTCTATAGCCCTGGTGGATTTCATCATTTTTCTGTCAACTTGAACTGGAATCAATAGTCAAGGCATTTGCTATGGCTGAAGAGTTGATCCTCGTCTCCATTGCTGCAATCAATAATCATAAACGACATGGGACTCTTAGCCAGGGAGGTTCAGAATTCTGGCCTGTGGATTCAGAGCAGGGGTTCAGACGTCACACAGTGGTTTTCTCTTGTAGTCGTGCTGAGACCATGTGCTTAGAAAAGCCCTAAACACACAGCTAGAGGTAAACAATAACTAATGTGTATTTTCATCACACACAAAAGCTGTTTTATACTATACTGTAGAGACAGGTTCTTGATTGTAGATGAAAGTTCTGGTTCACCTACTTGACAGACATGAGAAGTGATAAATCACAGTTTTATAATATGCCGTAAAACTAAAAACGATACAAATTAATAAATAAATGAATAAAAATAGACTGGTGTGGAAACAAAAATCATTTTACATTTAGTAACTCTAAAAATTTCATATGGTGTAAACATCAAGCAAAAAGTAAGAAGATAATTGCCTTACATCTTGAATAAAAAAATTATAATTAAAAAAAATCCAAATATAATTTGAAATAATTAATATTATTATCATTATTTATTTATTTACAAATATCACAAGACTTTTAAAAGGATCCTCTCTAGTATATAATTTACTTTTATGTGAGCTTGATTTGTATATAAAACGTTTCAATTATTAAAAGCAGTGAAGCATTTTTTCTAAGAAATAATCATTATAATTCTAAAATAAATAAATAAATAAAAAACTTAATTATTAATATATATTATGGATATATGAAAATATCACTCACTCTTCTGTAAAACTAGGGGAAGTGTCCAAAATGATTAAGTATGCATATCTAGTTTTCTTGCTACCAAGAGCCTCAAACAAAACTCATGAGTACCTTTCAAGGACCTGATGCCAGTAACCAAACTTTGACAAATCCAATAATCCTTCATCAAAAGCACTCATTGTATCAACCCGTTACCTTGTAAACAAAACTTAGTTTCCAGGCGAACCAGTGCCAACTCTTGGGAATTGCGTAAAGCCAGCCAATCAGATTAGAACTGCCGATTTTCTGCCAGCGCTTGCCAGTTTTGTGTGCAGTATGCGTCAGATGGCCAGTGGACGGACTGTGGGCGGTCCGTGGGTGCGCCGTCTGAGTCTAATACTAGAAAAGCCCGTAAGAGGAGAAATTCATGGAACTTTGAAATCATAAATAGTGAAATCACAGCAGTTACTCTAAACCGTTTTTGAGATTTTAAATTCATCCGTTTCATAGCGAGGTAGCCAGTGTCATAATCTGTCAGACTGTTTACTAAAAAGAGACGGAGGCTTTTAGTTTACGTTTTCTGACCTGGGAGAGTCCTAGTAGATTTTTATCTAATGGAAGTACAACCTCTTTCACTCAGACATGGCCACAGGCAGAGTTGGGTTACCCCATGATGAAACAGCATAATGTGTCCGCAAGCACTCAAATCCACCCTGTACTCACTTTATAGATTTCTGGCCACAGGATAAAGTTCATGCTGGAGCCAGGATACAGTTTCAGGAATGTCATGGTTTATTTATTTATTTAATTTCTCCCTGAACCGTTTGGAGTCATCGAGGTAGACCAAAAAACACGGTCTGTTTGACTCGTCTTTGAAGCTCTTCAGTCCTATAGAACAACATCAGTCCAATACATTGGGAAAGAATGGAACGAATTGGATGCAGACAATCAAATCTGGGGCACCATGGAGACCGCTCATCCTCTGTCGTTCCAAAACTGCAGGAAATGGGTCAGTGGTTCACAAGGGTGAAACGTAAATGAATTCTTGGAGGGGAGTCAACAGTAATTCCTGGGTTGGGGTTTACGCTGGGCTTATTGATAAATCTGATGATTTCTCTTCTCTGGGGTGCCAGTAGCTTTCACCTGGTGTGGCTTTGCTCTCAAAGTCCTGAGAAAACACAGAGAATTATGGGTAGCTTAGAGCACCAAACTGCACGGATAGTGTCACCTGTCATGGCAGGATGCCACTTTCTCCAGCCCTCATTTTTCATGTATGAGATATTTTGGAAAAGAAGTTCTAACCTCATTAGAGAAAAGCTGCAGGGATCTGGCACCAACCTTGTATGAGATTTCTGCAAATGTAAATTAAAAGCTCTTGTTCTACTTTAACAATTTACAGAATGACTTAACAAATTGAGCTCTGTCTGTGATCATTTAAATTTATGAATAATTTCAAATTTGTTCGAAATATATATCAACAACTATAATTTTTATAATCATTGTCTCAGTCCTTTTTTGTTTGTTTGTTTTGACTTGTCCCCACTAACTTCTCCTTGGTTTATTAGCAAATATGCAAAAATCCTCGTAAGGATAGATAGATATAACATATAATACTAATTAATTTGTCGCTGTGTAAGTGAACCTCACTCCTCTGATCTCAATAGCTGCAGTGTTTAGCCTCCTTGTTAGAGCGCCTGACTCTCATGCCAGAGACCCAGGTTCGAGGCCCGCACAGAGCGAGGTGAATAGGACCCGGGTGGAGGGGTTACATATATATATATATATATATATATATGAAGAGTTTGATTCCAAAACGCAATAAATACATTTTGACTGTAAAGAAGATTGAAAACTGATTTGCACATGACACCTCTTGTCTTAGACTACAGAAAATTACATTCATATTTAAGACATCTATGTTGTATTGAATTGATTGTCTTGTGCATTTAAATCCATTGCATTAATATAACAATATTCTTTGTAAAAACATTCAACAACTTATCATTCATTAAGAAATCAGTGAATGGTCACTCTCAAAAGGCTGACACAATGGGCTTCTCTACATGACTGTCACAGTCAACATCATTCGTCTGTGACTGAGAGAGTGCATTATCATAGAAGGCACACTGGCACTCACACCAATTTCAGAGAGCAAGTTCAGCACATCCTTTCTTTTTGCTTCTTTCACTGTGCTTTCATTGGGATGCTGACTTGGCTTGAAGTTTGCCCACTTTTTTCCTCTCTTGCGTCGTGTGAGAACAGGCAACAGCCGGCATTTTTCCTCCTCCCGAGTGCCTCATCTTCTTAATCTCCTCATGTGAATGATTCGATTTCGATGCCTTACGTTTCTTATCCACCGCAGAAACCACCACAGGTTCATCAATGGCGTCAAAATTATTAATTTGTTTGTTTGTCTGTTGATCGAAAAGTACAAAGTACATAAGAAAAACTAGGAATACAGGTGTATTTAAAGTGCCACCGTTATTGTTTACAGTGCGTGGAATGGTGCGCTGTGATTGGTTGAGCGGATGTATCGCATTCTGCAGAGATTGGAGACTGGCGTTTGTCGCGGTTTGGAAAGAAAGGGAGAAAACATGACAGAATAACACAGCGGATATCGCATTTTACGTAAAATAAAAAATTGACTTTTTAATACCGACCAGATACAATACTGATTTTTGCAGGAACTCAATTCTTTTTAAAATGGCGTTTATCACGTTTTGGAACCAAACTCTTCATAGGTTGTCACGGTTCTCAGGTATGTGTCACGATATCACCGTTTGCACTTTGTTTTCTGTTTGCACTATTTCCCTGCCTGTTTGTCGTCATAGTCACTTGATTTCATCATTACGTTCAGGTGTGTTGTCATTATCACCTCGTTTGTCTGTGTATTTAAGGGCCTGTTTACACGACACCGTTTCAACTAAAAATTTAAAACTTTTTATGCGTTTTGGCCTTTTGTTTGCACGACAACGAAACGGGTTTCAAAGTGCAAGTTTTTGAAAACGGTCTCCGTGTAAACAAAAAAAAAGCAAATCTCTGAAGACGATGACGTCATGCACATGCGTATTACGTGTTCAATCGATAGCGTTTCATCGCCATCTAATGGCCTGGCAGCAGAATACAGGGGTTTTAATCGTTTTCGCGGAACCATGTGAATGGGGATCGTTCTCCGAAGCATATCGCTGTCATGTAAACGTACCCTTCGCCCTGTGTTTTCAGTTCTCCTTTGTTCGGTTTGTTTACATATGGTTGTGTTTGCCTGCTTGTCTTCATGTGGATTACTTTGTGGATATTACAAAGTAGAGTGAGTGAGTGAATGACTGAATTAATGAATTAATTAAAGACTAGTAGAACTGTATGATTATAAAAAAATACATTTAATAACTCTAAATATATAATGTGGTGTAACCAAGTAAAAAAAATGGGAATATTTTATTTGCACCTCGAATATGTGAATATACAAGTCTGTATCTTATTATTATTGTCAAAAGAGATATTTTTTCAAGGTAAAAGCTTAATATATTACTATTAAATATATTTTATAGTGCATATACAGTATATATATATATATACAGTATATATATATATATATATATATATATATATAAGCATTGTATTCTCTTTTCAAGATAAATATTGTCGTTTCATTACTCTTGTCATTCTGCCGTGTCGTAAGGTGTCATAAGTTTTATTCACGGTGGCACTGGTTGCTGTGTTGTAATCTGCTTTCACATATTGCCTTTGGCATTGCTAATGTGTTGTGCAGCAGTTTGTCTTATCTCCCAATCCATGTAATTCTCACCCGTGAGTGTCGAATCATCCCGAGAGAGATCAATCGTGTGCTTAAACTCCACAGATTCTGTGTCACTGAAAGAAGCTTTCCGATCACACTCGTCTACTTCAGACAGATGATGCGTGAAGATTGCATCAGATTTGAACATAATTAAAAACATGTTCAGCCATAGGGAACTGGTCTGCAATTATTTCTACATTTGTATAGAAATAAAGAATAACAGAAATGCTCTGACAGCCATGTTTAACTGTTCAGTCAGAGTGCAATTGGATGGAATAGAAGCATTTATTCACTAAAAACATCATACTCTTAACACAATCCTGCTCCATTGTTAACCTCGAGATACAGTGTTTTCAGAAATGAATTAAGACACAACGCATGTATCATTGGATTATCAAACCATGTGCTTTCATACTTTGATTTAATGCAATGACATTTACACTTACAAGTGTGACTTAAGTGTCCAAATAGTTATTGGGTCTGTTGTAGTTAATTCCAGTTTGATGCAAAGTGCATCGATCACTTATTTGTACTTGTGGATTAAAACATGAATGAAATTACAAACATTCAGAAGTTTTTTTTTATGCGAGTTGTGTATGTGATCTAATAAAAACAGTTCTGTGTTTATTTATTTATGGCCTTTTTGGCCACTTTTATTGATAGGATAGTGGAGAAAAGAGGAAGGAATGGAATCTGGAAATATTGCAAAATTGATTTAAACTCAAATCACCCGCATGAATGCCACGGCTCAATGCACCGGAGAAAATGCACCAGCTTCACTGCACCTATAAACCATTCCACCATACCACAGCAAAAGGCTGTAATGATTTATGCATGAAGTTCATAAATAAAATATTATAAATAATGAAATGATATTAAAGGGTTAGTTCACCCAAAAATGTCACCATTTACTCACCCTCGTGTTGTTTCAAACCCGTAAGACTTTCGTTCATATACGGAACACAAATTAAAAAACAATTTAGAGCTTTCTGTCCCTCCATTGACAAGTCTACGCAACTACCACTCTGACGCTTCAAAAAGTCCATAAAGAGATTGTAAAACTAATCCATATTGAGCGGATTAGTAAATCATTTCTGAAGAGACACGATCACTTTATACGATGAACAGATTTATCAATGTTTATAGGTGAATAAAAGCCTAAATTCACCATATAAAGCGATCGAGTCTCTTCAGAAAATGTTGGACTAAAAATATCTTAATTTGTGTTCCGAACATAAATGAAAGTCTTTTTGGGTTGGAACAGTATGAGTAAATGATCTGAATTTATTTTTAGATGAACAAACCCTTTAAACCTAATAAATTAAATAATTCATATGACTATATCAATTACAATGGTCATTTTGAACAATTTGAAGTATTTCTCAATTAAAGGTCCCATTGCATGGATTATTTTATTATTTTAGAATGTTTCCTGGGGTGCCCTTATAATGTTAATATGTTTTTTAGATCAAAAGTTGTTATAATTTAGAAATAAAAGGCATATTTCCTAGCCTGATTTCATCCTCTGATTTGAACGCTCTGTTTGAAGGGGCGTGTCTGCTGAGAGACTTCAGTGCAAACTGATTGTGTGTAAACTGATTGTGTAAACTGCTGTGATTGGCTGACATGCTTGCATATGAAATATCTAGCATTACATGTGGAACTATCTGGAAAACTTTTACTATTACAGCTATTATACGTTTTTACTATTACAGCTATTGGGATTAACGAATCGTGAGAAGTTTTTTAAGTATTTAGATCTATTCCCATCACATAAAAGGTTGCAGTGATGAGCATTGAGCAGATGACAGTCTGTTGATCGCGTGAAAAAAGATCTTATCATTGCAACGCAGTTTCTGCACTCTCATTAATGCTTTCACCAATGCAAACATGAGGTAAGTACAGTAAGATCTTCGTTGTGCAGTGTAACAGCGTCATTGATTTCACAACGAGTTTTGGCAAGTGTCCAGATAAACTCGCGCTGTGTGATTGACAGCCTGGCCGACTGGAAAGGGATTGTTCTTTGATCGCTTTCTGTATATATATTAATCACAGTTTAAGTAAGATTATTTTCATCCTACTAAGAGAAACGATGTGAAGTTGATCGCTACTTCCGTAGTAAATCACTGCTTACCGCTTGCTGGAATATAGTTGGAATTGCCCCCTTCTTCAGTATGAGACGCTGAGAGAAGCCTGCTTGATATTGTCCCAGGTTAGAAAAACAATCCGTGGTGAAATGGGCAGAGCAAACTAACAACTTCGCAGACTGATCTCATGAAATGGCGTATGTATGACACGCCAATTCGTATTTCCATTTTTGGCGTGCTATCAACACGCATAATCGCTTTTCAGCGTGTTTATCAACGCCGTTGACTTAATGTTACATTACTGTATATATAAATATATATGACCTACCCCAACCCCGTCCCTAAACCTACCCGTTACTGGGGTTAATACCATTTATGAGTGTTCCCCTACCATCCTAGGAAAAAAAATATCGCTCCCCAGATGTAGATATACATTTTGCTTCGTTTCGCCTGGACATTTAACGGCGTACACATACACGCGGAATCACTCTGACATTTAACGGCGTAGATATACACGCTGAAGATGACCGTTCGTTTCGGCGTGGACATACACGCGGATAGCTCAAAATGCGTATAGATAACACGCCACTTGACTTGAAAGTGGCGTGTATGTTTACGCAAAGTCATGATGTCATGTTGCACTTCGAATTAAACTGTTGCGGTATCCGATTATAGATAAACATCAACCACGCCTGTTGACATTTGACTGTTGACTGCGCAGTTCCGCCTGGCATTGAACATGGGCTGGCATATGCACATTTTTGGAGGCGTACATATAAATGATCCCGACTGTTGCGTCACAGTCGGTGTTATGTGGAGATTCGCCTATTTTTCAGGGGTGTTTTTCAAAAAAACGAGATTGAAATAAGAAGGAGAAACCAATGGTGTTTGAGACTCACTGTATGTCATGTCCATGTACAGAACTCTTGTTATTTAACTATGCCAAGATAAATTCAATTTCAAATTCTAGGGCACCTTTAAGTAAACATTATGTCAAGTAATTCTTATTTATTAGGCTAATATTTATTAATATTGATTATTTATTATATTTATTATATAGTTATATTATTATTTAGTTATTACATAACTAAATAGCCAGTAAGGAATAAATGAAGAGCAGTGGCTAGTATTCACTTTTTCTTGTCAGTATTATTGTTTGATTAATATTCCCCCTCCTAACAGCCAGAGGGCGCCCTCTACAGAATATTGAACTTTCTCCTCAGTTCCTGTCACGTTTTTACTATTTAAGTTGTTTGTTCCCGAATGTGTGTCTTATTATTTTCTTTGTTCTCTCATATACTATAATATTTGGTTGCTTATTTGGATTGCTTTATTGGTGTTTGACTCTTGTTACCTTGCTTACAAACCTGTTATTTACCATGTTGCTTCAATAAATCTGGATCCTAAAAAGGGATCCTTCCACTCTCCATGAGTCTGCCATGTTACAAATAATAATGAAATATAGACAGTGGCAAGTCTGTTAAGGTGTATTCACTTTTCAGAAACATTTTACAGGCAAATAAAGGCCATTGTCCATTGTCAATAATGTAGCGATGTATGACACAAATCTCAGGGTATGTTTAGTAAACACTGAAAAAAGTTGTAAATTTTTCGCATACAGATGACAACGTTGTAAAATAATCCCCATTCACATGGATCCGCGGAAACTAAACGCTGTATTATCCATTCCAGGCCAGTAGTTGGCAATGTCACTTTGTAAAGAAATACTACGCGCCTACAGACTGAACACATATACGCATGTGCACGACGTCGCTGTTTTCACAAATTTCATGTTTTTGTAGTTTACAAAGAGACAATAACGGTATAATTTTCAAAAACGTTTTCAGGCCCCCAGAACGCCATTGTTGTGTAAATGAATTGCCAAAACACATACAAAGTTTTCCATTTTTAGTTGAAAGCGATAAGTCAATTTTAAACCAAGCTGCTTTATGTTGGTCAATGCAGCGAGACCAACTTGAACCTGTTGCAAAATCTGTGTAGGGAAAACTTTTGCTTTCAAGCTAAATTTGAGATCGCATGGATTCCTATTAAAATTAGCCTAATGGATTTTGCCTGCAACAAAAAGATTAGGCTTTTCTTTCTAAATCAAACAAAATAACTAAATCAAAGTAATCAGTTGCTTAATTAACTTCAGCACTAATTAATATTGATAACTGGAATCAACAATTCCTCTGCCAAGTAATTTTGTTAACTGGTCTAACTGTGGGTTGTTTATGGTTGCCAGGCAACATTGCAGTTTGGCTCATTTAATATTCCACTTCAAAAGTGCCTTGTCGAATGCGATTCAGTGTCAGATCTGTATAGTAAAATTATCCAAGAAGAAACTTTAATATCACA
This sequence comes from Leuciscus idus, assembly GCA_021554675.1. NCBI lineage: Eukaryota > Metazoa > Chordata > Actinopteri > Cypriniformes > Leuciscidae > Leuciscus > Leuciscus idus. Next base: position 8,062,728 of record CM038634.1, read on the forward strand.
ATACCATATAAGGAAGATAATCAATTTATTTATTTAATTATATAGAGCCAGATTTACTAACCCTCTTTTGCCGTTAAAAAAACTACAGTCAGGATTTACTAAAGACACGCCGTGAAAAATTAGCGCTGAAAAGGCGTGGACAGGGTTATATTTGCGGCTGACCTTATTGCATATACATTTGTAGGAGTTTCCCTTTCAGACACAACATTTATGGGAGGAGAGTATTTAAATGAATCATGCAAAGTAAATTACTAAGGATTGCGGTCGTCAATTTACTGGTGTTTGCGCCATTATTTACCACCCAAAAAAAGCACGTCTTAAACCAGACGCCAACTGGTAGATTGCGATGCACAGATTGGATATTTTGACACATATCACGTTTTCTATTGACTTAAGACACATTTTAACCAAGAAGTGCATTTCACAATATTGCAAGCAAATCAAACTAAACATTTGCCATTGCACTATGTAATTTTTTTTCAACAGCTTGGACTGTAACCACATGTGAAATCAATGAAATGCTATTAAGAAGCAATGTGCACCCAGGAGATAAAGGCTAGTTGTTGTTCTGCTATTTTCAGGTGAATGTTTGCATACACCCATTTCCCAGAGTTCTCCACTGGGTGTAAGTGAGCTGGCACATTCAACAGAAGACCAAAGCATGTTTCCCTTTCATTCCTTCTGAATCCAGCCATTTTCCTCAGCCGCACACTCGCACAGCTTCTCTCGAGAGACCAGAGCGGTTCAATCCTGGACGATTCTCTCTGAATTCACCTCACACACTTCTATTTTCAGGACCCACCTATGTTCAGCGCCTCGAAATGGCTTTGGAAGGTTTGAAAATAAAAACATCAATATGTGCGGGTCACAAAGTCAGCCTTATTTTGAAGGCACAGGCTTTTTACCGGATCAGCCACGACGTTTCCAGTGTGCCTTATATTGATAGCTTGGCTATAGATGGTAATTGCAATGGTTATGGAATATAATTGCTGTAATGATGATGATGATGACATTAAGAACTGTGATGAATGGCCAAAAGCCCGCAGACAAACGTCATCCCCGATAATGATGCTTAACACTAATGAATCTGCTGGTGTGACACCTAGGCCGCATGTCGCTGGTTCTAGCAAGTGTGACACTGCGATCTCCCGCTCCTTCCTCTGATGATAAGTAGAAGTCATTAGGTTGTCATCAAAGGGGAAGGAAATTCTCCAGTCATCCTTCGTCTGCTTCTACTTAATTGTGTCTATTTTTGGCTGCTGGTTGACAGCAAAGACATTTCTCTGGTTTACTGCCACCACACTGAACCGCCATTGAAACATTTAAGGTAAATGAAGCCCTGATTACTTAATGCATGTGCTGTATAAATTACTTTTGACTTATTTTCCTTGAATGGTTTTGCGATATTGGAAGTTTCTACTTTTGCGAAACAGATCTGACTTTGAATTGCGTTCGATAAGGCACTTTTGAAGTGGAATATATATTAATGAGACAAATTACAATGGTGTCTGGCAACCACAAACCCTCGGTTAGGTCAGTTAACTAAATTACTTGGCAGAGGGATTGCTTATTCCAGTTATTAATATTAATTAGTGCTGAAGCAAATTACAACAATTGATGTCTTTGATTTCATTTTTTTTTCTTTAATTGGATAAAAAGCCTAATCTTTTTTCCTGTATGTTATTGGAAAAAAGAAACCTTAGTTACTCCACATCTTGCCCAATATTTCCCCTCTAAACAATGTGTACGAAGGCCATATAAACAAGTATAAATGTATGAATGTTGGCTATACATACGTTACAGTATAACTTTGCAGATTGCTTTTCAGTAATTAAACCACAACAACTACACAGTTGGAAGCAGTGGGAAAGTTAAAACACAAACACACACACACACCCCTGTATGTACTGCATTTAGCTATAATGTATTATATAGGTTTGCAATTGAAAAGTTCTCTTGTGAAAGCTAGTTTAATGGTGTTTGTCATTGGACACAGTAGCTCCTCTACCTCAAGGAGTTACTCGACTCCAAAAGCATCCACAGCTATTTCATAAAAATGTGTCAAGAAAAATAGTCTACTTTTTTCACTTGGGATTTTAATACCAGATGTTTGCAACCAAGCTCCTCATTAGGGAATTTTACTAGGTGTTCCATAACGGGAAGCAGTGTGTTTAAAGATTAGATATCAAGCCACTTTGGGCCAAATGATACATGTGTGGCCCCAAGGATTGCTTTTTATCTCCTGTGTTATGTCATTGTATGCTTACAGTGGGCGGCATTAGTCATAACAGTTGAGTTCATACTGTATTTGGGTTATGAGGGAGGTCTACAGGGAAAGAGATGTAGTGTTTGTTGCAAAACAAGTTTGTATAGTTATTTACACATGCACTGCAGAGTTTTGAGAGTCAACCTCTTTTATTTGCAGGAGTGAATCCCCTCAAGATGTGCCAATGTATGTATGAGTAGTGATTTCTTCCTGACATAGTGAAACCATAGCAGTTTCTCACTCCTGTAGATGAATGATGCCAATAGTTTAACCCCATTTTTAACCAAATTAAGATTAAGGTTCACTCTTTAACCGCCATTGATGGAATTTCCCATCATTTATGAGACAACGCTTCAATATGTCAATGGAATTGTCCGACTTTCTCTTTTTCACTGTAATATGGTAGAGGGGCGTTATTACGCAACTTCTAAAAGAGTACAGATTCTCCAGATCAAAACACAGGCAACAAAGAAGCAAAAATCAGCGATAAAAGCATTGCTTATGCATGAAAAAAACTTGACTTTCTCAGCTTTTTGTTCAAAGTGTTTATTTTATTTATGAAACTTACCCACTTTTAAGTTTTGCAAAAAAAAAGAAAAAAAATGCTTGAAACTAGAATAAAATGGTTATATGGGTATATATATATATATATATATATATATATATATATATATATATATATATATATATATATATATGTAGATATATATTATAGAAGAAGAGGCTCCATTCTTTCTTTTGATATATTGCAATTTTTCATGAGTAAATTCATTTGTAGAATGCAGTTGTCACTCCTGTAAATTATATAATAATTGATACAATTTATAATAATAATTTATAATAATAATAAAATAAACTACTCACAAGAGGAGTGACAACAGTATTTAGCTGCAGTGTGAACATGGCGTACAGTATATATTTGGGTCATTATATGACGGACGGACGGACGGACGGAAGGAAGGAAGGAAGGAAGGAAGGAAAATGAAGCTTGTTTTAGGAACAAGATTTTGGGAATTGTGACTATTTTCATGAGTATTAAATAATCGTTACTGTAAAATGTTCTCATTCTCACTGATGTAATGAGAATAATCTTGACAGTTTTCAAGATAAATTGAAAATAAAATTGTTGATTATCTTATTTTTTTAACAAATTCACAAATTGTTTTACAAATGTACTTACTGTATTTATATGCAAAAACAAATTTGTCACACTGGAAAAAAAAAGAATAAAATAGACTTAATTTTCTTTGTTCAAAATGTAATTTGTATTATATTTTTTATTATTATTTAAAACATTTCTTTTTAATCATTTATAATTTACTTTTTTACACTTTTAATTTATGGTGAAATGGACGTTTTTGACAGGTTTAGATATTCACCCATATCTAGTCTGAATAAAGACTATTATATCCTTTAAGCAGACATCTGAAAAATATTTAAAATTAAGATGCAAATGGCTGTCATTATCACTTGATCATGATCAGTTGATCATGTCACAACGCCATAGACTGTAATGAACACAGGAAACACACCAGGAATTGGATCTAAATGAAGGCAGTGCTCCATCCTCCACCAACATCAATCCTTCCTGCAGTGATCATAACTACATCACACCCAGAGCGGCTGATATCTATCCTTCACCCCCACACCTACCCTGTTTTTCCATTACCCCCTTATGCGGGAAATTACTGTGCCATTCTATCACTCCTGGCAATGGAGCCTGTATCGATCCTCTCCAAAATGCTTTAATCTTCTTTATCCATAGATCTCATCCAGTAAGAGATGGGATTTTGAGGTGCTTATTGAGGTTTGTCTAAATTTACAGTTATGTGCTGTTGCGACTTATTATTTTTACCAATGAAAAATCATTATTATACTTAAAGTCTTTGTACATTTTCGTTTATGGCGACTAGTGTGGGCACAGAGAGTGATGTGCTGGATTTTTAAGGGAGTATAAGGAGGAAAGACACTTATGTCATTGTGAACTTTGAGGCAAATATATTCATTCAACTCAGGGGAAAAAAAGCATCTGTGAAAGTTTTGCATCTTATTTGAAGGCAGTTAGAGAATAAAAGCGAAGGTGTATAATACAGAGTGTTTGCACATTTCATTAACTTTAATTTGACTGAATAACTCATTAAACCTTACCAACGTTTTTACCAAATTACATTTCATAAACATACCCTGCCACACAGCATGACTGCATTAATAGTATACTGTATTTCTTAACAGCAACATTATGATCTGCAGATAGAAACTACTGCTAGATTTCTGTGAATACATGTCACATGGCAGACATCATTCAGGGATACACAGGGCAACGCTTCCCATCTTCTTCACTATTTATAGATGTCATTGTCAGATCTGTGTGTTATGTGTACCCTTAAATTTCCCATCTGCCTTCTCCTTTTACCCTCCTTTAAGTGTCTTTCTCACACTTGTCTTGGTTCTTGCTCATACCAGCCTTAAAGCAGAGTTTCATAGGTAACATTCTAAGGTTTATTACTGTGAATATGCAGCTATTAATATATCCTTTTTTTTTTTGAGAGAGAGAGAATCCTGACTAGCCCAGTGCAGCAATGCTGTCTCAGCCAATGGCGTGAGTTTAGGGCGAGTCTATCACCAGTGAAGTAGTGGAAGACAGGTGTTTAATTTGGAAGCGTGTACTGTACCAAAGACTTTAGATATACATAGACGGTGCACTCGTATTACTATGAATGGGGGAAAGTGCAATGCGCAATATGGTGGAATAAGCCAATCGGCAATTGATAAAGTCATTGTGTCACTGCAGCTGCCGTTAGAAGCTCTGTTTGCTATAGAAACAGTCAGTTTTCTGAGATGCGTACTTAGGACTGTGCATGCGCATTGGCTGGTTCAGCCTGAAAAATGTACATTTTTGTCATGATTTGAGCGTTTAGAAATAAAATTAAAAAAAAAAGTTGTCGGATTTCATTGGTGATTTTAAATATGAAATGTAATCATAAGCTTAGTGAACCGCTTTAGATAATTTGATGTTTCCCCTTTCAAAGAGATCGGAGCTGCACTTGCATGACTGAAATAGCTGCCAAAGAGGCGTTTAAAAGATGGCCGCCAAGTGAAATGACTTGGCCGAAAGGGACTTTGCCGTGTACTAGCACACTACTTAATATTTTATATCATTATATGGCAGCAATACTGAAGCAAGGGTAGTATGCTGGCATGTGGTTCCGAATTTAGCAATTGTGAGTGTCATTAGAATGAGGCATGGATGACAGCAAGGTAGTTAGCATTACCTGGGTTTCCTTGACAACATTTTTCCAATTGGCTTTTGGGTTATTGCAGAATATAAGTTCTCTGACCAACAAATGTTTGGAATTCTTACATGTTTTATTAAGATAATCTTCACATGTGAACAAAAATGTTATGATTTTTTACAATTCCAAAAATAACGTCACCAATATTAAGCTTCTGGTGAAGCTCTTTCTGTATTTATTTAAAAACTACAAGTAGGAAAGTTTGAATAGTTTGAATATTTTGCAAGTGCACGATTATAAAAATAAATGAGGCTGTGAAAGTGGGCTAGTGAGTAGATTATCTTACCTGTTCGGCTGATAATGTCCCAGACAACCGTCCCATTTAGCCACTTAGTAGCAACCCCTTTTTTCAAGACACTTTAAAAAGCTTCTAAAAAAGTCACTGGTGGGGGTGTTACTGATGTATAAACCTTAAAAATATCCAAAACATCTTACTACATGAAAAAGTATTCATAACAAATTAATAACATCAATCTAATTAAATGAATACAATGTGAAATGTATTAAAAGATAATGTAAATGGGGATTCAAGTTAGAAATTGAAAGAGAAAGACCAAAAAAAGAAGAAAAAAAAGAAAAAAAAATGTTCTCGTCTAAGCTGACCTTATCAGTAAGGTTGTGATCGTTTTGCTCCATTTTTCATCAATTTCCTTTTTGTGGCTGTTTGATAAAAGCTCCATTTCATTTCTGAAGCCAGCACCTAGCCCAGCTTTCCTCATTTGCACCCACATGCCGAAAAGGCAATCTCTGCCACCGCTTTTTAATATTCCACCTTAGTTTAAGGACAGATAGCACTGAAGGTACGAATTTCACGCTCGCCTCCCCCTCATCACCCAGTCTCTCCCTCTCTCAGAGTTTGCTTGTTCTTTTGCCTCCACGCCGGAATAAAAGGTGGCCATCTCCATTCAGGTGTGGTCAATCTCGCATTGATGGGAGATAATTGTCTCCTTCCCTCGCCTAGGTAATTGTCTTTTGATTGAGGTCATCAGCACAATCAAGCAAGCGGAGGGGGTGAAAAGTGACAAAGCAGAGAGAGAGAGAGAGAGAGAGAGAGAGACAGCAAGTTTGCGCAGAGGAATGAGAGGCGAGCGTGGGATGTGGGCGACTTGTTGAAGGAGTCTGGCTGAGAGGAAAAGGCTTTGTTTATCCTGGCAGAGCCCCATGTGGCCTGCTATTAAACCCTGCACTGATGGAGCCAGCAGGACAGGAACACAGTAAGTGGGGAGGATGATGATGGACAAGCCATATTACCTTCAGCCGTCACTACGCTGAGGTCGAGCAGCCCATTAGAGACGACCATGAATGTGGCTGACAAAAGACAGCTGACTTTTTACATAAAACTGACTGATGTGAGCAGAGTATGTGTGTGTGAGTATGTAAGAGAACAAATAAATGTATGTTAACACTTTCCCCACCAGCATTTTTTGAACAAAGTTGCTGACCACCGCCAGCATTTTTGATCATTTTCAACAAAAGTTTCATGGCCCCCAGAATATTTTGTTGTATGAATATCTGAACGTGCAATGTCAAAAGAATGAACAGATCCTCTGCTTTTAAACAAACAAACAAGCAACAAAAAAACTTTTGCTAACACTTTATTTTGATGGTCCCTTTTGAACACTCTATACTATTAGTAACTTTACAACTACATGTCAACTAGCAGTCATTAGAGTATTAGTAGACTCTCTGCTTAATGTCTGCTAACTCTTTCTTGTGATGATCCTCCAACAGACATACCACTGACTATAAGTAACTTTGCGACTACATTTAAACTTATTCTAACCCTAACCCTACCAGTCTACTAATACTCTATTTATACTGTAATGCAAATTAGTGGACATGTAGGTGCAGTGTTACTTATAGTCAACAGAATGTGTTAAAGGGAACATCAAAATAAAGTGAAACCAAACTGTTTAATCTAGCTTCATGCATTTCTTTTTTACCAACACTTGAATGCGTTTCATAAAGAAAGCAACATTTTGAGTAGAAAGCTGAGAAAATTGCATTTTTGTCAAAGACAGATTCAGAATGATGATCAAACATAGATGGAGTAGACTGAGTCCATCAACACCCCTAATGCTTGCACAGTCCTACAGCTCGTCCTGGGTCAACATTTCATTCAGTAACATTAGACAGTTTTGATTTATTTGCTGTTTAATATTGATGGTTGCGTTATATTACATATGCATCTGCTTACATATGATATTGTTTGTTTCTGCTTCTTCTTCGCCTGTTTTGATTAGGAGATTCAGTACTCTTTCAGAAGTTGCGTAATAGCGCTCCCCTAGAGTATAACAATGAAAACAATGAAATTTCCGCCAGTGGCAGGGAAGCATTTTCTCACAAATGACGGAAATTTCCTTCAATAGAGGGGAAAAAGTTAAGAGAGAGAGTGACAGCGACACACAGCTGGACTAATGCAGTTACATAATTCGTTAACTTTATATCTTAGTGGCAGATCATTCCAAAATTTTAATTATGTCCCTTATGTCGTTCCAAATCTGTATATACCGTTTATTATTCTTATTTATTCTTTTTTTTTTTTTACTTATTATTTAATTTGGTAACACTATATTTTACAGTGTCCTTGTTACGTTACATGTACTTACCATAGAAATAACAGTAAATTATGCATAATTACATGCAACTAACCCTCAACCAAATCCTAATCCTACCCTAACCCTATAGTAAGTACATGTAGTTGCTTAATATTACTCAGTACTTAAAGATATAATTACACTGTAACAATGATACCTTAAAATAAATTGTAACCTTTATTTTTACCTACATGTGTGGGTGAAGGATTTATGGCAATTTTGACATCTTCCTCTGTTCTGACCACTGTAATCAATCTCTTGATGTATGTTTTTCCTCTTTTGTAGAATTATAGAAATGCTATCATGTATTTTTTACTTATTTATTTTTTCACACAATTATATTTGTTGTAGTTTCCATTCACCACTATAGTTTACCCAACTATGACTTCAGCTCTTGAGAACCTGGGAAATGTGAAAAGGGCCTAAAATAATAATGACATTAAAACACTGACAGAAGTTCCATTTTTATGAGAACTATTGCTTTCATTACTGCCATTGGTTACTGCAGTGGGACGCTTCCCTTCCCGATTTATTTGCATTGTACAACCCCACTTTTATTGCATTCACAGCAGACGGATTAATAGACTGCAGAGGAGCAGGAGCTAACGCACTGTAGAAAAGAAATTGCCCATTACCCTAAAGACAAGTGCAAGCCACTCACATCTCCACAGAGTGTCTGGAAGACAACTTTTCACTTTTTATCGAGGATCATCAATCAGACAGTACTGTATAATAAAATGCAAGGCTTGTTCTAGTGGCTTACTTTGATGGCTGGGCAAAATATGTTCAAATGAATTGCACATTTGCATATTATGGTGGCCCTGGGGTGCTAAACATGACAGCATTAGCGGAGGAAACAAAAGCTGACAAACCAACACCATTAACCCATAGTACAACATTAACAGAAATGAAGCAGTTTTGAAAACACTGCATTTCAGAAAACAAAGTGCTAGCCATACAGCAATGTTAAGTGACAACAAAGAGGTTATGCATAGAAAAGACAAAACCATAAAAAAAGAAACATTAGCAAAGCACAAAGTTAGGTATATAATACATGGAGAAAGCTATATTGTATGTTAGCATTCCTACATTAATCTCAATAGCATTTGCTTAGCTGGTGATATAAATGTTACAAGCGGAAAAATATGTGTCAGAATACACAGGCAGAGCACTTTCGAGAGATGTATTTTGCTTGTGAATAGTGTAGTTAAGGCATCTACCAGCAGGGTCTAACTGCGCATGCTAAGCAAACAAATACAGAGGCTTTGTCTGACATCGCTAAGTAATTACTTTGTGATCGTTAAAAAAAATTGTGGCATACAGTATGAATGTGTGTAGTTGTGTTTTTCTGTACTATCCAATTGCATAGCTTGAGCAAAGGTAGCGTCCAACTTGAGAAACTGATTGTGTACAACTTGAGAAATTAACTCCAGAAAGCAGTTTTCATAACTTTATTGACTTTTCTGGTGATTGCTCTTCTCAAGTTTTTGTAAAATTACAAACAAGAAAAGAAAATTTGTTTGAATATTATATTCAGATTTGCATACACATATCCATATATTATATATATATCACTTACGGACATATATGTCCAAGGCTTAAACGATGAAATCAATAGAGGAAAGTCAACTGCACACTCATCTTGATTGTGTTCACTGAATAAAACTGCATAAACAGTGCAGCACCTTAAATGACCAGTGGGAGGTGAATAAGAAACACAAAGACATATGCAACAGCACAAGTATGAATATAATCTTATTATATAATCTACTGTATATCCATCCTGTTTTTATTGTTATGTGACCTAACACACAGGATAATAAAGTGTACATCAGATCCGCACTTCAGAATCTTGACATATACTACTCTTTTCACACACTGATTTTCAACTACTATTTAGAAGGGAAGTATGTGATTTCGGATGCAGCCAGAGTGATCTGAGACGTTACAACATTTCTGATTGTTCATGTTCATGAATCAAACATGGCAGCAACCAGATTGCGTACTTATGGGGGGTCTTGCACCAGCTGAGGAACTGCCATTTAGACAAATGGGAATGCTAAAGGATAGGTTTCTCCAGGTGTTATGGATGACCTTGTTCCAATTAGCTTCTTTGAAATGGCCACAAACACAATGCCCTATTGTTTCAGACAAAATGCAGTTAGGCTGTTTCATAGTCATAAAGGGGGGATTGAGGAGATTATATTAAGGAATGTGTTGTTTAGCATCAGTGAAATAAACATACCCACTCGCTTGGCTAGTGTGAAGAACCTACAGGAAGTCTGTCTCTTTCAGGTTGGAGTTGAATTGTATTGTAAGCTGTGGAGTGTGATGCATGTGTCATTTTAGGCTTGTGGAATTAAGATTGTGGTATTTGATACCCGAGTTTAAAAAGGTTTAAAGGTTTCCATTATATGGATCTGGAGAGCAGCTGTAAATGGAATAAGTGATCAAAAGAAATTACTCACTGCATTGATTGCTGGACATAACATCATCAGTTCTCAGAGACATCAGCTCCAAAATGACTATGTTTGGTGTAATATCATAATGGTGGAGTAGGTGTATTTTTAACTAGTTCAATCAGAGTTGTGACAAAGAACAGCAGGCCAATTTGACAAAACTTGACCTATAGCTTTGCTAGCACACTGTGGTCAACGGCCTGTAGATATTTCGTGGAGGGACGAGGATTGGAAGACCAGAAGGTCTGTAATTTTGAAGGCTGCTATTTGATAATTGACAGTACAGTAAACGTTATATTATGCAACTGTGAATTCCTTTACAGAGATGTTACAACTATGTTCAGCCTTAAGAACAAATGGTGACCAAACTAATTAGAGAGTTAGTTACAAACTAGCTACAGTAGTAGTTACTAATCCTCTAGTATTGACTTTATGTTCCAATTTATGTACGAACAGCTGGTGCAACCCTACAGAGGGGATTGATTATCTGTATTGAGTGTAATCTGAGCTTCATGACTTCCTGTATTTTCTTCCTCTGTTTATTTAGCACAAATCATTTTAGAGAGCTTAAAAGCCTATAATTTGATTCAGAAACTTTGGAGAATCATTTCATGTTAGCCAACAAAATTTGGTCAAATACATTCAAGTTCTAATTATAAGACTTTATGTCACTCACTGCTTATATTCATTGTGGTTATATTTGAACAATATCACATTTGCGGTTGTGTTGTACTAAATATCAGGCTTTTATGCAATATTTAAGTTTCAGATAAAAATTGGCTGGATTATACAACCAAACCAAAGCATGTTTGCCACCACAGTCACAGGACCTTGATCATTCAAAATGTTGGTTTTAATGCCGTTGTGTGAACGTCTGGTAATATCGGGAGATCTCATGACTGCGGACCTGCACTATCCCATTTGCTTAAAAAAATTAAGATCCTGATTCTTACTCTACCAAACAATAAATATATATATATATATACACACATATATCACCTTTCTTTCTCTAGGCAGTGGAGGGTTCACTCATAGTTGACACATATAGGGCAGCAATTTTCAAGAGATTTTTCTTTCTCTTATCCAAATGCTCTCTCTTCCATTATCACATAATACAATGCAGCCAAATATGACACTTTTACAGATGCTAATTAGTTAAAAATGCTCAGCAATATTTAAACTTGTGATCTCTTGTGATCTAGTCTCTTAAGGCAAGACATATTCCACTGAGGCACATCAGCTCATGTTCGTAGTCCCCCTAAGATTAAAAAAAATCCTAGAAGAAAACCTCTGACAGATTTCCAGACAGGTAGGTTGAGTTGTGCTTTCTAAATTCCAGTGTGTTCCCAATGTCAATGTGACATGGCTTTCACCCTGCTCCGAATGATCCAGAAGCGAGAGAAAACTTTCACTCTGCACTGTTCACATACTGGTCGGGAGCTTCACAAACATAGAAAAGTGGAATGATACAAATAATGGAAAGGCCCAGTGCTGTTGGATTGTATACACTCTTGGATTGTCACTCTTTAGTGGACCAGCTTTTTATGTATATAAATATGTGTGGTTAGGGTCTTTGATATTTTGGCATATTGCATGGCCCAGTTGTCATTGTCATGTGATCTATCAGCATCAGTTGCGTTGCTTCACCGCTATTTACAAATCCTCTCCCATGGTCTCCTGGGATAGTAAAGTGTCCATGAGGTGCACACTTCAAAATCTTGTTGGCAGTAAGTAATCTGGGTTCTTTTAACTTACTGTTTTATGAAAACTGTGAATTTTAACATACTGTTCTTTTCACATACTGTTTTTCACCTACTATAGTAGGGACGTAAGTGATTTTTGAATGCAGACGATCATTGAATTCAGACATGCTGCTTCATGTGAAGACAGAGTTTCTGCTTTCAGAGCCAATAAGGGTAGTAAAATGTATTGAAGTGATTGAACATACCATGCTTGGTCAAAGTATTGCTCTGAAAACGTTTCCATACAGCCCACCCATTGTCATCTTGTCCTGTGCGTTCTCAGAATGAGAGATCCCAATAGAATATCGAGCGCTTCAGTCAATGCCTATAGCATTCTCAAACAGCAACTTGACAGTTAGAGGGGAAATACCACAGACCCTTTCCACACAGGTGTTTGCTTTACACTTTGATGCTGTGGCTGGAAATAATTGGAAGTATTCAGAGTTGGTTCCTCTAAGCCGTGTTTCTACCGCTAGACGTTTGAAGGGGGTTTTAACTAAGAGCCGGTTGAAAGCAGCTAACATCTGGCGGCGTAACATAAAGGCTTTGTGGGATTAAGCATGCTGCAAGTTACTGCTGGATTTACCCTTTGACATGGTAATTCATGTAAGATTCACACAAAAGCAGCACTGACACCTGAAATACAACCCTTATAGCACCACTACCCAAGTGAAAAAACTTTTATTTAAAATACATTTATTTTATGCTAAGTATACTACATATCCATTAACACTGACGTATCGCTTGAGACTTAATGATATAAATATTAGAATTAAACTTTGTAAAGCACTTCTTTATTGCACAATGCACATTTATTAATATTAAGCTTAAAATGGGTTTTAATGTCACTATTAGGATCACTATAATATCAGTCTTTAAATGAAAGATATTTAAAGTGTACCTAAAGTATACTTGAAATAGTTCCACTTTAGCACAATCAAATATACTTTAGTTATCCAGAAATAGTGCTGATGTCCAACTAAAGAGATACTTAAGTATATTAAGTACAAAACTAGTTACAATTTAGCAGACTTTAAGTATACCAATTTAGTATACCAAAAGTACAATTGCAGGGTATTTACATTAAGTACATAAATATGCAAATGTATTTGTAGTATACTTAGCATAAAATACATTTATTTTAGTATATTTATTTTTCACTAGGGTATATCTGATACACAGTTACACCAGTGACGATGCATATGATTTGATTATGTTTAAGCCTTGTCAGAAGCTGAGGTTTACAATTTATAAAGAGATTGTTGATAGACTAGATTGTAAATGTGACTGGTTTTGTGGGTGGTTGCCAGGGTGTTGCTATGCGGTTTTTAATGGCTGGATTACTTGATGCTGATTTTAAGCCTGATTTGCAGCTGGGCTGAGTCTGTACTGCTGTCACCCCCTGTCAGCAAAACTCCAAAAACGTACCTATACATACAGTTCACTGCAGTTTTCAGCTGAAAATGTGAAATGAATAATGACTCATCATGATACATTTATAGCGTCACGGAATTAAATGTTTTAGCGACGAGAATAGTTTGGCCCGACAGTGGAAAAGCGGCTATGGTAACCTTGCTTGGTAGCTCACCTGCTACAGAATTGCACTTACAAGCAATCAGGTACAATTCCATTGAAATACAGCAAAAAAAAAAAAAAAAAAAAAAAGAGCTCAAAGACTTGTAGAAGCAAGCTAAAATGGCATGGTTGCTTCAGCAAATGTGTTTTTATCACACGTTTGCTTTTGTTATTGCTTAGGTTTAAGGTAGGGTTTAATGTAGGTGGTACGTTATTTTCATAACTGGATAGAGCATAAACCTTTTAACTCCACTCAAAGGATTTCATTTTCGAATCTGCCAACGTAATAAAAACATTTCCAGATTCACGTTCATCGTTTTCGGAAAAAAATTAATGCGCTTTTAGCACCACTCACTAGACATTTCACTTTGAAAGCAAATCGTGCAAGAAGTAATGTAATATAATTTTGCACCAATGACAGCACATATGTTTTTCCAATGAGCCTGGATTTACATTTTGGGCAGCTGGAGGCCCTGATTTCTTACCTACAGACATGAGCGTAAATTTAATCTAACAGTTGGGGGGGCAATAAACATAACATTTCTCAAGAGCAATTTTTGAAAGGGACACAAATAATACAGCCAGAATTGTACTTGTAAGGATATGTACAGTGACTAACAACACAAAGCGATATACCTAGTTGGACGTCTCTTACTTAGATATTCAGCTGCAGCAAGCCCACTGATCTGACACTTAACATCATATTGATGCGTAACGAGTGTACAACTGATGTACGTGTCACAGGTCGGGGTGGGCCGAGCCAGACTGCACCCACCCCTGGAGACCGGGTACCACCTCGAGGAGCGTGCCAAGGAACAAGACGGACAAGAGGAGTAAGGAATAACAATTTCTTTATTGAGTTAAAAGCAAAATTTGAAAAGTCCTAATTAAAATCTTCCTTCTGGTCGCCAGTGGCAATTCGATAGCCCCTCCTGGGCCAAGGAGGACGGGACGCTCGTGACAGCCCTGCAGCTCGTTGGAGAGGGATCGAAGGGGGACTCACACCGTCAGGTAAGTCACTGGGTAAGTACTCACGGCGAGGATGGAGCTGGCCCCGGATGCTGCCCCGAGGTAGGTATCCAGAGAGTGCTGGGACGGGAGAGAACCTTGAACAACCGGACGACACTTCGATCGAGGTAAGTACCACAGCTACTCGCTTTCCTTCTCAGCGGCGGCAGCCGCTTGTAACGTGAGCACGGAGGGCCACCAGGCCAGAGGACACTTTAAGTGAGACACTCCCTCTTTGCTGTGCACTGCAATGATACGACAGGGTTCGTCAGTCAACAGTATGCAAACACTTGACAAGGATACTTCTCTCCTTCCGAACAGGACGGGGGCTTCGATGGGGCATGTGGAGACCACCAGACGGGGAGGACACGTCGAGCAAGACACTCCACTTCAACAGTGCGCTGTAACCAGGTAACAAGGTTTAACTATTCAACAATCTACGAACGTTCAGTTGAAATACCTTCTCTCTTCCTACACAGGACAGGAGCTTTCGTTGGAACGAGTGAAGACCACCAGGCAGGAAGGATGCTTCAAGCGAATCACGCCGCTTCAGCTGTACACTGTAACACTTCAACAGGATTCAACCATTCAACAGTAGATGAAAC
Source organism: Leuciscus idus (assembly GCA_021554675.1). Taxonomy (NCBI): domain Eukaryota; kingdom Metazoa; phylum Chordata; class Actinopteri; order Cypriniformes; family Leuciscidae; genus Leuciscus; species Leuciscus idus. Next base: position 8,078,273 of record CM038634.1, read on the forward strand.
ATTCGGCTGCAATACCCTCTCTCGTTCTGTACAGGGCGGAGGCTTCCAGTGAAAACAGGTGGGGACCACCAGACGGAGAGGGCACTTCGAGGGAGACACTCCACTTAACTGTACACTGTAACCAGGTAACAGGATTCAACTTCCCAACAGCATATGGAACGTTTCAATTACAATACCTTCTCTCTCTTTCTGAACAGGACAAGCCTTCAATGGGACATGTAGAGACCACCAGACGAAGAGGACACTTGAGCGGGACACTCCACTTCGGCTGTGCACTGTAACCAGGTAGTAGGGTTTAACTGTTTCAACAGCGTATCAAACGTTCATTCAAATACCTTTTCCTTTTCCGAACAGGACAGCGACTTTCAATGGGACATGTAGAGACCACCAGACGAAGAGAACACTTGGGCGGGACACTCCACTTCGCTGTGCACTGTAACCAGGTAGCAGGGTTTAACTGTTCAACAGCATATCAACCGTTCATTCAAATACCTTTTCCTTTTCCGAACAGGACAGCGACTTTCAATGGAACATGTGGAGACCACCAGACGAAGAGGACACTTGAGCGGGACACTTCAGTTCAGCTGTACGCTGCAACAATGTAACAGGAATTAATAGATCGGCAGCATTAACAGAGCGAGGCTGTCTCGAATAGTAAGTTGGGCGCTTGATGTAACAAACCCTGTTCAGAAACAGCGGATGAAAGACTATAGAGGAGAGTGCACAGCAGACTATTTATACTTCTCCACACGATAAACCTCACTCCATCACGCAAACCAGGTGAATTGTCACTTCAGGCACTGCATTCCACTCGCACACCGTGCATTCGGGCCAGCACTCGCCCACCGGTCTTTCTCCCACCGGATAAACGCTCGTCTCTCACAAGGGCTCAACTTCTCTCCAGAGACAGCAGAAAACGGATACAGCAATCATCACATCCAGCAAGGGGAGGACAAAGTTAGAGACAGATCAACAATTCACTCGGTGTACTGGTTCACTCGTGCTACACACTTTCCAAACTCTCAACACCACTTCAGTGTTAGTGCATATAAACAACGGATCTGATACTCATCACTTTGCGTCTTTCCCACCGCTGACAATATTCCTTGGGTTTCTGTTGACAAACACTTCACTCTCCTCTGTCCGTTTCTCAGCTTCAGTCTTCGCTCATTTCACAGCCCAGCCTCAAATCCAAACAACCCGCCGCAAAGAACACAGTATCTCACGACAAGAGAACCACCCTCACGGGAGGAGAACCACCCAGCAGTCTGCTTCCTCTCTCTTTTTAAAGCCCCATCTGAATCTGTGTTCCTCTCCCAACGCTCTCTGTTAATTACTCCACACCTGCGGTCAATTGGGCCATTAGCCTCGCTGCCATAGCAACAGATTTGCGGTGTAATGAGACGGGCATCCACAGGAGGTCTCCAAATAGCACTGTATTCACAAGGGTTTTTAATCTCTTTTCTAATTATTTTTGTCACCCCGTGACATACCCCCCTGCCAAACCGTTCTAGTCCCTAGAACGGGATCCGGATACCCAATCTCCATACCTGGCTGGGGGTTGTCCCCGGTTCTCCCTTTGGGACCGTCTTGGTGGGGAATTCGGTTCCTCGGGCCTTGGCCCTATCCCCACTCTCTGAGGGACCACAGCCCATCCCACCACGGGAGGCATCCACACTGGCTCAGTAAGCGGTCTCTCTACCGCTGGTTTGGGGTAGTTTGGACAAGGGCGCATCAGGTTGCGGTGGAGCACCCGCTCCGGCCCTGCTCTCCCTTCGGGACGGATGGCATACACAGGCTGATCGGGGCGCGGCTGTCGTTGGATCACATACGGCTGGGGCTCCCACCGATCACTGAGCTTACCCTTTCCTTGTCGTCGGTTGTCTCGAACTAGAACTCTCTCACCAGGCAGCAGTGGTGCACTTCGTGCCGTACGGTCATACAACCTCTTATTCTTGGCTGCGGTTTGGTTGATTCGGTCTGAGACCCGTTCATAGGCCAGTTGGAGGCGTTGATGGTGTCTGGTCACCCACCCCGTTACGCTGCCTCCTTCTTCAGCCGCCGCAGTCCCCAGCAGTAGGTCCACTGGTAGCCTCACATGCCTTCCGAACATCAGGTAAGTTGGTGCGTAGCCGGTCGTACTATGAATGCTGTTATTATATGCCTGTACCATCGCCGGAAGGTTATCCACCCAGTGCCCCTGTTGGTCACCTTCCAAGGTCCCCAAAAGACCAATCAGCGTCTGGTTAAACCTCTCACACCCTCCGTTCCCCTGAGGATGATAGGGCGTCGTATGAGTCTTCTTACATCCATACAATTGACACAACTCACGTACTACCCTGGATTCGAAATTGGGTCCTTGATCCGAATGGAACACTTCAGGGCACCCGAAGGGCTGGATGACATACCTCCACAAGGCATTAGCGGTAGTGATGGCGGTCTGGTCCAGAGTTGGGATGGCCCAGGCATATTTCGTGAAAAGGTCTGTAATCACTAAGATGTTCTGGATACGGTCGACCGGCCTACCCAGCGTCAGATAGTCCATAGCGATGATATGCATCGGTGCTTTGGCTCGAATGGGGACCATTGGAGCTCGAGGCTCCTTCCTGGCCTTAAACAGAGTACAGCGCGGACAGCCCCGCAAGTAGGCCCTCGTAGTCCCCTCCATCCCAGGCCAGTAGAAGTGGCGTCGCAGGAGTGCCATCGTCCTCTCCTGCCCTTGATGACCAAGCCTGGTGTGGTAAGCTTCCAGCAAAGCGTGACACCTCCCCTCGGGAACCACTACCTGACAAACCGGGTCACCCAAGTGTGTATCCTGGAGGGACCGACAAATCACCCCCTCCTTCAGATGGAGCCTCTCCTTCTGGCCCAGCAGGGCCCTCACAATTTGGGCTTGAGCCCGGCGTTCCGCACCCTCCGGCCACTTGTCCTGCTCCAACCAGACCCGGACCACTGACAGGTTCTCATCCTCGTCCTGCCACATCCTCCAGCGCTGTGGATCCCATCCCCAACTTGCAGGTGGCTCCTCCGGTAGTTGCCCCGGTGCCTCCACAATGCCCACCATCATCCCCTCGTCGCGATCTGCCTCCAGCATGGATCTCAGATCCTCCGACCCTCCTTCAGGCCACCTAGACAGCACGTCAGCGTTGGTATGTTCCCTTCCCGGCCGGTACTGAAGCTGGTACTCAAAGTTGGCCAATTGCGCCACCCACCTCTGTTCTACCGCCCCCAGCTTGGCGGTTTGCAGGTGTACCAGCGGGTTGTTATCGGTCACCACGGTTACCTTTGCTCCCCACAGGTAATCCTTGAACTTCTCACTGAGCGCCCACTTCATGGCCAGTAACTCGAGCTTAAAGGAACTATAGTTGGCATCGTTTCTCTCCGCGGGGTGTAAACTCCGACTAGCATAAGCGATCACTCTCTCCTCCTCCTGTTGTTTCTGGGCTAAGACAGCCCCCAAGCCCAGATGACTAGCGTCCGTGTAAAGAATGAAGGGCTGTGTGAAATCGGCGTATGCCAGAATGGGTGCTTGTAACAACTCTTGTTTAAGCCTCTGAAAGGCAGTCTCGCAGGCCGGACTCCACTGAATCGCTGGGGACCCTCGGCCCCTGGCATGTCCCGTTCCACCCAACAACTGGTTCATGGGTTTGGCAATCTTAGAGAAATCTTTAATGAATCTCCTGTAGTATCCCACGAAGCCGAGGAAGGATCGAACCTGGCGCACGGTCTTTGGGGCCGCCCACCCCTGTACGGCCGACACTTTCTCTGGGTCCACAGCGATTCCTGCAGCGCTCACAATATGGCCCAAAAACTTTACCTCCTTCCGGAAGAGCTGGCATTTATCCGGTTGGAGTTTCAGCCCATACTTTTCCAGGGAGCGGAACACCTGCTCAAGATGCTGAAGGTGAGACTCAAAATCGGGGGAATAAATAATCACGTCATCCAGGTACACCAAGGTGGTATCCATCAGCTGGCTCCCTAAACAGCGCTGCATTAGTCGTTGGAACGTGGCAGGAGCGTTGCACAGGCCGAACGGCATCCGGTCCCACTCATATAACCCAAAAGGGGTCGTAAAGGCCGTCTTCTCCCGGTCCCGCTCGTCCACCTGTACCTGCCAGTAACCGCTCGCCAAGTCCAGTGTAGAATACCAGGCCGCCCGTGTGAGGCTCGTAAGGGAATCCTCGACTCGAGGCAATGGGAAAGCATCCCGCTTCGTCACTAGGTTCAACTTCCGATAATCCACACAGAATCTCCATGCACCTGTCTTCTTCCTCACCAGAACGATCGGGGCCGCCCAAGGGCTGCTGCTCTCGCGGATAATCCCTCTATCCAACATCCCTCGCAGCAGCGCACGAACCTCAGAATACAATGTCGGGGGCACCGGTCGGTAGCGCTCTCTACTGGGTGTGGCCTCTCCAGTGGGAATTTGATGCTTAACGATGTTAGTACACCCATAGTCCTCATCATGGGTGGAGAACAACTGTGGCCATTTAGATAGGAAATCCTTAAGCCGCCTCGTCTGATCCTCCTCCAGCCCTTCTCCCCGTAGGGACTCACCTCCAAGGTGGGCCGGTAGTCCTTCTCCAGCCTCTCTGTGGTGTATCCCTGTCTGCACCAAAGCAACCTCCACTACAGTTGGGCCTACTTGATTGAACTTGACTTCTCCTAGCTCTTGTACTTGCCGGGGTTTCACCGAGATGACTCGGGCTAGACACTGATGACGATACAGTTGGATTGGAAAAGGATTCGTGTTCCGAACTCTCACCCGAATTCGGCCTCTTTGGGCGGATGCCAGTCCTCTGGCCACCTCCACCTTAGGACCTTCGTTGTATGGTTCCACCAACACCCACTCCTCCGGGTGGTAAAGTCTAGGGGGCACCCTGACCCAGACCATCGCCTCGCTTCGAGCCGGGACGGACAAAGCATAACGGCAAGCCACTCTCCCAATGCTCTCCCGGTCCTCCTGCTGCTCGGCCAGGCAAACTCGGCGACAGTCCGCTCGAATACGCTCCCATTCTCTACTCTCAGGTGTCGCAGTTGCTCGGGCAGGCCCACTCTGGAACAGCTCTTCCCAGCATTCGGAGATGACATTCATGCCCAATAGGGCGCGATGAGACCCCAGACACACGTCACGAACCACCACCACTCCCTTCTGGGGTACAACCATACCGTGGATTTCTAGGTCTGCCACCACATATCCCACATACGGGATGTCGAGCCCATTGGCCCCCCGCAGAGTTAACCAGGGGGCCTCAGTCGTCGGCCGGCCCTGGGTGCCGAATAGTTCCTGAACTAGGCTCTCCGCAAACAGAGTGACTTGCGATCCCGTGTCCAACAAACATTGTACCTTCTTGTTATTGACTCGAACCGTGATAACCGGACAGCAGCCCACCAGACGTTCCTTAGACAGTCCAGGAGAAGGAGGGTCTGAAAAGGGGGTCCCGACCACTTGACCCACAGTGGCCGGAGACTCTAAAAACCCCCTTGTGAAGCGCGTCTGGAAGGGCACTGACGGATGTAATGTCCAGCTTCTCCACAACCGTTACAGATGGGACGCCCCTGTTCGTCCCACTGGAATCGGGGACCCATAGTTCGAGCAAAACGACGCTCTGGAGGGCGATTCCCGTCAGAGTAGGCCCGCTCCCGCGGTGCAGGAAGTGAATGGAGGCGTTCTCGGTGGAGTTCTTCGACGACAGACTTGGACAAATCAGACATTTGTTCACGGATATCCCTTTTCAATTCTTCCCGGAGGGCATGCTTCCAATCTGAAGTTGCAGGGGCCGAAGGCCCACTAACAGCGTTCGCAGCCAGACAGCTGGGAGGATCCACACCTTCGGTGTGATCACGCTCAAGGGCTAGAGCCTCTCGCCGCAATTCTTCGAACGTGAGGTCAGAATCCCGTCTCAGTTGCACCCGCAGACTCTGACGCACGGGGCCCTCCCGTAATCCTAACAGGAACTGATCTCGCAATAGGGTCTCCTCGTCGCCCAGGCCGTGGTCCTGTCTCCCCCTTAGCCTGGTAAACTGTTCCCTCAGTTGCAACGCGAATGGCCGAACAGTTTGTCGAGGCCCTTGTCTACAATTAAAGAATTGTGTTCTCAAGACAGCTACCGGGGTGGTGTCTCCGTATTGTACCGTGAGGAAATCAAAGATGGCTCGAACCGTGGTGCGGGTTGCTTCCGGTGCTGCCTGTACTTCTCTTCTTGCTTCTCCCTCTAATGAATTTAACACGAACTGTACCTTCTGCAGGGCATTTAGCCCTTGGAGCCCTGCCAGGTATTCCACCTGGGCCTTCCATGCTGACAGACTTAATTCCGACCCCGGACCACCGTACTTCTGGGCCCACGGAGCCCCCATAAAGAAAGGCATGACCGGCTGCCGAGCCACTAGCTCTTCTTCCTCTGCCATTTAGGTCCTTGATCGCTCCACTCGAGGCGGTAATCCTGCCGACTACGCCAAGTTCTGTCACAGGTCGGGGTGGGCCGAGCCAGACTGCACCCACCCCTGGAGACCGGGTACCACCTCGAGGAGCGTGCCAAGGAACAAGACGGACAAGAGGAGTAAGGAATAACAATTTCTTTATTGAGTTAAAAGCAAAATTTGAAAAGTCCTAATTAAAATCTTCCTTCTGGTCGCCAGTGGCAATTCGATAGCCCCTCCTGGGCCAAGGAGGACGGGACGCTCGTGACAGCCCTGCAGCTCGTTGGAGAGGGATCGAAGGGGGACTCACACCGTCAGGTAAGTCACTGGGTAAGTACTCACGGCGAGGATGGAGCTGGCCCCGGATGCTGCCCCGAGGTAGGTATCCAGAGAGTGCTGGGACGGGAGAGAACCTTGAACAACCGGACGACACTTCGATCGAGGTAAGTACCACAGCTACTCGCTTTCCTTCTCAGCGGCGGCAGCCGCTTGTAACGTGAGCACGGAGGGCCACCAGGCCAGAGGACACTTTAAGTGAGACACTCCCTCTTTGCTGTGCACTGCAATGATACGACAGGGTTCGTCAGTCAACAGTATGCAAACACTTGACAAGGATACTTCTCTCCTTCCGAACAGGACGGGGGCTTCGATGGGGCATGTGGAGACCACCAGACGGGGAGGACACGTCGAGCAAGACACTCCACTTCAACAGTGCGCTGTAACCAGGTAACAAGGTTTAACTATTCAACAATCTACGAACGTTCAGTTGAAATACCTTCTCTCTTCCTACACAGGACAGGAGCTTTCGTTGGAACGAGTGAAGACCACCAGGCAGGAAGGATGCTTCAAGCGAATCACGCCGCTTCAGCTGTACACTGTAACACTTCAACAGGATTCAACCATTCAACAGTAGATGAAACATTCGGCTGCAATACCCTCTCTCGTTCTGTACAGGGCGGAGGCTTCCAGTGAAAACAGGTGGGGACCACCAGACGGAGAGGGCACTTCGAGGGAGACACTCCACTTAACTGTACACTGTAACCAGGTAACAGGATTCAACTTCCCAACAGCATATGGAACGTTTCAATTACAATACCTTCTCTCTCTTTCTGAACAGGACAAGCCTTCAATGGGACATGTAGAGACCACCAGACGAAGAGGACACTTGAGCGGGACACTCCACTTCGGCTGTGCACTGTAACCAGGTAGTAGGGTTTAACTGTTTCAACAGCGTATCAAACGTTCATTCAAATACCTTTTCCTTTTCCGAACAGGACAGCGACTTTCAATGGGACATGTAGAGACCACCAGACGAAGAGAACACTTGGGCGGGACACTCCACTTCGCTGTGCACTGTAACCAGGTAGCAGGGTTTAACTGTTCAACAGCATATCAACCGTTCATTCAAATACCTTTTCCTTTTCCGAACAGGACAGCGACTTTCAATGGAACATGTGGAGACCACCAGACGAAGAGGACACTTGAGCGGGACACTTCAGTTCAGCTGTACGCTGCAACAATGTAACAGGAATTAATAGATCGGCAGCATTAACAGAGCGAGGCTGTCTCGAATAGTAAGTTGGGCGCTTGATGTAACAAACCCTGTTCAGAAACAGCGGATGAAAGACTATAGAGGAGAGTGCACAGCAGACTATTTATACTTCTCCACACGATAAACCTCACTCCATCACGCAAACCAGGTGAATTGTCACTTCAGGCACTGCATTCCACTCGCACACCGTGCATTCGGGCCAGCACTCGCCCACCGGTCTTTCTCCCACCGGATAAACGCTCGTCTCTCACAAGGGCTCAACTTCTCTCCAGAGACAGCAGAAAACGGATACAGCAATCATCACATCCAGCAAGGGGAGGACAAAGTTAGAGACAGATCAACAATTCACTCGGTGTACTGGTTCACTCGTGCTACACACTTTCCAAACTCTCAACACCACTTCAGTGTTAGTGCATATAAACAACGGATCTGATACTCATCACTTTGCGTCTTTCCCACCGCTGACAATATTCCTTGGGTTTCTGTTGACAAACACTTCACTCTCCTCTGTCCGTTTCTCAGCTTCAGTCTTCGCTCATTTCACAGCCCAGCCTCAAATCCAAACAACCCGCCGCAAAGAACACAGTATCTCACGACAAGAGAACCACCCTCACGGGAGGAGAACCACCCAGCAGTCTGCTTCCTCTCTCTTTTTAAAGCCCCATCTGAATCTGTGTTCCTCTCCCAACGCTCTCTGTTAATTACTCCACACCTGCGGTCAATTGGGCCATTAGCCTCGCTGCCATAGCAACAGATTTGCGGTGTAATGAGACGGGCATCCACAGGAGGTCTCCAAATAGCACTGTATTCACAAGGGTTTTTAATCTCTTTTCTAATTATTTTTGTCACCCCGTGACATACGCTCAACGGCTAGAGAATACCCATAATGCACTGTGAGAGTCGCGCTGAATGAATTCCAGCGTCATGCCAGGAGATGACGCCGCAGCTGAATCCATCATCCATCCATTTTCCAAAACGCGCTGGTCCAGCGTAATATCATACAGGTATACATTCCTTTAATTGATTATTAAATTGTTTAATTACTGTTTATACATGCTAGTTTCCATAGCAGAGTTCAGGATAAATCTTTTTCATTACTACTGGAGCTGCCAGTTTGCTACGTTTCTATTAATTATTAAACCGCAAGCACAAACTATGCAAAAGTGGCAGCCCTTCCGGAGCACTCAGTGTCCGAATTCACTCACTCTTTTTCATTAATTCCTTCAAGTGGACTGTATTAATGGAGTAATGTTGGGTATGGTGAATGAGGGTATAGGGGGCGATTTCGAGCACAGCATATGATTCCATCTAGTTTAGATATAGAGGAAATCTAGTAGCTAATGCGGCTCCACAATGCAAATCTGAGGTCATTCAATGACCAGAGATTCAAAATGGAGTGTGTGGGACCACAAATCTCGACCACTGTCTAACTTTATATTCTAAGGTTTTTTATTATTTTTTTTTTATTCTCTGCCAGGCAAAAATCAGACATCCAGCCATTTAGAAAGGTAATAACCCATATCTTCCAAACAAGCCTTATAATTTGAGGTAACATTCATATAGCACAAATAGTGTTTAATACTGAAAGTTAAGGGTTTATTCAAATCTCTAAGAATGAGCAATGATAATAGTGATGTTTATATGTAAGCAAGCACCACTAATTAGGACTGTGTGAGAAGCTATATGATGCTGCATTGATTTTTTTTTTTTTTTATCCACAACAGATTTGTTTGATGTTTGGAGTCTAATGAAATCTGTGTTTACATCCAGGAATTTGTGGGTTTCAGTATATTTAATCTCCTCCTTTTTTTAATGAACACAAAGTCACGATTCCCACTAGTATGATTCAGTCACAAGTATTTTTCTGAGCTGAGTAGTGTGATGTCAGTGCCATACATTTGATTTTTAGAGATGTAACATCCTCTTCAGATCTGAAGTGTGCAGTAGATAATATCCTAAGGGAAAGCGTCTGTCCTTGACTAACAAGTAATATCACTCTCCCGGCTCCCGTATCTCTGATATCGGAATTGAGACTTGCCAAACAGTGTGGATGAACCTATGAAGATTGCATCCCTTATCCAGTTCCTGGCAGATTTTGCACAGAGCGGAGGGAAATCTAATCTCATTTTGACAGACGTGTGAGCGTTAATCTCTTTGATCAGCCTGTGTGAAAGTTAACCTGACATCCAATCTGAAAGCATTTCTGTTCTCAAAATGGAGGGGGAGAAAAAAAAAAAAAAACTATTCGATTTCCCCCCCACTGCTGAACTGAGTCACTATGCAAAAACTGAACAAACAGTGAAGCTTTTTTTCATTTTATCTTGATTTTTAAAAACGCAAAATAAATGAATGCAACTAAAACATTAAGATTTACAGAATTATTATAAGAATTATTGTAAGAAAGCAGGTCATGTTTTTATGGGGGTAAAACACCAATAGAATCAACTTTGAATGTAGTTCACAACCCATTTTACTTCTGTAATCTGACATATTTTTGAGTGAATATTCTTATATTCAGTGAAGAAAAAATGTGGGACAAGACCTGATTTAATCCATTGGGATTTGATTGGATTATGACAAATGGTTGATATTATAATGGAGCTGGTGAATAAGGGAAAGGGCTGAAAATTAAATGAATGATACATTTGATGAAAAATATTTTGTTATTATTTTATTTAAAAAGTCACTCAAAGTAATACAAGTTTATACATGTTGTGCACAATCTTGGTTTGTGAAATTCAAATACAATTGATTGTGAAGTATAGGGTTCCTGTAGCACTAACAATAGACATAAATGTAATGATTATCTTCATATCCGCCATCTCATCTACTGTGTTTTTCCTAATAATTAGCTTTGTGATTATTGCCCACAGCTGCAGAGGTGGCAATTAACAGGTGCTTTGGCATTGTTTCAAAGCTTTTAGGTAATAATCACACTGTACTTAATTGCTGGCTTTGTTTTAATGAACTATGACGTTGGTGATGACTGTAGGCTTGCTGTTAAAATAACAGGTTGATGCTCTAATTTATGAGATATGTGCATGAGCGTTTAATGAGGTCTGATTTTCCATTTTTAACAAAAGATTGCTTGTGTCTGTTTAAATGTTTTTATTTGGAATTTCAATAGAAGATCATTTATAACTACACTTCTTTCTTTTTTTTTATAAATGCAAACAAATAAAACTTACACCCTAACTAATTTGCATGAACAACAATTTGACATAGGTAGTAATAATTGGACTGAAATTTTTTATAAATTAATTCGGAAAAAAAACAACTTGCCAAACAAAAAACATCCAACCCCCACCCAAAAGTGCTATCCAGTGGTAAAAGCAGGCAATAATGGCATGATAAACATATTAATCACAAGCTTGCAGAAAAGAACTAAAAGGGGACCGAACTTTTTCAAATAAAAAAATCGTCTCACACTGTAAAAAATTTCTAACCTCTCCAAGTCAAAATTTTCTAGTGACTGGTAACATCTACATTTTTAAATTGGCCCAAGTGCAATTCTTGTTGCAATAGTCTGTTAACATTGGCTCAATGAGAAATAATACGTCAGACTAATTGAAAAATGTAGATGTTATCAGTCACTAGAAATTTTTGACTTGGGGATGTAATTTTTTTTTTACAGTGCAAGGGTTACGACTGTAACCCTTGTTGCCTGAGAAGGGAACGAGACGCTGCGTCGAAGACGACACTTTGGGAAACGCCTTCAGCATGATAGCGTCTGAAGCACGAGTGTAACTAGTCCAGTTTGGACGACACTTTGAGGAACGAAATACCCACTGTGCCACACTGACTAGTGTCTGTCCTGGTGTGAGGGGACTCAAGAGGCAACACTCTTCTTCTGCCGCTGCAGGTGTGAGGAGCTGGCGGCTGATGGGTGGGGTTGCTCCCTGGCAGCATCCCCACGAGATCTAGAATGACGGCGGGGAATAAACTGTTTAAATGTGGCTGACTGTCGCTTCTCCTCCTGAAATCTCTCGTCATATGTATTTACGGCATCGCCAGAAGGCAAAAGCGGGGCATCGAGGAGGAAAGCCCTGAAAGCCGCCTGACGAAGCTCTTTATCGTCAAGTGCAACCTTCCCGCTATTGTCCATTAATAGGTCGGCCTGGTATGCCTTCATAATGCCCATCGTGTGCAGGCATGCACCAGCCCGACCCGCCGCCATATATGCCTTGCCCACCAACTCAGATGTTGTGTGAAAGGGTTTGGTGGGCAGCGTCGGAGTCTTAAGTGATGACGCAGCATCGGGTGAAAGATATGATGCTAGAGTTTCTTCAACATTCTTCATAAACCCATAGCCATTCTCTTTTGAGCCCAAGTTGGAGGAATAATTATGACCAGTCGGGCTCGATAATCTCGGTGAGAACGGCCTTTTCCACAATTGCGACAATTTAGATCAGGACAGAAAAGCAGACTCTGAAGTGAAGGCTGTGACCAAGCCTGCAGGAAGCGCTCATCAAGTTTACATTTCTTTTTCGCATCCTGCTTTTCTGTTGGCCAATCAATATTTAATTTGGCCACTGCTCTAGTCACAACCTCCAGCAACTCCTCAAAAGTAGGGGAATGAGGTGGCAAGTCCTCTAAATCTCCTGCCTCGATGCTAAGAGCATCTACCTCCACAGAGCCAGATAATTCTAGCATCGGGTTCTCATCTTGGGCGGAAGAATCCGCAGAGCGGGCTTCCGATCCCTGAATGGAAACAACGGAGCTGGCTGCTGAGAGCTGAGAAAGGGCCGAGACGGTCTCAAACTCATCAGCCAGCTCCATTTGCGATCCCCATGATTGTAAACGCCCCAAACCACGGGGAGTGCGAGCCTGGCCTGTCTCATCGAACAAGGCAAGGCGCGAGCGGAGCATTCTGAGCAGCAGCAGCTCACACTTCACACAGACAGCACCCTCGAGCGTTGTCCGTGCATGCTCCGTTCCGAGGCACATAACACAAAGTGAGTGTGTGTGTCTCCCTCCGTGATATATCTGGAACAGGGAGACGCACAATGCCTATATTGCCTCTCACTCGCCATACTTTCACTCTTTTGATAAGGAATGCTTTTTCACAGTAAGACAAACAACACCAAATAAGACTGAGAAGCCACACCGAACACTCGCTGAAGACCAGAAGCTAACACTGTTGTGTGCCGTTGTCCGTTTGTAGCTTCCGTGTACACAGTCACTTGTGAAGTCATGATGCAACACCAATCGAGATTGGACTAGTTCCACACGTGCCTCAGACGCTATCACACTGGAGGCGTTCCCCAAAGTGTTGTCTTCGACAGAGCACGAGTTCCCTCGAAAGGGAACTTGTCTTTTAAGGTATACCTAATTCTTTCTAGTGTACCTAATTCTTTCTAGTGTACCAGTCAACTCTGTCAGCCATATTTTAAGAGTTGGAACTTCCTTTTTCTTCCAAAACAAAAGAAGCAGAGATTAAACCATATGAAACAAACTGTTGTTGTACCAGTGTAAGTCTCCAAAATTCTTCAGAAACTCCAAATATAATTAATATAAGATCTGGTTCAAAACGTATGTCCAATGAATCTGCAAAAAAAAAAAAAAAAAAAAAAAAAAAAAAAAAAATTGTTCCAGAAGCTTTGTAATTTTGGACACATAACATAGCAATGAGACATCTATGTTGCTTGTGTCTGAACGATTAAAAGTTGGAGACCATACATGTATTCTCACACAACATGAGTGCTTTCCATATGAGTTTGAAAGCCTTGACTGAGGCTTCAGTTGAATGTTTACATGAAACATTACATTAAAAGTGGGCTTTTAGACCATACCTATTGTAAATAAACTTTTGGCAGATATATGCATTTAAATTGAACAGTAATTTTCTTCCGCGATAATGGACCAAATATCGTCCACTTATCTTCCATGCAAGACCCAATGTTTTTTCCAATTAAATGCTGGATAGAATGAGAAAACAAGTATTCAGTGGTGTATTTATAGAATTTGACAGACAAGACAGGCCAGAAAAAAATGTAAATAAAAAATGACAAGGAAAAGGCATCAACATGTAATTATTTACAACAATGTTAGTAATAACTTCCATTCTTAAAAAAAAAAAAAAAAAGAAAAGAGAAAAAAAAAAAGTTATAAACAATTCTCTTTTAGATGCATACTTTCCAAGATTACTCTAATGGAAAGCTTTTTATGAATTTTGGAAATAAATAATGTAAGTAAACTAAACAGCATAAAAACAGGAAATCATTGTTTTTACTTCACACTCTGATGTAACATGGTGAAAATATCCTTGATATAGATATGCATAAATGTAAGCCAAGAGGTAATTAGGCTGTTTGATCAAGTTTTTTGTTCAAAATATGAATTATTGTACAAAATAAACCATGTCTGTTATGTTTAATTAGTGAAAACACGATGAATTCAGATCACTATTTTCAGAATCAGCAGTGTGCAGACAGTCAGACAATGCACAGAATATTGTGTATGTTATTAAACTCCTAAAGTTTCCAGGTTTAGGGCTTTGCTTTTTTTAGCATGTTTGTCTCTTTCAATTAGTCAAATTCTGAAAAAAGCACACAAACATAAGGACACTGTAAAAAAAAAGTAGTAATTTAAAGAGATATAATTCCACTTGCAAGTCCAGGTACAATATGAATGCTAAAATAATGAATTGCTTTCAATGGAACTTGACGGTGTGTCAGATGCTGATGCAATGGGGACGCCCCATTTGATTTTTTTTATCAAAACTCCAAGCTGACTATCTAGATGCATTGAATGTATACAACAGTGTAGGCAAAGTTTAAATAGGGTGCTACGTTCTATTTAAAAATGCATTGGATATTGACTAAATAAACATTTTGGCTTTAATAGGATTGGTTGCACTTTATTTTACGTTATGTGCTCTTGGCGTGTACTTACAGCGTTCTTACCTAAGACAGTACTGAGTAATATAAGGCAACTACATAGGTTAAGTTAAGTTTAATTAAATCGCCCCGCTATTTTGCCCAGCTAGCGACGGCCCAACTCGTAAATATGATCTTTCCAACATGACTTGAATGCACCTGTAACGGGGTTCAGACAGATGTTATGGGAAGAAGGAGGCGGGAACCGGCGAACATTCAACATTTTAATAAATAAATAAACAAATACAAAAATGAAAGTAAAAGCCAGCAGCCCCTCACGGACGACTGCTGGCAACACAAAACAGAAACACATCAAATAAAATTCAGGCCTGTCCTCTCTCGCTCTTCACTGTCGTCGCTCCTCCTTTATGCTTCCGCTCCTCCGTGAGAGATGCGAGACCGGTGCGTTGCGCACGTGTCGCTCATTATCAATCGCGCCACCGGCCTCGCGCCGTCCTCCCACGGCCCTCGACCTCGTCGTGCTCGCCACAGCACCATTAGAAAGTGTAAATCTGGTGATCTACGGCAAGTCATTTGCAGGTTAGTGCTGGACATTTAAAGCTTGAATCAATTAGTAAACATTTGGCCATGATGAATCTTAAAGCGAATCTGTGATTCTGCTCCAAAATCATTACCCTATTTGTACTAGTTATATGTACATTTAAGCAGATGACAAATGGCAGCCAGTGTCCTTAATCAAGAGACAGTGTGATATGCCACACACCTTGGGGCTCGGGAGCAAATGCATAATGCATACGACAGAGAGTTCCTAAACGCAAACTGTGTCAGCAGCATCCCAGGACGCGGGATGACAGCTTGTTGTTAATGGTGATAATGAGCAGGGACTGGGCAGCCACACCCGTGCTCCACATAAGTCAAGATGATAACTTACACGACCACCAAGTCCGGTGGCACAGGACACGTTCCATGTGGTACCAGCTCCTGTTAATGCGTGATGTGTCTTTGAGCAGCTGACAATGTGGAGCAGGGTCATAAACAGTGTGAAAAAAAACAGCAACAACAACATATGATTGTGTCCTGAACTTTAAAAGGTGTTTTAGTCAATTTTATTTTAGTTACTTGTACTGTATATATCACAATTATTTGGGACTGGAAATTCAACCCAAAAAGGTTTTAAATGGTATATAAAATAAATGCATACATATTTTAAATGACTTGTTTGGTTATTTTCTGACCCCCCCCCCCCCCCCCCCCATTGCAATTGTGAGATATCAATTCGTAATTTTGAGAAATAAGGTTTGTGAGATTTTTTTCACTTTTTTCAAATAAATTGGCAGAAACGAGCTTCCATAGACATCAATGCTAAAACAGCATCACATTATGAAATGCTTAATGCAAAAACTAAAGACTGGATGTTTTCATAATGCAGCCAATAACTGATGTAGCCAAAATCATGTTCCCGCCAAAATATAGTTGGTGTGTTGCCTTTTTGCCTTCAATTGTAATCAAATAAGGCACTGAAAGCGCCCATTTTTCAAAAGAAAAACAAGCAATTCGAAATAGTCGAAAACTGTTTAAAAGCAACAGCAGGGAATTAATTTGGTTTAACGTTTTAATTAAGATACAATCTAAATTGGTCTAATCCTGTTTCCCGAGTTTCCACCTAACAACCTTTTAGAATACATCAGTCTTCCCTTCCACAAACAAAGGGAATTGTATGTTCTGTTTTCTAATCACTGTGCACTTCACTTCATTCCTGTAATGGTTCTCAAGGTTCTCATTGAATTGTATATTGTTTGATAACATAACATCATCCTGTATCTCCCATTACGGTGACAGGCTGTATAGGCCCTTCCATTAGCAAGCATCAATACACGTCATTCAAATCCCCACTCTCCAGCAGGAGTCCTGAGCGGAGAGCTTACCTTGACTATTAGAAAAATATCAATATTGGCAGCTCAGATAACACAGAGTGGGCCGTGCTCGCTGGAGGGGGCTTTAACCAGGGAGGAGATCGAAGATTTGCCGGTACTGTACTCAAGAGCCTTTATGACAACAGTAAACGCCCTTCCGCCGTGAATACTGCAGACTGACTCAAGTGAAATGAATGAATGTGGCCTAATATGCTCATTCTTAATGCCATGCTGAATTGGCAATTGGTTATTGACAATGGTTTGGTATGTGCAAGGTTTTTGTGGTGTGAGGTACTACAGTGGATTCTTTGCTAAAGATGAAATAAGTGGAATACCAGTCGTGTCAGTGATATAAGTTCTGGTCTTTTCTCATACTGATTCAATAGCTCTTTTTATACAGGCCCTGTCTTCTCACTCCCCAAGATATCAAATATTAATAAATGGACCACCATCACCAAATGGTCTGGAACAGCGTTACCGATGCTGAACCTCTGGTTCGACCTTTATTGTAAAGGTTCCACAAAAGTGAAAGTAACACACACACATTTTGTTTGGAAACAATTATTCTCAGAATTTTTTCTTATTGTATTTTTAACATGTGTTTCTATGGAAATGTCATCTATTTTATTTTTAAAAAAAAATCTTAATTTGTAATGTTCAGAAAAAAGACAACTGTCCCTACAGTACCCAATAGGGCTGGATGATTTGGCCAAAAAATATACCAATATTGTGATTTGAACTGTGTGTACTATTATTATTATTATATTATTATTATTACTAATAGTAGTAGTAGTAATGTAGTGTTATTATTAATATCTAATATTGCTGCTGTAAAAATTAAATAAATAAATAAATAAATAATAAAATTTGAAAGATGTTTCTGGCTTCAAATAGAATCTGCCTGTGTATAATATTTAAATTTTCTCATTTCACGCAGCATTGCTCAGCTAAACCCTTAGGACTTCAGTTTGGAAGAGGACATTTTCGAATTTGTCGAAGGTTTTTTTTTTTTTTTATGCTTATGAAAATCGCTGTAAATCACTGCCCACCAAAAATAAAAAAATACATGAATATTAAAAGAAAAGGATCCTGGAATGCTTTGCATTCTCTGCATAATGTACAACACACTAAATGCACCATTCTACACATTCCCAACCCTACAGTATATGAGCTGATTTATTAAAAGTTTTGGCTATTATGTACTTTGGTATAATTTGATTATGTAATCAGCTACTAAGACTCTAGTACTTTTAGCTCCGTTAACATATAAATTCCAAGTGAAAATAGCACAGATTTTCCCCTGAATGAAAGATGTGAAATTTGAAAAGGGAAAAAATATATATCTGAGGATGTCCAGAAGTAAATAGTGCATGAATACGGACAGCTTAAATAGGCCTGTCTTATTTAATGCCGTAACACACACACACACACACACACACACACACACACACACACACACACACACACACACACACACACATATATATACAGTATATATATATATATATATATATATATATATATATATATATATATATATATATATATATGTATTTATTGTTTGGAGATGTAAAAGTAGGAGTATAATACTTCATAATTATAAAAACAAAACAGATAAATGTATGCTTAGACACAATGTTTGTGTTCAGGGGCCAGTTGCATAAACCTCTAAGACTAGTCTTACAAGTTAGACATCAATTTATTTTCTTTAAAACGGTTCATAGCTTTTTAAAATCAGTTACATAAAAACGTAGATAAGCCTACTTTGATACCGAAAACTAAGACTGACTGCCCCTGACTAACTGCTAGTAGGTCATACTAGAACTTAAGACACTGTCTTAACATTATGGCTATGTTTATGCAACCGGTTGCAGGTTGTGTATTCATGAAGATGCTATAAAAATATAAATATATAGTGTAAAGATGATTATGCCAGTGTTTTACGTTCACAAGTTCACATGTATGACACCTCCTGCCTGAACTTGTCTCTTCTTGCTAATCTGGGAAGTGTGGCTCAGTGCCTGTAATCCAGCATTGGGAATTATAAGCGACCACACAGGGCTCAGAATGCGTCTAATTAAAGCATCAATTCTCTCGTCTGCGCTCATTCCAGAATCCTCTCGAATATCACTGACGGAAATGTTAATGGGCTGGAGAGGTGTGAAGCGCTATATTAAGCGAGCATGTAGCCTGTGATTATAATCAGGGCTCGCCTGTTCCTGATTGACTATCAGCGGGTTCCCATCATCAAGCTACCGAACTCTCCTGCAGTCACGGGAGTTTTGGCGGGGGATCTCCACACACCGGTCGAACGGACACAAAGACAAATATTGAGCAGACAGGAAGTGGTTGCTTTTTGGCTTGTGTTTTTACAGTGTATGGATTATTTCTTGGGACTCCAGTTGACTTGCTTGAGCTCTTTGGGATGCCAGTTCTTGGAGTCATTTAACTGCCCAACCGAAACAACATCTTTCTAGACCACTGGTTCTCAACTGGTGGGACGTGCACAGCAGGACAAAAACAACTCCAAATGCAACTATAGAAAATGTAACTCATGCAAAGTTAGGATATCATGATGAAAAGGCTTTTATATATTTTCAAAGTGAGAAGAAATCCTTGTCTTTTGTTGCTGAAATCAAAAGCTGGGTGTAAGACTCTCCTGCACTCAAATGTATCTGCCACTAGGTAAAAGCTTTATATTTAGCCCAGTGTTTGTTGCATGTGTTAAGCTGATAAATCACACTTCTGCTGTTATTCATGCAATGAAAGATGGTTTCCTATTCAGCTCATATGAATCATTCACATTGTTTGACCTACACTATAGTTCAAAAGAATGATTTTGTTTTTAAGAAATCATACTTTTATCCAGCAAGGATGCAATAAATGATAAATTAATAAAAAAATTAATAGGAAAGACATTCATAATGTTACACACACACACAAAAAAAATAAAAAAATAAAAAAATAATAATAATAATAATATATACAGTATATATATATATATATATATATATATATATATATATATATATTTATTTATATTTATATTTATATATTTATTTTATTTTTGAGGAGCAAATCAGCATACTAGAATGATTTCTGAGGATCATGTGACTGAAGACTGGAGTAATGATGCTGAAAATTCAGCTTTGACATCACATAACATTTTAAAATTAAAATAGAAAACCATTATTTAAAATTGAAGCAACATGTCACAATATTGTGTTTATTACTGTTTATTTGATCAAATAAATGCAGCCTTTGTGAGCCTAAGAATCTTTGGCAAACATTAAACATTAAAATCACTCTGGTGGTAGTGTATGCAGTACATAGTAATATTAATGCATTTCATAATTTAATTCCAATTATGTTTTAATTTAATTTACGCATGATAAACAATTTTGCTAATTATATTTTTGTACAACCGAAAGTTTAGTGTAGAGAGTCTTGGCACAAAACTAGTATAGAACCACTGGTCAAGTTAAACAAACATTTAAACATCTCGTAATTCTCTACTGTTGCTGTTTGTGAACAATAGAACACATGTTCTGTGAATGCAATGTTGCGAAAGTGTCACAGAACAAGGCAGCCTAAACTCAATGAAGCGTCCTTCCCTATCCATTTGTATCAGCACTGGGGCAGTTTTTTTCAGGAGGAGCTTTCTGTTAAGTGTTGTGGTTGTCACTCCTGGTCCTGGGGACTCATAGCACTGCACATTCTGTCTGGAAACACTTGATTCAGATCATCAGTTTGATATGAAAGAACTGCATGAACTGAACTGAGTGTGTCAGATAAGAGTGACATACAAAATATGCATTTCTGTGGATCCTAAGGACCAGGCGCGAAAACCACTGTGTGAGTGTACAGTATCCGGAAGAAAAATTCAACACAGGTAGGTGAATGCAAAGCAAAACCTTTTTTTTTTCTTTTTTTTTACGGATGATTGGAACATATGGCCCTGTCTCTTCCTGGCTCTGCATCCTGAATTAAGAACGAACAGTAATAATTCCCTACTGGCAGTGTCAGCTCTTGATGTAACAGTATTCCTGCAGGCTGGAATCAGTTTCAGCTTTCTTTCTTTTTTTTTCTATTCAGAGATAACTTATTCCTTTCCCAGAGCTTCACACTAGCAGTTATTTTAACACAAATCAGCCACTGCTTGTTTCTAGTTACTTCTTTCCACTCATGACTTCCCGTATGGATCATTTCTTTGGCAAAACGAGATAGTGCTGTCCATTTAAGATTATATGACACGCATACCATTGCAATTACTTTTCTCACCATCCTCCCTCGACTTTCGATTTCTTCTCCTCCTACAGACCTCAAACAAAAGCTTCTCGGAAAATGTAGAACAGTAGATCAGCATTAGTCATTACTGAACGACATCGGAAGCTGAGATTAGGAAGATGTAGACGCCCATGCTGCATGGGCACAGAAGAAGGGCAAAGTTGCACCAGTTGGATAGTTCATTTCTTGGCACAAATGATCTTAGATAACCAGAAAGCAGGCGGTAAATAAATTGTATTTTAAAAAAAGCCGTGTTTCTCTATCAGTATTGGAGAAGAGTTATAACTGGGTATATATATATACACAGGCACACAGTATTCAAGTATACTTTTTGGCATTTTAAAGTTGGCATGAATTGAAAGTTTACTATTTTTAAATGCATGTTAATACTGTAGATCTTATTTTAAACAATTCATTTGTGCATATGTGTAAAATGTTACTGGATCTTCCGGTGAAAACAGCCGACTTCCCTCTAGTGACGTATGCAGGACTTCTCCAGTCATTTAATCCGCTTAAAGCTCTGCCTCCACTTTTGAGTGCCACGCCCACATCTCAACATCCAATCAACAATCGATGCATAGTACCAAGTCTCCTCCCTACTTTTCTTTTTCTTTTTCAATAATCCGTCACATTCTAATGTAGGTCTCGATATGGAAGAAAAGATCTGTCGCTACTTGCAATTCATGAGCAGCCTGGAAATCCAGACCTAAATCTGAAAGATTAATGGTCTGGCATCGACTAATGAAAATCGGCCAGCTCGAGGGGTGGCACCAAGCATGCATTTGAAAATCTCACTGCACGCAATTGGATAACGCTACGACCAATCACAACAAGCCCCATACGCTTTGCTACCAGCGGAGCTAACTGGTAGATTAGACTCTTGCCGTATCCGGTCGGCAAAACAGCAAAAACGTCCTTCTTGCAAAGGAACGATTCGAGCGCCGTTTTCTGTTCTTCTTTTAGATAAAAAGCCAAGTCTAACTCGTTCATTGTAGCGGCCAAAGCCGTTTTCAAACAACTGGTGTTCATCCATAGCCATCTTGCAATGTTTACTAATGACTTCGACGTCACAGCGCTGTCGTCATCTGTTTAGCTCGCCTCTGGCCCGCCTATATCAGATAACCCGATGTGATTGGTGCAGCTCGGATACAAGGGCATATTTAATGAGCATCATTACTCGACGCCAGAGTAAACTCGCTGAGCAAATTCAACTTGTGCTCTCGCGGGAACTCTGGATTTCCAGGGTAATTCATGAGCTAGTCCAGGTATCTTTATCGCAAATTGCATTCAAAATTCATTGATCAGTATATTTATTTATATATATTTTTAATGTTACATTCATCTGCATTTTAAAACTTGAATTAAATAAGCAGTTGTAAATATGATGGTCAATTAAAATTTTCTTTTATTTTTTTTTAAAGATTAAAGATTACATTAAATCAATCAGACATATTATGCAAATTAGCAGGCACAAATCAATCTTAGTGAATTCCCTCGTTAAGCTCTGGCATTTGGCTTTTTTATTTAATAAAAGAAGCCCTTATCTTGTTTATTGGGTAATTAGTAGTATTTTCGGGAGACATGTGTCACATTCTTTAACCCGCTTGGAAACAAAGCCGTCGTGATTCCAAACCCCCTCATGGAAAAAGAAAGCCGTCATGTTTACAGCTGTGAAAACATGCACTTATCATGATCAACTAAATGCTGGATTTTCAAAAGTATGTGAAGTACGTGAAGTTCACTGCATAGACTCTTTAAAAGACATTTCTTTTACATGCCGTTCTGTTAGAGACATCGACTTTACATTTTCACACCCCTGAAAATGACACTGAACAAAACAAACTGTGATTGGTTGCTTTACATCAGACGGTCTCTTGGGTGGTCCTTAGCCAATGAAAGCTTCCATGGACTCCAGACCTTCTGGTGTCAGTCTGAAGGTCTGGCTACGCAAGACAGAGTTTACCAAGATACCTCCACATCTAGATTAAATGCATAACAGTATTGTTTCTCTGCAAAGGCCATTTAGTCTCCAGCAGCTTCTCTGTCCTGCTGAGGTCACTGTGGTGGAGTCGTCATGGCCTAAAGCCGCTCTAATCCCCGTCCCCTGGGTGACATTACACTTCATCTGCCTCTTTTAATTAATGAGGAATTTAAAGAGAGCCATCTGATCCTCCTCGTGACAAATGAGCGCTTTTTTAAATTATCTCCACTTTCTTTTGTTTCTGCTCTCATAAAGATAACAGTACTGCCTTTTAAACAATTAGCAAGAGCTGGACACCGTTTTATCTCGCTGGTATTAGGACGGAAATGCACTGTAAGAGAGCATGCACTACATCAGAGATGTTGGCCTTACATTATTATTGTCAACGTTCACTTCAAAGCGAGGTAGTGCAGCTCTCTTAATATCATCCCTCTTTCTACTGCTATTTCATCATCAGTGGAATTACGCCGTCAAAGACATCTTGCGTGTGATCTGAATACTAGTGGTCTCATAGTCAGACACTTGGAGATTTAACAAGTTCAGAACTCTTTTGATTTGATCGGTTTTTCAATGTGTAAATAATTTGTTTTTGTTTTTTACGTGTAATTTTAAGAGTCAATTATGGCCACATATACTGTACATTGGAATGTTTTGGGGTGAAAACCATACATTTTTTTTAAATAAAGGATAATATAAAAAATATGTATTTTGTTATGTTGCACATCACAATGTGTTGGGTCAGTCCTTACATAATTCATGTCCCAACATTGGAAAAATGTGTGTACTATATTGGAACTGATTCGAATCAAGAGCTTGTGAATCGAATTGATTCATACTAAATGTTTTTTTAACTTACAATTTATTTAGCTTGGAAATCAATACATATTTAGCTGTAACACTTTATTTAAAGACTTTATGTATAATGCATTTTAAATGTGTTCATAATGTAAGTTATAATGCATTATATATTTTCATAAATAATTGTAATTAAAGTTCAAATGCATTGTAATATTTGCAGATTTCATCTGAAATTGTTTGTCTCTAAATGCATCTAAAGGTGTGTTCAGTGATAAAGACTAAATGTGTAATTTATTATCATGGATGTGCATGTGTTGATTGCTGGAAATGTATTTAAATTAAAAGTTGGTATGAGAATGGTCATCTTCTGGAATTGTTGAAAAATTATAACTATCTGAAAATAATTACTCATTTTAGCCACAGACAGACAGACAGACAGACAGATAGTTAGTGTTGAGTTCCTGACATAAAACCATGATGAGAAGCACTCATCAAAACTCAAGAAAAACCATGATCACCTTTATTAAAAGAGGGAAATACAAGGTGACATAATTGTCACAGGACGTCTTTCTTTCTGTAAACGTGTGATTTTTCCTCTCAGCATTATGACTGATCTAGGCTGAAATTGGAGTTATGTTCCTCCTGTTTTTACTTGTTAGTAGGAGGGAGAGAAAGACAGAGAATTTTCTATGAGAGGGCTCACTGCACACAGCCTGATGTGGAGCAGCCAAGTGCAATGAACTTTAGACAGGCCTGACGCAAGCCTACATTACTAAATATACGCAAGAGTACCACTCCCACAGGAGTTTATCACACACACACACACACACACACAGCATCCTTTCTACTAAAGGAGTCACTCCAATAAACTACTGAATAGAAACATTTTGTCAAGCATGCAGTGCTATAAAACTTGGGTTTATGGGATATGGGTTTTAACTTCTGATATTTGTGTAGTTTATAATGCACTATACAGCGCTGCTGCTGCTTATCAAATGAAAGCACATTTTAATTATTAAAAGAATACATGAGCTGCAATGAAAATTCTGTCATCATCTATTCATGCGCATGTCGTTCAAAACCTACATGATTTTCTTCAGTTGAACACAAAGGGAGATGTTTAGCATGTTCGTGCTGCTCTTTTTCATACAATGAAAGTGGATGGTGACCTGGGACTGTCCTGCTCTAAATCAGAATCTTATACCATCATGTTAATGGTATATTTCATATATTTGCTAGATTTATATTTTGGCTGGAAGTTAACAAATGATGTGCATTGTATGCATTTCTTCATAATGCAGTCCTTTCCTTGACTAATACAGCAACTTTGATTCAACCAATTTCGTGAGTTTGGGGCTGACTAACTGTTTGGAAAAATTTTAGGGCATTGACACAATGTGCGTTCATGCTATTTCGAAATAACTGTAATTATGAGATTCTGGCTTGTAAAAAGCATTCATATCCTTATATGACTCATAATTACAACTTGTAAACTCGTAATTTTCTGACTTGTACCACGTGATCGCTGTACCATCTGACCACTGCAGATTGTTTCTGGCATTTATAGTGTTGCCATAGAAACTCGTGATTCTGATTCCAAAGGCATGAACAGCTCCAAATAGAGCATCATATGTAATTATAATAAGTAGTAGTAAATATGTAAATATGTTAATTACGACATGGCGTGAACGCAGCAACATATTTCATGAATCAATTAAATTCACAAGCTCTTGATTCGATTCAGTTCTGATTCATTTGGATTTCATGTAGCACATGTACACTTTTCTTAACTCCTTCCCCCGCTAGCGTTTTTTTAGAAAGATAGATTGATCAATTTCACAAAATGTCATGGTCTCCAAAATATTTTACTGTTTCAATATCTAAACATGCAATACATCAAAAGAAAGAACAGAGCCTCTGCTTAAAAAACAAAACAAATTGTATTCAAGCTTAATGCATTCTTTTTTTATCAACACTTGAATGTGGGTAAGTTTCTTAAAAAAGCAACATTTTGAGCAAAAAGTTAAGAAAATAAATTTTTTTGTCAAATACTACGTCTAGATGGGATTCAGAACGATGATCAAAACATAGATGGAGTAGATCAAGTCTATCAACACCTCTAATGCTTGCACAGTCCTATACCTCGTCCTGGGTCGACATTTCATTCAGTGACATAGGCAGTTTTGATTTATATGCTGATCGTGTTATTTTACATAATATGCATATGCTTATTATGCTATCGCTTGTTTCTGCTTCTTCTTAACATGTCTTTTGATTAGGAGATTCAGTACTCTTTCAGAAGATGTCATAGCGCCCCCTACCGTATAACAGTGAAAACACGGAAAGCCGGAAATTTCCGTCAATGGCAGGGAAGCATTTTCCCATAAATGACGGAAATTCCCATCAATGACAGGACTATGATCATTGTTGACATTCTTGAAACAATTCTTAAAACAAGCTCTCAACTAATGCTGTAAACTATGCAGGAAATGCTGCCAGTGGAAACATTAAGATTTTACATTAAGATTACCAACACAAATTAAATTGCTATTTATTTTTATATAATCACTCAAATAAAAACAGTTGTATACAGCCATTTAATTTACTCGTAAGGAAGTTGTGTTTATGTATCAACTAAAAACAGCATAGACTAAAACACTGATTCTTGGGATTTAAGAACCGATATCGGTTCATCAAACTGAAGACTGATTCAAATCAATAAATCAATATCGTCAACCCAGCCCTACAATTTTTGTAATTCTGGGCTGCGTTTCCCAAAAGCATCGTGAGCTAAGTTGATCATAGAGACCATTGGTGGTAATGGTTCTACTTTGGCTACTATGCTTTTAGGAAACGCAGCCCTGGTTCGTGCTTTAATGACACTAACAGTATAGTCAGCTGTAATTTCAAAACTTGCTGAAGTTTATTTAAAAAATTTTTTTTTTTTAAATCAACAGAATATGATTAACTGCATGATTCAATCTTAAGTCATCATTTCCTGACACTCATGTTGTACCAAATATGTGCTGTGTGACTCAATGAGAGAACCAGATTTATGAATTAATCATTCAGAACAGTTTTGTGAATTGGAATTGATTTACTGGAAAGTCTGAATCAAATAACACTATTTAACCTTTGAACACGCCAAATTAATTAGGGTGAAAGGCTAGATTTTCAGCAATAATGTCTTAACCCTTTCACGCGTAAGTTTAAAATATTCTAACTGACCCCCCAGAGTGAGTTTTTTCAAGGTGACCGTTATATTAGAACATTCCCCCTTAATGTTTCCACGGCGACGCGTCACACTTGTCACGTGATACACCGCAGCCACAATAACACTGTATGGTAGATGTAGCCTACCGCTTTTATATTGTTTTTCCTTTTTTATTCAAAATATTCACAACTTGCTTACCATGTCAACAACTATCTGATATTCCGATTCTCAAATATATGTAAGGGAGTGTGTTTTGTCGTTTAAAGGGGTGGTTGATTATGATTTCACTTTTCACGTTAGTGTGTAATGTTGCTGTTTGAGCATGAACAACATCTGCAAAGTCACGATGCTCAAAGTTCAAAGCAAAGGGAGATATTTTCTTTTAAAGAAATTGCTTTTTAAGGACTACAACAAACGGCTGGTAGGGACTACACAAGCTTCCTCCCGGGTTAGTGACATCACAAACCCTAAAATTTACATAAACCCCGCCCCCGGGAACACAATTTATAGATTATCATGACAGAATATGCTAACCAATGACTAGAAGATAACTACACATAAGCTACATAAATTCATCAACTAACCATTCAGAAATGTCCTGTTGCATTCTACATGTTGTCACTTCTTGAGTCTCTCCATCTTTGTCTGACTCCGGTATGTTTGTTTGCGCCACTGTTCAGAGAGTCCTGACAATCGGATTAACAGTGCGAAAACAGCGAGTTTCTCCCGAAATACATGCAAGAAAGTGAACTGGGAGAAGAATAGAGTCAACTTTATAGTACTTAAACTATGTGTATCTGATATGAATAACACACGTCGGTAAATTATATTTGAATAGATTGTTATTGCTGCTTCCATAGACATCAGTGTGTATTTTACAAACTCCAAATGTATTGTTTTACTAGTGCTTGTGTATTTAAAAGTCTGAAACCAAAATTAAACATTATGTGTTTGAAAACACTGCAAATAGTTGTGATATATGACAGTGCTGAGCACGTCCGTCTCTGGCTCAGCGCCAACCAACCAATCTGGCAGTTATGTCACGTCACTGTTCATTCTAAAATCACATATGTGGGACCGTACTCTCAGGGACACAGGAATAAGAATCCCATATATGGGACTGTACCACTCAAAAGGTTAAAGGGCACCTATTATGCAAAATTCTTTTTTTTTTATCCCCATAAATCATAAGCACTGTCTCAGAACAACCCGTTCACAGATTCGGGGTAATGTGACGTACTTTTGCACAAGCCCCTCCCACAACTGTTGACGGACACTGCCGTATTAGCATAGACTCGCTCTGAGTGAGTCCCAACATTGGAAAAATATGTGTACTATAAATGAAATCCAAATGAATTGGAACTGATTCGA
The DNA here is from genome assembly GCA_021554675.1 of Leuciscus idus. Classification (NCBI taxonomy): domain Eukaryota; kingdom Metazoa; phylum Chordata; class Actinopteri; order Cypriniformes; family Leuciscidae; genus Leuciscus; species Leuciscus idus. The sequence continues at coordinate 8,106,648 of CM038634.1, forward strand.
ATCAAGAGCTTGTGAATCGAATTGACAAATCGAAGTGACAAAACTGTGCACATGCTCGGAAAACGGAATGACATGAGTGTGTGAGTAAATGATGACAGAGTTTTCTTTTCTTTTATTTCTTTTTGCACTGAACCAGGGGCGATTCTAGGATTTTCATTTTAGGGGGGCTCAGCCCCCAATGAGTGTATGATAAAAAAAAAAATTAACAAAAAGTTAGTTTATGGTCTAATGCTCATTATTAACTAGTTTCATTCATTCATCCAGTAACATGCATGGCACGGTTTATTTAGGGGGGTTCGGGGGCAAAATTTTTTATTTCTCTGATCTACATATGTGCATTTTAAGATGTTTTGAAGGCCAAAAAAATTGGATAACAACAGCTTTAAAACCATGTGCGGGCAGCTGTTTTTTTTTCTCACCTCATCAGCATCACACTCTTTTTCTCTTTGTTTTATCTTGCTCTGTCTTTTCCCCTCCTAAAGCTGAGCTTTGACTGATATAGGATTTAATTTTTGTCTGTCAGTGAAGAAAGTAAACATAGGGTCAACTGATTGTGTGTGTGAGAGGCTGTCTACGTTCTATTCTCACCTGACTGTTGCTCATTTGCAGACATACTTCCGCACGACAAGAACAAATGTCGTATATCCATCTACAATGAAATATAAATTATTTTATTTTTTAAGCTTTTTAGCCTTTATAATCAACAATACGGTTGGTTATTCATCAAGTCACCCTGTGAAAATTTATTTAATTTCAAATCATTTAACTAACCAGCTAATATTCATTAAGAATATAGACAAAACGTGTATGTATGTAATTGTCTATTGGCAATATGATTAATCTGTTCTATATTTATTTCTATTTATTAAAAATAACAACATGAATTATCAATTTGCCACTTCTATAAATCAAGTACTTAAAAGAAAATCACAAATCCCTTTACTCTACTCTTACTCTAATATATGTATCATGATACACTCCTCCTGATTCATTATTACTTAATACAAAACTATATTTATTAATACAAAACACAATAACTCCACATGATGTTTCTCTCTCGGGGCCATCTAGTGCTTTCAGACAATGATGTGTGTCTTTAATCATTTCTGTGCATGGCTGCATAATGTAATGCCGAAATACATACTAATATGTTTTAAATTTTAAAAAGTAAATTAAAATAAATCATGATCGTTTTCTAAAGTATGTTTTCATGGGTGTTAATCGCTTCATTTTTGTTGGAAGAAAAAACAACTATCACACTAGCTGCGTTTCCACTGTCGGGCCAGGGCCGGGCCGTGCTAGTGCGTGCCAGGGCCAGTCGCGTTTCCACTGTCACTTCCGGGGCTTGATCAGGGCTTACTCGGGGCCAATGGCCAGGATTTCTGGCCCATCGAATACCTTGGGCCAGCTCGGGCTAGAAGTGTGGTCAAGGTAAAAGGCGGAGTTTATCAGTGTTAGGGAAAGTTATGGTCTGCGGCAAGATGCACATTTCACTTTTTTATATCGCGAAAATTAAACGCTGCTCGAAATGGAGAATCGCCTGTACTGGTCTGTCGAAGATACCAAAGCTCTTCTGAGCATTTGGGCAGAAGAAAGGGTACAACGTCAATTTGACGGCGTGTGCAGAAACGAGGACGTTATAAAATACATCGTTGCTGAACTTGCTAAGCTAAGCATTCAGCGAACAACGCTTCAAGTTCGGGAAAAAATAAAAAAGTTGTGGGCGCAGTACAAGGCGATTAAAACGCACAATGGACAAAGCGGTGCCCAGAGAAGGAACTTTCCATGGTTCGACTTGATGGACGGTGTGCTGGGTCACCATCCCTCTGTTAGTGGAGAGACAAGTCGTGACACTATGGCAGCCGCGGACGGTGAGTTAATACATGCTATCTTCTTAAAATCTAAGTTTTCTAACTTCCTAACTTCCTGCCTGAATGAACATCATAATTCCCGCTGAAATGGGTGGGGTTGTATGACGTTTGATCCAGGAAGGCGTGTTAAGGGCGGGGTTTAGGGCAGCGCTGCAGGGCTAATGGCCCGGCAGTGGAAACGCAAGCCGGTGCTTGAAGCCCGAGGCCACTGGCCCGGCTCGGCTCGCTGTTAGCCCTAGCCCGGCCCTGGCCCGACAGTGGAAACGCAGCTACTGTGATAAGGGCTGAAGGTGAACGCAGCGAAACGTATTGGTATTGGATGAGAAACCGAACCGTCCTGTGTTGCTCCCAATGCTCCAGTAACATTACATTATGTAAACTGCAATGCATTTATGACAAAGAACTGCACCGATGCAGATGTAATATCATAGCAATCTATCAATAAATGCACTCACGACACACCTTGTACTCTCTGATGTTCGCTCTGCTCGGCGGAGTCGGCGCCCCTGCAGATTGAAAAATGCGCTAAATCCAAGCAGACTCAGATAAGTGGAGGAAACGAAACTTGACGCAGCTAGCTAGTTTTTTTTTAAAGGGGACTGAAGCGATCAAAAATCAAATATTTTTTAGGGGGGCTGGGCAGAAGTTTAGTGACGCCCCTGCACTGAACTATTCCTGTAATGTGACCTTGTCAAAGGAAAAATCCAAACAATAAAAAACAGTTTCACGTAGAGAAATAGCTGACAAATCGAAAGCACGCCATGTGGTGGCTTCCAAAAGGTTGGGCATATGGACACATTTTTTACAGGCACTCCTGCAGAACGGTCTCATTGATATTGTTTTTGATTGGCAGGCCACGGCGCCATGAATATAAATAATGAGAATTGTTGGTTTACGCTACTCAGTCTCGGTCAGTCTGCACGTGTATGTGTGTGCGTGTGCACTGAGGTGAGGCGCAGGCAGGTGTTATTAGTAATGGATGGATAGAGGACTGAGAGAGAGACTGTGAGAGCTGGTCCTGTCTTTCCTCAGGCTCTCCACAGGACTCCATTAATTGCATCCAGTCTCAAAAATTAATATTTGTTGTTGTTGTTTTTCTAATGCAAAAAGGTTATTAAATAAACCTGCTGTAGCATGTGTGTGTGTGTTTGTTGTGATATGGGCAGCTGCTCGACCTTAAGATGTCTGACCGTACATGTGTGTGTGTGTTTTGGTGTGGTTGGAGGACGGTGTGTCTGTTTTTCAAGCATCTGGCTGCTCTATCTTGCCTAAAGCAACATTCTCATCTGTGCTTTGATCATGGAGACTAATGCATACTCGTACACCGCCACCTCTCTCTCTCTCTGCTCAAATGTGAGTGTTGATTAAAGAGGAGGAGTGAAAATCTCTAGTTTTCACTTTATTAAAAAAGTACTGTGGCACTTCCATGGTTGAGCTGGGGTCAGAGTGAACTGATATGGCATTTGGATATAAAAGTATTATAGTAATATTTCTATGGCACTTTCAATATTTGTCAGCTTATATGGATTTTTTATGCTGATAGTATTTTTGATCATCCATCAAAATGTAATGACCGCAATTAAGTCATGCAGAAAATTGCAGAAATGAAATGGACATGAACATTTGATCACAATATTTACTTAAAATTCACTAAAACAAATGGAAACAGATGTTCATAATACACTGTGAAATCGAATCAGTTAGACTTACTTAAAAAAGCATGAAACCGATTGCATTAAAAAACTAAGTGAAATAGGAATAGTATGTTGTAGTGGTGGAACGGATCACAAAATTCACGGTTCGGATCATTTACTTTTTTTACGTTAATTACGCTTTTCATTTATTACTTAAAGCTCACTTGAAGTTCTTCGATACTACATCAAAAACTACTAGCCTAACTGATAAAGTTCAAACAATTTTAAAAACAAGTTAACAGTGATAAAATAAGAACAAATGCACAGATTACAAGCAAAGATGAATATTAAATAACAAAAATACAAAGTCTAGCAGTAGAATTCAGGTACAGAAATTAATAATTAGCTAAGCCTAAATGTAAAATAACACTATTTGTTCACTGTACAAATGAAATATAGTTTAATATTTGTTAAAGCTCTATTTTGTTGTTTTATTAACATTAATGACACAGACAACCGTAGGAATATTAGGTGTGTGCTGTCACTTTAAGACTGACTGCATGGACCAAAAAAAAAAAAAAAAAAAAAAAAAAAAAAACTGACGAACAACCGGTTTCTTTCTCAACTTTTCACTTATGACAAAACCGAGAGAATACTTACAGAGACGGGTATTTAGACATAATTTTGTGTTTATTTGTCCGTTCAAGGTCAAGGAAACGCGAAAGAGGAATCAATTCAGTGTTTGAGCGCTGTCTGAAACGTGCCTCTCTCTCTCTCTCCGTGCACGCGCACAGATAATGTGCGAGTCATGATTTTCACCTCTTTTTCTGCCTTTAAAATGGTTTGAATGTGTAAATTGGCAAGACAAAACACGTCCAAATTATAAACTTTCACTCTATGATGGTTCAATTTAGCAGTTAATCCACGAATCCAATCATTGTTGTTACCATTGTTATGTTTTGCATATTGAAGTCTGTGACTCAAGCATGGTCAGTTGCAAGATATTGTCACAAGTATAGCAGGATGATATCAACCCAATTAAAAGTTTCACATGGTGTTTATGTGTTAGCAATAAAATTTTAAAGATCATTATTCAACATGAAAAATAGGACATGTTAGAAGTCAGGCCACCTTTTAAAAGAAACCTATTTATTTATTCCCTTCCTTTGAAATCAATAACTGGGATGTCTTGTTGCATTGCTGCATCAATAGGAAGAGAATAACAATAATATAAATGAAGTTCCAAGTGCCCAACCAATGGGAACACTAATCACCATAATGGTGAGCTCAAACAAAAACATTTTAGGAAAATCAACATCAATTTATGTAGTCAGCTTATGTGATGTTGACAATTCAACATTCAAGAAGACCTGAAATGAGTGAATGCAACTAGAGAAAGATAACAGCAGAAGTGGAGGAAATGAGTTAAAAGTCTATTAAAAATGCACCCGCCTCAATCAACTAATCTTAACTTGGGTTTTCTGAGTAAACAAGACACATAGTACAGATTACTAGATTTTTACAATTAAAACAGAGAAAAAAGGCTCCATTTTCATAAAAAATATAATTCATTTTTATGATTATTGTTGATTTTTGTTGTGGTATTGTGATATCTGTTGTTGTGAAATTTAACTTTAAAGTGTACTGAGAAATTGCCATGGTGTATTTTAATACCATGGCATTTTAGTGAGGGTTCTGTTTGTTATTGCTGTGTTTCAGCTGGGTTTTCTCCAGAGCCGATACCTGATACTTCATGAACCATCAGGTTGAGCTCTCAGGACTGGTTTATAGAACAGCAGCAATTTCAGTTAAACTAACTTACCTCTTTCTTTCACTCTTACTCACACATTCACTTTGTTCCTCTCTGTTGTCTTCTTGTTTTTCATAGGCACTGCTTTAATGAAGAAACAGACCTACTAACAATCTCACTGAAGGGACCCTCCAGAACAAGTATGGGGTCACCATGGAAACCACTTCTCCTGCTGTCAGTTATCAGTGGCCTAGCAGGTATGAGAGTGGCGGTGCGATTATATCAAGATAAGAAACTGCCTTTTCTGAAAACAGCCTCCTCTTGCCTGTCTCTCTTTCTCTCAGCAACATTGACAAGAGCTGCCGTGAAACACTTTCTGGTATTTTTTTGTTATTCAGGGCTTGTTAGTGTTCAACTGCCTTCGTATTCACATTATCTGCAGCTCTCATAACGCCGTTGAGGTATTTTCTTGAACTGTTAGCATGGTAATGGCTTGGTTAAGTAAACATCAGATAGCATAATTGATGTCTAAAATGTAGTCTTGAATGTGTAATGTTGTGCGTCTTTATCAGATAGAGGAGCCCTGGGTGTCCAATTATTGAACAGATGTTTTCACAATACCAAGCTACGGCAAACAAGCTTGGTTGAGAGCTGAAATATTCATATTTGCATGCTCATGTTTCACATGCCTTCTTTTGAAGGACCGCTTTGTAGAGACGGCTTCTGTTCTGAAAAATGATAAAAGGAATTCTAAAGACCAGAAAGTAGAATAACAATAATAAAAGTTGTCTGGCTACCTAAGCAATACTGTTGTCTAATTAAACTTGTTAAATTATTGACTTATTTATTGCTAAACGACTTTATACTTGTTACACTCTTTAATTCTCTTCCACTAATCAGGGGTGCGTCGTTAGCCAACTTTGGTCGCAAGTTCCGTCGTTATCAGCATAGTTCAACGAGTCAGTGTTTCCTGAAACCATCGTTCCAACGAACATTCGCAAACAACATCGCAAAGTTGTGTGGTTTAAACGACAGCTCTCGACCTGTGGTTAGAAGCAGTTTCTTGTTTGCATGACATGTGGACTTAATAAATCCTTGTCTTAAGCAAAATAAGCAAGCTGACATTCATTACAATCTGTATCTTTTATTTAGAATAAATACAGATGTCATTTACATCTTTTAGTTTGTCAAGAGATTTAAAGCACCGTTTTTGAAGAGTGCGCATGTGCGAACGTGCTCTACCACGTAAGAACGAGACTATGATTGAATCTGGAAATAAAGCAAAATTGAGAAATAGTCCTCAGATGCCATGTTCGTAATTTATATCAAAACATCTAGCGTTAATTCGATCTCAAACAGATTAATTAAAGAAAGTTATTACCCCACCACCTGCATTACATCATTAACCAACGTGGTTGAATGACCAATGCACGTACTATGCATCGTATTATGTTAGTGAACCAGCGAGTTACGTCGTTGTACGGGAAACGCACCCCTGATCGGTCGGGCAACTTTCCAGTAATACTGATTAGAGAACTGAGACATTTCACCGTTGGATTCACTCTGCTTGTCTGTGTTTGCTATACAGATCAACATGGTGGGGCAAAAAATAACAGAATACCTAGTTTTTTAGTATATTGTGTCTGAAATATCAATTACTTAGATTTGTCATGAAATGGAAGCTTTGATAGTCTTTTCTTCCCTATTGTGGAGGTTATCTTTAAGTAAACAGCTTCTCGAACAAGAAAATAATGTAGGTCTTGAATTTGTCCATCGGGAATATATTGGATCGTTGAATTGTTGTGGTTTGCTATTGGTCCATCTCATGTGAAATCAGAGGAGAAGAGATGTCGCTGCAAGAGGGAGGGGAAGTATAAAATGAGCTTTGGAAGCATGCAAGTTATTTCAGTATCGAAAAATGTATATTTTGGACAACATTACATTGTACTTTATTATTTCAGATGTCTTTTTAAAAGACTACAATTGAAAAATGTATAGGCTATATTATATATAAAATTCAACCCGCCATAGTGTCTAGTAGAAGTGACTACATTCACACGCCACTGCTGAATATATATATATATATATATATATATATATATATATATATATATATATATATATATATATATATATATATATATATATATATATATATATATATATATATGTGCAATAATGCACATGCAATACATACTGCAGTTTTGATTTCTGGTGACTTCAATATGAAAATTGTATATATACAACTTAACTTACCATAAAAACAAAAGTGATGGTATTCTTTGTAAAGTTTAGATTCTAAGCTTCCAAATGATACCATAAATTGGGTGATACCATAGGGAAGCCTATAAAAAGGACGTGCAAACATTTTAACAAAGATTTTCGGACCTGGTACAGGGTCTGTGGAGTTTATCAGGTGATACATTTCATTATAAATGTATTTAAGATAAACTTTTAAACCTCATTAAACAATTTAAAGAATTCTTAAAACAGACTATTTAATGAATGCCTTTGCGCACAGTGCTTTATGAAATGCTGGACTTCAGTTCAAAAGGGTTTTTTTCTTTTTTCTTTCTTTTTTTTTTGCAGTGCTGTGCAGTTGAACATCTGAAATAATCATCACTATTATATAATAATACATGTTCATTTAAAACTGAACATCTGAATTGCACTAAGTGTTTGTGGAGCCTGGTCACACAGTTTATATCACACAAACCCACATAACATCTGAGCAAAGAACAAATTGCACAAACACACACACACACACACACACACACGAAATCCCAGATTTTCTTCATGTCATTTAATCAGTGTTGCACATTTCAAAAAAGTCATTCATGACATAGAACAGCATTTTTTTTATTTATTTTTTTTCAAATAATAAATAATTGTTCTCATGCTTCAGCAAATATTATAGCCTCACAGTCTACTGCCCATATAGGTAACTGCCTTCTAGGCAACATACTAACTGAATTGGAACCTCATAAGTGATTGATCCGGACGGCGATCACACCTAACGCGTTTTTGAGGTTTCGCACTCTCCGGCCGTTCAAGCAACTGTAGCTTTCATCACTAAAACGGAAGGCCCGCCTCTCCATTCATTCGATTGGACAGTGGGAAAAAAACGCGATGACGTCGGGCGTTTTTTCTGCACGGAGTTGCTTTTTTTTTTTCAACTGCAAAAACGCGAGGCGCAGCAGGCGCATAAACAGCGCGCAGAACGCTCACTGCCATAGGAAACCAATTGAAAAAAGGCGCCTCACTGCAAAAAACACGTCAGGTGTGATCGGGGCCATAGGCAGCAAATCCACAATGTGGAGTCATTAGTTTAGCAACATGTCAACTATCAAAATCTACTATCAGTCAGTTCCCCCATGAGCTTTACATGAAAACCACAATGTGTGGAAAAATACACTGACAGTAGATTTTGTCACCCTAATGTTAAAATGTTGCTAAGCTAATGACTTGATGTAAGAGATGTTCTTACTGAGGAGATACCAACCTCTGGTTGTGTTGTAAGAATGTACAGGGAGACTTATATACGAGACAGATATAAAAACGCTGAATTCAAATCAGATGATTTCTATTCAATAGAGTGTGAGGGAATACCAATATGGCGGCACGGTGGCTTCACTTTGTATGATGTCATGAGCAATCCAGTCATTTATATAGATCAGTGGTAGAGTCGTAAACTGAATCCTACCTGTTTCAAAGTTGTCCTTGACTTCTCTAATAAAACATCCTTTTTTTTTCTGGTGTAAACTCCAAAAATAGTGATCTACAGTTTTACGCTTATTGAAAGCTCCTCCTAGGGTAGGGGCTCAGTCAGTACTAGGTAGAAATATATTGAGTCATGAGCTCACTGATACAGTATGTCTGCTAATTTAACATAAAATTAAATGAATATACATAGCACCAGTTTCCAGCTGAACTGAACACTTGTGGCAGTAAAACGGGAACAGCTTGTATTTAATTTCATACCATACCATATTGCAAACTAATACATTTTGATGCTTAGATCACATAATGTATTGTCCCATATATATGGCTTTTCTGATGTAGTAAACTTGCTCGGTAGCTCACCTGATACAGCATTGCACTTATGATCACGGGTACAAGTCCCATAAAACATGATAAAAGAGTTTTGAGACTTATGGAAGCATGAAAAAAATGGCATGGTTGTTTCAGCAAATTTATTTTAATCTCACGTTTACCATTGTTAACAGTTTTGGTTAGGTTTAGGGCAGGGTTTATAGAGGTGGTACATTATTTCAAAGAAGATAGAGCATTAACCCTTTAATCACCACTGACATGACATTTCATTGCCGAGTGGCCGCAATACGTACAACAAACATATTACAGTTTTTCTCAATTGCTAAAACACTAAAACCCATTGGCTGAACAGTTCTCAGTTGCCTGAACTCATTTAGCTAATTGTGCTGTCTGTTGTCAATACCTTAAACCATTTCACATGGTAAAACACAATTTTCAGATCTCACATAGACTTTTCAGCAAAACTCTAAACACATTCTGCACTCTAATGCACATGTCATCCACACTGGTAAACACAAGTGGCAACAATCAAATACAAACAGAGAACACACGTCATTGATTGAACACAACCACTCAAAATTGATTTAACCTGTGTCAAATGATGCCCAAAGACAAGAAGCAGCACACTGATCACATGTTTACTCCTTTGATTTTTGTCCCTTTCAGTATTGTATACTGTAGTACAGTGCATTGTAGGCTGTATACTATACAATGAACAAATTGTATGACCCTGAACATTGTGCTTTCCATTTGTTTACAGCACTGACTGCTCAATAGATTTTGACTGGTTGCAGGTTCATATCAACAAAGAACAAGAATTACAGTATCATAGAGACAAAGGACAAGTTTGTGAGGTGCAGGGTACAGTACTGTAAAAATAGGGGTACAAGGAGGAGGAAGAACACAAAAATTGCAAAGAGCAAAGCAGAGTAGCAATTTCTGATCAATTTTGAGCTACTATGATAGAACATGTTTTCGTTCATCAAAAGACAATGACGGAAACATATGAAATTTGTTTTGAGATTTGAGATGTACTTCTCCCTGAACTTTTTGATGGTACAGTAAGGTTGTCACAGGTAAGTCTAAACAGAATAGCAGTCCATAGATATCTTTTGAGAACTATATGTTTCGAACAATGTGTTTTCTGTTTTTTGGTGTATTGTTTACTGACTGCTTGATAGTGTATATCATTTTGATCACTTTGTTTATGATTTGAGAGCAGTGTTTGATTTTGAACACAGGTAAAACTGTTTTGAGGCGAAAGTTTCATTTTGCAAGAGGAGTCAGAGGTTTTGTAAATTGTGCTTTAAGATGAGGTTTTGTGTTTAATGTTTTCAGAAAATGGAGCAAGGTTTCAGAAATTGTGTTTTAGCAATTGAGAAAAACGGTAAAATGTCAGATTCACGTTTTGAATAAAATTCCATGTGCATTTAACGCCACTCACTCGTCATTTCGCTTTGAAAGTTTGCAAGAAGCAATGTAACATCATTTTGCAGATATGGTATCGCGTTTTTCTAATGAGCCTGGGTTGAGTCATTATCAACAGTCTCAGTTTGTTTGCCATTCTAGATGAATATTTTCACCAAATATGGACAAATTTCTTTGTCGGGACAATTCTTAAATTCTGCTCGTTTTTTAAACAGAGCTTATGACACCTGTGACGATAATAGTGTGATACTTTGTGTGTAACAATGTATCTTTATTTATTTCAATTGCAAAGGGACATAACTTGCATTGATGTCTATGATGTACAGAGTTCATATTATTCTGGTTTGTCAGATCTTTTTAGCTCCAGTATCAAACTCCCCTTAGCGCTTAATCTCAATGAAAGGTTCAGCAGGTGACCGTCTTCCCCCGGGCCATGTCTGTCGCTGAATAAAAACACTAATGCTGGTGGGAACAAAGCAAGCGGGCACAGGAACACTCACTACGAAGTGATACCATCCGAGACTCCTGGTGTGCTTCAAAATGAAAATGTCGATTGGAGTTTGGAGAGACACGGAGATGGGGTGAGGGTTGAATAAGGGAAAGAGAAAAAGCCCTGTTATGAGAGATGCCAACCTGCGAATGCTGGTGTTAGAGGTGCCTGTCAAATGTGAGACCTGCATGATAACTTTTCGGAGGTTGTGCTACTTATATTATAACGAACCTCAGGCACTACACCGTGCCGGAGGTGAAACATCTGTCCATTTTCACTTTAATTTTGTTTTTGCTAAACTAGCACTATTTTGAGTCATCTCAGGGTGATTCTATGTTTAGGGTGTGATTCCCAATGGCAGGATTCTTACTGTGTGATATTTAAGAAGTGAAAGATTTCTCCCTGCAAGGAAATCAAGCGAGCTGACCCCCTCCGCCCGTCTGGGCCATTTAGAATGGCATTTTGGTTTCCCCACAGGTAATTTCTGCATCCACACGTGACCTGCAATTGTAACTGCTATTTTCTGAGGGGTAAACATATGAATTGAGCCTGACTGTGGAGTGAAATTGGACTGATAATCTTTTGCCGGGACATTTTTTCCCACTCTGCCTCTAGCAATCTGAGGTATGTGCAAAATGCATGACAATACTTCACAATCTCTTTACTCCAAGGCAAATAAGTAATTTGGTCCCTCCATGACTTGAATTGTTGCCCAACAGTCTTTGTGGCTATTCTAGTTTCTAACAGGTAGATATTTTTCTTCCACATGTCAGGGACAAACACAATAGCCTTAAAGTAACTAGCTAAAGGTAGCAATGTAAGTGTGTGACAGTAGCTCAGCTTGTCAAAATAGTGTAGCTTTTTTAGTAACAAGCTACAATTTCACTGTAGCTTCCCCAACACCTTGACTGTCCGGGAAGCTACATTGTAGCTTGTCAAGCTAGAAGCTACTCAAAATTTATAGTAGTTCAACTAGAGTGCATGTAGCTACTGAGAGAGAGAGAGAGAGAGAGAGAGAGAGAGAGAGAGAGAGAGAGAGAGAGAGAGAGAGAGAGAGAGAGAGAGAGAGAGAGAGAGAGAGAGAGAGAGAGAGAGAGAGAGAAACCCATAGCTATACACGATCAGCTAAATAGTGTCTACATTGAAGCTATTTGGATGGGTGGTGGCATCTTGTAACTATCACATTATAAATACAATTATGTAACTGAATAATTTAAAATGATGAAAAATGGGGATTAACAACACCATTATACCTTTTGATTAGGGTCCCTGCTCGCGACCTAGTGGACAAATACAAATTTATTTATATTTTTGAATAAAACTGGATTTGAACAAGGCTTTATCCATAAGTTTGTCCAAACTATATGCATAGAGATAAAAATAGTTATGTTCCCTTTATAGTTAACAAATAGCAAATACTTCTGTTCAGGTATTGGAGCTAGTGTAGTTGACTATGCCATCACTGACATGGACCCATCCTCCTTCAATGCATTCACTGTCAAACAGCAAACTCCACTTTCTGACCATAACCAAACTAACATCTATATCAAAACACACCACACACCAGAACAAAACAGACTGGAAACCTGCCAAATATATCAGGTCAAGATACAGATGGGCTCCAGACAAATTTGACCAAGCCCTCAGTTCTGAAGAACTAAAAAATCGAATAAATACATTTATTAATCAGAAATTCGAAACAACTAAAGATGGTGTTAATTCGGCTACAAATAAAATCAATTACATATTTAAAAACACTGACATAAGAACTGAATACTTTTCAAAACTAAAAATATATAAAGACACAAACTTATATAAAGAAATCCCATCAAAACAGCTCAATGACAATTATAATCTGATCAAACAAAATATACACATTTATGAAGAGACAATTAAAAATAATTGAAATCCACTTAATTTCCCAATTACACATGAAGAACTGACAAACTCACTCAAAAGCCCAAAAGGTAAGAAATCCTGTGGTCCTGACAGCATTCTAGGTGAAATGCTGAAACACAATATTCAATATTGTACTTAGTTCAGGCTGTTTTCCTGACATCTGGAGCCAAGGACTTATTACCCCAATTCATAAGAGTGGAAATAAACTGGACCCTAATAATTTCAGAGGCATTTGTGTGAGCAGTAATCTGGGGAAGTTATTTAGCAGTATTTTAAACAATAGAATTGTAAGCTTCCTTAACGAACACAATGTCCTGAGCTCGAGTCAGATTGGCTTCGTTCCAACTCACATAACTACTGATCACATTTACACCCTACACACCCTAATCAATATAAAACAGACCAAATATGTCACACATAAAACAGACCAAAAACGGAAAAATATTTGCATGCTTTGTCGATTTCAAAAAAGCATTTGATTCTATTTGGCACAATGGATTATATTACAAACTTTTACAAAGTGGTGTAGGGGGTAAAGTTTATGACATTATAAAATCAATGTATTTGAACAACAAATATGCAATACGAATTGGCAACAAACACACAGAATTCTTCACCCAGAAAAGAGGAGTGTGGCAGGGCTGTGGCCTGAGTCCAACGCTGTTCAACAAAAGTGGGGATTGGGGGGATGAAAAAAATTATTGCGTCACAATAAGTGTATTGTGATTGTCAAAACATTTGAGTAACTAAACTGAATTTTATTAGGTTTAGTGGCAACATGTTACAATGTTTACATGGTACAATTTCTTGTAAGCTACGCTTTTTTTATTATTTCAATTCAATTCAATTCTTGTGATTTGTTTTAATATTGACTCATTTGGATAAATATTAGATAGGCTACACAAGATAGGCATTATTTTTTCTCAAGAAAAAAACAACTCACCTAATGCTGTAAACATACAGAGAGCCCTTTCAGCTGGCAGTATTTAAGGTTAAAAATAACTAAAATTAAATATAATGCGTTTTTTTATTATAATAACTTTATTTAATGATATAAGTAAAAATATATTAAATATTTAATATAGTACACATATTTAGCAAAATACTCTCTATAGCTCTTTTTTTCTAGCCAACTTACGTGCTATAGCCTATATTATGGTCATCAAATGGCTTTCCTGAGGTAAATGTTATGTGACATAATTGTTCTCCATCTGTTTTATTGACCCCTTTGTTTGATTGATTGGTCCATATTATGTAGGCTATGACTAATATACATTTCGGTAAGTTGTACTGTATCTTTCAACAGTGTTCATTCGTGTTTATTTACTATTAGCTAACGTTAGAGATGATCTGTTCACGTGCCGCTCGGGATCTGTCGCGTCACATTTACAAGCGTCAAAACGGTATTTATTGTTTGAATTTCGTAATAAAATTTACAGAATCTGAGAGCTGAGATTTTTTTTTATATCATAAGTAACTGCTCTGTCTAGTCTGTCGGTCTCCGTGTCCTCTTTGCTTTGCGATTTTTCTGTGCGTGAGAAAATGGATGTGTGGCATGAGAGCGTGTGAAAAGTGTCAATTGCGTGTGTCTCACGGTGAATGCGTGAGAGTTGGCAGCTCTGCAATTTTAGTCATATTTTGGAAGTGCATTATAGACATGTACAGACCTTAATCATACTATTAAAGTCGCGTTGAAGCTTTTGCCGCATTTTGCAATAGGACACATACAGTGGTGAACCGTTTCACGGCAAACAAGAGAGCATGGCTTCAGAATTTGTATCCGCCCTGGTCTATTTGCACATCTGTGACAAGTAATTAACTGCACTTGAAGCTGTCGTAAAATAAAAAATTAAACACTCAAAACTGTAAATGGTACCATAACTAAGACGAACATTATGTTGATAAGGAGGGAACGTCGGACAGCGTGGCATGACAATGTATGTGCTATAACATGTAAAACGGGTACATGAAAGGAACATTAATCAGAATATTGTCTTATTCAGAATAAGGTCAATAATTAGATTACTCATTGACTATGTTTACATGGACAGCAGTAATGTAATAAGAATGCAGAAAAAAAAAAACAGTAAGATGAAGTCTTAAACTTGTTTGATTTGTTTTGTCGGTTGCAGTGGGTGAATTGGAATATGTGTGTGGGTGTTTATGGCTGTGCTTATGTGTACTTGCTAGTTTTGATAAATATATAATTGTGCATATAGGATCGAGGCATCAGTGTGTGTGTGTTGCTGTGTATTCACTCATTTCACATTCACTGTTGCCGTTTTTCACTAAAACTAATAAAAAACGAAATGACAGTTTATGGTCCCAACATTGAAGGCATAAAATGATATTAATAATTAATACACAATGTTCATAAAACATTAGAACTTATAGCTTTGAAATTCTTGCACAAATTTCAGAACCTGGCACACAACTAAGTTATAAGGTTCCTGCTGATATCTTTTGACCTGATGTCCATTGAGATGGACATTAAACTTTTAAAATGTCTGTGTTCTACAGGTCTTAAAATTAAATTGTAATATTATCACTTGATATTATTAGGTTGGTTTCACTTTATTTGCATGGTCCCTTTAACACATTCTGTTGACTATAAGTATAGCGTTGCACATACATGTCAATTAGCTCTCATTAGAGTGTTTTTAGAGTATTAGTAGACTGGTAGGGTTAGGGTTAGAATAAGTTGACATGTAGTCGCAAAGATGTAGAATGTATGTTGGAGGATCATCACAATAAAGAGTTAGCAGAAAGTAGACAGTCTACTAATACTCCAATGAGAGTAAGTTGACATGTAGTTTGTAAAGTTGAAATGTTCAAAAGGGAACATTAAAATAAAGTGTTACCAGGTGTAATAGGTGCAAGTTGATGAGACTACCATGGACATTAAAAAGGGCCCACATTACCCCTCTTGGTCTCACTGCTATAGTTGCCTGCATCCAATTCAGGATTTGGGAGTTTCAGGACTGCCACTGAATCATCACCCTCCAGCAGGTCTGTGTTCTCTTCTGTCCTCTACGGTCAGTGGGCGAGTGGTGCCTGACGGTGTCAAAAAGTCACTCTCCAGCGGCTTCACTTTCTCAGTTCCTCTGAGTTGGAATGAGCTGGCAAACTTCTGAGAACATTACAGCCTTCAATAAACAGCTGAAGGTTCATTCGCAAGATCATTAAAAATAAATTGTTTAGTTCTTTACAGCTTCTGTACTCTAGCTTATTCTCGTCGAAAGATAAGTGTGAGGTGGGTTCTTTTTAGATGGTTAAAGGCCTGATGTGCTGCCATGTTCTGGACCATTTGCAGGTTGATACACTTCAAGCTGCGGCGTAGCGTGACAAATGCTACATTACGTTGTTTGGCCACATTAAACAGACAGAATTGTAACTCTGCAACTGAGCGAGAATATCAAGCACACTGTCCTAGCATGTCATTTCTCGTATGTGGCAAACATTTATTGTAGTGAATCTTTTCATTCGGTTAGTTAGCCCTTAAAACACCTATTTAATGATTCCTCATTCATATAGTTCCCAGACATAGATACAAATTTTTTTTACAATTTTTTTTTATTTTTTTTTATGGGCTTCTTGTCTGTAATGAAAAGACAGAAAGGAGAGAGAGAGGTCGAGTGGGATATATGAAACAGGACAGAACTCAAGCTTGAGTCTCCATGAACACAACAAGTCTGGATATGATGTAAGCATGTGTATCACCCACTCTATTACATCTCTAAACCTATAGTATTTGTAGTGTAGCATACTACTTTGGCTTGACTGTAGGTTCACTACTGCCTATTTCAAGTCCACTTGGGACGTTCCTACTTACAAGCTTAAACGTTGTAATTATTATATTATGTGCTTTCAGGCGACTTTGGTTGCTGGACACTAGGGCTGTCAAAATTGCTCAAAAATGACGTTCGAATATTCCCTCTAAAAAACACACGAATATTCGAACTATTCGAACATCTGGTTGCGCATTTTGTCAATGACGCGCATTACGTCAATAACAGGACAAATTAATACAAAGAGACATACATACATTTGTATAGGTAGTTAATTTAAGTTTAAACATATTTGACAATGTATTACCAACACAAAACCAAGTAAATAAACTAATGGCCAAGACCGCAGACCTCACTCTCGCTCACTCGCAGGCACTCTTTCTCTCTCTCTCCTCTCGCCCTCGCGCTCACGCTCTCTCTGCGCATAACGGTTTAAATTAAGCACATGTTGAGTGCTGATCAAGAGTTTTGTGCAAGCAATTTAAGGTCGCGACTCTTGTCCCAAATATAGCAGGCTTCATTCAGTGATTGAAACAAATTTATTAACATTAATTTAAGTTTTACAGTATAGAACCGACATTGAACGATCCGAGCGAGCTGTGCTGTGGTAAACATGGAACATTTCTGTTTAACGTTAAATAAAATGAGGCACACAATTACGAGAAATGTGACAACAAAGAACTTTTACCCTGAGGTTCATAAAAAATAAAGCGCTATTAAAAAAGAAAAAGGCTACTTACATTATTGGTGCTTGTATTAAAAAAAGGAAAAACTGACTGCAATTTATTCCATTGTCTTTTAGTGCACTGTCAACTTTCAGCAGTGACGCTGTTCTAGACAGTGCGACTCGTGTGACCTGTCCCTCAGGCAGCGCGCGCGCCCACTCGCAAAGCAGACAGCCGCGCCTCTGCTTCCGCGGGCGTGTTTTTCCCATATTCGAAATTCACATTCGAATATTAATTTTAACGTTCGAATTTCTGTTTTTTAAAACTATTCGAATATATATTCGAATTTAGAATATTCGTTGACAGCCCTACTGGACACATAAACATTCATAATTGAACTTTGCAACATCAACACTGTTATTGAACTGAATTAAATATACTCTAAACTAAATTGAGCTGAATAATGACACTGTTGCCTTCTGTAGAGCTACTTTATCTGAATTGAATTTGTGTTATAAATGGTGAACTTGGCAAGAGTGGTTTTTGGGAGGAAATTTTCGAATCAAACTTTAAAATTGTTCTGCTAATTCCAAAGGTAAGGACTATGCCATAATGCCAGGTAATGACATTAACGATTCCCCCGCCATTGAAAGAAATTTCCATCATTTGCGAGAAAACGCTTCCCTGCCATTGACGGAATTTTTCGGCCTTCCGTGTTTTCACTGTTATATGCTAGGGGCCGCTATCACGCATCTTCTGAAAGAGTACTGAATCTCCTGATCAAAAAACGTGCAAAGAATGCAGGAACAAGCAATCTCAGAGGTAATCATATGCATATGTAAAAAAAACGCGATCATTAACATTCAACAGCATATAAATCAAAACTGCCTGATGTTACTGAATGAATTGTCGACCCAGGACGAGCTATAGGACTGTGCAAGGCGTGTTGATAGACTTGATCTACTCCATCAATGTTTTGATCATCATCCTGAATCCGATCTGAATGTAGTCTTCGACAAAAACGTGATTTTCTCTGCTGTTTGCTCAAAATGATGCTTTTTTATGAAACTTACTCACATTCCAGTGTTCATTAAAAAAAAAAAAGAATGCATGAAGCAGAATAAAATGGGGGCCATGAAAATTGAGAAAATGATCTAAAACGCTGGCGGTGGCTGGCAACTCTTTTTTTTCAAACACTGTCGGGGAAAGAGTTAACTACCTGGGAAAGATCAAAGAACACACACAAGTTCAATCTCTCACAAAATGACCAAGAGACATGGATACTTCAATTATAAAAATTGTAGACCTTTATTGAAAAGATAACTTTTCTAATTCAATATAGTAATTAGGGCTGCACGATTTGGGGAAAATGTCATATTGCGATAATAGAGGTCAATATTGCGATTGCGATATGCGATATAATAAACAAAAGGTTTCATGAATCAACTTGCTTGGTTCTCAAGGAAAATAAATGCACACACAGATTAGTGATAATCTGCCTAAAGAAAAAAGTTCTTTAGTCAAGAGCAGTGAGTGTTTTTCTCTGTTCCCTTTGTTCTTTGATTAACTTTAGCGACAGATATAATTAGTGGCTACTGTGTACTGTCCCTTTAAGACCAGCTGCTGCTGTCAGAGATGCGGATCTCACACGCGCCTCATTCTCTCGAGTCACAACTCTTCACGTTCATCATAAGACTACTCTTATGTTATGAAGATACTCGACAAAAAGACATTTTGGCATAATTGTGTGTGTTATTGTTCGTTCAAGCTCGAAAAACAACTGTATTCTGTCATGCTGTATTGTGCGCACACACAATATTAGCGCGAGTCTTTCTGTGCGTCACAGTCAGGACATTCACAGGCAGCGCGTTCATTTTGGCATACATGTGTGTTGTTCGTTCTACCGCAAAAGAGAACTTGATACTGGCGCGCATCTATCTGTGGGTCGTGTGTGTGTGTCAGGACGACATTCACTGACAGCACGTTCTTTTTTGTCTTATCGCGCATGAATGGTTTAAAAGCATTTGCATGAATAAGAGCGGGATCATGTAACACTAGCCAAAGGATGCCAAAAATTAACAGATGCTGCGTTAATAGCGTTAATAGCGCTTATTTGTTTATTTAAAATAAAATCGCAGCATTTTGCATCATATAATCGCGTAGGCTTGACATCGCGATTGCGATACGATTAATCGTGCAGCACTAATAGTAATCATAATGTATTTTTCATAATGTATTTTATGAGTCAGAGTATGTTTGTACATGTGCGCTGAGCAAAGATCTGGGATGAGCTATATTTTGCATAGAAGTATGTGTGCAATGTAACCCGTTCACTGAGCAGAGATGTTCCACTAATGATGATGCTTCAGTTGGCATGTTCGAATGAATGAAATTAATGTTTCAACTGATGCAACTGTCCCACTAATGTGTACACAGAGGGATAGTGGATTGTACCACGTGTAAGCATGAGGTATATATACACATTTCATTTTTAAACATAAGCAACATGTTTTGCTACCTTACAAGGAATTTGTAAAGTCCCTCAGTGGTGTATATAAGCTCAATCTTACTGTACTGACTCAGAGAAACAAAGGCATGATGGGGTGAGGGAATAGAGAAATGGGGAACAGAGAAATCTGGAATGAAGACCTCTTCACCTATAGCCTTATTCTGCTATGCCTGTTTCTCTCTGTCTGATACATGTATACAAATAATAAATAAGAGATATCTTGGCAAAGGAACTGGTGTAGCTTCCGTGATTCAACCATAATGGGGGAAAGCATGATTTTCAAATCTACAACAGAGCTGGGGCTTACCAATAGAGAAGCAGGCTAGACGCAGGGCTTCAATAATACCCCCAATAATAAATACCCACATGTGTGCCAAACCACACTCACACACTCCAAAGAAATTCATTTTGGTGAAAAGAGAGCTTCTACCACACAGGGACAGCTAGCCTGCCTTCTCCAGGCCCCCAGCTCCTGAGAAATGAAAAGGGGAGAGAAAGAAACATTTACTTATGTTTGGCTTTTCTGTATTATATGGCCAAAAATGAAATGCATAAGCCCCAAGAAAACAGAAGAATTAACATGAAATGCCCACAAAAACAAACACTGGAGAAATACAACATCCAACAGAATAGAACCAACAAAATAAATATAATCAAAGCGAGGAAAACAAAAGCAAGGTTATTCCAATTACAACAAAGCCAAATCAAAGTTAGGACAAATTAGACTTGTTGAACAGAATTGATAACACAAAACTGAATTATTGAAGGCAAAACAGAATTATTAAAGCAAAACAGCAGTGTTGGATCTGCAAGCCATGCTGTTTGCACGCTGTAAGCCATGCAAAGCCGAAAGCAAAAGAACAGGCATGTTCACAGTGTGGTTTTAAACACCAAATAATGCAGACCACATCATCTATCCGGCAGCCACCACTTTAACGGATCACATGCAGACAGTGACAGTCTCCCAAAGATGCACCACAGCATAATGCCCACAGTTCTTCAGTGCTGTGAAACGCAACAGCAGCAAAAAGACGATCAACCATCCACGGGTGCAACAAACACCCAAGCAAACGCCAGCTTCACAAAGAAGATTGCTATTCGCAGTCTACAACACAAACAACCAAGCATGTAAAACGTCAATACATGCAGAGCTGCAGGACTCTGGAAATGCCATCAGCTGAGTATGACGCAACACCCGTTTACCCTAATAATAACACCTCTATATATATATAGATATATATGTATATGCTCCTCTGACTAGAAGTCCATAACAAGTGGTTACCTTGAGGGTGTGGTCATTAAGACAGCAACGAACCCAAATAAGTAACTCCATTTCACCACACAACATTGACACTGTTATTGAACTGGATAAAATCTACTCTGAACTAAATTGAGCTGAATAATGACACTATTGCCTTCTGCAGAGCTGTAGCTGAAGTAGTGAACTTTGCAACAATGGCACTGTTATTGAACAGAACTATATCAACGTCGAACTAAATTAGCTGAATTTACACTGTTTTATGTGAAGCTGCTTTACAGCTGAAATGTAAGTTTCATAAATGTTGAATCGTTAAAAAATGTATGAATTTTGCAACATTGCAACTGTTATATTCCTCTTTATTACTTTTGAAGCTGCTTTGAAATGGTTTGTATTGTATAAAGCGCTATATAAATAAAAATTACTTGATTGGGCTAAAAACACTTATTTTTTTCCCGATCTTTTTCGTTTAGTTTTAAAGACGGGTGCTTTTTAGAGCAAGTACAAAAAATAATGTGCATTAGGTGTGTAATTGATGCTTTATCTGTGTATTCAGTCATTCTCATTCTGCCAAAGAGAATGATGGGAAATGCATTTTTGTTGCGCAATTCTGATGCCTCATTAACCAGGTAAATGAGTAGTATTATCTGGCAAGTTTTATTACTATTCTTCATCAGCAGTACATAAATGAGGAACAAGATAATTGTGCAGTATACATACACAATTAAAACTTAATTATGACCAATTTGTTTCCGCCATGATTTTTTAATCGACACACCCTCAACTTGGAAAGTCTGAAAGAAAATGCAGTTTTCCTTTGGTAATTACATTGTTGTGCCATTCATGCATGTTTATCTCTGAAATACAGTCATTCTGACATGATGTGAAAGGCAGCGTGCTTTAAAATAGTTTGTGGCCGAGAAAACTAAAGTAGCTTCCCCAACATTGTAATGTAACACACCCGTGGTGCTTTGCATGATGAAATCCTGAACTTGGACTTCTGCCCAAATAACAAATGCCAGAATCTGCCTCAAATGTTAGCTTTAGTGCTAACAATGTTCTGAGTTTTCAACAGGGGATAAACTTGCAACAAGCACAGATGTGTAAAGAGTACATGAATACAATATTTAAGTACAGATACCTTACAGTGAAAATGACTCCATGACAAGTTTCAAGTCACCAATTTCAATACCACTTGAGTAAGTCAGAGTAGGCCTATCTGATTTTAACAGTACTTTTTTAAACTCCTTTTGAATGTATGCTTAGAGATGCACTAGTTCTCAACACCTAAGAGACATGCTAGTCAAAATCTAGAAACAGTTGATTTGTGAGGAGAGCAATTGCATGCTTATTTTTAAAGTAAATATAAAACTGAACACCTCAATATTGCAATCGACACAGCAGCCTCTTAAATGTCTTCAAACAAGTGCTCAAAAAGGTTATAAGTAAACCAATGTCCTTCAAAAAAGCTTAGATATAACTAAATCAATGTTCGCTATAATTAAAGCCTAAAAAGTCAATGCTTACTTGCACTGGACATGCTGGTTTCGGCATCAGCACCGGTCCTCATCTCATAAATGAAACACCTGCGATTCAGCAACTACCAGCTAATGCACTCACATTTGTGTAAAGTAGCCTAGTTGAAAAATTTGGGTGAGTACAGGCAAAACTCATAAGATAGTACCTTCAATGCCCTGTAGATGGCAATAGCACTTCTTTTGTAGCAGAAATAAACTGCTGCAGAAAAAGTTGTCATGCAAAATGTTGTTGCATTACACATTACAAATGTATCGGAGTAAAGAGTACACGTACTTATTCAAAACTAGTCAAATAGAAAATAAAATATCTTTGATATATTGCTTATATCTTTGATACTTAAAAAAAAGGGGGGAAAAAAGTGCAGTAACTAATTACATTTACTCAAATACTTTACACCACTGAACAAGCACCACACAGAGCTTATTCCCATTAACACATTTCATCAATACTTATAATGTCTGTGTGGGTGTAAGGCAATGTTTGATAAGTGTACTGTGAAACAAACGTTTACAACTCTTCTTGGTTATTCACGAGTCAAATATTTTGCCGTAATATAGTGTTATTTTTAATACTACAGCGTATTAAAACTGCTCTGCTTCCCAGTGATACGGAAACATCCTTTGAAACGGGTGGGTGTAGTGCTGTAAATGTGTGATACTCTGATGGGCTGCTCACACTTGGTGGCTGAGGAATGTTCACTGTCTAAGTTTAAATTATATCCATCCTAAATAATATTCAAAATAAGAAACGATATATCCAAAATCATAGTATGTTGAAAATAGTATGCCCGAGGTATTCTAGATTTTATGAATCTGTGCATGCCTCTTTTTTTTTTTTTTTCATTTGCTGTAGAATGGAATGATTTGTGATGGTTCACTTTTTACTTATTTTATTTATTTATGTTACAATTTTATTAATATTACTTTACAAGTTTCTTTCCAGCTGTTTTTTATTTAATTTTTTATTATAATTTTACTTAACTTAAAATAGAATTTTAAGGTAGGCAACATTTACAATGGTAAAATTACATTTACAAAGTATATACCACTGTCATATTTTATTTTAAAGCTGATTTTATGTCATGGTAGTTTCTTGATGTTGACTTCTACTCATCTGCCACACTTTTCTCAGAAGTAGAATTAAATCAGTGAATTTGGTTCATTCGGTGTTCTGTCATTGATTGACTATAGTACACTGCACTGTAAAAAAGAAGAAGAAAAAAAGTCGCTGCCTTAAATTTAAGTACAATCAAATTGGTTGTTTAAGTCATTTCAACTTAAACTTTAAACTGACTTTAAAAAAATGAGTTGAATCTTGAATGGGTTGAATAGAAAAAGTTGAAAATTGCTTAACTTATTCTGATTAGTTAAAGCAATGTAAAAAGATATGTTGTCATAACTTATTGATGATAATTGTTTACAGTGTAGCTGAAATACAGCATTGAGTATTGACCAACAGTATATGTCAGTATAGCATTGTTATTGTCATAACGGGCAATGGCTCTGGATGTTATTTTTGTTTTCTACAAAATGTTCAACATGCTGAAGCATCTCAGGATGAATTACACATCCGTTATTTTGTATCAGAATGAACTGTCGACTGCTGCTGGACTGCAGCTGAGTCAGGGACCGATACATAATGGCTCTATGTGGACACCTGCATTAAGAATAAACCGGCACTTCATGCTGATGGTCCACCGGAGAGCCACACTTAACAACCATTACTCTCAGCTATGTGCTTACACACCGGAAAATAAATGCATGCACAGGCGGCCTGCAGACCACAGTAAATGTTGCACAAAAAGGTCACACTGCCACTGACTTAAAGCTTACTGAAGTGTTGCCATAAAGGCATATTTTGAATGTTAATGACTTCTCAAAAACTCAATAGATTTTTACAGCCGTTGTTTCTTTGCTGACTAACTTTTATCGGCTTTCGTATGGAAAGAACCCTTTAAAATTGTTTTATACTTTATAGGTTCAATATACTATGTATACTATACCATTCAAAAGTTTGGGTTAAGATTTTTCAAGGTTTTTGCCAGAAATCTCTTATGCTAACCAAGACTGCATTTTTTTAAATAAAAAAATAAAGTACAAACAGTAATATTGTGGAAAGAAATACATAACACCTTTCAGCCAATTATTAGCATGTATAGTATATGCTCTATTTACTGCTATAGCTGTTGTTTGTTGAACAGCTTTTTATAAGTTTATTTCGATAGTCCACTTTAGACATTCTACTAACTAAACGTAACTCTGCAACCACATGTCAGCTATCAGTCATTAGAGTATTAGTAGACTGTCTGCTTAATATCTGCTAACAGTTTATTTTGATGCTCCCCCAACAGACATTCTACTGACTATAGGTAACTTTAGGAGTGGTTGACGACCGGTTCAGCTCAAAATAATGAGGAACGGCATATTTTTTATGAAATATGCTCTGGAATGTAGTGAAGTAAAAGTTTTCAAAATGAAAATACTCAGATAAAGTACAAATACTTGAAAAATGTACTACAATAACATAGTAAAAAATACTTGTTTTAGGCCATCCTTAAAAATATTCTTGTTTGCCGTAACCCGACCGACCCTGTCAATTTAGTACCGACCCAATTTTTTTTTTTTTTTTTTATTTTAGTCCGACCGACTTGCCGGTTGTAAACTTGCGTTAAGACCGACCGATTTTTTTTTTTAACTCTTAAAACAACTAATACAAATGCAATAAAATAATATTAGTTATTAAGTATTGTGAATATAAATTGCCTAGACCTACATACAAACATAAGCTACGTTCTTTCTTTTAAATAAAAACCCGTGGCGCGTCATCTGACACCATTGGTTAACGCATCACACTACAGCCTGCAAGCTAAGTTCGCTTCGTTTCATTCACTGTCAATGGTTCGCGCTTGGTAATGATGGCTGCGACTTTACTCTAAAGATTATTTCATTTTTATATGTTGTTGAATATGGTTTATTAAAAAATAAACATGCGAGAGCGTGTTATAGGCTATATGTCATGTTTTAGTCAGATGTGACGACGCTACTGCAACACACTCGCCCGCAGATGAGAAGCTGCATCAACGTGCAAACTATCGCAAATCAAAGTGAAAGTAAGTCGCAGACGCTTAACACACAATCACCTTCATTAAATGTAAAGAAACTAAATGATCTTACCAGGGCTGTTTCTGCTTTCTCTTATTGCGGGCTTTGATTCAGAAATTTTAGCTAATGATCAATAAAATAATGTATCTCGTGGCTTTCGGTGACGTGCACTCCAAATCTGCATATAGCGGGAATTGAAGATCGGATTTATATCAGCAAAAAAACAACAACACACATTTATGTAACCAGGTGTAAATGGAATCGTTTTGATAAATCAGATTGGAATCCGATCTGAGAAAACGCATGAAGTGGCCTGGTGTAAACAGCCCCTAGACATAGGTGAAAAATGTATCGACCCGACCCCGATTTTTTAAAAAAAAACCTACCGCCCCTTTTTTTCTTTTTTTTTGCTGTTACTGCAAACCAAAATATTTTTAAGGATGGCCTTACTGTCCACCACCGAATGAGAGCTAGTTGACATGTAGTTGCTTATTGAAGTTACTTATATTTAGTAGAATGTCTAAAGTGGAGCATCAAAATAAAGTGTAACTTTGCTTTTTTTAACTTTTTTTTTTTTACATTATAACGTATAGCACTAGAAAAATTTAAACTCTTGCTCGAAAATTCTGCAATTTTCAACATCAGACAAGCAATGATATATATATATATATATATTTTTTTTTACAAAGCATTAATTGAAATCGCATCTCGAGAAGGATTAGTGTATTTGTTTTCCATTAGACAGTGATTGCACTGCTAATTTATTCCAAGCTGAAATCAAGTACAAACACTAGCTGACTCTACAAGCTGTAATTAGTAATCAAAATAATTTTTGCTGATCACCAACCAAAGTATGATTGAAACCACTCATTTTGCTCATTACATTTAAAAAAAAACTCTACCCACACAGTACTTAAGAGTCTCTTACTGGTGTTAAAAAGCTATTGAACGAACTATGTGTTTACCTCTCCTAAAGATCCCTCTTTTCAGTGTAATTTAAAATGAAGAGATGTTTTATAGATAAAAATAAAATAAAAATGGACACAATCACCATGAAAATATCATAGAATTAGTCCATATGACTCACAGACTATATTCCAAGTCTTGGAAAGAATAGACTCAATGATCCAGTCACAGCAGTTCTTGAGTCAATAACTCACTGAAGTTTCAGTTTTTAGGAAAAAACAACTTAAATCTCTGTCTGTTTCTCACACAAGTGTTCAAACAAACACAACAGGGGGTCACAATTAGGGGCTAAAAAAATAACTTGTGGTATGGCATTATTTTTCTGTTCTTCAACAATTCTGTTTCAAATTGTTGCCCTGGCAAATCTATAATCTGCAATCTCTCACAATGGTAATATAAGTTATAATTGTAGTAATGAGAGGGATTTCTGTATTGGTTGGAAACAAGCTGTTATTAGTCAAAAATGTTAACCAAGATGTTTCAGTGAGAGTGAAAAAAGTCTGTTGCACTGCAAAGTAATTGCATCTGCAAAGAGAAAATTGATATAGAATCGACCAGCTTCACCAGCATGAACACTAATCATCGTAATGGTGATGTCAAATGAAGCACCTCTTGGCCACAAAGCAATATCAATAACATTAAATAGAGCTAATACATTTGTTGATTCAAAATGACTATAATTTGCATGCTTCCATCAGCCCTTATGCTTATAACAACATTTACTGACCAATGAACAGCAACGGTCAGATTCAATCTCAATATATTCTCAACTCAGACAGGTTTGACCAAATCAAAAGTAATCTTCTAAAACTAAATCACATTAGTGAAATCCAAGCAATATGAAACCAAATTATATTTTGCTGCACAGAATTGCATATTTACTTGATTTTATATATGTTTTTAAAAGCCTAAATTCAATCAATTTATTCAATTCAACACATGCATTGAATTCACAAAGACTGTCCTGGAGTATTTTCTAGCCCAAAGAGGAACAATGCATTTCTAAAGATGCATAAGCACTTCCATTAACTGTCACCGTCCCACCAGCGGGACGCTTGACGCTCTTTTTTTTATTGCCTTTTTTTCGTATCACATATTTTAGTAATCATCATAAATTAGGTATCATTTGAAAGCTTACAAACGAAGTTCACCATTTTAACATTGGACGTTGTGTTACCATGGAAATGGTAGTTTAAATTATTTTAGCGGGCTCCTCCCCTAGTGGGCGGGGTCAGGTTTCATGTTACAGAATATATTTGAACTACTTTATAATCAAAACCTTTTTCTAATCTTGACAAAACACATATCGTTGGAAAGGTCTGCGTCTCAAGGTGCCATATTTGGCGACTATTTTGTCATAGAAGTGATATTTGGACAAATGTATTAATTTGTTACAGGAGAATTCATAAAAAAAAAAAATAATCAACGGAATGTGGGTGGCTATTTTTGTAACCTGGTGGCTATTTTTGGTACAGCACCTAAACATCATAGGAACTTTTTTTGTGATATCAACTTCAAATTTGGAACACAACTTGATCAGATATGTGGTTTTGATTTTATAGCTATTTTATAGTAAAAAATATTTTGTAAAATATATATTTTATATAAATTAAAAAAATGTTTAGTACAGTATATTTGATTTACAGTCAATTTAAACTTCCATAATTTTAAAAATTCTTCATTTCAGCAATAATCTTCTGAGATTCTTCTTTAAAACAAGACCAATCATAGGTCTATATTCCAAAGCATTCTTGAATTACAACCATTTAAGATTGGATAGCGCGTGTTCACGTCTATATTATACTACGTTAATATTAGCTGTGCAAGGTTGTGATTTAATGAATTTTTTATTGTATCATTGTTACTTGATTCGCTATAAGGTTCTTGTCCGTGTCTTTTTTTTCACATTCCTTGGAATTGTATGGAAAAGAGCAACTGGTTCAGTCTTCAAAACATCTTATTTTGTGTTCCACAAAAAAAGAAAGTCATAGAGGTTTGGAAGTAACGACATAAGGCTAATTAAATGATGACTTTTCAAGTATTTAAGTGACTTTGCATTACCAGTGCCTTTGGTTATCACTCTTTGGCTGGCAGGCAAAAGGTTTTAATACAGTTATGTGAAGGAAACCCAGACAAGCATGTTTTACTGTTCAGTGCCACTGCGTGGGACCATTACTGATGGAGGTTTAAGTCCTACAGTTCTCTCAAGCTGAAAATATAGTAATTATTCCACTGAGGTTTGCACATTGCCAGCTGAATTTCTACACCTCGTCGGCGCTGCATGTGCGTGGGTTAATATGTGGAATGATATAAAGATTATCAGGTTGAAAAAAAATCAAAAAACAAAAACAAAATGCGATGTAGTGAGATTGCTGTAGATTATGAAGCTTACTCATGAGGATTAATCTCTAAACGCTCATTAAAATCAGCGTTAAGCCTCACTAATATTCTGAAACTGTGAAGATGAGCCTCTCAATTCTAGATTCAGTCCAGGGTGATGACATAGTTCTTCAACTTCTATTTAGCCGTGTTTAACCGTGGATTTTGTTCCATTTTTAAAACTATTAAAAGCCATTAAAAGTATGGCTGTATAACATCTTGACACGTTTTATTTACAGTACTGTCAAAACGGAAAATAATAAGGTAGCATGTGTGAATGCATTTACACATAGCACTGTGCAATATAACCAAAATCACTACATCTCCATACATTTTCTGACTTTTGACAATATTTTAATAATAATTTGCTTTTAACTCAATGCTGTATTTGCTCTGAAATTGCTTATTTGAACCCCTCTCAAAATTAACCAATGTTGCGAAGTAGATTCAAAATGTATAATAGAAGAAGAAAAAAATGTAGACAAAATGAATCAAGTTGTGATGGCATTGTTTCTAATGAAAAATTGTACTGGAATTTTCATGATGTTGCTCAGTTTTACCAAGGCTGAACATAATATTATTGTGAATTTGTGTGTTGCACACAGTTCTTCTTGAATGATGAAAAATGTGAATAATGCCACAAGTATTACAATGTAAATATGGTTTACAGGAAGTGTCCTTGTAAACCAAATGGGTTTAAAAAAACTAAACTTTATATATATATATATATATATATATATATATATATATATATATATATATATATACAGTTTGTACAGTATAAAAACCATTAAGCCTATGAAGAGTTCCCATAAACCACATATTCGTGTATGTGTGTGGCCTGATAAACCCTACATTATGGGGACCAAATGTCCCCACAACGATGGCAATATCTGAAATCCTTGTCCTTTTGGGGACATATTTTAGTGCCCATGAGGAAAACAGCTTAATATAAATCATACTAAATGATGTTTTTTGAAAATGTAAAAATGCAGAAAGTTTTTTGTGATGGGTAGGTTTAGTGTAAAGGGATATAATATAGTCTGCACAGTATAAAAATCATTATGTCTATGGAAAGTCCCCATAAAACATGAAAACACAACGTGTGTGTGTGTACATAAGCGTCTTTTGTCTGACACTAAAGGAGGATACCTGAGTCATCTCTGTTTGTCTTAGGGAATCCATTGACAATCGTGTTCCTAATGTCTTCCAGAAAATTGCGTCTGACAGCTCTATTGAAGCAAATGGAGTGTTAAGGATTGCACAAATAGCTCTGTAAGTTTGGCATTTCAGGTTCTAATGTTGAAGCCTCTCACAAAGTGCTTTCTGTTACCCTCAAATTTATCTTTGTCACCTGCATGCTGTCATTGGTAATCTTTAATGGCTTAATGATAATCAATTCACAGACAAAAAAAAAGAACAAAAAAAAGAAAAAAAGAGATGAGGTTGTGTCCATTTTGTGTACTTAGAAATTAGAAGTGACTGAGTTTCAACCAAACCTGCTTCAACTGCCCACAGTGAAATATCATTGGTCCAAAATCTTGGACCACATAACTATACATTAAACATGACATATCTTCTGAAGTATCATCATTCCATAGGGTTTCATAGTATTTTTGTTGAACTGCTTATGTGAATTATTCCATAAAAAAAAATAAACAAACTTATTTTAGATATAAAGTTTAAATCATCCTTTTGATGGAACTACTGATCTAGACAGACAGATTCCTGCTCATGCATTAACAAAGTCCACTGTAAGGGCATAAATAATAATACTGTTTATTTATACATTTATAATGTCATTCCTTTAAGAAACCATAGAGAAAAAAGTATTTCATAATATTTAGTATTAGGCAAAAACAAGATAAGTGTAAAACATTTCCCTCATACATGTCATTGAAACCAAGTAACCTTTGAAGAGCTGCCCTTTACTTTACACACAGTGAAGTCTTTCAACAGTTCACAGACATTTCATGCTTTCTGACATACAAAAAGTACAGCTGACAACTTGTTTTACCTCTAAACTCTAAACTCTTATAACCAGTGTGATCTTAGTTTAATTGCATTTTTTATACTTTTTTATTAATATTTTGTATTGCTTTAGATATTAGTTATGAATATTGTGTGCTCTTGTCATTTTTTACTCTAAATCGTTTTTAGTTTTTTTTTAAATAGTTTTAATTTATTTTTATTTCAATTTTAAGTTAGCAATTGTAATAGTTTTTCATCTAATAATTCGATTTTATATCAGTTTTATCACATATAACAAAATTGTAGTTAACTATGAGAACACTAGTATTTGTAGGCATTAACACACAGAGTAAAACGTGTTTCACTTATATTTCATACTTGTTCAGCATTGAAGATTTAGTTCTACTCTGCATACAGGGAGAATGCATTGCTTTACATTTATTAGTCTAATTTACAAATGTTGGGTAATTTCAGTTGTGAATAATATGTTTTAGTGTCTATCCAAACATACAAAATGTACATGTACACTTCACACAGGAATACGAATTCACGTGATTGCACGTAGATTGTTTGGGGATTGTTCTTTCTTTGACCATGAATTAATTAAGTATTTTACTTTGGTATGTCCGTTTGCATTTCCCTTCAAACAAAGCAATTGGTGCAAATAAATATAATAGTGTTATACTAAATGCAAATACTAAATTCAGTCATAAAGTGTAATTAGCAAGTCACAAGCTGTTATTATGACATAAAACAGTAACATCCACTTGCAAAATTTTGCACCTTTTAATTAAATAAGCCCCTCTCTCTTTCTTTCTCTTTACACTTTCTCTCTAGCTTTCTGTCTCTTTTGGGAAAAGTACTACTTTGATAAAGATACTTGAGCAAATTTGTTGTTTTTTTATCATCAGTAATGAATGTTCTCAGCATTTATCACAGTTCTCTGTTCTCTCACCCCAGTTGGTGAAAAAAATACACGAGGCCTCCAGCAAACCCTCAAAAGCAAAGAACTTGAGAACAACCCCGCTGAGCTGTGGGATGTGCCAGCCAGGGTGTGCGCTATATTCAGAATTCATTTAAGAAGCCCATTTAATACCAGTTTAGTTCTAGAATTTAAATTAAATGTGAACTGAAGTAGCAAAGAGGACGCTATTTGGATTTCAAGAAGTACGTTTTAAAATGGAATCGGTACATGTGATGTTCCAGTATGAATTACTTTAGTAAGACATTTATAATGGTACAAAATATTTCTATTTCAAATAAATGCTGTCCTTTTGGAACTTTCTATTCATCAAAGTATCCTGAAAAAATATTATAAAGGTTTCCACAAAATTATTAAGCAGCAAAAACAGTTTTCAGCATTAATAATAATAATAATAATAATGTATTATTAGTAATTGAGCACCAATTATAATGGATATCTGTGCTCATTAGAAGGATTTCTGAAGAAGCATGTGACACTGAAGACTAAAAGATTTTTTAGGCATTATACTAAAAATAATTACTAATTATTATAATGAGCTAATTATATAATGTCTTAATGAGCATAAAAGACTTTGGCCCAGTAGTGTATATTATAAATGCCTAATATAAAAATAAAAATAAAATTGAAAAAAGAAACATTATTTTAGAGAAATGTATTCAAACATAAATTAATAATTCATTTATTAATGTTTTGTTGCAAAAACACTATTATGTGAAAGGACATCCCAGAAGAATCTTGGTGCCAGCCCTGTATTATTAACTGATAACCATTTACAGATGCTGAAACTTAATTAAGAAATGATGTAGTTTAGGCCGACTTATGAATGGGAAGACAAACAAGTTCTGCATTGTTTTTAACAAAACAAATCCATGCAAAGATCACGTTAAATTGTTTTTGACTTGTCCTGGGAGAAACAACTTTAAAGTAGTTTGCAACAGCCTCTCTTGATATAATATCACGCAGGCTTGATTTTATCGGAGATGGGGTTTACTCAACCTGAGCTAGACTTCACGTTTCCGCACCCCGCATGTGAACAAACAAGCACGCTCCACTCTGGCTGTAAAAATTACTGTGCGAATGTGAACAAACAAAACAGAGCGGGATCTGCTAAGGCAGAGATAATGTTGTGTAAAATGCCTTGATGTTGATTATTCAAAATCATCAGGGCATAACCACCTTTTGCACAAGGAGCACAACGAAACTGATATCAAGCTGAGGGATTCAATTCCCTCTAAAAATGTGTTTTGAATGAATCTGACTTATAGCCCAGTATCCCATCCCATCCCCTTCATTTCTCCTGTTCAGTCCGTCGAGGTCAGACGTGCGCGAGTGAAAACATGAACACACTGGAGAGCTGCTTTATAGGAGAAACTGAAGAAACGAGACACTGACACTGTTTTTCATGATTGATATACGTCAGTAAAGGTGCTTGATTTTAAGCAATCTATTGTATAAAGTGCTATATAAACGTGACGTGACTTTACTGAGGTGCCGAATTGCAGAGCTCTTGCAAACATATCCACGTTGCTATGATTTATTTATTTTTAAATGCATGCTGTTTTCTCATTTTTTTGTGTTTATATTGTTATTGAGAGGAAAGCGTGCAGCACATATTTACATAGTCATCTAAACATCAGATGTTTGATAACAGTAAATCGCTGGTCGTGTAATTTCGAACTTCGTTTTACCCCAAAACGAAGAATGAAAAAGAACTTCGCCGTGAGTGTATCGGAGCCTTAAGGGGCCTTTTACACAACGTCGTTTTCAACTAAAAATCGCAATGCGTTATGGACGTTCATTTAAAGCCACACTAAGTAGAAATTGTGTTTTTGTCAAACAGCGACCCCTAGAGTCGCTGTGGAATACTTGCACTGTCGTAAATATATTATATTATAACGTTTTTACATGATTGCAGCTAAATCACAAGTAAATAGTCTATAGTCTAGGCCTACTGTATAATTTAATTTGTGTTGTTTTTATTGGAATGTAAACATTACAAAATGCCAGATGACATCAATTAAGTTAAATGTACGTCGCATTATTTCATAACATTGGCCGTTATGATGTCATTAGACATGATTATTGCAATTTATCATAATAGTTTGCAAATTGTGCTCGTTTACACTATTTACAACCTCTACGTTAGGCTTATTTATGATAATTATGTGAGATATTGAAAGCTGTTCTCATGATAATCGCAGGAATCAACGTCAACAGCGTCGTCTGATATCCCTCAGGACTACGTGATAAATACACCTCACAACACCTGAGTTCAGCTGGCAAACTAATTCGTGAGGCATAGCTATCTGATTTATCAAAACGATTCCATTTACACCTGGTCACATAAATGTATTTTTGCGAAACGGATTTAAATTCGATCTTCAATTCTCGCGCTATATGCAGATTTAATGGAGTGCACGTCACCGAAAGCAACAGATATGAGCTGCATTTTATAGATCATCAGCTAAAATTTCAAAATCAAAGACCGCAATAAGAGAGAGCAGTAACAGCCCTGGTAAGATCATTTCGTTTCTTTACTTTTAATGATGAAGATTGTGTGTTAAGCGTCTGCGACTTACTTTCACTTTGATTTGCGATAGTTTGCACGTTGGCTTGATGCAGTTGCTCATCTGCGGTGATGCGTGTTCCAGCGCGTCGTCATATCTGGATATAACATATAGCCTGTACAACGCTCTCACACGTTTTTTTTTTTTTTGTTTGTTTTTTTTGCATTTTTGGGAGGAGTACAATTTACATATGTGGTTTCAAAAACCATATGCATTTACACTTGTCCAGTTTCGTCTGGAATGCGTCTCAGATCTCCTCCTGAAGTGGTTTGAGGGATCGGATTCAAATCCGTCTCAAATGCGTTTCGGAGGGCATTTAAACCTGGACTTTTCACGATCGGATAGCTATCCGATCTGAGAAAATGCATGAAGTGGCCAGGTGTAAACAACCCCCATGACAAAAACATACGCACGAAAGCCGAAAACAAATGCTGGTTGGCCTCTCACGTCCAAATTTGACGAAGTGGTGGGGGAAGTGACGTATGCCGTAAAGCAGTCGAATTTTGTAGTTCTTTTTGTGCTCTGGTTACTACCCGAACCCCGAAGTTACATAGTGCCAGTAAAAGCGATACAGACCCTGTCAGGCTATGGCAGACGTGTCATTCAACCTATTGTAAGTCGATGTACCATCACAAGGATCTTGGAAATATATTATGAAGGTTGAAAAGTTACATAGTGTTGCTTTAAACGACAACGGCATTTTGGGGGCCCGAAAACGCAAACTTTTGAAAACGGCTTTCAAACTTCAAGTCTTTGAAAACGATACCGTTATCATCTCAGTGTTAACTACAAAAACGCTAATTTGTGAAAATGGAGATGTAATGTAATATAATGTGTATGCGAATGATCTGTTCAGTCTATAGGCACAAAGTGTTTCTTTACAAAGTGACATCACCAACTACTTACAATTTCCGTGGATCCGTGTGAACGGGGGTCATTTTGACAACGTTGTTGTCTGTAAATGAAAAACACAATTTGCACAATACTCTAATTGTCACAGTGTCTGGTTGTGTTTCCCTGGGTTGTCACTAGAGGTCCTCGTTCTCACGGTGTCTTTCACATTTGACTTCAATTCCCAGCATTCTGTCGGTCACTCATCAGTTCATTGCACTCAGCTGTTTCCCATCACCTTGTTAGATCTGTGTGTGTATATATACCCTGGCTGTTTCTGTGTTAGTTGTCGAGTCCTTGTTAGATGTCCTCACACTTCCTGGTTGGTTTCTTTCTTGCCTGTTCCTGTATTTTGTTATTCTTGTTGGATTGCTTACATGGTATTTGACCCTTGCCTGGACTGGATTACGCTTTATGGATTACCCCAAATAAATATATCTAACTGCACTTGGATCTGCTGTCTCTCCATTGTGTGTATCGTGACAGAAGGACTCGACCACTAATAGATCCAGCAGTACGGGTACGATCCGGTCGGTATGTGGATACCGCGTAGCGAGATTTTCCCTCCGGGAGAGGATGAAGGATCCTCGATTTCTTTGTTTGCATATTTTTCAATGTGTGCTAGAAGGAATGAGGAGACCATAGCCGCCAGGCTCGTACAGGAGACGGTAACTTCCCCTGAGATGGTAAGTTCGATGCCACCGACACACCATCATGGACGGAGGAGGAGGAGGAGACACAGCCCGTCTGCCCAGCCAGAGACTGTTCACGTTCCATCTGCCCAGCCAGAGACGGTTCACGTCCCGTCTGCCCAGCCAGAGACTGCTCACGTCACGTCTGCCGAGCCAGAGACTGTTCACGTCCCGTCTGCCCAGCCAGAGACTGTTCACGTCCTGTCTGCCCAGCCAGAGACTGTTCAGGTCACATCTGCCCAGCCAGAGATGGTTCAAGCCACGTCTGCCCAGTCGGAGACAGATCGGGAGATGCCCATTCTCATGGCCGGGGGGGCACTGATCGGCTATTTAGAGCGTTTAGCTCGGATCCTGGAGACGCCCTTCAAACCTTCAGTGTCTGTTGTTCCAGAGCCGGAGCCAGTGTCTGCTGATCCAGAGCCGGAGCCAGTGTCGTCTGTTCCAGAGCCGGAGCCAGTGTCGTCTGTTCCAGAGCCGGAGCCAGTGTCTGCTGTTCCAGAGCCGGAGCCAGTGTCTGCTGTTCCAGAGCCGGAGCCAGTGTCTGCTGATCCAGAGCCGGAGCCAGTGTCTGCTGATCCAGAGCCGGAGTCAGTGTCGTCTGTTCCAGAGCCGGAGTCAGTGTCGTCTGTTCCAGAGCCGGAGTCAGTGTCGCCAGTTCCAGTGCCTGAGCCGTTGGTGCCAGTTCCAGTGCCTGAGCCGTTGGTGCCAGTTCCAGTGCCTGAGCCGTTGGTGCCAGTTCCAGTTCCAGTGCCCGAGCCGGTGGTGCCAGTTCCAGTGCCCGAGCCAGTGGTGCCAGTTCCAGTGCCCGAGCCGGTGGTGCCAGTTCCAGTGCCCGAGCCGGTGGTGTCTGTTCCTGAGCCGGTAGTGTCTGTTCCTGTTTCTGAGCCGGTGGTGTCTGTTCCTGAGCCGGTGGTGTCTGTTCCAGTTCCTGCGCCGGTGGTGTCTGTTCCAGTTCCTGAGCCGGTATCTGTCCCTGTGCCGTGGCCGCCCGAGGGAAAGTCTCCGCCCTGGCCGCCCGAGGGAAAGTCTCCGCCCTGGCCGCCCGAGGGAAAGTCTCCACCCTGGCCGCCCGAGGGAAAGTCTCCGCCCTGGCCGCCCGAGGGAAAGTCTCCGCCCTGGCCGCCAGATGGACTGTCCGCTCTGCCCTGGCCGCCCGAGGAACTGGCCGCTCCGCCCTGGCCGCCCGAGGGAAAGTCTCCGCCCTGGCCGCCCGAGGGAAAGTCTCCGCCCTGGCCGCCCGAGGGAAAGTCTCCGCCCTGGCCGCCCGAGGGAAAGTCTCCGCCCTGGCCGCCCGAGGGAAAGTCTCCGCCCTGGCCGCCCGAGGGAAAGTCTCCGCCCTGGCCGCCCGAGGGAAAGTCTCCGCCCTGGCCGCCAGATGGACTGTCCGCTCTGCCCTGGCCGCCCGAGGAACTGGCCGCTTCGCCCTGGCCGCCAGATGGACTGTCCGCTCCGCACTGGGCGCCCGAGGGAGAGTCTCCGCCCTGGCCGCCCGATGAACTGTCGTCTCCGCCCTGGCTGCCAGATGGACTGTCACTCCCTGTCCCCGTTCCCCTTCATGGACCTGGCCCACCATCTCTCCCCCTGATCCTCCACCGTTTCACCTCCCTCCTGAACTCTTGTGTTGTAGTTACGTTATGGAGCGTCTGGTAGCCGCTCCGTAAGGAGGGGGTACTGTCACAGTGTCTGGTTGTGTTTCCCTGGGTTGTCACTAGAGGTCCTCGTTCTCACGGTGTCTTTCACATTTGACTTCAATTCCCAGCATTCTGTCGGTCACTCATCAGTTCATTGCACTCAGCTGTTTCCCATCACCTTGTTAGATCTGTGTGTGTATATATACCCTGGCTGTTTCTGTGTTAGTTGTCGAGTCCTTGTTAGATGTCCTCACACTTCCTGGTTGGTTTCTTTCTTGCCTGTTCCTGTATTTTGTTATTCTTGTTGGATTGCTTACATGGTATTTGACCCTTGCCTGGACTGGATTACGCTTTATGGATTACCCCAAATAAATATATCTAACTGCACTTGGATCTGCTGTCTCTCCATTGTGTGTATCGTGACACTAATGAGAGTTAGATGACATGTAGTTGAAAAATTACCTATAGTTAATAGAATGTCTAAAGTGGACTATAGAAAAAGTGTAACCTAAAATGTTTACAGAAATGTCACCATAAGCATGTTTTTCATTGAGCCTGGGTTGAGTATGTGTGAATGTGTATGTGTTCATATTGTTAGCCATGAGGTGCTGACTTCATCTTTATGCGTGTATTTGCTGTTTTCTCAAAGGATTTGAGTTGTTTTATCAAGTTTACAAAGAGTGTCTGAATGGCTGATACAGTTAATTTGTTTTTGCTGAGTCCATTTTTTGCCCATTGATTTTTGATCTGGCCAGGCTGTTGCATGGAAGGATAGTTGTTTAAAGCTGACAGCACTGATTGTTTGTTGCACTGGGCTTGGCATGCACTCTCTTTCTTCCATTCTCTCTCCCTCTTTCTCACATCTGTTCTTTTCTCTTTCCACATCACTTTCAATCACACCATTAGTCCCCTGCCTTCCATTTTTATGATTTCACTATTGCTACACTTGACAAGGACAATCAAGTGTGTGGGTATGCTTTGAAGAGTCTGCCCACTAGATCTCAACCTTTCAAATTAGTATAACATTTAACATTATTTTCACAAGCGTCTAGGGCAGTGGTCTTCACTATTTTTTTCATGAGAGCCGCACTGATAGGACAAAGTCAGTAGGAGAGCCATTTTACCGCAAAGTATAAAAAGTTACATCCAGTCATAAATACCATGTTTGCCTATCAATCTGTCACCCCTGAAATACAATATGCAATGCAATAAATAGGCCTACAAAAGGGTGAAAAAAAAAAGCCATTATTTATGATGTATCAGTCAAATTTGTAACTGAGACAAGATGATTTCCTTTAATGAAAAAAAACAAAAAAGCAGGATTTCCAGAAAATATTCATCCCAGAATCACCTTAAGTATTTTTTTTTCTACATTAGCCAATCTTGTAGGCCTATCTAACCATCCAAGAGCACATGCAGGGCAACTCCGCAGAGACTGGATATGTTTACATGCACAACTTTTGTTTCAATCGGACTGAATTCATTTCGATTGATGAATCTGAATGTATTGTAGTTTACATGAACGCTAAACATCGTGATGTGATAATGATCGGGTTGATGTGCGTGTTTATAAGTCAAAAGATTCAAATCGGAATATGAACATATGAACCGTTGTGCCGTGCTGTTTGTATTTATCATGCAGTAGAAATGCCCAAAACCAGTCGTCTGTATGATAATCTGAAACAAGGACTGGTGAGCCGTTGTCCTGCTTCACTTCACACTTCACTTCACTTCACACACTTTATTCATCAGGAGAACAGCTCGTTCAGCGCGTCATACGTCGTCCTTTCAGTTTCGGTTTTCAGTCGATCAAGTTTTTTCATGTTCTCTCGATAAACCACCCCTTTCAATCCGATCGAAATTATTTGTAATAGAGCTGACACTTTGAGTTTTTAAAGGGTTATGTTAAAGCCCTACTTTATTAATGTTTTTATGAAACATCTGTAGTGAATGCATTATCATATCACCGTATTATTTACCGCCATGCGAGCCACAAATTAAAGCTTGGCGAGCCGCATGAGGCTCGCGAGCCGCGCAATGAGTAACACTGGTCTAGGGTGACTCTCGCCAAAACCTTTCAAGCACAACTCATCCCAAAATCAAAAGGAAGAAAATTCCGAAAATTAAGCTTATTTTTTAGGACCATGAAGGTTTGTTTGTATTGATACATTTCAGTTTTTTAGGGACAATTAAACACATTTATCCATAAAAATATCAGGTTACACATTATTTTAAGATTACGGTGTAATTACACAAATAAGTAATATTAATTAACAACATGTACTTACTTTAGAATTAGGGTTAGGTTTAGGACTAGTTGCTTGCAATTATGCATAATTTAGTAAGTATATGTACCTTCAGTATCAAGGACATTGTAAAATAAAGTATTACCAAATATCATTACCGTAATGACAAACAAAACAAAAAATCATTAGTGTAATGTAAAAGCATTAATGGATTGCATTGTAAACTATTTGTGTTAAATACATATTCACTATTATTTAAAATTAATGACATATAATATTAGATACATATTAATTTTAAACACTTTACAGTAAGGTTCCATTAGCTAACGTTGGTTAATGAATGAGCTATACATTTGTTACACTATTTATTAAACTTTGTTAATGGTAATACAAATACAATTGTTCATGTCAGCTCAGGACCATTCATAATATTAACAGATACAACTTTGATTTTAATCATGTATTAGTAAATGCTGAAATCGATTTTTAATGTAGTTTACTACTGTAGCTCCAGCACCTATTACCTGTGGGGTCCTACAAGGGTCCATTTTGGGCCCCGTCCTGTTTTCATTGTACATGCTCCCTTTGGGAATGATTTTTAATAGGTATGGTATTTCTTACCATCTGCATGCAGATTACACTCAAGTCAGTTGAGACCCAGTAGTAAGGATTCCAATGCCATACTCCTTAAGTGTCTGAAGG
Source organism: Leuciscus idus (assembly GCA_021554675.1). Classification (NCBI taxonomy): domain Eukaryota; kingdom Metazoa; phylum Chordata; class Actinopteri; order Cypriniformes; family Leuciscidae; genus Leuciscus; species Leuciscus idus. The sequence goes on from CM038634.1 coordinate 8,147,663, forward strand.
AAGTAAAGCTGTGGATGTCTGAAAACCTTGTTGAAAACAAAACAGAAGTTATTTTTGGTCGCACAACTTGTAGCCAGATGGTAAACGATAACTTAGGCCCATGAAGGGGCAAGTAAAGAACTTTCCAGTCATTTTTGACTCATCTCTCATATTTGACCGACAGATAAAGACGGTGGTTCGTAATTGCTTCTTTTATTTAAGGGCAATAAACAAATAGAAACCAATTCTGTAGGCCAGTGACCTGGAAAGAGTTGTCCATGCTTATATTTTTTCCCGTCTAGATTATTGTAGTGCTCTTTATGTTGGGACCTGCCAAACACATGTTGCTCGCTTGCAGCTAGTACAAAATGCTGCTGCAAGGTTGTTAATGAATGCTGGGAAAACGGATCATGTTACTCCATTGTTATCCTTTTTAGGATGGCTACCAGTACATTTTAGGATACAGTATAAGATTCTGATATATGTTTTTGAAGCACTTTACAGAATGGCGGCAGAATACTTAGCTGAGCTTATTAAGCCCTTCCATCCAGGTGTAATACTAAGATCATCGAACAAGTTTCTTTTAACTATTCCCTGTGCGTCTCAAATTAAAGGGTGATCGTGCTTTCTCTGTCGCTGGTCCAAGATTGTGAAATAATCTGCCATTGGATGTTAGATCTTCCTTAACTCTTAATGTTTTTAATGACCGCATAAAATCTTATTTGTACTCTTTGGCATTTTAGTACATTAGTACATGGATGTTTTTATGTTTTGTCTTGTTGTTCTTTTGCTTTCTACGGTGACACATTGCTGCTACATACATATATTTTCCACTCAATTATGTCGTAATAACGAGATCTTATGTCGTTAAAACAACATTTTTCTCGTAATGAGATCTTATGTCATAATAACGAGATGTTTATGTAGGTGTCAGCAATGCGTCACCGTAGCTTTCTATTGTAGTGTACAGCACTTTGGAACTAGTGTGTAGCCTGTAAAATGCTATATAAATAAATAAACGAACAAACAAACTACTCAACAATAAACATTTCTAACAACCAATCACAGTGGTACTCTCCCTTTACCCCTAAAATCACAGGGCAGTGATTGGTTACTAGGAATGTTGTTAAGTGTTTAATGATGTGGTTAGTCATTCTTATCTATATTTATTCAACAGTGATGAAGAACACACTCCAGCATGTTTGGCTAACCATTCTAGAAATGCACCCAACCTGTTGTTGCTCCTGCAGTGGCCCATTCACCCAGGGTCTGGCTATCTCAAATGGAGTACATCTGTCTGACTCCCCCTCTCTTGCTGTAGTGTGTCCTCCGGCTCTGATAGCATCAGTCAGTGACCGTGGCTCTAATAAAAGGAACTCTTAAGAGCCTGATAGAGAGGTCTCCGCAGAGGAGCCAGACCTGCGTCAGCATTTCGCTATAATAGCCCAGCTGTCTACAAACGTCAAACACTCAATACCTGTTAGGACCCGCTTTTGTTCTGACTCTCTGCTTTATAAACTTTGACCTAGCTCATTACATACTGCACTGAGTGTACAAGAAGTCAGTGTTGCTTCAGTAACCCACTGCTGTCCAGCAATTCTTGATACAGTTCTAATGTTAAAGGCACAATATGTAATGTTTCGCCACTAGAGGTCGCTTATTCAAAACGAAGGCATAGCATGATGACGCCTTGATTTTGGGGTATCATTGGAGTTGTTGTCTTCACCTCTACAGTCGGTGGAGAATACGACAGGTTGACTGGTGACTGGTAATGTATTAAAGATTTATTAACGTTACTGAAAGCCGTTGAAGCGGAACGCGAGACAAGCGCGACACACGGCTCGAGAGCGGTGGAGCTTTTATTATGCCGAAGACTGCTTCCTCTTCTTCCGGTCATGCGTATGTGGAGTAACACAGCGCTGTTTTATCATATTGGATACATTTGAGTGTGTTGAAAGTTGTTATAATGCTAATCTGTGCATTCGTTCACTCAGCGGCTACTATATGAGACACTTGTTGCACACTGCAGTGCATGGTACTCGCGGTAAATCAAGAAAACGAGATTTAAACAAAACCTGTGTTGAGCCGTATAACAATTATTAGGTTTCTGTCGATGAATGTATCCAAACAGTTGCTCACCTGTCTAATAAAACACATAATATATTAAAGTGTCTTTGGGGTTTCTACAGAATAAAACCGGAAATCGAGGGTAACGTGGGTATGATGTCATTGATAGGTAGGGATGGGACGATTACCGGTTTCACTATAAACCATGATAAAATGCACTGACGGTTAGTAATATCGTTTAAAATTTAATTATCATTAAAACCGTGTTTGATTATCGCGATTTTAGATCCTGTTCAGCCAGCAACAGTCTGATGCAGGCGCAGCGCGCAATGTTTTTATTTTATTTTTTTTATTCAAGAAGGAATTGCGGAAGGCAGTGACCGTGCTCGGGAGATTTTTCTGCCTTTTAAGAGAACCAATTCTGAGGTGTGGTCATATTTTGGCTTTAACAAAAGGGAGTCCTGAAGGAAACTTAATCGAGGATGGTCACCCTGTCAGCAGAACATGCACAAGAAAGTAGCCGAGTCGTCTTGTGTGACCATCACCGACTGTTGTATAGCGAACGCAAGGCAAGTTAACTTTGACCTCAATACCAAAACTACGTCTGGGAAATAATTGGACATAAAATGTTGTTTTAAGTTAAACTATTTTATATCAATCACTTGAAATAAACGTGAAGCTTCCGCAAAGAAAAGTTCGCAGCAAGTGGCTTTGAGCCAAAGACGACCGAACAAGTTCAAACAAGACTATGTGACATTTAAGGGATAATAATTTATATTCATTATACACTTATTACACCAATTTTTTTTAGCACATAATTACGGGGACATTGAATTGAGATTAATGTTTTAAATCTTACCTGTCTATAAATCCATTATGTACAGCGTACAAAACAATCGTTCAGACAAGATGATCACAACAATATTATCAAACTCTGTAAACAATAAATCAACTCTGATTTAATTTTCAATACAATTAAAAACGGAGACGCAAGACGGCAAGTTGTATTTGAATGAAACGAGAGAGCGCGTCCATTGTGATACATGGTGTAACGTCTGTCAGAGAGTTTGAATACTACCCAGATTCAAGACAGTGCAAATGAACTGTTAGTTCCACGAGACTTTTATAGATGTTTTCTCTCAGTTAAGCACACACTTCATGTACATGTCGAAGAGTGAATGTTAAAAGGGAAAATAAAACACGCTACAAATCAAAGTGGAAGTAAACACATTATAATGAAACAACGGTCAGCAGTAGAGCGGTCATCTTCCTCTTTGCGCGAGCAATCTCACTCTCACTGTGCGTGCGCGCTCACATTAAAACAGCATGCATAAAATAACGTACGCCATAGAAGAAGACGTTATCTTAAAGGCACATAAACATTCATGTCATGAACACTACTTAACACTAGGCGGCCGTTACAATGGATGTGCGCGGTGTTATAATGTGTTGCTATTGACGACCGTCATTATAAGGAAGGAAATACCACATAATAGAATCTTGCTTTAAAAAGTGCATAGAGCTGCTTGTTTTATTTGTTGTTTGTTGATTTTCAAATATTAAACTTGTTGAAATGTCTTCAGTGTGATCATCAACTCTTTTTGAAAAACTTTCATCTCGTTTTAACAAAACCGTGATAATATTGATAATCGCGATAATTTTGGTCACTATAATCGTGATATTAAATTTTCATACCGTCCCATCCCTATTGATAGGCAACGCACGGACACAGTCCATGTCCTGGTTAAAACTTTTTTCTGGATTTAAACATTCTTAGAAACATTTGGGATAATGTAAATACACAAATCAACAAAATATATAGGCCTAACACTGTTATAGTGGTTTTGGATATTTTAACCCAAAATTCTTACATATTGTGCCTTTAATGGGTTATAATTATTACAACCCATGTATGAGTGTTCTTATGTGTGCTGACAAGGAGCACATGCACATACATGTGTTCTTATCCTAATTTTAATTTTGACAAATCTAAATAATTATAAATGTGCTTTACAATTAATAAGCATGTTACATGCCTAAACCATATCCATATACAATATATGCACTCAAAAGTTGAAATAATTCATGTTTTTGCAAGAAGTCTCTTATGCTCACCAAGGCTGGATTTATTTTATTCAAAATCCATTAAAAACAGTATTTTTTATAATATTTTTAAAATTCCTGTGATGGCAAAGCTGAATTACTCCCATCTTCAGTGTCACGTGATCCTTCAGAAATCTTTCTAATATGCTTATTTGGTGATCAGGAAACATTTCTTATTTTTATCAATGTTAAAAACATTCAAATTTGCTTCAAATGTCTGCGGAAACTGTTACACTACCATTCAAAGGTTTGGGGTAAATAAGAAAAATAAATGTAGCACTCTATACGTACCAATATCTTGGTGCTCTGTGTTGGTTACTGATGTATTAATATTAACGTTATATCGTAAGGAAAGTGAATAGAAGACCGTAAAATCACAGAAGGTTAGCCTGGGAAAACCGAGACAAACTTCCGGCAAATTTAGATTTGCTCTGCAAGTAAGTCTGGCAAAGAGCTCATTCAATGTCATTTCCATGCCGTGGCATTTGGCTTTACACATGACGATCGCTCTGATTGTTTTTTGGAGTTTTAGGTCTATCCAATTGACCTTTCGCCGAGCCCCGCCCCCCTTAGTTACTGTTGCTACGTCCGACAAACAAATGGTCAAACACGACCAGCGCGACAGATTGCCATGACGGAAAGAGGTATACCCGTGCGTGTCAGTGACCTTTTTTGGAGCAATACCTCCGCGATATCTTCCAGATTGAGGCAAAAAGGGTTACAGTATGCAGTGGAGGGATATATTATAATATAAAAATACGCAATGAAGGAGACACGACTACTATCTACGTCTCTATCGAGGCTAATGCTTACCGGTGTTCATACACATCATTTGTGATTATGACAAAGAACAAGGAAACAAGTGTTTAAAAGCATTGTAAGACACTTACTGTTGTGTTTTTGTGTGAAAGAAAAAACTGTCTCTGAAAATAAAAGTGCTGTCAGCAATAATTTCTTATGTGTGTTTTTTCGCATAACACGACTAGAATTTTAAATGCTGCAAAACACATGGGAGTTATATTCCCGATGCTGTAGTTTATTTGATCAGTCACAGTATATCATTAATCAAGCTTAATTTGACTTTTCAACTACAATTAGGCAGGTGAACTGAAAGCTTTTACAGTCTTTTAGCTATAACTTAGGCCTATATCATTGACAAAAGTATGTGGTGCATTTTCTTCCAAAAATGATTTTCTTTCTCAAATTCATGCTTCAAGTTGACAAAGCACAATAAACGAAATCACACAATAACTGTTTAACCAGACATAGCCTTAATTTGCATCTAACGTTAAATAACTTTCATTGATTGTCTTTCATAATTCACTTACCATAATATTTATTAGGGGGACAACAGATCACAAAAATCACGGTTGAGACCATAATATTTATTAGTGGGGCAACGGATCATAAAACTCGCGGTTCAGACAATGTTATGTTTTTTGAGTTACAGATAGGATCGTTTTTCAGATCAGAAAAACAAAACAAAAAAACCTTTAAGTAGCCATCGATACCACAGCCAGCAGACGTATTTATGCTTCGTAATGTTCGACACATTTAACTGGGAGTGGGGCCGTCCACACTGTTTTATCCATTGTAGGCACCGCTCACGTTGTGTTTTCGGCTTTGGGAATGGAAAGAACACAACTCCTCCAGACAATCTCTCGGGGTATGTAGTGTCCGATTTACAAACGCCATGGGCGCACGCTTCACAATCTTGCTAATGTTTGTCGGACCTGCTCACATAGTAACGGTTGCTATGATGTGTGATTGGACAATGGCCGTTTTGGGGGAGGGGCCGGCGAAAGGTCAATTGCGCCGAGAGGCATTTGAGCGACGTCCGTTGGTGACGCCCCTTTGGAAATTATTTGTCTATGGAGCTTTGCCAGACCATAACTCAGTTACTACTGAGAATGGTCTGGTTTTAACCAGGCTAACAGAAGGTAAATGTAATACGAATAAAAAAAAATAAAAAAAGAAAAGATTTAAGACTCAATTTCAAACTCACTTGTTTCCCTTTTACTTCACATTTAACTAAAGTTGTGAAATGAACCTCCAAAACCAGTTATAAATCAAGGAAATAACTTTACATTAACGTTACTCACGATTAGCTTTTTGGAGTATATTCAAACTTTCACATCACTTTACATTTCTTTTCAGTCAGTTTTTAACCTTCACTGGGCCCAGACTCTTAGAAAAATATGAAACTGTCAAAAAACAGTCCCAATAAAGTAAACAAATAAAATGAGGCAGGCCTGAACGTGTGCGTTAGTGCGGAAAAAATACAAATCGCCGCTTCACTCTTACTAGAGCCAACAATAATGGAAAATACTACTCACGATTGTCATTAGAGGTCGACCGATTCATCGGTTTTGCCGATTAATCGGCACCGATAGTTGATAGGTGGAACTATCGTTATCGGCAAAAATACATACCGATAGTTTTTCCTGGTTGCGTCTGTTGCTGGAGCGGCTGAGAAGCGCGCGCTGTCATTCATTACACAGTAAGAGAGAGCTGAGAAGGGTCTGCTGGCATCATGCAGTACAAGAGCGGCCTCTAGAGGTGTAATAAAAACTATCGCTGATGCCTCGTGTTGTTTATTTCGACACGTGATGCTGCGTGCTGCACTGAGAGCACACGCTGCTTGGAGAGCGCTGACATCGACAGCTAAAAGGTAGCCTATGTATAACAGTACATTTTGTCATATCATTATAAAGTGATTAATTTGTTGACTAAATGCTGCATTAGTAGAGAAAGAACAGCACAACAGTATGTTTGTTTGCCTTCGAGGCTGAGAGGACGCTAACATTAGTAGTACCTCAAGCGGTTAAAACACTGACAAAAATAAAAAGTCCGACCCGAATGTTTAATGTCACAATTGTTACCATCTATTAGTTACCATCTATTAGCATTAGTTTATATCGAGCTGGTCACTTTTATGCATTTAATATGCAGAGAAGTTGCATATTTAAAGCTAGAGACGTAAGATAGCAAACTGATATGTTCATACAGCCGACAGAAACATATAAACAAATCAGAAAAGCATTCGATTTCGGTAATTTTTTCGTCATCACTTTAATACATGTTTTGTTATTTTGATTAGATAATCATCAAGTGTTTATAAAATAGAAGCAAAAGTGTGAGACTATACATTTAATATGTATGTCATTTCAATGCTCTGGCATTGTAGATATTTAAGCATGACTGTTTGGATTTATATGAAATGATAACACTTACAATAAAATTCCATATGTAACATTAACTAAGGTTAATAACTTCTGTATAAGGATTGTTCATTATTTGTTAATTAACATGTACTAATACATTTTTAAATTAAGGTTTTAATTTGTTAACCATAGTTAATGCACTATCAAACTAACATGAATGATCAAGGTGCAATTGTATTGCTCAAATATTATACCGATCAAATTTTGTTACTTTTTTATTCATTAAGTTGGCTTGAAAAATAACAGTTTAATAGTTTTATTTGTTATTTAGAGTATTACTTTTTGTTTCAGTTTGAATGAATGTCTTTTATTGACTTCAATATTTATTCATATTATGTATTTATTTCATTTAGCATGTTTTCATGGTTCAATACAGTTTTATTATTTTTATAATAAAGTTCAGCACTGTTTTACTTGGAGTGTTATGTTTGTTTTTATCCAGTATCAATTTTAAAAACTATCGGTTGATTAATCGGTTATCGGCAAGTATGGCCCAACCTAGCTATCGTTATCGGTAAAATCCACTATCGGTCGACCTCTAATTGTCATGCTCACATCATCACAGTCCCACGAAAATGGAGCAACGCAGAGAGCGCCAGGAAGGAGAGAAAGACCGTGCTGCACCGGAATCAGGGAATCTAACGAGGCCAGAGGAACTTTCAGGCAATCCAGGGCACCTGAAGCGCTACCTGGTGATGAAATCCAACGTGGCCGGAGAAGGAGCTCAGTCTCCAATTCATCCAAATCACACGTGAACAAGAAGTGCGTCACATGCGCGAGTATAGGCTACTACACACACTCACGATGAACTAATGTAGGAGATCAACACTTTAACTTCTGTACGAAATTACATAGACTCACTACTATTAGTAAAACAAATGAACACTCAAATTGTATCTGCGTCACACGCTGTGTCGTCGTTGTTATTTTTTCCTTCTATCTCCTCTTCTTCGTCCCCTCTCTTCTCACTCTCTCCTAACGCCCCCTCTGGCCTATCACATCGCTCTCCAAACCAAACTGACATGTGAAATACCCAATCAGAACCTAGACAAACTTCTAACAATATGAAATATTGTTTTCAATACACGTGAGAAGTACAAGTATACCATATCAAATATATAAACAAAACAATATAAAGATCAATTTTGAAGAAAAGTAATTGATCAAAAGTGCCTTGATCAGCATAAGACTAATAATATAACACATTTTTAGCTTTTGCCTGCTAGGTTTTCGTAGTGCAAAGTACAGTGTAGACATTTGTGTCATTGACTTTTCAGGTTTTGTTGATACTCTAGCATTGTTTCATAATAAAAGTTTTGCAAGAGCCACATTTGTCTTGGCTTTTGTCGTAAGGTTTGCCAACTTTATATTTTAGTTACTTTAATACTTTATAGTTATATCATAGTGTTTGTTTTGGACGAAAGTCACACTGATTTAGCTTGATGCAACAGTGATGTATTTTCTCTGCTGTGTCTCTTTGAAGTTTAGTCTGTGTCATTTGCTGAGGTCACTAAATTATGCCATTTTTTTATTTTATTTTTGTTATCTTACATTAAGTAAAAGGATCATTCTTCTTATTGAAGGGGACTGCTTGCCTTTTAGTTGCATGGGAAATTACAATTCATTACTGTCTGTTATGCATAAAATAATATCCTAATATGACTTTATTAGATCATAATTCAAATTTCACCCTGATATTTCCTGAGCTTGGGACATGCGAGGAGAGTATGAATGACTTGCCAGATACAGCTCCCACATTCATCAGTTTCTGGCACTTAACTGAGTGTGGTAATTGGAGGCTAATTTCTACACGGCTATGCTAATGCTGAAATGAATTAGACTGTCAATCACGCATTTTGGATTAGCTTAATATGGACCCCTAAAGTCACACCGTGTCTTTCACCATGTGCATGTAAAATGACACTTGTAATCAGAATGTAACTGGATTACCGCAGAGGTCACTTAAAGCAAATGTAATTCAGTCCTGTCCTATGGACTGATGACCTTTTATTAGTTGCCACTTTGGTGTATGTTTGAGTATTTCAAGGTAGCATTCAATCAGAAGTATGAAACGTGAATAGTGTATATCTACAATAATTGTATTGACTGATCTAAATGTATTATTATTATTATTACTAATACTATTATTACTATTATTATAAATTACTAATGCTAATCATATTATTATCATGAATAGTATTGTTACTACTACTACTACTACTACTACTACTATTATTAGTAGTAGTAGTAGTAGTATGTTTACTACTTCCACTACAACTCTATTACTATTACTATGATTGTCGTAAATTGCCTCTATCTATATCTATATCTATATCACTAAAATATCCCATTACTTACCAGTGTACCTGCATACACCACTATATCTATATCTATATTTAGCTGTTTTTTCTCTCTTTGTTATTTATTTTGTTTGTTTGTTTTTCACTCTTCTGTATGTGTGTCATTGATATCTTACCTTGTATAAGCTACTGTTTGGTTAATTTGCAACAAAAGAATAAAAAAGAAAAAAAGAAGTATGAAACACTTGCTCTCACACATTTTTTTTTTTTTTTTTTTTTGCCAAATGGATTTAGAAAAATCTGTTATCTGTTTACCCTCAATTTGAGATTTCCCCCTGTACAACACAAAATGTTTCATAATTCATAACTTGGAAATTGCACAATGCAAAAAGTGGAAATTGGAAATTGCACAATACAAAAGTACACAATGATCACTTGATTTGTGTAATATATATATATATATATATATATATATATATATATATATATATATACCATTTGATTTGTTGAATGCATTATACACTGATTCATTAGTATCAAAACAAAGGACAGCCTTTATGAATGAGTCATTGAATAATTCTGTCAACCAATTACTTCCAATAACTCCTCAGAAATGGCCCACACCATCGTTTCTAGTTCTAATTTGATGTTTTTGAATTAACTATGGAGATTTGGCCATAGCATATCCTGAATATCTGGCTTAAGAAAGAAGTTCTACACACAAAAGGGCATAGATATCTTTATGTATGTAGATACCATGTTTGGCAGATTCAGACACACCATCTTGGAACAGTCAGCATCTCTTCAGTCACAGTAAAAATAGACGAACTGATGAAAATGCCACAACATTGTGCAGCCTATAGTTGTAAGAACAGCCAATATCAATTTCAGACAAATTGGGATTATCTTTTACTGTTGAGAATGTGTTTTGTGTGTGTGTGTGTGTGTGTGTGTGTGTGTGTGTGTGTGTGTGTGTGTGTGTGTGTGTGTGTGTGTGTGTGTGTGTGTGTGTGTGTGTGTGTGTGTGTGTGTGTGTGTGTGTGTGTGTGTGTGTGTGTGTAACAACTACACTAAACTACTGTACATGTCACTTAAAAATCACTTAAAGTTTATTTGTTTATTGAAAACCCAAATTTAAATAATTATATATCTTTATTGAAAACACATAATGTGAATATATTGCAGTTTATCAAAAAAAACAAAAAAACATGGACATCAATGGCTACCTTCAACTGTTTGGTTACCCACATTATTCAAAATATATTCTGTGTTCAGCAGAAGAAAGAAATTCATACATATTTGAAACAACTTGAGGGTGAGTAAATGATGACAAAATTTAGATTTTTGGGTGAGCTATCCCTTTAATGCAGTATCTATGTATGGATATCGCAATAGACTCTTTTCATCTACAGTCACTTCTTGTCAAAATGAGGCATACTGTATCTGTCAACTCAAACCTTCCCTTCCGAGGTCTTTTAAAGCAGGCCATTGAGACAACAAGACTGACTGTCAGGTCCTCTCCACGCGTGGCTTCATCATCGCTGCGGTTTGGGATAATCGCACGTAACCCTGGGTCCTTGTGGGTAATTTTAGAAAGGAAGCTTCGGCCAGCTGGCTTTATTAGATCACTGAATTGGTTTCGATTTCCCTGCCATCAGTCAAACATCAACAATTTCATGCTACATTATTAATATGGAAAGGTCCAAATTAAATGTCAAATCCTTCTTGGAGCTGGATGCATGTTTGCATTAGATTTTAATGAGTGTGTGTCCATAGGAAATCATTTCACACATACACACTCGGCCCATTCAGCCCCTGGAGACCGAGAATCTATGAATCTGTGCTATTGTGGAGAGTCTGCCCTACGGCATAAGACACTGAGTAGGTTTTCAATCTATTGATTGTTGCCCGGGGACTATAAAGTACTAATACTTTAACAATAATTATAAATAACCACATTCTCACCTTCTCTTCACGCTCGTTTGGCAGTTTTCCAGCTGAGGTCTATATTACACCCGGAAATCTGAAATGTAGTGTGAGATCTAGACATAAGTGTTTGGCAGAACGTTAGGGAAGGGTGTCGATCCTTTGCTTTTATAATTAAGCATTGTGATTTCTGCCAACTTCAATGCATTACTGCCATGTGGCATTATAGTTCAAATTATACAAAGTTGTGGAAACTGACTCTTAAAAAAGTAGGGCTTAAAAACTCTTCCTGGTGAAAACTAAATGAATAAAGGACGGCAAGGACACCAAGGTTTTCTCAGTTCATACTTTTTCTTTTTTGTAAAATGTACACCAATCATGTTTTATTTACAACTTATTTTTTTTTTTTTTTTTTTTTTTTTACAGCAAATCTTAAACAGCTCAAATAAATATTCCAGGTTCAAGGTTAAGCTCAATTGACAGCATTTGTGGGGAGGGAAAAATACCACATAAAAAGTATAACTTTTTCCCAAGCAAAAAGTGAGGTTATGGTGAGGAACTAACAAAGGAAGTGAATGGAGGATTTAAATGTAGAGAGGTGAAGCTCATCGTTTTCTAAAAGCACTTACATCAGTTGTTTTATAAAAGCATGTTATTTGCTTTTAAGCTGTTTAAAACATATTTCGCAGATGTTGTAGGGGTTATGCCATCACGTTGTCATGGCAACAATATATTTAGTATATAATTCAAAATATAATGTGTTATACTGTAAATTTACACAGAAAAGGTAGTGAGTGAATCTTTCCACACTGAAATCCTGTTTACACTCCCCCAAATAAGTGGAAATTATTATTATTAGTTGTTGTAGTTAGCATTAGGCCACAAATGCTGTTGATTTAGCTTAACTTGAACCTAGAATATTTCATTAAAAAAAAATGTATATTGTTAACGTTTTTGTATGAAAGACACTGAAACATAAAATATAAAGATAGTTGGTTTTTATTCAATGTTGTCAATACATTGATATTGTAAGTTTCAGTATCCAGCTGGATAAAAATTGTGGAAATAATAAATACCTATAAATACAAATGAGCTCACCCTGCAAAAGGTCATTGTTGCATGTTAGCACATGTTCACACACATTAATCTCCTGAGTGGAGGAGGGTTTGTGTTTGCTTTGGACGCTTTGCTTGCGTGGGCGAATACGGTGTGGAAGTTTCTGAGTATAATAACTTGTGTTTGTGATCAAAGCTTAAATTGTTGTGAGAAATTAGTGTAAAAGAAGGGAAAGCAGCTGTGCACTCATCATCAGGGCAAAGACAGAGGCAGCCTTCTGTTTCTGCACATCCAAACCAATCTTTTTATCTCATTTGCGGTTTTAGCAATTACATCGACGTGCGCTACATAACGTTCCTTTCATTTTATTTGAACATCTTTGCATGTGAAATTGAGGCAGCAAAACATGGTTGAAATGCGCATTGCTGCCTGGTTTTCACATCTTATTGAAGAACTACAATTTGCCTTGTTTTGTTCCTCATCCAACCACATGTCAATTTTCTGTCAGATTGTCAATGGGGCTAAAAGTACTCATCATTTCAAACCCATGCAGTAAACATCGGAGCACCACTCATTCGCTCTATATTGTGGTTTAAATATTAAATGCAGGCTAGATGGAATATAGATGTGTGGAGTGGTTTAAGTGATGTATGAAATCATTTCCACCAAGGGCAAAAAAGTCACAGAGTTTATTGTGCATCCATTTTTAAGTCAAGACAAGAATGAAATATTAGCATGCTAAGCACACCAGGGTTGGCTGTGAATGAGCAGTGTACAGAAAGCCAAAGATTGGAGATGACATTTGGCCACCATATACAGCTGCATAAGCCTCCCAAAACTGCTTTGTCAAAGCATGAAGTGCCAACATGGATCTTTCGCTTAGGGATTGATTTGGTTATGTTGATTAAGGGTGAAGTAAGAATCTACTGGAATCGATCTGAGCTTAATCATTTCTAGTTTCAAAGTAAATGATTCACAGAACACCTTGTAAAAATGAAATAGATTATTCTGTTTCTGGGTTTTGGTTGGACAGTACAGCAAAGGATATCAAATGGATTATTTTTTGGATGTTGGTTTTGTGGGAGTTTGACAACTTGTCATTATGGAGTTGCATTGAGCAATGAAAATATCTTCCAAAGATGTATTTAAAGAAAAAAGAAAAAAATGACTGAACTGCCCTTTGGACAGATAGATAGACCACATTTGATACGTTTTCATTTCATATCCAGGCAGGTTATGAATTCATCTGCATGCTTTGAAGCTCAGGACAAAGGCTGGCTTTAGTGAGATATCAGCCTTGTGAGGGGGGTTTGCATATGATATATGGATTCCTCTATTCATAATGATACGCCACTGAATAAACGGTCTCCAGTATAATCAGGCTCAGTCAATATAATCTCTCTCAGAAGGTCTTCATTAATCTCGCCTACTATGGCTAATCATGTCCCTGTACTTGAGCTCCCACCAACGTCTCACCTGCTTATGTTTTTTTAATTAATTTGGCACACTGCGGCCCACGGACGGCTGGCTGAGCGGAAACGGGATGGAGTCGATCAAACCCTCTTTAAGCAGGAGTAAATGAAACCCAAAATTAAAAGAAAAAAATAAAGAAAATATATATTTGCATAAACAATAAACCCTATATACCTTAAAATCCCTGGTAATACCACCAAATTTGGCACACACACCAAGTCAAAACCAAATTTCTATGGGAAAAAATATATATTCAACTTTTTTTTCCCATGATACCACAATTGTTTGATTAACATTTTTTTTTTTTTTTTTTTTAACATTTTATTTAACAGACAACCTATATTTTCAGACGTACTGTACCGCACGGATGTAATATAATGGTTCAAATCAGATGATTTTCCCCAACAGTTCACCAAACGTTTTTTGAAGACATAACAGATAATGTTTGCGTGAATACTCGCCAAGACAATAATTTTGAAATACTGCAATTCTGTGTTTTTTTTAGTATGTGTATATCGGGATCTGTCAGTCAGTCAGCGCGAGTAAGATCGTTTTGTTTACATCAGCATGAGTTTGAGAATCACATTTCATTGGTTCAGGTTCATGCCATCGAGAATTCACTGTGAATATTCACAAAGTTGGAATAATACAACGATACCAAACTTGTTCTGAGGGGAAGCGCGAGAAGCGAGCAGAGAAAAACAACATTGTTCATGGAAAAAGGAAACATACTCCTCTCTGAAAACGCACAAATAAAGATACTTTTAGATGTTTAATTTGCTATTTAGTGCATTGGGATCGCTAGACGAGGGCTTAATGAAGTGATTTTTGCGAAAAACCTAAAAATAACTGTTAATTTTCTGTTAATCACAATTTGATCAGAACACAGTTAGTATGACTCATTTGAGCTGGTTGATTTAATTAACCATCAGGTCTTATGTTCCCAATCATGAGCACAGGTTACAAAAAAATATCATAAAAGAGAAATGTAGTTGTAGCCTAATTATTTTTAATAGGCATGTTCTTTTTTTCATGGTGTTTTTCTTTCCCATAACTTTCCATTACAGTATATTGAGTAGAAATAGTTTTTCAAATGTAAAGAGACTCTGCAGCTATATCTATAGCCACGCTGTAACTCGGCAGCTGTGCAGCCTCAATTTCTGTTTGCTTTGGCCCTAGTCAGGTGTTGGAAAGGGTTGTCAGGGGTTACTGCCTATAGGATAAAGCCGAATTTCGACAAGTGTTTGCACTTGTCAGCTGCAGCAGCAGAATCCCCCCCCCCCAAAAGAAGATTTTTTAAATAATTTTTTTCTCACAATGGACTGCATTTATCATTGCAAGCCCCACTGTAAGCCCTCAGATACCCAGTCAACAGCTTTGCCTCTGTCTATTTCATAAATGGGACCAAAAAGTCATAATTAAATCGTAGAGTATCTTTTTCACCATGTGACGTTGACTAATGCGTCTTGTCCTTTCAACCCCCATAAACGCATTTGCATTATTAAATTCAACGTGGCTGGCATACATTAAAGTCACTCCATTTTGTGTCTGAAATTTATATCTCCAAAGGCGTGATATGAAATGAGAAAGCCGTAGAGAGCAGTCAGGCTTTTCAAAGCCAGCACACTATTAGTGAAGAGCATTTTATAACCTTTGGGAAAAGAACAGTGGTGGAGCATAGGAGAAAAGCTTATGGAAATTTAAAGTTAATAGCTAAATGGAAAACATAAAAAACAAAACTATTGTCTCTGAATGGCCATCATTTCATTCTTTAATAAGCAAGTTTCAGCAATTCTGCACCATGTTCTACGATCGGTGAATAAACTTAAAATGATAAAAAGTTCTGAGAATCAAAAATCTCAGAATTCAAAATTCTGTCTTCAGTTATTCAGATTAATTTCACTTCAAACCTGTATGACTTTCTTTCATGAAACATTATTGTAGAACTTTATATATTTTATAAGAACATACAGTAGTGCAGGGGACTTTTTGACCACTTTATACATTTTTATGGTGTTTTTTCTTTTCTTTTTGAAGCTTTAAAGCTCCAGTCCCCATTCATTTTAATTGCATCAAAAGAACATAGCACTGGAAGTATAATTTGGTTTAGCTAGTTGTAATTCTTGAGCAAACTACATGACCTCGTCTAAACGGTCACTTTTGGCTGAATGCACAGACTAAGAACAGAGGACTTAATTCAGCAAGGAGCTTTTTGCATTTCTTTATTCATTCTTTTGCAGACTTTTTTTGTGTCCGTTTAAATCCCCAAACACCAACATCTTTGAAGGCTTGACAGTCTGTGTGGTTGCATCATACTCATTTCTGTTGTTTTCTTTCTTTCTTTTTTTTATGCAGTCTGAAACTGTCACCAACAACAGGTGGACTTTGTGTACATCGACAGACAGAAGTCTTTCATCAAACTTTTCTGTGGTGTGCAAATGCCTAGAATATCCACCCGTTATATAAACAAAACATATTTGATGCATAATTGACTGTGAGTTATAGCTGCATTCACGGCTAATTAAAGGTATAGCGGAGGATCTTTCCAAATTTTAGATAAGACCCGCCCTCTCCACTTTTTGAAAAGTTTGATTGATTCACCAGAATGATTGACAATTAGGAGGACCAATAGTTTAGACTACCCACCAGGAAGTAAAACATCCTCCGCTATACCTTTAAGTGTTAATCATTGCACGTTTTAAACATCATTGATGTTGTATCTTCACAGTGCTGTTTAATTAAAGTAAAACATAATCACAGATGTACAGTAAATCGCAATTAATGCAATTAAAAGTGAGGTAATTGTTTGAAGAGTTTTCAGGTTGCACTTTATTTTCGATAGTCCACTTTAGACATTCTACTAACCAGGGTTTAAAAACAGAGAGAGAGAGAGAGGGAGAGGGAGAGAGAGAGAGAGAGAGAGAGAGAGAGAGAGAGAGAGAGAGAGAGAGAGAGAGGAGAGAGAGAGAGAGAGAGAGAGAGAGAGAGAGAGAGAGAGAGAGAGGAGAGAGAGAGAGAAACTCCGAGCAGGATCAGTATTTTAACGTTTCTGTTCATGTGTTCCTTCTGTAACATTAACGTTCCGAAAACAATACAGCCTATGCATTGCACTTCATCTTTTATAACAAATGTTATAAAACCGACAGGAAAAACTGAGCGGCCACATAGCTACAATAAACTTTGTAACCTGTAAGTTGATGAAAACGTAATGCGATGCACTCGTAATGTGAAAACACAAACTTCCGACATTCGCTGGTGAAAAACCTTGTAGCTTCATTTGAGCTTGATTTTGGTAAAATTTTAATAATATACCAACACATGCAAGTTTCTGACCACAAAGCCACAATACACTGACAACATGGTGTTCAATTATTTAAAAAAACACAGTTTTATTTTTCATATCCCTGCATAGTAGCGGTTCGCTAGCAATTTTCACTGGTTTCAAAACACTCCACACTGGATATTACCTGCCATTCATTTTCACTTAATTGTAGCCTAATGCTTTTGGTGACATATCCATGAAAAACTCCTGTGATCCAAAAGCTAATGTCTTAGCATACCTTGACAACTGAGTGCAGGCATTTCACATGGATGCGTCAACGTCACATTTGCATAGGCTGTACTATTGGAATTCATGATTGGCTGCCAAAAAAATAAAAATTAAACAAAATGAAAAATGATCCTGGTCATGGCAATTTCAAGTAAGTGTTTCTGTTCAGAACGATTAACTTAATTTCGATTTTGTTTTGTTCCCGTTAAAATTCTGTTCGTTTCGTTGCTTTTGTTCCTTGAACTGGTTCAGAGCTCTGCTACTAATTATAAGTAACTTTGTAATTTAATGTCAAATAACTCTCATTAATTTGCAACTATGCAAACGAACTCTCATTAGAGTATTAGTGGACTGTTAGGGTTAGTAGAGTAGTTGGGGGACCATCAAAATAAAGTGTTAGCAGATATTAAGCAGACAGTCTACCACTAATTTCTGCTTTGTTCTTGAATGCTGATAATTTTTTACAGTAATAACTTTTTTTGTAGATGGCAATGATTTATGTCTGGTTACTCACTGCTAAGAATCAATGCACTGAGTTGAATGAGGCCAAACATAAATATACAAATATATTGAAAGGTGGTTTAGGTGGTTTATGTAATTTATGTTCTCTTAAGTGCAGAAACTGTAAGTAATCCATTGGTTCATTCCCTCTTTTTGGCAGTTTTGCATTTTTATGGCCCTGTCCCAAATCACACCCTAAACACATTGCAGTCTTCCTATGAGTCCACACTTTCACGACGTAATACCGCTTTGATTGTAAGGTTGAGATTCGGAGCTTGCTTCATCGACCACCTTCTGAACACATATGTTGACCATTGTAAGTCACCCAGGCCGTAAGTGCATATGAAGTGAGCCATTTGGGACAGAGTCTACGTTTTATGTTTCAGAAATTGCACACTTTACCTGTAGGCTTCATTATTAAAATGTTGCACAACAAATGATATAGCAACAAATGAAGCTATAACATTTCCCCCTGCTGTGAACCTATAGTGATACTTGCACCAATATACAAAAATCATAATATAATTAGTCATTATTTAATTATCATAATTTAATTAGTCATCGTTTTACTTCACTAGAGCATTTTTATCACTTTGTGTTGTGCTCTTGTGTTGTGATTTTATTCATCTTTTAAAAGGATTTAACAACATATTTAAAGTCTTATGAGTTTGGAATGAGGGTGAGTAAATTACGACAGAATTTCCATTCTTGTGTGAAACTATCCATTTAAATAGCCAGTTGAACTTGAAGTTTAAAAAAAAAATTGTTTTATATTACATCAGAAAGATTTCACAATTAACAGCTAAGTTTCCTTAGATCTTGTTGGACTGGTGAAGAATTAAGTTCTGAGAGCTACAGTTTGTTTTCATAATACATCAAATGGTTTTATTGCAAAAGATAAGGGGTTATTTGGATATTTTATGATATGACCCTATACAGTAGACATATAGATGGATTACTTTTGCAGTAAGAAACATATCACTTGTCACACATGTATTGCTTTCAATAGGAGTGTCAGAAATGTTGTATTTATTTATTTATTTATTTTCAAATTATGTTTTTAACAATCTCAAGGATATCTTGAATCTTCAAATTGAACTTGAATCATCCATGCATATTCATCTGAGTATATCATGTATTCCAGCTATGGAGGCACAGCATCTGTCTGTTACTTCCCAAGACTATTTATCCTTTAATGCGACTGCACATACATTTTCCACAGGAAAATCAAAGTGAGTCTCTCAAGAGAGTGAAGAGAGAGAATTTACTAGTCTGTAAAACAGTTATAGTTATATAAGAAAACAAATTAATCAACCAATACTAGATTAAAGACTGAAAGGAAACTGCTCATTAGAATTACAAATAGCAATCAATGAGGATTCAGACATAAACAGAAAGATCGCTTATAACCAGTTAATCAAATTTAATGAATGTATCATTTACTTCATTAATTATGCTCGCTTACACATGTTCAAAGCTTCATTAAAAAGATAAGAAAAACATGGAAAACATCTGTATTATATTTATTCAACCAAAAATCTGTTCAAATGCATCAATTAGTTTTCATATAAATATAATCTAATATATTATAAATATAATATTAATACAATATTTATTTTTATAATATGTATATTATATAAATAATTTTAAATGTATTCCAAATATATATTATATAAATTGCAAATAAATATGCCATTATATATGTAATTAAAATAACTACAGTAAGTATATTGACTAACAAGGCATATTCCAATTCCGTGTGTGTGTGTGTGTGTGTGTGTGTGTGTGTGTGTGTGTGTGTGTGTGTGTGTGTGTGTGGTGTGTGTGTTGTGTGTGTGTGTTGTGTGTGTGTGTTGTGTGTGTTGTGTGTGTGTGTGTGTTGTGTGTGTGTGTTGTGTGTGTGTGTTGTGTGTGTTGTGTGTGTGTGTTGTGTGTGTTGTGTGTGTGTGTTGTGTGTGTGTGTGTGTGTGTGTGTGTGTGTGTTTGTTGTGTGTGTGTGTGTGTGTGTGTGTGTGTGTGTGTGTGTGTGTGTGTGTGTGTGTGTGTGTGTGTGTGTGTGTGTGTGTGTGTGTGTGTGTGTGTGTGTGTGTGTGTGTTATTATTATTAGTGTAACTTATAACGTTCTGCCATCTAGCTTTAAAATGAACATGACTATATGTGATACAATTTCCTTCAAGGGATGAAAAACACAATTTGGAATTCTCCTACAGATGCAATCTAATGAATGGTGTCAACATTATAATCAATCACATTGTCAGAAATTAAATAAAAGTCAGCTGGTATTATTGGGACCATGGAAAGACATACAGTACAGTAAAGTCTCCAAAGGCCTTAAAAGATTTTTCTAGAGCTATTGATTACCACAGTCAAACATTTCTACTCGTCCCTCATTAACAATAGTAGCCTTACATAATAATAATCATAAAACTGACAGAGAGGTAGGGTTTAGAAGCAGATTTTTTTTTTAGCTTTTATTTTTGTTAATTCACTTACATATATTCTTAAATTAATGAAACTTTACCAGTAGTAATTCAGCTAACCCTGTTGAAATATGCTTAATGGGACCAGCGAGGGATGGTGGGTGCTGGTTTGCTGGTCACCAGCATAGGTGCTGAGCACTAGCTCAGCTTTTCCTGAGAACAGCATTATAATGCTGGTCCACCAGCAAGACCAACACGTCCTCACTCCCAACTCGTCACCAACTGATGTTTGGTCAGGGCCCCTCATTTTTTCGACGTGCAGGGTACTCCAATGCTTTCATTGACAAACCTTTGGCATCATACACAGACGGGATGGGCACAGGAATTGTATCGTCATGATGAAATTTTGCCAGTATGTTGGGGTCTGATTTTTGAATGAGAAATGACTGCGTGCGTTCATGGAGCGGGATCATTTCTACTATTAAAACATTAAGTTCCACTCTGTTTTTCACATAAATATATCATATGCCTTCAGAAGACTTGGAATGCAACAAGTTATTTGTAATACTTTTATACTGTTTTTTGGTCAGTTTTTGCAATACCTGTGACTATACTTTTATTTGCCCGTGTTTGTGTTTTATATTGTTGAGAAATGGGTAGGTTTAGGGTAGGAGTGGGGTTAGTGGAGTGGGGTTATATTGTGTTCCAAAATATGAAAGTAAATATTTGATTCTATTAGAAATGCAAATAATTAAATGTGTCTTGATCTGACACATAAGGCAAACAACTGAAAGCAATGGCATACCCTGCACTTCAAAAAACGATGCTAAAGGGGTACCTGTACGTTAAAGAGAGCGTTTCTGTTGGGCAGTTGGGCACTACCAGCATAAACCAGCCTGGAGCAACATGAAATTCATACTGAGTTATGCTGGGTTTTTCATCTAGACGAAACACCATGAAAACTTTCAGTTTTTTATTCCAGTATGTGCATACTTTTCTTGTAGGAGACTTTCGTAGGACATTTCTTGTGGTTATGCATTACTTTCTGTCTTTGTTTATCGATTTCATCAATTTGTGGTCTGAAAAGTAGTAGTAGTCAAATTGGCAATAAAGTTCGATGTAAACATGTCTGAATTGACTGGCAGTGGGATGTAATCTTTGAGAAGAGCTTTGGCTGAGTGACTGACTGTTGTAGCCTCAGCAGGAACAGCTTCCACCCATCTAGAAAAGCTGTCAACAATCATCAAGACTGTCATGTATCCTTGGCACCTTAGAAGGGGAATGTAATTCACCAGTAGTTGTGAAAAGGAGGTGCAAGTGTCTGAAGAAGTGGCAGTCATTCTAGATTTCCCACATTCGCTCCTCAGAAGGCCAGATATCATGCAGTGTTTGTAAGGCAGCGATATATTTATGTTCCTGAGATAATCTGGTTATGATCTAAACCTCTAACCATATGTATTAACCCTGTAAAAAAAAACAAAAAACCTGTAAATTCACCCTATATAAAATGTGTGTGTGTGTGTGTGTGTGTGTGTGTGTGTGTGTGTGTGTGTGTGTGTGTGTGTATGGAGGATGAAAAAAAATATTCAGAGCCTCAAACCGCAGCAAAGATATGCAATCAGTGAGATATTTATAACAGCATCAGACTGCTTACATATAAATGCTTGTAAATATCAGTTGTCAATCTATATCTCCAAATAATATATCTTAGTAAGATGATATTTAATGCTTAGTTTATGATCAAAGCTCTGTAGTTTTTATTGTGGGGGGACAAAACATATAATGCTATGCAATACAATGACGGGAGATGTGCCAATAAACATTCCTCAAAAGCCTGATGTATCATATTTGATACTCACATTAACAGTATTAATAATGAAGTAAATCTAAATTGCATTAGTCCAGCAAGTGTTCATCTTGAAATATCACTTACAAAATGAATGTTATTCTAATGTTTACTTTATGAAAATCAGTAAAGATTTCACAGCAAAATGAAACATGCACCACGTGCTGAAGGGACGGTTTTAGAATTATACTATAAGGCTTTTTACTTGCTAAAAAAGTACAAACTATCAATCAGCCGACAGAAGGCATATAGTAGATTGTGTACAACAGTTTTTTTCAGAGCCGTTTTGTATCATGTTGATAGTTTAGAGGCCTTTGAAAAAAAATCTAAATATTGTATAAAATGTGATTCATTAAGTTTTATAGGGTTAAACTTAATGATTTCAGCAAAAACCTCTAAATTTATAAATGTATTGATTAAACTAAATATGAAATCAATCACAAGTAAATGTATTATGTTATTCTCTCTCTTTTTTTGTCTTTTTAGTTTCACTTTACTTGGTAAGGGAAAAGACACATGACTACCTTCAAATTTTCTTGAAAAATCATCTTGATTTACACCTCTTTGATGTCTCAGATGTCTGTGCCAATGAACGTCTGTCTGTGTCAACACAGTTATGTCAGTTACAACTTGACTGGTTTTCATCCTTGCAGTTTCCACGGCTTTCGGCAATGTTATTTCCGGGGTGAGCTTTGGATATAAAACTGCTGTGTACTTTTTTAGATGTCAAAATTAGGGCTGTCAGTTTAGTTAATTTAGTATTCTAAAAAACTTTGGGCCCTATTTTAACGATCTGAAACGCAAGTATCAAATGCGAAACGTAAGTAACTTCGTGGGCAAATCTAAAATGGGTTGGTCTGAAGTAGTTACATTACTCATAGGTGTGGTTTGGGCATAACGTGAAATAAACCAATCAGAGCGTCATCTCACATTCCCTTTAAAAGCAGGTGCGCTTGTTCCATGGCGGTTTGCTATTATAACGGAAGATTTGCCATGCGCGCGGATTGTTCACAGCCGAAGAGACCGACGTTCTCGTCAGGGCCGTAAAAGACAGAGAAGTGACATTGTATGGGGATGGGAGAAACCCACCCAAATTAACTTCGGTTAAACAGGCATATAATAATTTTTGGTGTAAGCTTTATGTGTAAGCTAGATTTATGCCTATTTTTTCTCATCTTCATGGACACCACAATGATTTCCCTCGTGTGGAATATTTTTAATAATGTATGGTTTGCAAAAATGATGTTTTATTAACAAGGTTCGGGAGGAACACGTTCTAATGATCAAACAATCAAGTCATTCCAACCATCTGTCAGCAATCTGTAATCAACAGGTCCACTCAATCAGCATGATTAAAGGCCGATAAATAAACACAGTCGACTCACCCATATTCCTTGACAGTTTTCAGAATTCCTCCACCACCACATCTCCTCACACTTGCCTGGTTATCTTCCTAACCAAGAGATACAGGGGGAGTACTCCAGGTTCGGGCCCAATTTCCGAGCTCGGAGCCCTCCCCCGGGACAGCACGCCAAATACGCATAACCATTTATTCTCTGATCATTTGTAAGTGTGAACTCGTGAAATGGGAACTGCTGCGTCTGTGTGTAGATGAGAGAAGCAAAGTGTATGCGCGTTGTGCACACGCTACATTATGGCCATGCATGCGCCCTTAAAATAGCATCTGAACACGCCACTGAAAATGCGCCACTGACTTTAGACTAGGTTTTTCCTGGTCTGTGGCGGAATTGTTTTCTAAACCTGCAAAATAGCATGAAGGAACGTTTGCGCCGGAACACACCTCCTCTTTGCGCTGAACCGCCCCCGGGAGCGCAAGTTCATTGCCTAATTTACCGAAGTGCGTCTGTGGAGGGAAAAGTCCGCTGTGCGTTGGGTGCAAAATAGGAATGATACATGCGTCGGTGTACAAAGTCAATTGCGCTGGGAGCAAAAGATAGGGCACAATGTGTTAAAATATTACAATTAATCATACCCCCTGATCAGTAAACAAGAATTTTAAGCTTGAAATATCACCTTAATGAAAAGTATGTTTTTGCTTGTTTAAGGGGCTGTTAGCATTGAACGTGTGTTTTCAAAAACAGCCGGATGGAGCTCTGTGGAATACACAATGCTGGGGTCTCGAAGCAGTTTAAAGTTCTTTATCTTGATGCAGCAAGAAACAATGGCATCATATATCTTGTTTTAATTTATTACTTCAACAACTATCTTTTTCATTTAAGAAAGAGGGTTAAAATGATCTTGGAAAACCTGAAAATGAGAGTACATTTTTTTGCAGTATGTAATATTGACAGTTAGCAGTTGAAATGGATACTACCATTTTTTTAGGTCGGATATAATCTGTGATCTCTGACCTCTTTTTCAGACACCTCGTTTTTTTCAAAAACAAAAACATTACCAATCCCATTAATTATGATAATCTGATGTTTTTCAATGGATTCAATTGATTAATTTGGATTCATATTTTATCAGTTGACAGTCTTACAGTATTGACACACCCAGTTTATTGTAAAGACTCTCAATATTGCTGAATTCACAAAGCCAGTTTTTGCTTGTGATTTTTCTCTTTTGAAACTCACTTTGGATAAAAGTGTCTACTAAATGTAGTATAATATATATGTATTTAAGTCATTTAGATCTCTTTATGTCTCCTCAACTTCTCTGTGTGTTTCTCAGTGTGTTCTTGTTTATTTAAATCTATTTTGAAAATGGGTTTCAGCTATATGGTTTTACATGAAAATTTATAGCATGAATTGTATTTATCGTGCAATTTATACTAAAACAAAAAAGTTTTTACGTGCACATGATACGCACTGTAAACCCCTTGGGTAGGATTAGTGGTGTGGAGTATGTGTGTATTTCGCGCCATAAAGTGCGTATCATATGCACGCGAAAACTATGTATCATGCATGTAAAAAAAAAATTTTTTGCATATAAATTGCACGATTAAATACAATTTGTGCTATAGATACGCACTTTCATGAGATCGGGTGGGTTTTAATGGGGTCATGTCATGAAAAAAATTTTTTTTTTTTTTTTTTTTTGGCCTTTTTGACAAATGGTGACACATGGGTGACAAATGAAGCTTAATTCTGGAGGTCCGGTGGCTCTGTTACAGTATGTTGTGGAGGGCAGTTTGCTGGCATGGTTTGAGTCCACTTGTCCCCTTAAAGGGAAGGGTCACTGAAAATCAATGCACAGCTGTTGTGATCACCTTTATCCTATGATGAAACATTTTAATCCTGGTGGGAGTAAACAATGCCTTCATTCATAGGGCATAAGG
Source organism: Leuciscus idus (assembly GCA_021554675.1). Lineage (NCBI taxonomy): Eukaryota > Metazoa > Chordata > Actinopteri > Cypriniformes > Leuciscidae > Leuciscus > Leuciscus idus. The sequence continues at coordinate 8,173,410 of CM038634.1, forward strand.
GGGTCATTGAATGATTTGATGAGTAAGAACATGAGGTGAATCATAGGCTATGGCATTTGCAGTCACCAGATCTCACCCAGTTCAAACACCTATAGAATATTTTGGACCAACATATTAGACTGCACCCTCAACAACCATCCTCAAAACACCAAATAAAGGAATATTCTTTGGGAGTTCCAGAGACTCAAGAATCAATGCCAATGCATATCGAAGATGTTCTAAGATACAAGTGTGTGTTGTCAGCTCTACCTATTTAGTGTTTAGAAACTTGAACCTTTATAGTGATGTTGCAAGGAGAATGTAGGATAGATGTTCTTTAAACACGAAAACAACTAACAATAAGAGTAAAACTGACTCTGTTGGGTACACAAACCTTGATAAACATGATCTGTGAGACTTCAGGTTCTGATCACTTGGAACTCCTGCAGAGTTCAGTTCCAACCTTGCTCCACTGCACCTGTCTGCAGTCCCTGAAGGTCTTCATTTTCTGGGCTGCATTTCTCAAAAGCATCATGAGCCAAGCTGATCGCTGAGACCATTGTGGCAACAATGCTTACAATGCTTTGGGGAAATGCAGCCCTGGTTTAGGTTTGTTTGATTAGGATTGGAAATGAACTTGGCAGGAAGGTAGACCTTCAGGAACCGGATTGGGCACCTGAATGTTCAGAATGTGCAGTTTTTTAAAAATGCTTTTAAAACGTTTTTCTTGGTTATGTAAGAAATAATTGACTACAGGCCATTGAGTTATTTAAAAAAAAAAAGAAAAAAGCTCACCTGAGGTGGTAATGTGGCCACGACACAAAGCGTTACACGCCGGGTGCGCATTATTTTCTAATAATTCAATGGCCCGGAGTCAGTTATTCCACTTATAATATCACATCCCATGTGTTGTATATGTCTTTTAATGAAATATTTAGTGGTCATTTAACATTTTTTTTTTTAAGAAACTTCACATGACTTTATGGAAGTGGCTGCTTATAATAAACCCACGGAAGTGAGCACTGAGCAGAGAAATCTTACCTGACATTGATGTTAACATGACCAGTCTTAGCAGTTTCTGCGATTTGGTTCTCCTTTATTTATTTAAAACACTTTTATTTTTTGTCGGAAACCATCCATACTGAAAGGTACAGCATGTGGAAGATTGGTGCGCAAACGATAGTTCAGGTAGGTAGAAATTCGCACAAGGAGAAGCGTTAGGGTTAAGCCAAAAAACAGTAGGCAATTTGCTCTGGATTTTTTACAGAAGGTCTGTGAGAAAAACAGACTTGGCAGATTTGGATGGGATTCAAATCGCAAATAATGTCAGAGAAACAAAAATGTATCTAATGTCCTCCAAGAAAGCTAGTCCCGTCCGAATAAGGCTTCCCTTATAGCAGTTTAATGTAGTAGCCACATTTCCATTAACCTGCAAATTAAAAATATGCCCAATAGAAACATGTCAATTTTGCAAAAACTCCCATAAATGGCAAAAACTTTTTTTATGCTCGCATGAGGTGGTTTTTCAGTCAAAAAGGAATAATTTGCAAAACTGCAATGGAAACAGTTTTTTTCCGCATTTACAGTTCACCTGGCGTTTATAAAAGTCGATCATTCTTTAAAGATGATGCGGAATGTTTGGCCAGAAGACGAGACAGAGTTCTTTATTAAACTCATAAAAGACAAAATAGGGAATAGGGGAATCTAAACTACAAAGAAATGCCACAATTTATCAAGACCTTGAAGCAGATATGAGGGAGAAACACCCAACACCTCATATGTGCCGCTCCCAAGTATAAGGGGCTTTCCTTGCCATTAATGCTTGGATAACACGCCTACGTCTCCTTCGATTAAAAATAAATGCATGTGAGGTAGCTGGGATATACGTAAACCTACCAACATCCGTTGCCACGATTTTTAGAATGACTCATCGCAAGAGGAAAAAATAACGTTTTAGTCGCATAACATTGGTGTCACCATTATATTCAGTTTAGTTTCATTATGATGGACTTTTAGTTTGTTTTCATTCTCATCATCCTCATTCTCCTTTGTTCAGTTTATTTGTGTCAGCTGTGTCCTATTAATCATCTTCGTTTGTGTTTGCTATATAAATTGGTCCCTCACATTCATTCTCTGTTAGGTCTTCATTGCTTTAGTGTGTTTTGCACTGCCTGTTTGGTTATTCGTTGTATCTTCTTTAGTAACTTCGTGCTGGGACTTAATCTTCATCTTCTGCCTTCCTTTGACAATTGGTTAATGGAAACGCTGTCATTTCGCATTTGTTTTGTATTGACATTAGAAAATATCACAAAAGTTTTGCGTAAAATTGTAATGGGAACGCACACATATTCTTCCACATTCACTCAGTCCTCACAACAGGAGTGACTGTGCCACAGTTTTCTTCCGTCGCTGTATGAGCTTAGTTAGTTCAAATCCCAATTTTCTTCACAATATATATATTTTTTGGCTCTCTTCTTAGTCATCCCAAGGCAGTTTGTTTTGCTCAGAACCTGAAAAGGCAAAGCCTCCCCATACTTAATGTCTTTGACTTCAAAGACTAAATGTAAGTAGAACTTAAAATGTTCAAAATCCATAACAAACCACCTCATAAACAGTAAAACTGAATGTCTTACACGATGCTGCATGCAAGGGGTTTCTGTTGAAGTTTTCAAAGGTGTGAAATGTACATGAACATGAATGTTTAATCACGTACGTTTCACATGATCCCGATTTCAAGCTCCCAACATAGTAATATCCTCTTTCACATATAAAGAGCTGGATCTGCCTGTCTGGATTCCTCTACTCCTCCCTCTCCCACCCATCTCTTTCACACAATTCACGCCGCTTGCCTCCTCGTTCCTGCTCATCTGTCCATCAAGCATTCACCCAGCCATCCATCTATTCATCTTTCTATCCATCAAATTCAGTAACTGCCTATATTTATTTTATATGTACACTTTTCTGTTGATTTCTGTGTAGGCAGCTGTCTAGACACCTGTCTTCCATTTTTGGATCAGTTTTCTCTCTCTCTTCTTTAAGCATCTGAAAGCTGAGAGAAACTTTTTTTTTTTTCTGTCTGAATGAGAATGCATGCACATTTGAGACAAAATTTTGTTTTCTATAGGCGAAAAGGAGCCCTGGGTGTATTTCTTATTCTACTTGGCAGTCAAAACAGTCTCTAGTTTTGAAGCTATATTCTGAAGGCACTGGACAGCAAATGTCACATTTAGCAAGTATTAAAAGGGCTGTCTTTAATTAGGACCTCATAAATGTCAGCTCACTTTTTCCTCGAGTGCCTCTCTACACAAATACAGATTTACGTTTTGGGGCGGCTTTAATTTCTAGAGGTTACTTACCCTCTCTCCGGGCGAGACGTTCTATAAACGATTCCGTGCCACGGGAAGAATGAAGCATTTAAGTTGTCATTTGTTGGGTTGTCCTCATTAGTGAGCATCGCATCTGTGAGTTTAGTCAGACGGCTTGATGCGCTGGAGCTTAGTCACTTTGTTGAAGTTCTAATTGCCAACAGCAGAAAAGGGAGATTTCAGCAGGTGTATAATGACTCTTTAATTAAGATATTCAATAAGTCCTTCCTCTTTTGGCACCATTTTAAACACAAATGGGCAATTTAGAATCATTTGTAGCAATTGTAAATCCACAGCAATGATTGACATGATATAACATAAATATAATTAGCTCTGTTTCCTCTGGGTGAATAATAATCAAGGATTTGCCATCTAAATTAATTTCTCTCTGTGTGAGTGGCGTTTGTAATAGAACGTGACAATTTTCATGACAACATTTTGCAACTCTAATTTTCTCATGATAAAAAATAAAAAATAAAAATACAACAGGAGAACAAGGTGTCAAACTGTCAGCCTTACTTTTGCCTTGCCACAATGATATTTTATTATTTTTTATCTTCAAAACAGTGTATTATGATTCAAAAGTTCAGTGTCAGTACGTTTTTTTTTATACTTTTATACACCAAGGACGCATTCAATTGATCAAAAGAGACAGTAAATACTTTTATAACGTTACAAAAGATTGCATATAAATGCTGTTCTTTTGAGCTTTATATTAATCAAAGAAATAAAAAAAAAAATCAGTTTCCACAACATTTTTTAAGAAGCAGAACAGTTTTCAACATTAATAATAATAATAATAATAATAATAAATGTGTCCTGATCACCAAATCAGCACACCGTATAGACTTATTTCTGAAGGATCATGTGATACTGAAGACTGGAGTAATGGCTGTGAAAATTCAGCTTTCCCATCACAGAAATAAATAATTGTAGAATTTAATTTTTTATATTTTTCGGTAATTTCTGTTTTTTTTTGTGTTTTTTTTTATCAAATAAATGCAGCCTTGGTGAGCATTAGAGACTTTCAAAAACATTGAAAAATCTTACCAACCATAAACTTTTGAAAGGTAGTGTACTCGAAAAAAGTATGGAAGCTAAGTTTACATCTTGCAATTCGGACTTTTTATCTCAGAATTGCGTGATATGGTCACAATTGAGAGTTATAAATTCAGAATTGTGTGATATTAAGTCGCAATTTTGAGAAATAAACACAGTCCACAGTTTTATATGTGATATATATAAACACATAAAAATACAGTCCAATTCTAAGAAAAAAAAGACTGGCATTTTTCCTCAGAATTGCGAGTTTATATCTCACAATTCTGACTTTATATCTCGTAATTGTGAGATAAAAAGTCACAAATATCTTTTAAAATGTTTTATTCTGTGGCAGAAACAAGCTTCCATAGAAAAGCAATAAATATTTTAAAATGGCTGGCAATTTCAATTGTCCTTGACTGCAGTTTGTTTTGTATGATTAGCAACTAGATAAGTTACTAATGTACTGTAAGTCTGATTGCATTCACACACACATCATTGTATGAAGGTTTGGGGGTTCGTTCAAATCCGTAACTCTAAACATGAGCAGTACTAATAGTGATCCGTGCAAATCTATCTTAGAGCCTGGCATTATGAATCAAAATTGTTAGGCGTAACAGCTCTCTCCGTTTTATTTTCAGATTTTGCTAGAGCCGTTGCCGCGAGACCCATCTCATACGCTGCAGTGCTGAGGATGAAGGCAGACAGTTCATCGTCATCCTCAATGAGCTCCAGGATGAGGTTAAGGAACAACTACGGAGTGGGATCGCCTAGCCAAGACTGGCCTCCGTTCTCCAGATACAGATACTCAGCCCTCAGCTCACAGGAGGACTACAGGAGTGAAGGTGCGAATGAGGCTGAATCACACAATCCCATGCCAATTCACCCACTCTCACGCTGAGCACTTACAAACTCACTCTCTCTGATCTGTGTTCATGTCACACTGGGGCGAATGAGTTCTGCTTTTACTTCTCACTGACTTTAGAAGTTTGACCTCATAGAGAGTGGTTCAAATACTAATAGGAGTTGGGCAATGACTTGAATATGCCTTTTCTGTTTAGCGATTTGGACCACGTTTCAATCTAAAAGGCCAGACTTAAAGAGGCCATGTTATGTCCTTTTTTTTTTTTTTTTTTTTTTTTTAAGGGTCTGCTAGAATAGGTTTTCATGCTTGAATGTTCAAAAAACACATTGTTGCAGCACCTGTCCGTACTGTCCCTTCCCAGTCCGTAACTTTTATTTCCTATCTTTATGAAAAGCGCTATGTGCTCTAAATTGGTCGGCTGGATCAGTTGGTTGTGATTGGTCAACCACTTTGAATGCGTTTCGGAAATGTCACGCCTCTCACCATAACCACGAGCTTCAACACACTATTAACGCAACTCAACCAGGCCTCGCCCCTTTTTTTGCATATGTCTTTGTTGTGATTATTATTTAAATGCAGAATATTGTGACTGTTATGTCTCTCATTTGGACTTTTAAGTTAGAATTCGGTTTATTCCCTGTTTCTAGTTTGGAGACATTTTGGTTCCCCTCATTACTCCCTCCTCATTTGCACCTAAGTCTTGTTATCTACTGTAGTTTTCAGTTGTTTCTCATATTTCATTATTCATGTGTGTTCTTGTATTTTGGTTTCTTGTTTTCTTGTTCTCCTGCCTTTTGCATTCCCTGTTCTTCTTTAGCTTTTTTATTAAATATGCCTGCACTTAGTTCCACACCTCTGCCTACCTTCCTTGCCCTCTCCATGTTATCGTGACATGTATGTTCCTGGAGGAAAACTCAAGAACTACCATCTAGGCATTTCTGGGAGTTCAGGCTTACTGATTTAAAGAATAGCTCCCTTTGGAGTGGACCTTGTCCTTTGTAACTTTGCAGAGTTCATGCTCAAACAGCAACATTACACACTAAAGAAAAGTTGAACATGTAAAAAGCATAATTGGTCCTCTTTAACTTGACAAGTAAATGTGCTAGACCAATTGAGCTCTGATGGCACTTAACAGTCATTATTCTTGTAGTAAAAACCATGGCTAGTCAACACAGTATGTAGTGTTTTTGGATACACCTGCAAGACTACCTTGGTCAACCAGCTTTACCAGCTGGGTTTAGCTTGTACAACAGCTAGACCTGTCCCAGACCATCACTAACCAGCAAGGCATTTAGGACCTGATTTGAGTTGTCAGAGCCTAACAGACAAGGGCTGTGTGTTGGAGTCTTGTTTAACATTGAAAGTGACCTAGACATCTCACCAATGAATCATGTCTCTGTTCAGTTTGAGTTGACGGAGACCCCGGCCAGACGGAAATTGAACAGTGATCATTGAAACACCTCAGCACTTCCCAAACTCCCAGCCTTCTGTCAGCCTGACAACTGATGGATGCTGTTGTCACTGGGAGAAATATATATTCACAAGAGAACGAGAAAGCTGTGTTATGAAAGAGACCTTTACAAATAAAAAAAGAGGATCTGCAAATTAAAATAAATATTATTCTGCTGTTTGGGTTATTTGAAGGATATTTGTTGGCACTGTGGGTCAAGTGTTTTTGACACTGAACACATTAACCACTGCGGGAAATTCAGCTAAAACCACATTAAGGTGCTTGCTAGGCTGGCTAGTTTTACATGGTTTGTGGTTGGTTAAAGCTGATCATTAGCTATTCTCACATGGCCAGAGTTTTGACCCGAAGTCCAATTTGCTAATTATTTTGCCCACTTAGACAGGACGAGACTGTCTGATAAATGAGTAAAGCGACCACAGTCTGTGTTGGTTTCATGTTGTTTAGAAATGGGAATATTTAAAATACAAAATAGACTGGAACAAAAAGTGGAGCATTCAACGTACAGCACAGCAACATACATGAACGGCTGTACCGCTGTCACCGAACAAGAAGACGTTATTGAGTTTGTGTTGTCCTTGGCTACAGAGAAGTGTTTAAGAGTGCGTTCGTGGTTCAGTAGGAACAGATGAAGAAGTCTGATTGGGTCAGATCGGGGTCACAGGAACTGTCTCATTCGAGATGATGCAGTCAGTACCGCCATCTTCTCCGGATCACCACACTCCAACGGTTTAGGGGTCACCCAGGAGACAACGGGGGAGCCGGAACAGAGCCGTCACATAAATGAGGTATGCGCCACTTCCTTCGCGCACTGTGAGGATGCAGTAATTGTCAGCGAGATGTCTCCTCTCCGTGTAACCTGCACTCTTCAGGTTGTCGTTGAATTGTAGTGCTGAAAAGCTCATGGGGGGTACATAGGGCTGCTGTTTTCCCGGTGAGGCTGACGGATCACAGAGTGCCTCTCAGATGACTGATTTCTCTGACATTATCAAGCTGCTAAATCATAAAACACTCACCGTCACCCCATACTGAGACTACAAGCTGCCTTAGACAAGCTGCACAGCACCGCAGATAGATAGATACAACGTCCTCTTCACATACTCTACAGTACCTCTCAGCTGGTACTATTTAAAACTCACAACTTTTGTTCACTGCGTAAATTTGCAGTTGCTGATACACAGCTCAGTGTGATCTCGCAGCTGATACAAAAGCGACCTCACAAAAGTTTTAGAGATGAATATTATGAAAGCATAATAAGTGTGTGGGCAGCAGTAATTATTCCTTCCTACATCTAAAACACTTTTATTTTTTCATGTATGGCGTGCAGAATAAATAACAGCCTACTGTATATGACTGAATATACCTGTATGTGTAATTTTTTCTTGTATAGAAAAAAAGTAGACATCCATTGTGCTTTAGATGTTTTTTTATTAGACCCCTGCACTACATTTGTGAGCCCAGACAGCAGAATATAACACTGTTGAAAATGCATAAATGGCTTGTGATAATGATAAATTGTGATTATTCAGTCAAGTGGGTTTGCAAATCTGATAGCAAATCTGCATGAATAGAATTGAGAAGTTGGCAGTCAGATAATTTTCTCAAAAATAACTCATTGAATCAGTCGAAGTGATTCCAGAGCCAACAACTCTTCATTGACTGAATCGATAAAAGCAGTTCTTGACTCAAATCAATTAAAAAATCAGTTAAAAATTCACTCACTGAATTGGGCAAAGCAGTTCTTGAACTTTAGCTCTTAAATCACTGAAAACAAATCAACAAATCTCTCTTTGATTCGATCAAGTGGTTCTTGAGTTAAAGGAATGGTTCGGAGTAAAATCAACCTAGGGTCCTTTGCATCATGACATTGAGCCAAACACCCCCCAGAAGCCTTTTTCCCCTTGGTTGAACATTATTAAAGTTAGAGCTTATTTAGAGATATCAGCCGGATGGCTTAGTGCAGGCGCTAATGGATCCAAGGATGTATCTCGTAAATTACCCCTCTAATAATGCCCAGAATGGTACCACACTTGTACAGTAGTACAAATAGGTTCTGTACTCATAAAACGAGGCATTGGAAAGTTTGTAAGTACATCAGGAGTTTATTTAAATAACACTTGCCTGACGGCTCATGATACCGCTAACCCGTCGACGTCATGGTGCAAAGGACCCTAGGTTGATTTTACTCCGAACCATCCCTTTAGCAGCTGAATGAGCTTTACGAGTGAACAACTCACTGAGTTAGTCAAAATTATTTTTGTGTAAACACGAGTAACTTACTGAATTGGTAAAAGTGAGTCAACTACTTACTGAATTAGTCAAAATGATTCTGAAGTAACCAACACACTAAAGGGACAGATTTTCTAAACAGGGCAAACTAGCGTGAGCGCTAAATTCCCAAAAAAACCAATGGGAGTGGAAAGTTCTGCGTGTGATCCACTGACGACGTGCAAATTAAATAACTCAGAAGCAGCTGGATCATTTACATAACCAATGCAATCGACCAAGAGCAGCGTGGATTAGTGTCTGGTTTACAAAATGCTTTTTTTGGGCCGTAAATAATGGCGTGAATAAAATGATGCATGATTCATTTAAATATACTCTCCTTCCATAAATGTTGCATCTGAAAGGGAAACTCCTACGAATGCATATGCAATAAGGTCAGCCGCAAAATAACTATGTCTACGTCTTTTCAGTGTTAATTTTTCACTGCGTGTCTTTAGTAAATCCTGACAGTAGTTTTTTAACACCAAAAGAGGGTTTGCGCTGGCACAAGCTGTTAGCTAATCTGGCCCTAAATAGTTTGAAGCCATTTTTTAGTTAAGAACTTAACACACTCATTGAATTAATTGGTGTATTTAAGAATTAATCTCAGGTATGGTGAGTAGGGATGGTGTGTAGAGAACAATCGGCCACCTTTTTACAGTTAGGGCATGCTTGCATTGATTGCTCAAATTGACAAAGTCTTGCATTTACAATATGCCAAAAGGAGGATAATTGCTCAACCACCAGATCTGTACTACCTTTTACTTATTTTATGTAATTATACAATTTCTGTTTCTGGTTTATTGTAGCATTTATACATGCAGTTATTTATTATGTCCAGTAAAACACTTGTTTGGAGAAGTTTTTGGACTTTTTGTTGGCTACCATGATTCCAAACGCCATAATGTTTGATTGTATTGAGCTATCAACACAACATTTAGCTCAAATGCAGTTGACATGATTGTGAACCAAACCTGCTGTTTTGTCAGAACTGTCTAGCCATTTAGGCATGAAATCACTCTCCATAACTTTATCTGACATTCACGTTGGTATGAACACTGGGTTCTTTGGTACAGCTCTGCCCATCGCCGTTGTGTTCGAAGTACTTATTTGCTAAACCCCTGTTACTGTCCTCGCATAAACTGTCAGGGCCTGGTTTTCTTTCTTCTCTAAGATAACACACCACAGTTTGCTCATTATAATTACAGTGTGGGCCAGTGGAGAGACCTTGTTTGAGGTAATACCTGAACAGTCTGTACCTGCTCAAACCGAGCTGTACAATAGAAGAGAGTAGACCGAGGCACTTTACTATAATTGCTAGACATATACAAAGGCTCCACAATGTGCACTCAAACATGTCATAGCCTATCTGTGAAATTGTGTACTGCCATGAGCACTCCCTGTTTAATAGTGAGAGAACGAACGGTTGATTAAACTCTCAAAGGCATTCGCTAGGCAGGAAATCTGACGCCTCTGGCGAGGCTTTTCTCGCTTGAAGAAATGGCCCTTGTTATTGAGGATTTTGTTTAATTTGAAAGGATGCTTTTGATGGTTGGTCATCTCTGTGTCACACAGCCAGAAGAACTGTAAGTGAAAGATAAGAAAGTTAAACTACAATGGTTTCCTGCATCCTACGGTCTTGTCCCCTCCCAAACACACTTATGTTTGATTAATAGAAAGAAAAGTCTTCCATGCCTATTTGTTTTAAAGAAATAGTTCATAGCTCAGTCATCATTGTGCCAAATCTGTATGATGTTCTTTCTTCTGTGGAATAGAAAAGGAAAAATGTTGCAATCAAATTGGAACTAGGGAACCATACGACTACATAAGATATATTACAAGTGTTCTGAAGCCATATATATATATATATATATATATATATATATATATATATATATATATATATATATATATTATTTTTTTTTTTTTTTTTTTTACATTGTTTTTTTCTGAAACTCGTGATTATGGTAAGGACACGTTTCTGAAACATGCTCGACTCGGTTGACCAATCACAACACACTGGTCCATTTGACCAATCAGGGCATATTGAGCTTTTCAGAAGGAAAGCAAGTTACGGACAGACTGGGAAGAGAGGTGCTGCAACAATGTAAAATATGTGAAAAATAAGCATGAAAAGCTATTTTAGTACACCATAAAAAAACTAAATCAAGACTTTGTAAAAGGGGATCACATGGCCTCTTTAAATGATGACTGTCTTTTTATTGTTAAAGAACGAGTCTGTTAACTTTGAGGGGTGAAACTACAGTAGGAAGTTATTTGATGCTTTTTTTCCAACAACAAATTACTTCATAGTTTTTCCAAAACATTTCAGGAGAGAGATCACCAGTCCTGTCCTCCAGCTCTGCCATACCTCTGATTAATGTATATTTCCAAAGAGTGTTTTATTTCCCACTGGAGACCCAGTCTGCTGACAGGAGACTGCACAGATTACTGTTTCCTCTCTTCCCGAGGAACAAAGGCCTTTTCCAGCCACTTGATAATTTCTTAATTGTGAGAAATGTCATGCTGTCTCAGCTTCCAAAACTAGGTTAAAGGCCTGTATTTCTGTTAGATTGTGGAGTTGCGCTAGTAACAAAAATGTTTTTTTAGACATGGTAGTACTGTGGTATTATTTGAAGTACATGAATGAATTTCTGTATCATTGTATTTATCAATGTGCTCAATGGTATTATAATATAATACACCATAAATAATGATATGATCAATAAGTCATGGCAACATATGTTTTTCCATTGCTTTAACTCATCAAAATATTTTTATTGGTTTAAAGTTATAAAAAAAAAGAAAGAGTTAAATTGACTTCTACAGCCAATTTGATTATACTTTAAAAAGTGAGGCAGCAACTAAACTTAACGTTTAAGTTGAATTAGGTAAAATAGACTGTAAATGGCTTTTTATATGTTTATGATAATTATTCAATACAACTGACCGGAGTTCATGACACTGACCGTAAAAGATGTAGTTAAATTTAGTGGAGCTGTTTCACACTGCACAGACACTTCATCTGAGCTGTAAATATACTGAATGTTTACACAGACATACAGATGAGGCATAAATGGGTGGCACTTTATTTTATAGTCATGTTGCACATGTACACTATGTCCTTATTATTGCAATTACAATAACTGGGTTATGTAACCCCTCCACCCAGGTCCTACTCGCCCCGCTCTGTGCGGGCCTCGAATCTGGGTCTCCAGCGTGAGAGTCAGGTGCTCTAACAAGGAAGCTAAAGACTGCAGCCTTTACCGTCTATTGAGATCAGAGGAGTGAGGTTTACTCGCACAGCGTCTACTAGCTGGCCTCCATTACACTCACCCCCTAAACCTCACTCCCATCCGGGTCACGGCACCAATGTAACCCCTACACCTGGGTCCTACTCGTCTTGCTCTGTGCGGGCCTCTCGTCTCTGGCGTGAGAGTCAGGCGCTTTAACAAGGAGGCTAAACACTGCAGCCTCTAGCGTCTGTCGCTAGATCAGAGGAGTGAGGTTTACTCGCACTGCGTCTACTAGCTGGTCTCCGTTACACTCACCCCCCTAAGCCTCACTCCCATCCGGGTCACGTCACCAATGTAACCCCTCCACCCGGGTCCATCTCTGAGCGGGCCTCGAACCCTGGTCTCTGGTGTGAGAGTCAGGCACTCTAACAAGGAGGCTAAACACTGCAGCCTCTAGCGTCTGTCGCTAGATCAGAGGAGTGAGGTTTACTCGCACAGCATCTTCTAGCTGGCCTCCGTTACAGTTATAACTAGGTACTAACCCTAAACCTAACCTTCACCCATGTAGTTGCTGTATATTACCAGCACTTCCTTGGGTAAGTACACGTTCTGTAAAATAAAGTGTAACCCATAAATGTATTGACATTGTATTGGATTCAAAACATCAGGAATCAGTGGATCAGACATGAATGTTGATTCACAAACAACTCAAATGCTGATTGTCAGGATAAAGCCAATGTATTCTGAGCGTTTACCAGGTCAACTGCTTCTGTGATCTGAAGGAAAGATTTCTCTTCTTGTAATTGTAACCTTGTAATTGTATCACCAAATGTCTTTAAAGTTTCCTGCGATTGTTAAATGTCTGAAGCAGTTATGAAATGTAGTTACACTAGCAGTAAAAAGCATTGTGTAGCAGTAAAAAGCATTGTGCCTGAGGGCTGGCACACAGAGAGACTGAATTCATTGTGCTGGGTGATGGCTTGAATCGTCAGAGAAAGGGCAAGATATATATGAACACAGATGGTGAGGTGGTAATGCAGCAATGAGGTACAATATTTTGCTAGAATTACAAATACTGATATTTACATTTATGCATTTGGCAGACGCTTTTTATCCAAAGCGACTTACATTGTGTTATCCTATACATAGGCATGTGCAATCCCCTGGGATCGAACCCACAACCTTGCGTTGTTAACGCAATGCTATTACCACTGAGCTACAGGAAAGCCTGATATAACCACATCACATCCCAAAACGTGAGATATGTGTCGCTTTGTGTAAGTTAACTACCAATAATCGGTGGTGGTGGGTTGCTGTCCTCTGAGTGCTTCCAAAACAGTGTCAGCCCGCAGAGGCATGGACTTTACAAGTCCCCTAAAGGTGTATACTGTCTGGCGTTAGCAGCAGATCCTTCATTAGTAAAAATAAAGTTTATTTATATAGCACCTTTCACAGACAAGGAAGGGTCATAAAGTGCTTTACATAAGTAAAACATAAAATCAAAACAAAAAAAATAAAATAACAACTGTACAAATACTATCAAATACCATCAAAATGTAATAAAACGCTAAACCATATTGATAATTAAAAGCTTGTCCAAAAAGATGTGTCTTCAGGTGTTTTTCAAAAGATTTCACAGAAACCATAGTTCTCAATGCTAAAGGGAGAGAGTTCCAGAGCCTTGGAACCACAACACAGAAAGCACAGTCACCTCTGTCTTAAAGGGATAGTTCACTTTGAAATTAAATTTTGGTGTGTTTTAGCTTACCTCAAGGGCATCCAAGATGTAGGTGTCTTTGTTTCCGCAGTAGTTTCAATTTTTATATTTTTAGGTCAAACCGTTGTTGTCTGTCAGTCATACAATATAAATACTGTTTGTTTTCTCACACAAACTGCTCGTTTCGTGTCTTAGGCCATCAATGTGTACTTATGATGGGGAATTGTTTAATTTGGACTTCTCTGTGCATGCACTTTGAGGTGGTGACCATAGACCTGCATTGTATGACTGACAGACAACAACGGTTTGACCTAAAAATATCAAAATTGAAACTACTGCGGAAACAAAGACACCTACATCTTGGATGCCCTTGAGGTAAGCTAAAACATACCAAAATTTAATTTCAAAGTGAACTATCCCTTTAAGATGTATTCTGGTAATAGTTAAAAGGTCTTGGTCTGAAGACCTTAGAGACCGATCAGGGGTGTGTGCATGTAATAGATCCTGGATGTAAGAGGGTGCTTGACCATGCAATGCTCTTTAAGTAAGTAAGGCTCTTTAAGTCCTGTAGGTTGCGAGGTGGAGCCACCATGGATCAAACTTGTTGGTACAGCACATCCCACAGATGCTCAATTGGATTGAGATCTGGAGAATTTGGAGGCCAGGGCAACACCTTGAACTCTTCATCATGTTCCTTAAACCATGGCAGGGTACATTATCCTGCTGAAAGAGGCCACTTCCACCAGGGAACACCATTGTCACGAAGGGATGTACCTGATCTATAACAATGTTTAGGTAGTTGGCACGTGTAAAATGTACGTCCACATGAATGGCCGTACCCAGTGTTTCCCCTTGTCGTCATCCCACAGTGCATCCTATAGAGACAGAGCGCATTTAGGCCACGCCCACACCGGGGGGTAAAACAAACCAACCGTCCCCATTGACTTTGCATTGCGAGAGGCTGCCTCCTTGTCATTTCTTGCTTCTAACAAAAGACAGAAAAATGCCTAAAAGCTGCTGTGTGACAAGGTGTACAGCAAAGAAGCTAAAAAACCCAGAAATAAGTTTTTATTAGCTCTCGACCCCAAAAAACGAGTGCTTAGGACATAAAAGTGGACACAGGCAGTTGAGACAGAGCGTCACGTGTCTCATTACTCTGAGAACTAACATACGTCAGCTGGAGGAGACCGTAATCGGCAACACAGGATAGTTTATCTTACAGAAATATAATATATAAAACTGACATTTGGATATTTGACTCACCAGTGACCAAATGTTTAACTTACTGCACACGTAGTGTATTTTTAGTGCATACTGAGTGTCAGGATCCCACAATTTATCCCTTCGTTCCAGCCTGTATCCACTTTTATGTCCTCAAACGCTCGTTTTTTGGGGTTGACAGCTTATGAAAACTTATTTCTGGGTTTCTTAGCTTGTTTGCTGTACACCTTGTCACATAGCAGCTTTTAGGCATTATTCTGTCTTTTCTTAGAAGCAAGAAATGACAAGGAGGCAGCCTCTCGCAATGCAAAGTCAATGGAGACGGTTGGTTTGTTTTCCCCCTTGGTGGGCGTGGTCTTCAGATTATGACGCGTTGCGCTCTGTCTCTATTGCCATCACTTCCCCAGTTAAACAGCGCACTCATACATCCATGAGATGTAAAAGAAAACAGGACTCATCGAACCAGCCGACCTTCTTCCACTGCTCCAAGGTCCAGTTCGGACACTTTCGGTGGTGGACAGGGGTCATGATAGGGAGTCTTGATTGGTCTGTGGCAACGCAGAAGAGTGTGATGCACTGTGTGTTGTGACACATTCCTCACGTGAATTGAAATATAACTTCTTTTTAACTTGACTTCTTTCAAAATCATTAAAAAAAACATACTTATCCCAAACTTTTGAATGGAAATGCAAGTGTATTTATAATTCATATTGATGTGCGTGTGTGTAATGCCTTTATGTCAGACATGACTTCATCTAGCTACAAAAACATCTCACATTGTATTCATGCAAAAATCCCTTATTATTGTAGTGTCTGAGACATTTGTGTTTCTCTGTCAGAGAATGATCCCCAATTAAACAAAGCTTGTCCAAGCTACACAGATCTGTAAATAATTCACAGAGAATGACTGGTGACTAGAGGTGTTGAGGAGACGGAAGCGAGCCAGGGAGCATATGGGCCGAGTGGGAGTGTTTGTGCGGGGGATCGCTCTTTAATCTCAAAGGCCCACAGTCAGCCGAGAGGCAACCAGAGGACCGAGTGTTAGTGAATCAAGTACTGCTTTATATAAAGATACTCTATTGTTGTCTGCACAGATGCACTGAAAACACAGCTGACTACCAAATTGGTCGAATTCAGTTTTGCACTTAGCAGCATGGACTAAATGAGGGTTTCTTCTCTCACAATTGTGTGTGTGTGTGTGTGTGTGTGTGTGTGTGTGTGTGTGTGTGTGTGTGTGTGTGTGTGTGTGTGTGTGTGTAACTGAAGACATCATAACTGAGACATAATTTATGTGCTATGGACACAATACATAAAATCATGTGTCTGAAATTGATAGGTGTGTTACTTTCTAAGCGATCAGACTTTGAAAAATAGTAAGTAAGAAAGAAAACAATGGAAAGAGAAAGAAACTAGTCTTACTTTTCTAAGTCAGATTATAACAAACATTACTGGAGAGCGTTTTACAAGAAAATACTATTTCAGTCTTTCTAAAACTTCAAAATGTCAGATTTTGTTCAGTTGCTTGCAGTTTCTTTATATTTACTTGTGACATTTACTGGCAATTTCTGAGTGAAAATTGTTTAAAAAAAGTAAAACCTACCTACATTTTTTATTTCAGTTCAGTTTTTTAGTGAACAGTTCATAAAATAACCATCATTTTCTTAATGTGAAGAACATCGTAATAATCTGAATATTTTCCACTATATAGACTTTTGTGCAATGGAAAGGTTCCATGAATGTTAAAGGTTCTTCATGGAGTCATAGATGCCTATAAAGCACCTTTAATTTTAAGAGTGCAGAGAGTAGAATATCATAGATGCTTGGGGATGGATTTGTTTCACCTGGGCCAGTTCGTAATCAGGGATGTAGTGGAGGCTAAACGCACGTAAACGCCGTTTACGCACCTCCCAAAATTTGGAAATAGCGTTTGCCCACCTCCAAAGTGCGTTTATCCACCTCTACATTGCGTTTATCCACCTCTAAATTTCACGTTATTTGAGCGGACTTTGCTTTTCCACATTTTCGGCACATGATTCGAGCATTTGGGCCGTTAACTACAGAGCAGAACGCGCAGCGCGCAAACACGGAGCAGAGAGAACGGCGCACACACGTAGCAGAAAACACACGCTTGTGAAGTTACTAAACAAGCTGCGCGAGAATGAAACTTGATCGCAGCCGCAACAGGAAATCATTAAAACGATGCAAAAAAAAGTGATTTTTTTTTATTCATTACAGGCAGCTGGTTTAATGTAGGGAGCATGTCAAAACCCAACTGTACAAGAGATTCAGAGGGAATCAAGCCTGCACCAGGTTAAAGACTTTTCCCTCTACAGGGAAACACTGATCCACATTTTTCTGATAGACCAAACAACTAATCAATTAATCGAGGATATATTCAACAGATTAATCAACTATGAAAATAATCCCAAATCCCTAATCATTATGTACAAGTGCATTGCATTGGAAGCCCTGGATATAAGCCTCCCTCTCGATCTCTCTTAAATATTTTTGTTCTCTCTGTTTTGTCATTTAGTAAACTTTATAGATTTCAACCATATTATTCCTTTTTGAGTCTCTTTAACAAGAACTTAGATTAATGTATGAATTGAATAGTGATTGTGTGACCTATGATGAGGGAACAACCAGTGATACCCTTGGTAGTACCATCAAATGATAGCCTATAGCGATGTCATCAGGATACACATACACCGGTAGGCAGTGGCCCACCTTACCGGGTGATCAAGTTGTGCTCCACCAGAATTTATAGTTTACCCACCTCTTTTTTTACCACTACACCACTGTTCGTAACCACTTAGAAACAATCCAGAACACCCTAGCAACTATAGCAACAGCATGACAAACACCACAACACATTGCAAAAAATGGTAACCTGGAATTTGTTACTTTAATAGTTATTTCTACCTAACTTAGTTCATATAATGTAGTTCTGGTGGTATATATTAATTAATGTATTTAAGTTGATTCAGCTATATTAAATAATATATTTACTTGATTAAAGTCACTTGGCCTTTCCGTATGTTGTTTACACTGAATTCAATGCTAGGCTCGTAGCAAATGTATTCCCTCCCTTCAGATCTGATATCTTCACTCTTGTGGGGATGTGACACTTTTTCTGGTCAATATGCCAACAGACTGTGATGTGTAAGAAATGTGTTTTTTGTCCTGGCAATGATGCAGGTTGTACTGGAGACCTTCAACGGTTGTGTAAAGCGCCTGGCTACACAAACCGCAGATATGAGGCTGGTGGGCTGACACCTGGGCAGAGAGCAGCTCGAGACAGTGGCGATGTTGCAGCCTGTACACACTGGGATTTATTATGCATGCAGCACAGAGCATAAATAATAGAACCAGAGCTTAGATAGCTCACTCCCAAGCCACTGCAAATGACTAGGTTATGTGTGAACTCTGTGCCCACAGGTCCTTTATCTCTTCTCTATCTCTGTTGTCTAATTCTGTTCCTGCTCAAAAACATTTGTCAGATTTAGCCATTGCATTGTGGATGTTGAACAGGGGGCGGAGAGCCGTTCATGCAGCCCTGATAATTTCATGAACGGCTTTATCCTTACAAAAAAAGTACTGTGGCGGTACTGTGGTACACTGATTGTACTACCATGATACTATGAGATATACCATGATACTGAATGATATCCATATGCATGTAGCTTAGCATTTACATGTTACTTAGAACAATACCACAGACCTAGCAAACCTCAGTATTGGTAAATGTCCCCAAAACATAGTCTTGTGATGCAATTGTTAATATGTGACCCTGGACCACAAAACCAGTCACATGGGTGAATTTTTGGAAATTGAGATTTATACATCATCTGAAAGTTGAATAAATACACTTCCATAGATGTATGGTTTGTTAGGATATGACAATATTTGTCCGAGATACAACTATTTCAAAATCTGGAATCTGAGGGTGCAAAAAAATCGAAACATTGAGAAAATCGCCTTTAAAGTTGTACATTTATGTTCGCAATTGTGCTGCATTCACTCACAAAAATAAATGTTTAATATATTCACGGTAGGAAATTAACAAAATATCTTCATGGAACATGATCTATACTTAATATCCTAATGATTTTTGGCACAAAAGAAAAATCGATAATTTTGACCCATATAATGTATTGTTGGCTAATTGCAGCAAATACACCCTTGCGACTTATGACTGGTTTTGTGATCCAGGGTCACATATGGTTCATATATATATGTCCAAAAAAACATTAGTTAGTACATGTATTAGCATGATACCTTTTTGTTTTTAAAGTATCAGTGTGACCAAAACTATTTTACGAGGTGGCTAATTTGTATGAATTCATGCGACCTCACTACGCTCCTTATATGACCAAACCTTTTTTTGCTAAAACATACATATACTGTATTACGAGTTGTCCAATTTGTATGAATTCGTATGATTGACCTACCCCTGACCCTGCCCCTAAACCTACCCATCACTGGTTTAGACAAATCGTAATTTGTACAAATTGGTCGTGAGATAGCGTTGGTATGACACATATTCAAACAAACAAGCAAACAAAAAACACTGTATTAGCATGGTACATACAGTATCCAAAAATGGTTTTAACATGAAAAATGGTATTATCATAATAAATATCCAAGCAAAGCATATACTATTTCAAAGCATGCATTGTACATGTCCTATGTGTTTGTTAAACAATTTGAGATTTAATATTGGTCCCAGTGTTCAGCATAAACTCACTGAGCACCGACGGAGCAGATCTCCTGAGTGTTACTAATTGGAAGGACTCTCAGTTATTCTACTGAGATATGTTATCGAGTTCACCCTGGGGGCTGAATATATGAGACGGTTAACAGGATTTCTAACGTGGACCGTCTGCCGTGTAGATCCAACTGGTAGAATGAGCTAAAACTCTTTAGCATTGTTAAAACATAATTTTGTGTCCGACATACATAGCCTATATATAGACCACATATCCAAATTCATTACCCTACATGGGTGTCGTGTAAATACTGTATGTAGTACACATCAACACTATGACATTATTTCCATAGGGAAGCATGTTTTTTATTTTCTTCAGTTGAGGGCATGCCAATTAAAAATCCATGGCGTAAGCAAATTGATTTATTATTGTAAAAGCGTTGATGGCATATTTTAGTTTGTATGCATTTTTTTTTTTTTTTTTTTTTTTTGAGGAATAGCAATAAAGTTAGCCAAATATGTGACTACAAGACTACGTTTCCCATCATTCTCTGTGGTAGCCCAATCATAATAAAACACATAGATTAAAGCATCATTTACACCCTTAAATACTCACTCTTTTTTGTTTTCTTTTTTGTTTTTTTCTTTTTGTTGTTGTACTGGCTAGTCTTTGTTGGGAAGATGAAAAGAAAGAAATATGAACTTGCCCAGCAAGTTATGATTATACAGCTGCAATTTTATTTTGAGTTAATAAGATTTCTGAACTCATAAGTTGGAACTTCCCAGGAGGACTTGAAGGCAGCTGAAGTGTCTTTCTCAAGGAGACAGTAGAGCAAAACCTTGCAGGGTTTGAACCCACGGACTACTCGCATATTTTGTCCTTGTATTATATGATCTGGGTTCTGGGTTCCGCTCCCCAGCTCCGCGAAGCAAGAGAGAGTGGCCGACCGAAGATGGTCCACATGTAGCCCTATCCTATGATCAGTCAATCAGTCATTCAAGTGCTTTCAAACCATTTGAGTGCAATAAGACTCAAAAGAGAACTCAATTCGGTACTGGCAATACTGAATTGACTTCTCTTTTTTGTCTTATTGTGCTTGATCGAACACAATAAAAAAAAAAAAAATTCCTGTTATTGTTGAGTATCATTGTGAGCAAAATGAGTTAAATGAGTTTAACTCATTTTGCTTACAATGAGACTTAAAATAAAATAAAGATTTGGGAAAAAAAATGTATGTGTGTCATACAGGTCATGTATTAATATTATTATTATTATGTTAGATTAATTTTGTTTATGCATGAAATAAAACTGCATTTTTGCCTTTCTTCTTCCATCTTACCCCAGAGAGCGAGGAGTTTGGTCCAGTGTTCATTCAAGAGCCAGATGATGCAATCTTCTCCCTGGATTCAGATGATAAGAAAGTGATAATGAATTGTGAAGCCAGAGGAAACCCTGTTCCGACCTACAGGTACGGTTTACTAATTTCATTATCATGGATAAGGTTTTATTAAATGGATAATAAATGACATTTAATTTCTCTGGAGCTTTACTGTGAATCCTTATTATCCTGTCTAAGTGGCATTTCTGTTAGAGTACTGCTAATGATGCAAATATTGGACTTTCCTCATGTGGATTCCTAGTCAGAATTGATATAATGTGCTAGAATCATCATATTACTCAATTCTCTCCAAGCATGTGCTACAGTCTCACAGAAGTTTTAACCTTTAGGAAACAGACAGCAATTCATCAATGTATCTGTTTACCACCTGGAAGATTTGCTGAAAGTCTATGGGCCCTATCTTGCACCCAGCGCAATTGACTTTGTACACCGACGCATGTTTCATTCCTATTTTGCACCCGCGCAGAGCGCGCTTTTCCCTCCACAGAAGCACGTCGCTAAACTAGGGAATGAACTTGCGCTCCCTGGGCGGTTCAGCGCAAAAAAGGAGGCGTGTTTCGGCGCAAACGTTCCTTCATGCTATTTTGATGGTTTAGAAAACAATTGCGCCACTAACCAGGAAAAAATAGTTTAAAATCAGTGGCGCGTTGCGCAAGTTATTCATATGCTATTTTAAGGGCGCATGCTTGGCCATAATCAATGTAGCGTGTGCACAACGCACACTTTGATTCTCTCATCTACACAGAAGCAGCAGTTTTCATTTTTGCAAATCATACATTATTACGATAGATAGATAGATAGATAGATAGATAGATAGATAGATAGATAGATAGATAGATAGATAGATAGATAGATAGATAGATAGATAGACAGATAGATAGATAGATAGATAGATAGATAGATAGATAGATAGATAGATAGATAGATAGATAGATAGATAGATAATTTATTATAAAAGCATACATCTAGCTTACACATTTAGCCAAATTATCATACGCCTGTTTAACCGAAGTTAATTTGGGTGGGTTACTCCATTTCAATGTAACTTCTCTCTTTTACGGCCGTGACGAGAGCGTTGCTCTCCTCGGCTGTGAACCGCTCCTGGCGCGCGCCTGGCAAATCCGCCGTTACAATAGCAATGCGCTATGGAAAAAGCGCGTCTGCTCTTAAAGGGAATGTGAGATGACGCTCTGATTGGTTTATTTCACGTTACGCCCAAACCACACCTATGAATAATGAAGCTACTTCAGACCAACCCATTTTAGATTTGCGCCTGGCGCAAGAGTCATTTATCCCGCCGGGAAAATAGCAACAGCACCCAAGACCCTCCCACAAAGTTACTTGCGCTTTCCGCTTGACACTTGCGTTTCAGATCGTTAAAATAGGGTCCTATAGAAATACAGGTGTTAGCGAGGTTGTATGATCCACTCTTTACTGAGTTCTCAGACACTGAAGTTCTGGGTCGTAATTTAGATCGATATTCATGCCTAAGATATAAAGACACATCAGGTTGTATGCTACCTGATCAGCTCCTCCTTCAGCTATAATGTGATGTCTATATTCCATCAACAGAAAGAGTCCCAAATATACATATAATTTTTCGAGGAAAATGTTGCATACATTACACAGTCAGTAAAAGTGCTGAAGTAGAAGCATTTTCTGCATAGTGGTCATGAATTAGTTACCTCAGTGTATAAATCTTTATTTATTTGTTTATCCCTCAGAATCAAATTATTGATTCTGTTTTTCTAATTGAGTCATTGCTTTTACAGTTGGCTGATCAACGGAACAAATGTGGACGCTGAAGCAGATTTCCGCTACAGTTTGATTGATGGGAACTTAATAATACACAATGCGAGTGAGGCTATTGATTTTGGAAGATACCAGTGCAGAGTTGAAAACAGCATTGGCATCGTCCTGAGTCGAGATGCCCTCCTGCAGTTTGCCTGTGAGTAATTGAATACATTTAAATGCTGGTTTTCAGTGTTATTTTAGCATGGAGATACTTTTATAGTTTTTTATTAATATTAATATATATATTTTATATATATATATATATATATATATATATATATATATATATATATATATATATATATATTTTTTTTTTTTTTAATTTTAATTTTATTTAAAGTTTTAATCTTTAATTAAATTAAGTTTTAAAGTTTTATTTAAAGTATTTTTTTTCATATGAATTTTATGAATTTTTATTTCAGTTTTAGACTTTTTAGTACATCATGTTAAATGAAAATTAGATGTTGCTTTGGCAACTAGCTAAAATGTACATTTTGAATTTTAGATTATATTTAATTTCTGTTAACATTTATTCAAGTAATTGTAAATTATTTATGTTTTATTTTTTTATGGTTCTAGTTTTAGTTAACTATAGCCCTGCTGAAATTATTTGGGCTGATTTAAATAGAGCCAACTCTTTCCATCTATTTGATTCAACATTGATCTGGTGTGCGTTTCCCGTACAAAGATGTACTGTAACTCAATTCTTAATCACCAAAGTACAAAGCAGCGTTGTGGAAACATTAGGCATTAGAGTGAAAAGTTTATTTGTATTTCTATATTTCATATTGATATTATGCCCAACCGGCATACCCAAATGCCCACCCACCCTAAGATTGCTTCCTACTAATGTTACGGATTAAAAGTAAATGCAGTTAAAGGTATTCCCATGATGTTTTGCTCCTTCCCTTAAAATGTAGCCCAAAAGTTGTCTCCATTACATGGGAAAGTGCCCTTAACGCTTTGCTTCATGAAACAAGAGCAAAAAACGCATTTCTTTCCCTAGTAATCCCTTGGCTTCCCTCCAAAATATCATCACAAGCCACGGAAGCATGCAGTGTGGAGCTAGAGGCGCAATTGCTTGCTGGAAAACACATTGTTAGTTTTGCTTACAGTTTCCCCAAGAGCGATGGCCATAATAGCCTTATTGGCGTACCCGATGGGATTGTGTACTTCACTATTCACTGCCCATGGTGTTTTTTTGTAGAAAAACAAACACTTAGTGTATGTGTGATGTAAGATTCTTACGGGCAGTAAATGTATTATAGCTGTGGTTAGGAAGCCAGTTTTTCGCTTCACAAACAGTAACATTTGAAGAGGTGTTCGCTCGTGTTCTCTCTCCTACATGAAGAATGGATTCCGCCTTGCAATTTCTGCTCTCTTTCCATCAAAAAGAACACTGCAAACAAGATCCTAAAGTCATCCGGTCTTTTCTTAGAGTCTCCATATTAGCTGCCAGTCCGCATGAACACACTGTTCTGTTCGTTGTGTTTTTTTGTTTTGTTTTTTTCTGTCGTCCTTGTCCGTCGCTTGGCTATAACCTTGCTCCACTCATTGTGTGCCCATTCTGAAGGCCTGTCGGAGAGACAAAGGAAAGCTCCTGGCAGCAGACATTGGGATGCAGAGCTTTTCCCAGGCCTCCACATAACAAATGGCCACCATTCATCACCCTGTTGGACACCCAAGGATCTTTCACTCTTATTGGCAGGGGGCGATCTCATGAGTCTGTCATGGTGCTGCGTCCATGCGCAATGAGGTTACGATAAAATGAATTAACCTTTATTGCACCTTGCCACCAAAGCCAACGTGAAACGCTGTTCAAAATCTATTTTACTTACACTCGCTTATGTATTAGCGAGTGAAACGGTACATTCAGAGAGAAAAATGTAGGGTGTGACTTGATTTTCTTCAATGAGAATTGATTGGATCGTCAAAAATAAAAAGGCATATTTTGGAATAACTGATGAATCATGCAAAGTAACACTAAGAAAATGCAAACAAGTCACTTTTATTCATGATGACTAAGCTGATTTTCTCACTCTTTGTTGAGTATTAAAAAGATTTGTTTTTCATGTATAGCAATATTATATAGTTGGTTATCAGTTTGTATGTAGTTTGTTAAAAGTTTGTATTTACTTTGTTATCAGATAGTCTCAGTACTGCCAAAGAGTAATGGAGTGCATTTCCCAAAAGCATTGTTAGTTAACTAAAGTTTAAAGTTCTGTCAATATTAACATAGCTAAACGATTTGGTGTTTGGAAAGTTCCTACACTTTCGGAAAACAGCCATGTTAGCGTCATACCATTGTAGTTAAGTAGCATATTACGTCCTTATTTGGGAAACACATCCCATATCAGGATTCACTCTGAATCTTTTAGACTTTCTCTTAGACATTTAAGAACAGAGCAATCTGAAGTGCACTTAAAAGCCGCAAGAGCTGATTTCTGCTGGCAGCTACTGCTGTGCAATTTCAAAATGATTAAAGGAAATGATTCCCTGTGTGGAGTGCATTGGTTGAGGTCTCAGTTCATGAAATGCAAACAGCTTTATTGGCCAGCCAGCGGTAGGGGAACATTTAGCTTGGATCTTTTTGTTTGCTGTCTTTGATTGGATTGGAAGCCAGGCATGAGTTTCCCAGAGATGGTCAACTGGGCCATTTGGAGAGGGGCCTTGTCTTTGAGCCTGGCCATGGATGTCACAGCCCTCTCTTGGTAAGAGACCTCTCACAACTCTTGCCAGGGAAACCGGTTGGTGTGCACAGAGTATCCACAGCTCCCCTGGAGATTCAGAAATGTATTTTTATTAAAGAAAGAGGGAGAGAAAGACAGAAAAACACTAGTCTGTATTCCTCTCACAGTTGTACCCCCAAAGCATTCCCTGTTGGGCCTTTTTTTTCTGTCTCTTTGTTTTGAGAAGCAGAACTCCCTGGTTCAAGTTAGTTATCAGACCACGCTTTGAAGGCTGCAGGCAGAGGGAGTGTCTCTGATCTCACTCCCTTCTGAGATCCAGCCTTCTCTCAGCAGACCCCTCCAAAGTGGAAGAATGTGACTTAGGTATCATGGCTTGAAAGAGTAAGCCTGTGGATATGTACATAGGACGGGTCTGTTCAGAACTCCACTCTGTTTGACCACAGAAAGCAGGGCCATCAGGAACTGGATTCTCTTGAACTAGAAAGAGTCTAAATTTGAGGGAGTTAAGCCTGTGCTTTCTATTTAAAGGTCTATTTTCTGATGTCATAGTAGCTCCGGAGCACCCTTCACAATTGGATCACACTAGGTATCACAGACCTGTAGACTTGACGGGGTAGCCACAAGCCCAAAAAATTGCAGGAACACAAAGCCATTTGGGACAAAGTTACATTTGATTATGATACAACTGACCAGAGATGAAAATGGATGAAAATGTTATTTCACGATTAGAGTGACCAAAATGATTGCGGTTATCAATATTATCAGAGTATTATTAAAATGTACTGAAAATTAAAAAAGTGATACACACACTGAAATAATTTCACGAAGTTTAATATTGAAAACCAACAAGAAAATTATCAGCACTATCAGGCACGGCACTAAGACACTCTACTTGGTCCGGGGGTGCATTTATATTTCTTAGGGGAGCCAGCATCCAACATTAAATTGTGTTCCACTTAGGTTGGTGGTTGGGTCCCTCTCTGCTGAAATCACGTTCAGATGTTGGGGTAAACATTAAAATAATAATATTAACAGATGACTTACAGCATAAAGTGTTATTCACCAGCATGTATTAATATGTGCTACATCTTCAAATTACGTTTTTACCAAAAAAGTTTTATAAATAAACCTCATATTTAAACCATTTTTTAAGAGAAGGGCTGATTAAAAATCATTATTGATTTTAAGTATTTTATCTGGTCTGTGAATAATTCTAGATACCTTATTTTTAGATTTTTTTATTTTTTTTAGAGCAACCTGTTAAAATTTACAACAGTACATAAAATTCAGTCCGATTTTCATATTGGTCTCAACAAAAATTGCAGACAGGCTGAATGAATGACATGAGATGATGTCATTTGTTTTGATTTTAGTTGACTTGAGTAACTTGGACCTCTGAGCAGAAATGAACTTGAGCATTTCCTGTAAACCTAATCACTGCTGTTAACTTTACCTAAAAATACATTCAGTCCCATTCATTAAATGCTTCACTGTGCGTGGCACAATTGCGCATGTTTTGACATTTCTGACGGAAAATGATTCACTGATGGATTAGGTTTGAATCACTAATGGATTGTAAATTGGTAAGTTGGATAAAGGGGAAAAGGGGAATGTTCAGGACAGTAAATGGAGAGAATGCTCTTCATAAATATATATGGAATGGAACAGATAATGGAATAGAATGGGACCTTGAGTTTATTTATATAACAAAAAAACAACAAACAAACAAAAAATCTAGCCCTAACCATTTACTTATTCTGAGTCTGGTACGGTAATATGGCCATATTTAAACTTTATGCACTTTTACTGAGGTTATACCTATTTGGTCATGAAAATCCCAAGTGTACATATCGTCCAAGATACACTAGACTTTGCTGAAGCTTTAATCACAGTATACAATACATACATTATTACAATATTGAGTTACGTTATAAAAATAATTAATACATTTTTTTCTTTTTTTTTCTTTTGAATAACAAAAAGAACTCTTTAAACAATATACAATTATTTAAGTACTAAAGAAGACAAGTAGAACAATCATAAAGAATCAGAACATTTTCAACCAACATTGCAAGGCTGTTATGTTTCAATCCAAATAAAAATGTGAATGTGTAAACAAATGTTTGTATAACATTTTTAGAATTGTGTTATATGATAAACACCATCTGTTCTAAAAATTGAAACCATTCATATAATAAAGTTTCTAGAATTATTCACAATAACAAAACAGTGTATGTTCATTACCACATACTTGCAATGTTAATTATAGTTAGTAGAATGTCTGTTTGAGGATCATCACAATAAAGAGTTAGCAGATATTTAGCAGTCTACTAATACTTTAATGAGAGTTAGATGATATGTAATTGCAGAGTTACTTACAGTCAAAAGAATGCTCAAAGGGGACCATTAAAATAAAGTGTTACCCAATTTTTATATTTCCATATCGCACGTGAATACTAGACTTTATGTTGCCTTGTGTAAAAAGTACACACCCAATCGAATGGCAGTCCGATCAATAAGGATGCATGAAGCTTAAATACCCCTTAATAAGGTCATGTATTGTCTTAGACTGCCACACAATTATTGAAATGAGTTCATCAGTTCTTGCAGATTCTTATCTTATCTCCCATCCTCCCTTATAGTTGAGAACAGATGAATATCGATTTTTCCCTACAAAGGTCTCATTTTACCATGCAAGATGAAGGGTCAGGAAAATACGAGATGGAAAAGAAGAAAGAAACCCAGTCAACAGATTTTTATCTGTTCTATCCCAACTTCTATCAAAGGGGTCCATTATCTTTATGAGAATCCATTGCGTAGTTTTCCTGTAAATGATGCCAATTTTAGCAGTACCAGCTGCCCTCATAATTTACCACCCGTTACATTTGCGAGCAAAGAAAGAAAGAAAAACGAGAGAAAAAAATCACATGTGTCGCCCCACTCATGTTTCTTGACCCTAGATGTCTAAAGATAAGTCATTTGTCACATATTTTCCTTTGACCATGTAGGAACAACAAAAGAAAATCTATTTTCCCATTTAGACTACAGTGGAGAGCATTGATTAGTTATAATTCATATGTCTAGAGTAAATTGACGAGGGGAAGGGATAACACGCTGATATGGAGAACAAGAAGGCGGCAGTGACAGCGCCTGATAAATCAATAATCTGCTCTGTTACAATGGGATTCCCAGCCTCTCCATCCCAGTTCTCTGGTGACAGTTTGTTGGAGGAGATCACTTTTCCAAGGCCATATATTACACAGCTCATACCGATCCTTCTTTCCTTCCATGGCGCCGGGGAGAACCAACAGACGTATTCTGCATTCCAACAGCACGGCCTGTCAGCCATCCGCTTCACATAAATAAGACATACACTATTGAATTGCTCTCTCTTAAATTTTCTTTCTGTCTTTCTACAGTCCCAGAGAGGTGTCTTGTCTTTTTGCACCAAATGCTTGCGTTTTTTTTTTTTTTTTTTTTTTTTTTTCAGCCTCCTGTAGGTTTGAGTATTAAACGCAGGTGTTGCGACTGTTGATGGCTCTTTGTGCTTTAGCTGGAGTGGAGCAATGCAAGCAATACCTGTTGATCACAAACAAATTGGAATGGAGTTCAACCGATAATGGATTTTGATATCGACAACTAAGGTTGAAAATCTAGCCGACAATTGGCTGATAGATTCTAAAATCATTGATATGAATCTCGGACTCAATGAAAATTAGTGCTGAATTGAATGACTTAACCATGATAATGTTTAAAAAATGTAAATAAATTGAATAAAGATTGAGTATTTTTTACAAGAAAATACTATTTCAGTCTTTCTACGTTTTATTTGTTTGCTAGCAATTAACTAGCTATTTTTTGTGTGAAAATTGTTTCCAAGTAAATCCTACATCTTTTTTTTCTTCTTTTTTTTTTTTTAACAGTGAAGTCTTTTAGTTTGTGTATATTATATATAGATGTGCCCTCATTTGAACATTATGCCATGTTCATATTTTAGATGTGTTTTTATTTTACTTTGCTATTGCGTTTCTGCACATAACTATACAGTTTAGTTTGTGAGAACAGAAATAAAGTTTATTTATTTATTTAGTTTAGATATTTTTGCAGTTAGGGATTGATAATGTGATTGATACGGAAACTCAAAAAGGTAATTGCGACTTTTTTTTATCTCAAATTCTTAAAAAATTTTCGCAATAGTGAGTTTATATCTTGCAGTTCTGACTTTATTTCTCACAATTGCAAGTTTATAATAGTACTTATATTTTTCATTATAATTCTGAGATATCAACTCACAATTGTGACGGGAAAAGTCTGAATTGTAAGTTATAAACATGCAATTCAGAGGACTAAAATCAGAACTGCAAGATACAAACTTGTGATTATGAATAAAAATAAAATAAAAATAGATAATAATAATTATATATACTGTATATATTAATTGTGGGTTACAAACTTGTAATTGCGAGAAATAAAGTATTTTGAGTTGATATCTCACAATTCTGATAAAGTCAAATTTGGGAACTCGTAATTGCAAGTTCTAAAGTCCAAAATATAAACTTGAAATTACGGAAAAAAAAGAAAAAAAAGAATTGTCAGTTAAAAATCGGAATTACATATTTTTATTCCGTGATGGGAACAAGCTTCCATTGATTGGTGACTTGTGCTGCTGTTGTGGCAGTTGAACGGTTGGCAAGATTATCTTCTGCAGGTTGACTGCTATATTTACGCAGGAGCATCTGACTGTGCACAGATGAAAATAAAAGCAAAAGTGTTTTGGCCAATCAAAAGATTGGCAGACTATGAGTTCATGTCCAAAGACGCTATGTGACCAAGTGATGGAACACAGTGGCCAAACACAAGCTGTTCGCCTTGAATGGCTAAATCAGACTGAAAGGGAAATCCAGACTGCATTCAACAAAGTATGCTGCGCTTCCTCGCGATGCTGCCACAGTGTTGAATGTCTGTGATTATGCATGTCTGTGCATGTCTATTGATGTCAATTGTCATGGTTACACATTGTAATGATGAATAAAAATTCATGCAGAAGCTTCACAAAAAATTCTGAGCCAGTATATGTGTTAGCAGCATTGTTAAATCATTTATTTTTCTCTTTTTTTCATACTTCACACAAGAACCTTCAATCTGGAAATGAATAAATTACATGAAATAACATGCACGGTTGAATCATACACAGTCAAATTTAAATCTAGGGGAAAATGAATGGGATCAAATGTTATTTTAATATTTAAAGACTGAAAATTAAATCAAATTAGATTCAAACACAATATCTTCAAACATTTAAGTTTCTTATGCGGGCAGAAATTCAGAAGACTGAGCAGTTGTTAGTTTTTGGTCCCACTTTAACTACTGTGTAAAAAAATAGGTAGGTACAATGTACTTGTTCATATTATATTGCAAAATACTTGCTGCTATTGAGGTGTAATATGATGTTAGGGACAGATTTGGTGGTAGTTTGTAGGTTTAAGGGTGGGTTAGGGGGTAAAAGAAGGGTCAACAGTGTAATTACATGTAATTTTAATTAAAGGGATACTTCACCTCTGGAAAGATGAATATGTATTTAAAATGGGTTATTTATGTAGAAGAAATGTGAAATTATTTTAGAATTTGGAGCTTTCTAGACTGAGAAAAGCCAGAAAATGTATTTTTGTCTTATGTGGATGAAAGACAACAACTCCCAGAATGCACTTGCTTCGCTGCCCTAGGAGGCCACTCCCAAGCCACGCCCACCGGTAAGAGCGCGCAGTTAAACAACAAGGCTAGGCT
Organism: Leuciscus idus; assembly: GCA_021554675.1. Classification (NCBI taxonomy): domain Eukaryota; kingdom Metazoa; phylum Chordata; class Actinopteri; order Cypriniformes; family Leuciscidae; genus Leuciscus; species Leuciscus idus. Next base: position 8,204,943 of record CM038634.1, read on the forward strand.
ACTAGTGAGTCTCCGTGACGAGTCTGCCCTGGATTTCGAGATCGGCCAAAATGTCCGGGATTCGGCTTTTGCGTTCTACAGTCGCCATTCATTATGTTTACTGTGGCGAGCAGGACGAGGCTGAGCGGCGCGGGAGAACGGCGCGAGGCCGGTGGCGTGATTACTGATGAGCGTGTGAGACGCACCAGTCTCGTATCTCTCACAGAGGAGCGGGAATTTACTTAGCAACGTTAAAACGCACATCAACCGATCACTTGTTCAGCGTTCATGTAAACACTACATTCAGATTCACCAATCGGAATGAATTCAGTTAGATTGAAACAAAAGGTGTGCATGTAAACAATGAATGGCGACTGCAGAAAACAAAAGCCGAATCCCGGACATTTTTTGGACGATCTCGACGGCCGGACATGTCCGGGAAAAAGAGGATGGTAACCCCTACGACTCAGCTTTCTCCATAGAACAAGAGCCTGTTGGCTTACCTTCCAAAAAAAGATGTCTGACACTGTGTACATTCTGTGAGTGAGATCCCACCCTCTATGGGCGGGTTGAAAACATGCGGGACAGCCCCTCCTACTGGCTGTAGTCTATAGCCTCTGGCCAAAAAATCCTCAAATGACGCAAAATGACAATTTTTGCGTCATCGGAGGATTTTTTCCAGACAAAAAATACATAAATCTCTCGTCTCAGGGGGATATGAGGGTGGAAAGTACGGTAATTCGAAAATACTACAGGTTTTCTACTAATACAAAGCTTAATGCTAAATCCTGAAGTATCCCTTTAATGTAAATCATGACTAGAGACAGATTAATATTACGTCTGCTGTTTAAAACAAATAAAGAACCAATAGAGGAGAATAGATATGCGCGAACAGCGGGAAACTCTGTATATTTGTGCAGATAAACGCGCACATTAACCCGATTACTTTATTTATCGTTCATGTAAACACCGTGTTCGGATTCATCAATCGTATTGATTTCATTCCGATTGAACCAAATGGTGTCCATGTAAACGTAGCTGGTGACAACACTCTTCATCTTCTCTAGCGCAGCGCAGCTCAGCCAGGCCTCGTCCCCTTTTTTGCATATTCCGTGGGTGGAGAAATTAGTGACCTTTTGATCGGCTGCCTTTTGTTGAAGAACACTGGGCTTCCAACAATATCCAAATGTTTTACTATCTAAGGTTATTTGTCCATTTTTTCATCTGCCCACGGGAAATGTCTTAGTCGTGAAATCAGCAGTTTCAGTTGGACTTTTATTTTGAAATAATGACCTTCATTTGACACCACATCCACTTTGCTATGTCTGTCATGTAAAGCACTTATATGGTGTAGTATTTGTTGCAATATTTGTGAAATAAATCTTCTCTTTCCATCAATGCATTTCTTTCACTCTCTCATTGTCAATGTGTTTCTTATTGAACTGTGAGCTTCATTCTGCAATGCTGTACACATCTATACATCTATATATTAAGTCAGGGCACATGTCAAGGTTGTGCTTTTCAAATCAGACGTTCCACCAGAGAATGTAGCGGTCTGTCAGATGTTATAACAGACAGGGGCAAAGGTCAGCTATTGTTCAGTGAAAGTGATTTACCGCACTGTTGTGCCAAAAACAGTATTGTTAACCCATTTTAAGGCCTTCGGTGAGGACAGACCTGCAGCGTTTGGCACTTTCCCCACCTTTATCCTCAATTGTTCAGTATGATTTTTCTTTTCAGAGCTGACTGATAAAGGGTAGACGATTAGATAGGGTTGTGAATGTTGTTTCATGTTTGTGTAAATGATGTTGTTTGGTATGCAGAAACCAACCTCGCTTTGTAGTTCCGTACGGGCCACCAGCGTCTGACATTGCTGCTGTGTAAATCTAAAACTGCCTCATTTCAGGCTGAAAGGGGCTAATCAACACCACCCACGACCGGGGCCGATGAAACATCTTGTCTCCTGTCCCACAAGCTAATGTCTTCTGTTCTGTCTCAACCCACAATGAGAGAGAGAGAAAAAAAGAAAGATTAATTACCCTCATGTCTAAGCTTGCTGGAACTCTTTCACATAGTGCATAAACTAAAATGGAAAAATAAATGAACAGCCATTCTTAGCCAGATTTGCCACTGCTCTTAGAAAGGACTCAAAACAAATGAGATCTCAATATTATCTAAGTTGTTTCTCATAGACAAAATGGGGAAGATTACTTTTGCCTGTCGCAATAGGATCAAAATTGACCTGTTTTTACCCATGTGAAAAAAAGTTTAAATACACATAAATATGTACTTAAGTTCTACTTATTTGGGACAAAAAAAAGTGCTTTTGAGTTCAACTAATTGCATTTAATACAACTTTAAATTGTAATTCATTTTCCCTGATTGTATTGAATGTGCAATAGTGTGCATCAATCGTTTTTCTTTTTAGATCTCCTGTTCACTGGAATCTAGCTTGTTTCAATTAGCAAAAGCTGCTTATCACTTGCTTTTGTTCTCAAGAGCCTGAAAAACAAATGTTGTTATTATTTAGTTCCTTGCACGAATGTGGCTTCTAAGGCAAATGAAGTGTCATTCCAGTCAGACTCTGGTTGCGCCATTATATTTGTTGATATGTCAGCACAGCAATGCTTAACTGGGACATTTATTGATTTGCTGACCTTCGTAAATGCTGCTAATGTTCCATTTGCACCTTGTTACTGAGAGCCTTGAGAAGTGGAAGTTCATACGTGCAAGCTCAAACTGAGCCAAAATGACCTTTAAAACAGTGCAATCTAAAAATTAAGAGTTGAATTTCAGCAGACCTAAGAGCCCAGAGGCTGAAAATGTGTCATTGAATGCTCGTACTGTATGTAAATCTGAAGTTAAGGAAGATTAGTATTTTTTTCATAAGTTCTCTGAACTATGTGCATATAAATAAATCTTGTTTCCATTGAAGCGTACATATCGGCTGGTATAGTTGATGCTCTGACTGTACCCTAAAAGACGCACTTTATTATTTTTGTCTCTGAAGTACAACATTTTTCACATAAGAAAGAAACAAATGGAAGTGAGATCTCTTTAATGTCCCAATACTTTCTACTAGATGGCTTTGAGATTAAATGGAGACTTTCTCCTGATAAAAGACCCAGTTTTTTCACAGTTCTCATCTAGTTTCAGAATTTCAGAAGAGATCTCAACAATGTCTCAAACTGTGCTTGTCTAAAAAAAACAAGTGCAATCCAAAGTGAAAGATCTAAAAATAAACTCAAATATTGTGCATCGGTATCTTTTGAGACCAAATGATAAGCTATGCCGTCTATATTCATATTTATTTTTATTTTAGGAGAAATATCTGAAACAAAGCTGATACATAGCTAACAGGGAACGTTCTCAGAACTTTGACTAACATTGGCTATCGTTCCTCTTAACGTTATGAACGTTATTTCAGTAACACTAATATACTGTTTGTTTAAAGTTCAGACTTGACTCGACGCTCACGCTGGTTGCCAGTTTGAGAATTTTGAGGTTTGAAACCCCCCCCCAAGCAGATCTAGGCAGGTGGTGCTGGGAAGGTGGAGGGCTAGGAAAAGAAGTAGCATAGCGCGCAGCGATAGTGCATTCGTTTGATGCGACGAGGTTATTTAAGGACGTTAATGGATATGTGAAATCGACTGGCTGGGAACATTACGTTTGGTGAACCAATCTGAATTGAGTTTCATGGCTGAACTATTCATTCATCTAACATTTATTTAAACGTTACTTGTTTCAGTCCGTTCAGAGAACATCCAAAAAAAATATATAAAAAAAATAGACTGTTCCCTTAATGTTGTTTCTAATGTGCAAATAACCAAGAACAGACTCTTAAAACATTTAAAAAAAACTGAACCTTTCGAATGTTTAGAGCACATTCAGAAATAATATTTTATTAAATGAATGGAAATGTTAACCTATAATTTAAAACTTTTGTAAGCTGAGTACTTAAGGTAATGTAACTGAGATTTAGAGCAACATCTGAACAATGCTAATGTTGTTCTTAACATCCAAATTTGTAATTACTTTGCGATGCTCTGATAGCACTACATCCCCCACACCTATTCTCTCTGCAAAGGGCAGTCAGCCAATGGCATGGTGTTGTGCTGAGAGATGGCAGATTAATTATGGAAATTTATGCAAATGCAATTTGTTTCAACAGATTAACTGTAGTAGCTCCACCTGTCCAGAGCGCTGCTACATGTGGAAACCTTCACCTCTACATTCAAACTCAAAATTACATTTTAAAAATACCATCCGACGTCTGTCCTCAGACATGGCTCGAAACTGTAATGATTGCCCACAATTCTCGGCTTTTTGTGAACTAAAATGATTTACCATGTCTCTTTGGTATTTTAAAAGTACTCACAAGATTGAAGGCTTCAAGCAAGGTTACCTGTTTTAATTACCACTTGGTCGTCGTGTCCTGAGGGAAACAGGAAGCGAGATTTAAGCGGCAGGTTTTGGGCGTTAGAGCAGGTTAAAGTGAAAGCTCACACATAGGTCATACCTCAGGTGACAGATACTAAATCTAGCCGAGCCGCGAGCACGTATCCGATTTTCAGGCACTCATATGCAATCTCTGACCCTTAATCTGGAGGTTAACAGCTGCCTCTGTGCCACCGTGTGTCACTCTGTCACTGGCTAAAACCATGCCTGCATGTGTGTGTGTGTGTGTGTTTGCAGATCTTGGGGCGTTCAGCGGCCGGACTAGAGGAGCTGTTTCGGTGAGGGAAGGCCAGGGGGTTGTGCTAATGTGTGCCCCCCCTCCTCATTCACCAGGTGGGTACTCTCTTTTTGTTCTGTCTCCCTCCCTGCTGAAAAGAGCAACATAAAGGTCACCAGCATGAGTTTTTTTGTTTTTTTTTTGGCTGCCTATGAAAAACAATATTATATACAAGAATCTTATAAGATGGATATTACAAGTCATATAGATTTATCTTCTGTGCCAGTAGTAGATTTGTTCTGCCATATTTCACAGCTCTGCTCTGTAACATTGGAGAGAACATAAACCGAAGCTCAACCATACTTGCTTGACGTGCGAGAAGCTTAAACGTGCTGCGTAACACATGAGAATGAATTTCATTGGTTCTTGCACGTCAAGCAAGTGTGGCAACCACAGGGACAAAGGACACTATATATGTTATATGTTTTAGTTTAGACTACGCCACCCTGGGAATTTCACCCAGAGAATATTATCCGTGCACAGGTTCCCCACTAAAGACAGAAAAGTATGGAGACACGGGTATTTATACAAAATTACAAAAAATAAGTTGATTATAATTTACAATAAAAAAACCATACACAGAAAAAGGGACAAGCCTCAAACAGTCAAATACAATGTTCACAAAAAGGAAGCTGCGGCCTTGCAAGAGATATGCGTTTTCCCCTCACACACACACACACACACACTACACACTCACTCTCACAGCACAAAGAGCCCCAGTGAAATGATCAGTCACGGCACACGTTGTAGACACCACCACCAAAGATAGGAGGGAAACGATCAATTTCCTAAGCCAAAAAGGCCGCAGCTCCTGAAAAAGAACACTCTCCACACCACACACATACCACACAGAGAAGAAAAGATTAATAAAAAGGTTATACAAGCTAACAGGTGGATGGCAAATACTCATCCACCAACAGGCCTTGACGTTCAACATTAATAGGCCCAATCAAATGAAGAAAACAATTAAAGTAAACAAATTCAACAGTCTCTTTATATTTACCAAAAAAACAATTTAAGACATGGAAAATTATACAAAAGAAACAAAATAATTTGTCGATAATTTGAGATCTTAATATGGGCAAAATATCCACTGAGGAAGTGTGTGCAAGCAGAAAATATAAAGATGTAACAAAGCACAGCAGTATCAAAACATTGTATCACAGCAGTATCTAAAATGGCCTATGACAAAACAGCGGTGACACTGCACGAACTGTAGTTCTCCGTAGCTGCGGGGCCAGGCACCCAAAAGGACATCCCCTCAATAGTTTAATGCAGTCGTCATTTACACACCAAATCACAAACTGAAGTCCACAGACGCCTGCACAGCAGCCATCCGAATGAAGCCAAAACCATGTTTGTAATGAAACGCAAATGGGAAATTGTTGTCCGCTAGTAGCGGTCACAACAGCGTACAAGCGTGCAGCATTAAGCGAGCAGGCGAGAGTTCCCAAAAGACGCGCTGGGCGCCGCCACAGCAGCGTGCAGCATGAAGCAAACAGGCGAGCGTTCACAGAAGACGCGCAAGGAGCCTAAATACAAGCGCAGATTAATGACGTCACATAACTTAGAATGCCAACAAATGGGCTTTCAGCTCATTATGCCACACAAGCATGCTTGAGCATTGCTCCTGTCTGCCTCGCTGCCTGCTGTGAGTGTTTTTGCTTCGTTGCTGTAAGCTCCGTCTTAGCCTCGTATTTCCTTGTTTTGAACCATAATTTACTACAATTTCTAGTTGTTTATACTACTACTAGTATAAACTATACTACTACTAAATACGGCTTGCCCAACATCGCTGGCTTCCGTTGCTACTAGCACAACACGCTAGTAATTCGCTAGCCTGTTAACGCGCCACCCGTGCGCTCAGCTATTTTTATTTATTTATTTTTCTCTCGCGCGCTCGCGCCTTTGAGTTCATAAAAGCTCAGGTGAGTAAGAATCACTCAACAAACACGGTGAGTAATGTCTTGTCCTGTTATTATCATGCGTCGCGTCTGAATGCGTTGTTGTTTTTGGAGCTCTATCGATTTGATTTATAATTCTTGATTTTTCTCTCTGCCTCGATCGCTGCCTGCTGTGAGTGTGTTTGCTTCGGAGCTGTAAGCTCCGTCTTAGCCTCGTATTTCCTTGTTTTGAACCATCATTTACTACAATTTCTAGTTGTTTATATTACTACTAAATACAGCTTACCCAACCCTGACGCACAACACGCTAGTAATTCGCTAGCCTGTTAACGCGCCACCCGTGCGCTCAGCTATTTTTATTTATTTATTTTCTCTCGCGCCTTTGAGTTCATAAAAGCTCAGGTGAATAAGAAACACTCAACAAACACGGTGAGTAATGTCTTGTCCTGTCATTATCATGCGTTGCGTCTGAATGCGTTGTTGTTTTTGGAGCTCTATCGATTTGATTTATAATTCTTGATTTTTCTCTTTAAACTCGCTTACAACGAACATTTTCTACTTTTCCTCACTGAGAAGCACTACTGCTCAAACCTCATTGTTACAACGCGGACTGTTGAGCAGACGCGTCTCAAGCCTATTAGTGATCCAACGCTGCATACTCTTAAAGGTTACGTCCGTGGATCACGGCTGAACGCGTCTTCTCCACACTCACTTATAAACAAACACTTTTTTTCGCCTATCGTGCGTCTACTCTACACCCCTACCACTAAAAAACCTCATAGTTACAACGCGGACTGTTGAGCAGACGCGTCTCAAGCCTATTAGTGATCCAACGCTGCATACTCTTAAAGGTTACGTCCGTGGATCACGGCTGAACGCGTCTTCTCCACACTCACTTACAAACAAACTTATAATATAAATTAGTATTAATATTGATAGCATCACTGGTAGCTTCGTTGCTAACTCACTGTCCATCTGTTAAAATGGCGAATATATCAGATGTAAGTAGTCTACCGCTTGGTGCAGGTGAGGACACATTTGAGCTTCACGCACTGCAGTCTGAGCTGGAAGCTGTTGAGAAACAGATCCACAACCTTTTATTGAGACAGGCCGAGCTGAGAGACCGGTGTTTGGCTCTTGAAACATCACGCGCCGATGCACACAAATCAGTGTTTAACGTTACTAACCCGCTGACTCCGACCGCGTCTACTCCGTGCGTTCCTCAGCATCGGTCGCAATCAGCCATGGTCTCGTTCACTCCGGCTCCAACAAGCCACCACGAAGCCTGGGTGGTTCCGCAGCGGAAGACGCGAGTCAGGTTTAGACCAAGACTTTCTCCGACCCTCCCGGTTTTCGAGTTATCCACACAAAACCGCTTCTCCCCTCTACGCGAAACAGAACGCGATGCTGTGATCATCGGCGATTCCATCGTTCGGCACGTACACGCTACGTTAGGTAAAAGTAAGGTGCAAAGTCACTGCTTCCCTGGTGCTCGTGTTTCTGAAATCGCTGCTCGCGTTCCCGAGATCCTGAACGGTGACGAGCGCGTCGGAACTGTGGTCCTGCACGCGGGAGTGAACGACATCAGGCTGCGCCAGACGGAGATTCTGAAGAAAGACTTCAGGAATCTAATCGATACGGTACGCAGCACATCGCCTGAAACAACGATCATTGTGTCAGGACCGCTTCCCACCTACCGACTAAGGCATGAAAAGTTCAGCAGATTATTTGCGCTAAATGAATGGTTAATGTCATGGTGCAATGAGCAGAAACTGCTCTTTGTAAATAATTGGAATCTGTTTTGGGAGCGTCCTAGGCTTTTCCGTGCTGATGGCTTACACCCAAGCAGATTCGGAGCGGATCTTCTGTCAGATAACATCTCCAAAATGTTAAATACCCTTTGACTAGTAACCAAAAGTCCAAATCATAGTCTCTGCTGCACCAATTCAACTGATATAAATACTAGTGTAGAACATTGCATAGAAACCGTGTCTATTCCTCGTTTAGTGAGATCAAATAATAAATCTAATGCAGGATCTAGGAAAAATCTAATTGTTATTAAAACAGAAAATGTTGCTATTAGTAAACAAAAACTATTTCTAAAGCTAGGTCTTCTAAACATTAGATCACTCACACCTAAGGCAGTTATTGTAAATGAAATAGTCACAGATAATAGCTTCGATGTACTTTGCCTTACTGAAACCTGGCTTAAACCAAATGATTATTTCGGTATTAATGAGTCTACTCCTCCTGGATACTGTTATAAGCATGAGCCCCGTCTGATTGGCCGTGGCGGAGGTGTTGCAACCATTTATAAAGATATTCTAAATGTTACTCAGAAAACGGGTTATAAGTTTATTTCATTTGAAGTACTTGTACTAAATGTTACGCTCTTAGATGTTAGAAAAACATCCCTATTATCTCTAGCCTTGGCTACCGTATATAGACCGCCAGGGCCTTACGCTGATTTCCTAAAAGAGTTTGCAGATTTTCTCTCAGACCTATTAGTCAATGTCGATAAAGCATTAATTGTTGGAGATTTTAACATACACGTAGATAATCCAAATGATGCATTAGGAGCTGCGTTTACAGATTTATTAAATTCATTTGGGGTCAAGCAAAACGTCACCGGACCAACTCATCGTCTTAATCATACACTCGATTTAATTATATCACATGGAACCGATCCAACCGATATAGATATCATTCCACAAAGTGATGAAGTCACTGATCACTACATGGTAACTTGCATATTACGTACTGCTGTAATATGTCATGCGGCGTCGCGTTATCAACCAGGCAGAACAATCCTCCCATCCACCATAGATAATTTCTCAAATTGCTTATCTAATCTGTCTCAGCTGCTGCCTGAACCCAAACAAACAGATGAACTAGAAGAACTAACTAGCACTATGAGTACCATTCTCTCTAGAACATTGGATGTGGTTGCACCTATTAAATTAAAAAAGGTCAGAGAGAAAAATAAAGCACCATGGTATAACAATACTACGCATGTTTTAAAGAGAGAAACCCGTATTTTAGAGCGTAAATGGAAACAAACTAATTTAGAGGTCTTTAGAATCGCGTGGAAAGACAGTATGTCGCGTTATAAAAAGGCCCTAAAAGCTGCCAGGGCTGAGCACCTCCGCAAACTAATAGAAAACAACCAAAACAATCCAAGGTTTCTATTTAACACCGTGGCTAGACTAACAAATAAACAGACGTCACCCGAACAAAATATCCCGTTACAGTTCAGTAGTAATGATTTCATGAACTTCTTCACTGAGAAAATAGAAAGCATCAGAACCACAATTATAAACGTTCAATCTTCAATCGCGCCTTATAATTCAGCTTCAATTATCACCCCGAAAGAACAATTACAGTGCTTTACAACTATAGAACAAAAAGAGTTAAATAAACTTATCACTTCATCTAAAACAACAACATGTTTATTAGATCCTATACCAACTAAACTACTGAAAGAAGTGTTACCTGTAGTGGAAGAGCCTCTCCTCAATATTATTAACTCGTCTTTATCTTTAGGTCATGTTCCAAGAACATTTAAACTGGCAGTTATAAAACCTCTCATTAAGAAACCACAATTAGATCATAATAATCTAGCAAATTATAGACCCATTTCAAATCTTCCATTTATGTCTAAAATATTAGAAAAAGTGGTGTCCGCTCAACTGGGATCTTTCTTGCAACAAAATGATATCTATGAAAAGTTTCAGTCTGGATTCAGACCGCATCATAGCACTGAAACTGCGCTCGTTAAAATCACAAATGATTTACTTTTAGCTTCTGACCAAGGCTGTATCTCAATACTAGTTTTACTTGATCTTAGTGCTGCGTTCGATACTATAGATCACACAATACTCTTAGATCGACTACAAAATTATACTGGTGTTCAAGGACAAGCACTAAGCTGGTTCAAATCATACCTATCTGACCGCTACCATTTTGTCTATTTAAATGGAGAAAAATCGATCATAACTCCAGTAAACTATGGAGTGCCGCAGGGATCTGTATTAGGCCCTCTGTTATTTTCAATATATATGATGCCACTTGGAAATATTATAAGGAAACATGGAATTAGTTTCCATTGTTATGCTGATGACACTCAAATATATATTTCATCACGGCCGGATGAAAACGCTACATTTTCCAAATTGACAGAGTGTGTTAAAGATATAAAAGATTGGATGACGCGTAATTTTCTTTTATTAAATCCAGACAAGACAGAGGTAATACTTATCGGTTCAAAAAACCGCCCACAAAACCTCGCACAATACAACTTTAACATCATAGGATGTCCTGTTACTTTATCCTCTACAGTAAAAGACCTGGGTGTTATACTCGATTGCAACCTGTCTTTTGAAAATCATATTTCATATGTTACAAAAACAGCCTTTTTCCACCTTAGAAACATTGCTAAGCTACGTAATATGCTATCAGTTTCTGATGCAGAAAAGTTAGTTCATGCATTCATGACCTCGAGACTGGATTACTGTAATGCTTTATTAGCTGGTTGTCCTGCATCCTCAATAAACAAGCTACAGTTAGTCCAAAATGCCGCCGCTAGAGTTCTTACGAGATCAAGAAAATATGATCATATAACACCGATTTTATCATCACTGCATTGGTTACCTATAAAATTCCGTATTAATTACAAGGTATTGCTACTGACTTATAAAGCCCTAAACGGCTTAGCTCCAGTCTATTTAACGGATCTTCTATCGCCCTATAATCCATCGCGCTCTTTAAGATCACTAAATTCAAGGCTTTTGGTCATACCTAGGATATCCAGAACCACCAAAGGAGGGAGAGCATTTTCACATTTGGCTCCAAAACTCTGGAATAGTCTTCCTGATACTGTTCGTTGCTCAGACTCGCTCTCCCAGTTTAAAACTAGATTAAAGTCGCATCTCTTCAGCCAGGCATTCATATAATCCTACAGTTCAAACTACAATCCGGCCTCTATCCAATGCCAGAGGAGAACTGGCCCCCGACTGAGCCTGGGTTCTCCCAAGGTTTTTTTTTCTCCATTAAGGCACCTGATGGAGTTTTAGGACACCATTAGGTCACTTGATGGAGTTTTTCGGTTCCTTGCCACTGTTGCCTTTGGCTTGCTCAGTTGGGGATATTTTGGGGATATTTAATTTAATTTTATCAATCAATAAATTCCTCTTGAAACAAACTTTGTTGTATTATTTTAATTTAATACTGTGAAGCTGCTTTGATGCAATCTGTATTGTGAAAAGCGCTATACAAATAAACTTGACTTGACTTGACTTCCATTTACCATAACTGTTGAGCGTTGATGAATGTTCATATGTGAATAAAAGCCTAAATTCATTCTGTTTGTCATATAAAGCAATCAGGTCTCTTCTGAAAATTTTGACTATTTAGACTAAACCACTCGCTTCATATGGATTAGTTCTACGATCTCTTTATGAACATTTTCAAGCGTCAAAGTGGAAGTTGCGTGGACTGTCAATGGAGGGACAGAAATATCTCAGATTTCATTAAAAATATCTTCATTTGTGTTCAAAAGATGGAGATTTAGAACGAGTAATCAATGACAGAATTTCCATTTTTGGGTGAACTAAGGCAGTTCTGTTAGGAAGTTGATAGGAAAAATAATATACAGCATTTCCTTGAGTTACATGGAAAGCCTGTTATGTGTTAATGTCTCGACATGGCACACAAAGTTTACACATTTATAAAAATCCACAACAAGACATCATGTCATTCACTTGGCTTCTACGTTTGTTGCATTGTGCTGTTCAATGAAATCTTATTGGTCCAAAATCCTGCTCCACCAAACTGTATATTCCACATCAAATATCAATGATATTTCTTAAGCTTGAAATGTAGCACACACCGTGGAAAGGCAAAATACATGTTATGAGTTAAGTTCAAGCTAGGCCAGCATAAACCACCCTGGACTCTTGCCGATCTAAACTAGTCTTTTCAATAGGTTAATCTCATCTTTGGCCCTGTTTACACCTGGTATTAAGATGCGCTTAGGTCGATCGGATTACAAGTGGAATGCGTAAAAATTATGAGAAGCGCACTAGCCGGACGGGATTTAAACTTTGATGGCTGGAGACCCAAGTTTGTTTGGAAGATGAAAAACGTACCAAGCACAATGTTCTCTCACCATTCCTGATTTCTATCACACACTCGCCGTGGTCTTACGGCTATTAGAGCAGACGTGAAGTCCATCATCCCCGGGCGTGTTCATTTGTAAATTGCATGAGCTTATTTTGTCCATTAGATCAAAGATCTGAAAAACCCATACATTTCCCTGCTCATAGATCCTCCCCTCAGGAGGACAGAAATGGTTGAAAGTGGACAATAGAGACTGACGGGTGTAAACGGGTATGTGTCTCCCTCGTCTACTTGTGATCCAATCAACCAAAACGCATCTTAATACCAGGAGTAAACAGGGCCTTTCTCTCTTCAATCTTTTTTCAATCTCTGCTTGTCTTGTTCCAGTCACTGTAATCGCATGTTAAATGAATTTGAATGCAGGGAGACAAAGATAATGGGAAGAGAATGATACAGACAGGGCAGTTGAACTAGCACTATCAGATGAAAGGCTTGCGGTGAGATGGCCATTTTTAGAACATTTAGAGTTCAGAGAGACTCAGAGTAACCTCATCCAGCTTCCTCTCTTCCTGTCGGCCCATTTCTCAACAAAGCAGACCGTTTTTAAAGGGCTATTTCACCCATAAATGGAAATCTTTGCTTGTTCTAAATCTGTATGCAGTTATTTTGTTTCCCCATGCACTGAAAAAGTTGGTGTAGGATTTACTTTGAAACAATTTCTCATAAATTGCTAGTAAATTTCACAAATAAAGAAACCACAGGTAACAAGTAATTAAACTGTATGAAATAAAGTGTAACCAGAAATTGTTTTTTTTCTTGTAAAACATACTCCAATAATCTTTGTTTATTTACAGCTTCAAAAAATATAGATTTTTTACAATACAAATACAGCTTCACACATTTTCTGAACAGTGCAGTTCCACTAATGGATGGATGAAACTGCACTATAAAAAGACCATAAAATATGACTTGTCATAACCATTTCATAAAAGAGGCAGGGAAACAGAGATCTCATCCTCTTTTCCATTAGAGGACAACTGAGCAGCGAGATAGCATTGAGACAGGCCACTAAAACGCTCCCCCATGCTGCCTGTGTCTGCGTGAAATAATTGTCTGAGTGCGATTTCTTTTCATTTCTAATGATCCGGTAAATTTGAGCCTTGATGCTGATGCTTGTCTGGAAACACTACATCGACCAGTTAGAGACGGATAGGTTGACACAAAAGGACCGATATGGAACAGGAAGCCCAGTCAGTTATGATACAAATCGGACTGGCAAAGTCGCTTGATGTTATTCACTGTTACTGTCCTGAATAGAACAAACAGCATTGTAGTACTGTGTTTGGACGGATGCATCAACAGCTGTTCCTTCACAAAATCAATCACACTTTACATTTGAGAGTTGCAGAGTTATAAAATAATGGCTTATGATTATCTGGTGACACATGCTAAGTAGAGCCGGGCTGAACTAAGTGAAACAGAACTGCAGATGATATCTACCAAACGTATTCTATCCAATAAGGAAAGGGGTTGGAGCTGATAAGGACTAAGCCGAATCTGTGTCAGCACAGGCCGGGATTTATTTCGCTCAGAGTGGAGTGTTTGGTGAATTTACACCTGCGCTAATACCGCTAAAGCTCTCTCTCGGCTCCTTATCGTGCTGTATACAGTAATGGTCATGCTCATGCCTGTATGGTGCAGTAATGACCTCTGTCTGTTTGCAATCGTACATCTGGACATGGTCCAACGTGGTTTGGCAAGATGCGATAGTCCAGTTGCCAAACACATTTGAAGTTACATCAGACAGCTTTACTTACAGGGATTAAATGGGACCAGATTGTGTGTGAGCGATTTTAAATGAAGATATATAGATAGATAGATAGATAGACAAACAGACTGACAGACATCCATCCAATAAATCAACTGATACATTCATGAACAGAAAGTTAAAGAGAACACAATTTATTTGAAATGTAATTTTCTTTGTAACAATTTAAAGGTCTTTTGGTTACTGTCACTTTTGGTTAATGTAATGCATTCCAGCTGAATACAATTATTGATTTCTTTAATATATATATATATTTTTTTTTTATTATATATATATTTTTTTATTTATTTTATTTTATATTTATATATATATATATATATATATATATATATATATATATATAGATCATTTTAGTAAAATTAGTATGTATTAAGCCTTTTTTAAAGCTAATAGAATTTCAGTCCAGTGTCCAAAGTGTCCAGTGTGTATATATATATATATATATATATATATATAGTGGTCAATGATTTCATGCCCTTCAAGAGTGCATATAGGAGGCAGAGCCATAGCATTGTACCATTTGCAAACTCAAGGAAAGAAAAAAGAACTCAAGCAACCAATTTATATGAGACAAGGCTGTTTTTAGTCTATCGATTTCCTGTAATTGTTTGGCTAGCACAGAAAGCTGATATGAAGAAAATTAACATCATTCAATGGCTACCAGGTCACAGAATGATTTGTCTTTAAATGTCAATAATAATTTTCCATTAGGCATAGAACTGCAAACCTTCTGAGCGGCACTGGGATTTAGGAATCTGATGAAATCAACATAATAAACAATCATTTAGCAATAGCAAGCAATTTATTGTGAGCTATAATGTAAATGTGATATACTGAGATCAAAAGTTTGGACTGAATAGATGTTCCTCTGAACTGAAGGGTCCTACTTAAATGCTTGACTTTAGTTGTGTAGATAAATGTAAATTGTGCATATAGATGAATTTCTTTATAAAACTAGCATTTCCATAAATAAACAAACTAGTGTGAGATTAGAGCTTACAGTGAGCTAAAGCAGCCAGCTTCATTTGTTTTATTTATTTTAACTTTTTTACTTGCTTATCATTTTTTGTCCACTGCATAATCTCCATACTCTCATTTGCATTTTGATAACTTTACTATTCGATAAAGTGGAAAATAATAATAAACAAAAATTAGTGTAAGAAATATGTCCATATGTTCACTGCTATATAATATATTATAATTGTCTGCAAGACCACCACATAAGACTGTAAGACCTGTGAGAACATCATGTGGTAATAACCTGGAACTATTAAATGTTTGCTTGGATGATTAACAGTTCTTTGAATATGATATGTGTGGAATGGGAAGAACTGCAGGGAATTTATTTTAGGACTCGTAGGATGGCTTTGAGGTTAATTTGTCTTTCATTTGTCTGAATTGCTCGTAGGAGGTTTCATCCACATTAATATGGGTAGATGACATTAAAACTGAAAGTAATTGAAAATAATTTGAGATCACTGAGATGTAAACAGGATATTACTCTCAATATGATCGCTTTTGCTTTACCACTCAAAGTGTAGAGGAGGCGTTGTTGGTTCCTGACCTTGATGAATGCGTGGAGTGCTGACGTTACACTAAAAATAAAATTGACTGTATACTCATATCTTTGCTCAATGTAATGCCGCTTTCAAGTTCTTCTGGGAATTTCGAACAGTATGTAGTCGGAAAGCATATTAATGATGTGATGTGTATCTAAATAAAATAAACACTGAGCAATTACTTTTTCGCATTCTGACAAAGACAGCAAGCATTTGTACAGCTAGTAAAAACAAAAAGAAGTGCAAATGAAGCTCATTATGTGTGTAACTGCTTTATCTGTGTAAGTGGAAAAAAGACTGATGGGAAATGTAGTTTTGTTGCATGCCTGTTGCTTCATAAACAGGCAAAATTAATGGAATTTTCTGGTAAGCTTGATCATTGTTCTTCAATACACCAACAGTACACAAACTGTTCACAAAGTGAATTTTATAGTCAACAATGACAATGAAAACTTAAAGGTGCAATAGGTGATCTTGGAAATGCTAACTTTGAATTGCATCATGTGTCATTCACCGGTGAAATGACTCCAGTTCTGAAGTTGATCTCCTGACATAAAGGAAAGAATGCTCTGTATTTCAGCTTTATCCATGTGTGATTTCAGGACATAGTGGCAATACAGTTGAATCTAACAGAATAATCAGCATAGGGCAAATTCAGTGGTACATAGAACTGTACTGTTAAACCTGAAATGTAGATACTTGCCACTTGTTGTAAAATAAAATACATTTAAACCACTTAACATAGTGATTGCTTTCAGGATATGAGGAGACTTTCAACCAGCATAACAAAAAATGTTTCTGTAGAGAATCACCTATTGCACCTTTAATTATTTATGATCAATACCACACATTCTCAGTGATTCTTTAATTGTCACACCCTTGGAAAGTCTAAGTTTAAAGTTCACCCAAATATGACAATTCTCTCATCATTTACTCACACTCATGGCATCCCAGAGATGTATATGACTTACTTTTCTTCAGATAAACACAAAGAAAGATTTGTTTAGGAAAATAATCCATCTCTGTGGCCCTGTTTACACCTGCGTTTTGGTTGATCGGATCATAAGTAGACGAGGGAGATACATTTACATCTGCACTGTGAGTGCGTGTTAGAAATCAGGAATGGTGAGAACAATCCTGTCAAATGTGTTTTTGTCTACCACTGGAAGTGGTTGAAAGTGGATAAGCTCAAAATGTTTTAGACCCCATATACACCTGTATTTAGCATTGTTCCAATCGACCAAAATCTTAATATCAGGTGTAAACAGGGCCTGTGAGTCCAAATAATGCATGCGAATGGTTGCCGCTTGCAAGACCACGCATAGCGATCATGCCGGTAATCCATATGGCCCCAGTGGACAAATCAATGTCAAACAATAACTGTGTGTAAGAAAAATACGAATATTTTAAACTCTTTCAATACTTCTTTCAATGCTTCCGGTCTACTATCATATGAGCGCTTTAAAAGACATTGATTCATCCACTGGGGTTTGTATGGATTACCATCACAATCACTGTGTGTGCTTTTTCAAGCGTCAACCGAGCGGCACTCATTTACTTGCATTATATGGATTGATTATTATACAAAAAAAAATATTATTATGTGTTTATCTAAAGAAAGAAAGTCATAGGGATGGCATGAGGCCGAGTAAACGATGAGAGAATTTTCATTATTGGGTGAACTATCCCTTTAAAGCTTACTTACTATCATTCCATCATGACTTTGCAGCAAAAGTATAGGTGACCAACTCAGTAGAGCATGTAACCATACTGCATATTTCAGAAATAGAGCACTGCTGTACTTCTGATCATAGGCATCGTGAACTTTCATTCTATTCCAGTTCAGTGACTCTTTGACAATAACTTCACCGTTCCCCAGTCGTGTAAACCTAGGACATGAGCTCAAAAAACAGTATCAGAAGCCTCAGGCACTGATGCCGTCAGCTAGAAATAACGTGATTTATATTGTTTGACGCTTTATGAGGACGCCTTTCATGAGAGTCCTTTTGAATTTTATTTATGAGATAAATATTCATTGTTTACTCAGGTGACATTAGCCCTTGCGTATGAAAAATTGAACTGGAATCACTATAAAGAGTGGCGGCAATCCTTCAGTGATTAATCAGCGGGAGCACGGCACCTGTATTTACTATGCAAAAGAAATCAATGGTCTATGAAATTCATTCTTTAATTATTTGGTGAATAAATTGGTCTTGGGGAAATTCATTTGGACCATGAGGAAGTTTGTCTCTTTCTTTCTTTTTTTTCCCTTTTCCTCTGCGAGAAAGTCTGTGTGACTGCGATATAGTCGACATAAGGCAAACAGCATGAGATCCGAGAAGTAATCCGCTCTCTCATATCTCCTGGATTTATATGGCATAATATGACTGCTTCAGAGTTACAGAAAAACACACATAATTTTGTTCTGTTGACAGCCTGTCTTTTGTCATTTGGATTCTAGCTCAATATGACATGATAAAGAATACTTCATTCCCCTGCATATCTGTGCGGAATAAGAAATGTGCCCGAGTACTCGGAAGTGACAGTAATGATTGATCACGAAAACGCAATGATTGCGTGTCTTGACTTTTGTTTCCCAACTTCAGAACAATAATCTTTAATATAGTGATTGGATACGGAGACATGTAGGTGTCACCTTCAAGTGATGTAATGTAATGGAAAAGAAAGCAGAGACTTTAGGCTTTTCCTTTTAGTTTTGCAGTCTTTGAAACCACAAAGTGCTTCCTAAAAAGAAAAGTATATGTTGACATTTTTATTTAAATAAATAAAATAAAAACTCTTTTCAATAATCAGTTATTCATGCAAAATCATGGAAATAGGGTTGACATTTTTAAATCATCCCCTACTGACAGTCATAACAAAATAATACGATAAAGAGTTTGCTTTGTGGATTATGATATTAACGTCGATATGATAGCAACTAATATATATATATATATATATATATATACATACACACATATACATATATAAATAAAACTGATGTAAATTCTATGTGTTTTTTTTATGCACTTGTATTTTAGAATGATAGATCATACGAAAGAGTGGAGTAATGGCTGTTGTAAATTCAGCTTTGCCATCAAAGGAATAAATTACATTTTAAGATATATTAAAATAGAAAACGCTTCTTATAAATTGTAATATTTCACAATATTTACTGTATTTTTGATCAAATAAGAGACTTGAGTACCACTAACACTTCTGGTCAGGATAAAAGTTTAGCATGGAAGAGATGTGTTTTCCGCTTTATTGTGTGGGGCCGAGTCTGGACACAGGGTTACTTCCCTCATTCCAATGCAGTTCGGTATATTATGCAAACACAAAACCGTTTCTCTGTGCATTTAACATGCAAGTTATGATTGCCTTGAACCCTGTAGTAGAGAGCACTTAATTAATCCATATCACCTACACATCCAGCTCCCTGACTCCCTTCTCCTATGAGCCCTCGCTCTGACAAGGTCAGCGCTCTACAATGCAGATTTAGACAGGGATTTCCTTAGGGACATGTGCGTTGTTCTTGCAGCTCATCTGCTTGCTCTCCTTCTTGCCCCAACAGAGATCATCTACAGCTGGGTGTTCAATGAGCTCCCCTCGTTCGTTGCAGAGGACAGCCGGCGATTCATCTCGCAAGAAACGGGAAATCTGTATATCTCCAAGGTGCAGCCCTCGGACGTGGGCAGCTACGTGTGCCAAGTAAAGAACACTGTGACCAACGCCAGGGTCCTGAGCCCACCGACGCCCCTGACTCTCAAAACAGATGGTGAGATATTACACGCACTTCACACACACACACACATACATCCCTGCTCCCTAAACCCCCTTCACCTGCACAGCAGAACTCGGCTGGATGCCAAGCGTCTCTCTAGGTGAACTAAGTTGATGAATCAATACCATGACATGAAGTCTCTTTGCTAATAAATTAAATTGAGACACTATTTCACCATTTTAGCACATGCCTTGAAAAAAAATAATGACTATACAGCTTCAGATGGTACATGGGGCGATATAAATAAAAATGTCAGAATGTTTTATACATTTTGTGAGATAGCACTATATATTATAACACACATTTTACCTTTGACAAGTAACTCAGCGATGTATTTAGGTGAGATGTGCTGTTACTTTTCTAAGCGATCAGGTGTATGGTTTTGGCCCAGGGCTGGGACAACGCGTCGAGGTCATCGATGACGTCGACGCAAAAAATACGTCGACGCAAAATATGCGCGTCGATTCGTCGACCTGTTTTCATTTCTCTAAAAAAACGTTTGCAAATGACTTCACAGTGTGTACCTTATGTGCGCTGATACGCGATGGCCGGACCATCATTCTATTCAACATTGTATAACCAATCCAGGGGTTTTCCTGCATTGAATTTTTTTTGGTGGCTGCCAAAGCCTTATTTGATCGGTGAGTGATGTAGAATAGAATGACTGACTGCGCGCGCTTGACAGGGAGCATATAAGTACGAGAGAGAGCCCCAGCCGCGCGCGCGCGCACTCACCGTCTTCAAACAACACGAGCGCTGTCTTTCTCTCTCTCTCTCCCTCGTGCATATTAATCAAAATCATTAGACACGACAGAAAAAGGGCGGAAGACCAAAGTTTCACGTGGAGCATTCGGAGATTTTTTTCTCTTGAATTACCGCGGAGTGTGAATTGTGGTAAAAAATAAACTGCCAGGATAATCACACAACGCTTGCCGTAGGCTACACGTCCACTAATGACACGTCCGATTCGCGAACTAATGACTCATTTGAACCGATTCACTTTAATGAATGGTTAAAACAACTGATCTGTCCAACACTGAACTCACGAGACGTCTGAATCGGTGTATAACAAATCGGTAACACTTTACAATAATGTTCCATTTATTAAATTCTAGTTAAGTACTTTTTTTATTAGTTTTTTTTTTTTTTTTTAAGAAAAAGTTGAGTGGCAGAGTGTATTACTATACGTTGTTGTTATTTTTATGTGAATGAAGAATTAAAAGACGCACTTTTTTCAGTAAGCTAGGACTAGGCCTATGTGTTTTCAACATAAATGTTCAATTCTGTTGGTTCAGGAAGGACGCCATGACAGGCTGCTGGCTCCCACTGTTAATTTTTATTTATTTTTTGTTGGAAAAGCACTCTCTGTATTAGCTTAAAGCCCTCAAGTTTACATCGGTTACTGTATTCTTACAATTGCTCTAAACAAGTATTTTGGGTGACCTTTTTATTTTTTTATTGAATGCTAGACATCAAGTTGTTGTTATTTTCATCTGAAAGAAGAACTTTGTTTCAGTAAGCTAGGCCCTGTGTGTTCAGTAAGCTTGTTTCAGTAAGCTATGTGTTTTCAAGGCTTTAAGGTTTTATTGAATGCTACCTCTGACTAAGAATGCATTACTATGCACTTGTATAGTCTTTTATTTTGGAATTTTAAGAGCAATAAACATATATTGCAATGTTAAGGAATTCATGTTTTTTTCATTCAGATATGTAAATTAACATGTATAAATTGCTATTAGTCAATTAATGGGGATTGGGGAGATAATCGATAATCGAATCGAATCGAAATCGAATTGGACTGGAAAAATGAATCGTTAGATTAATCGATGCATCGAAAAAATAATCGCTAGATTAATCGTTTAAAAAATAATCGTTTATCCCAGCCCTATTTTGGCCTGATGCATAATAAAATAGGCGATAAAACCCATGGACTTATGTTGAAGGTGGGACCCAAGTACAGACTATCATAGAAACTTGAGCTGGGTTGTTTTGATTATAACTGCCTACTACACTGTTGCAACTACATAGCAATGTGCTGGCTAAAAGTCCATAAATATATTTTAACTTAAATAACTTAAATTAAAGGCACACACTATGTAAGATTTTTGGATTAAAATATCCAAAAACCACTAGAACAATGTTATATATTTTGTTGACTTGTGTACTTAAATTATCCCAAATGTCTCCAAGAATGTTTAAATCTAGAGAAATAAACAATTTTAACCAGGACACGGACCGGTTCTGTGCGTCACCTATCAATGACATCATACCCATGTTACCCTCGATTTTACAGCGAGTACCATGTTTTACCATACCTCGATCTAGCTTACTGCAGTGTGTAACAAGTGTCTCGTAGTAGCCGCATAGTAGCGAACGCACAGAGTAGCTTTATAACATAACTTTCAACACACTCAAATCTAAACTGTAACCCCACATGTATAAGCGGAAGAGGTCGCTGTGGCATAATAAAAGCTCCACTGCTCTTGAGCCGAAATCACAACGTCATCAAGCTACGCCTTTGTTTTGAATAAGCGACCTCTAGCGGCGAAAAATTACATAGTGCGCCTTTAAAGCCAAATTTAGATGAAAAAGTTACTGTTTCTGTATTTTATACTTCAACATGTCATGGTTAATTCAATGTGTTACGTGACTTTTCTTTGTAATTATTTGTGAAATTTATGAAAATTGTTTCAAAGCAAATTCTACACCAAATGATTTTCAGTGTACTGACAGCATAGTAAAGATGCTAAATGTGCTGAGGTACATGACAGCTGGACTTGTGAGATTTTTTTTTTTTTTAAGCTCTGGATCACAACCCAGGAAAAAGTCCATCAATATCTCAGAAGGCTACAAATAATGAATGTGCCTGCAAATCAGGCTTGAAAGGAAATGTGGCAGTTTTTCAGCTGTGTGACAAGCGGGTCAGTTGTCTACATTAATGCTTTTATGCCATGTGAAGCCGATTTAATGAGACGTCTGACTTATATATGTAGTTTATATGCCTCATTCTCTCTTCTTCATTCTCGTCGCACGAGAGGCCTTTAGGGCTGAACCGAAAGTGTCATGAATTCCAAACATCCGCATTAAACAGAGAGCATGAGATGCTTCATCTTTTGCTTTAGAGCTTTTTTTTTTTTTTTTTTTTACAGACAATGCGCTCTGGTGAAACTGGCCATCGGGGAAATCATTTTCCAGCATAAAATTAGACGAATCAATGGTCCTCTTCCAGAATGGGCCGTAGTTTCTTTAATAGCAGATTCCCGTGGGCCAAGCGAGGGAGCTAAACACCCGGCTGTCTCTTCAGGCATTTTTCCGTACCTCACAGACACGCACGCATCACCTGCCGCTGGTACACGTCAATGTCAGCCGTCCTGGAACGCAATCCCAGAACAGCCGGGCTAAAAGGACTACAGTGCCCTGAAAGCTTGTTTTTGCCTACGATGTTTAATGTTGCCTGTCCTTTGTGAGGGCACCACGTCCCCTTCGGCATAACCTTGTTGTTGAGAAACGCTCCTCGGGGGTATAGCGCATCTAAGTGCATTAGCATACTAAATTGGATTTGCGCCCCTCGTTAGCACAGATTGCAAATGCAAGTAGCGTCGCGTTCTCCGGTCGCGCTCGGAAGTTAAAGAAAAGAGCAGAGACGGGTAGCTGAAGGCTAGAGAGGAAAAGAAAAGGCTCGAGGGACGTCTCAGAGCCACAGGTGGTAGAGTCAGGATGAATTGCTTTGTGGCAGCTGCATTTGAAAATTACCGTACAGTCAGGGTGCCGCAGAAGGCTGTGTGGAACGAGAGCCGGTTCAGCGAGAGGTTAGTCACCCGTAACACAAGCACACATGATGGCAATCTTTATTCATTCAACGGCTGACGTATGCAGCCTTCGCTTGGCAGGCGTTGTGTGGGAAGCATCACGTGCTCGGCAGCTAAACGACTGCGCCTAAAAGCCTGAAAATGATTTTGGCACCCCCGGCCAAGCTCGAACTGCCGCGCTCTCAGCCGTTCTCCTAGTTCTCTTAAAGCTCACCAATCCCCGGCCCACGATTTGTGCTCTCTGCTGAGACAGGACGATAATTAACTGCACGAGACGCTCCATGCCGGAATGCGCAGGTGAAGCGATTCACCTATGTCCTTCCCTTGGCTAAGACACTCTTAATCAAAGCTGCCCAACTACATCTGCGCTCGACTACACCTTCAGGGCAAGTCATGCATCTTCCCCACCCGCTCTCTCTTGGAGAAACAGCAAAGGCAGCCGAGGCCTTCTGTACTTACGTGATGAATCGCACCTTAATAGATGTGACTCAGAAGGAACAATAACTCTCACAGAGCCTGGGCGCTCACAAAACACTCGATGGTGCTGGGATTACTCGTCCTTCCCGCTTGGCCTTGGATCTTGAAGGGGCAGCATTTTTAAGTAGAGGGTCAAGCATTTCTGAGGCCTTCATCATTGTCATTAATTTATAGGAGAGAACATATCTGTGTCCTTGGATTCGAAGAGCACAAGTGCAGTGACTTCAATTACTGAGCTACGTATTTTGGGTCAGTGTTTCAAATAAGATTTTAAATGTCACTAAGGGTCATACAAAATGCATACTGATAGCGTTGATGTCTTATTCTCTAATAGTATCACTGTGTTCATGCTTTTCTTATCACAAAATGAGAGTCATATCCTCTCTTCAAATATGACTACCATATGTCAGTGGATCTCAACCTTTTTGACTTCAAGCATTTCAAAAGTTTGGGGTCAGTAAGAATTTTTATTTTATTTTTGGGGGGGAAAGAAATAAAATAAATCAGTACTTTAAATCAAGGATGAATTCAATTGATCAAAAGTTCCGCATATTAGAATGATTTCTGAAGGATCTTGTGACACTGAAGAGTGTAGTAATGATGCTGAATTTTATTTTAATTTTTTTTGCTGATCTCCCAGCCCCACACTTTGAGAACCACTGGTGTACACTAACATTCACATACATACATAAGTACCAGACTATTTTAAATAATTTTAAGTCATCTTGAGGCCCCTTAAGAAGTTTGTTGAGGCCCCGTAGTGGGCCCCGGGCCCCTGGTTGAGAGCCACTGCTGTATGTCCATGGAATGCCCAGAATTTAGAGTTTGCTGTAAAAATGAATTTTCCACTTAAGCATACAGTGTTTCCGCATCTTATTCGCTAACCACCCAAAGTCAAACTTGATCACAATTGCCATTTACACACTGCACATTCTCAGGAGTGGCAAGCACATTAAAATGTGGAACAAGAAGAAATTACAGTAATTGACGTAATGATAACAAAAGCAACATTTTAGCATATTGTGGCTATGAGTAAGAAAGATGGTTTAGTTTTGTTTATGCTTGAACCCATTTTAAATTATGTTATTATATAAAGTAGATATGACATAATAATACAATAATGTGCATTTAACAAATACAGTCCTTTATGCTAGTTTTTTTGTGAATGAGTCAAGACAAGTACCTCTGTTTCTGTGATTTGTCTAGGACCTCAGACAAGCTGTCAGTGTCCAACTGAGGGTAACACAAACATCTTAGTTGTTTAGTTACATATTCTGAGGATTTTATATAAATGGCGTTGTCACTAGCTGATATTTTCCATGAGTTAATTTAGTTGTAGAATTCAGTTGTCACTCTTGTAAATAACCCCACATGACGTGATTGAGCGATCAGAAGAGTGACTGGTGAAGCACTGTGGCAGTCATATTTAAATAAAGCCGGTGTCATTCTTTTCAAACACACCTCTTTTCTATGCAAATGAGGCATAGAATAGTCGCAAGTCACAAATGTTGCACTTAGGATATGTTTAGACTGCAAGCAAAAATCGGATTTTTTTTTGCATGCCCAGATTTGATTCAAATGGGGTTAAAAAAAAAGAAAAAAAAAGAAATCGGATTTCAAATCCAGTTCAAACCACATTTGGAGCTGATTTGAAATGCGATTCCAATCAGATTTTTACAGATCTCAGTCTTGACACTTCTGCTGCTCAAATTGGATTTTGAAAACCCCAGCATTAGATCATTTACCAGTACAAAATATACATTTTCTAGAAGCTCTAGCCAGACTAAGCAAGAAATCAGTATGACCTTTCATGACAGGCATTTCCCTAAAACTGCCGTTTCAGTTCACATCATGATGTCACGGTAAACATTTATTGGCCCTTTAGGAATACCTTTTTAAAAAAGGTCTTGTGAGTTATGCCTCAGTGATGTGTTCAGACATTGAGTGGACATGTGCTATGCCTGTATATAAATGCTTCAATAGGTGCACTGTGGACTACAGAATGAATCGTAACATGACACATCTCATAATTGTGATTTTAATCTGAAGTGAAATTATTATGTGATGATGCACTGAGTGCATGATCACACATTAAAGATTCTGACAATTGAATGGTAGGCTTTCTTTAGTTTTGGACTACAAGGACCTTGACAGTCTATTTTGTTTTCCCAACTGACCATCTAATTCTTTCTATCTTTAAGGAGTTGTTCACCAAAAAAATTACATTTGGCCATCATTTGCTCACCCTCATGTTGTTGCAAACCCAAATGATTTCTTTCGTTTGTGGAACATAACAGTTTATCAGAATGTTCACACTGCTCTTTTCCATAAGATAAAAGCAAATGGTGAATGGTACATAAACGCATCATAAAATTTGCCAATATGATTAATGCACTAAGTCTACTTCAGGTTACTATAACGGAAAATATCTATGAACTACTTTTGACAACTTGATGCTGCCTTTTGGCCGACTTTCATTTTGATTGTATGGAAAAGAGCAGTGTGAACATACCTGTGTGTAGACCCGTTTTATTAGAGGGGAAATTACATGAATGACATGAGAGTACGGTGGCCGAGAAGTGCAAAACAAACCACAATTCTGAAAACAAAACCAATTCATAAACGCAATGGGAAGACTAAAAACAAATGAACAAGTTAGAAAACACAATAACAATTCCGAAAACAAAATAGCAAATCAGAAAACACAATGACAAATCTGAAAACAAATGAACAAGTCAGAAAACACAAGACAAGTCAGACAAAACAAAAAGGTAGGTATATGTGGCGAATGGAATACTGATCACTGATTGGACGAAACATCTGTCAATCAAGACTTGCAGAAAGTACAGCAGACTGCGGCAGAAGAAGGTCGATTCGCGTGTGCATGTCTAAATATTAGCTTTATCGTCTACAATAATATCTATTTTTTTTTTATTATGTGTGAGGCTGCGAGCTGACATTATCGAGTATGTCACTGATTTAGCAAAAAAACAAACATAAACACTATTAGAATGCAGTTATAATGCCCCTAAAATTGCCACTCTCCCACCAGATCGAGTTCTTTTATAATTTTGTTTTTTTCATAATAATCGCACTAAATTAGCCGGTTAAATAGACAGCTCTAATATTTACACATGCACACGCGAATCGACCTTCTTCTGCCGCAGTCTGCTGTACTTTCTGCATGTCTTGATTGACAGATGTCTCATCCAACCAGCAGTCAGTATTCCATTCGCCACATATACCTACCTTTTCTGTTTGGTCTGACTAGTCCTTGTGTTTTCTGATTTGTTATTTTGTTTTGAGTAAGTAAATTATGAAAATGTAAATTTTTTGGCAAACTATCCCTATAACAGTTTTTACGCTACCATGTAGGTTTTCTCTCTCATTCTGCTTTCAAAATGCACTTTTGATTTGGTTTAGTCATTAGAAAATAGATGTCAAGCCCAGCACTGGGTTAATGGATTTTTTCATTAGCAGTTGTATGTAAAAGCTTGGATATCTGATGGATGCCCAGACTTTCATCAGGTGATTGTTCTCTATGGCACAACAAAAGAAAGGGAAAATTGCATTGCACAAAACTACCTCATTCCATGTTAATAAATTGATTAAATTGTGATTTGAAAATAGGCATCGCAACACAAAAAAAAGGTCTCGTGTGTTTGTTTCGGCACAGCTGGCCTAGAATTCATTCCTATCAATTTCAGCCCTTCTAGACGCTAAATAGGATACGCAGAAAATGCATTACAGCATAAACCAGTGAAATGTTGCAAATTCATTATACACATGGGATTGCTTTGGAATCATAAATGTGTAACAAGTAAGGAGATTGAGATTGAAATTGAAAAGTTGTCTGGGGAAAAAACACACTGCTATCATAAAATAGGCTATAAATGTGCTGTATAGATTACAGCTGTAGGCAAGGGGTCAGAGTTTGGCTGGTTAGTTTCAGCAGTTAGTCCCTGATGGCCTCGTAGATGCCATGCCCACAGCATTCTGCGGGCAAAAAGCATCTTTCTCCATGGATGATCATTCAAAAGCTGCCTTCGCTATTGCTTAAATCTTTTTCAGTCTGTGCATTAGTCATGGGGATATTTGAAGGACTCTTTGTTACGCCACAAAGTGTCATTCATTCAACCAATTCATTCAAAAATTGCAACAGGTGTGTCCCAATTTGTGTATTTATGCATTCTATGCCATTTTTGTATAAATAATGTGAGTATAAATAATTGTTGATTGTTGGACACTTCAGGGACTCAACTGTTGCAGTTTTTATTATATAGCGGAAGGATCCTTTTTTTAATATATAATCTTTGGCTTTCACTGAAGGTGGTCGAGACATGTTCAAGATTATGGCACAATTGCAATATTTGTTATATTCTTCAAAGTGCAAATAGGAAAGAAATACTTTCTTATGCAACATTCATACACCAGTTTCCCATTTAATAAGACTGATAATGATAATTAGGTCTCTGAATGGGAGTGTTTCCCTTCGTAATTGCAGACTTACTCAATGCCAGCTGACATATCTCTCCGCAAATGGATATAGATGAGCCCTCACAACATCCGCATGAATAAACAAAGGATCTATGTCCTCTGGCTATGACTGCAGAAGTGAAACGCAGCCATTCAAGATTCCTCTGCGTTCCACCGAATTCTGCACATCAATTAGACTCCAGCGTGGTGCTCTGTTTTGAGGACAAATTCTCTCGCCCCGTTTCCCAGCGGCCTCTGTAGTGTACTTGCAAAATAATTTAGTTTAGCAGCTTGTCATGCGAGCTACTGTGGAGAATTCCCTCTCTGTGTCACTGACAGCTACTGGGTTTGCCGTACCTGTTTGCCGTGATCCCTCGAGCTTTGTTGTGCTGAATTGTAAATCCAGCAGTCCGTTTACTGTTGTACAGTAGATAGAATTTATTAATGCATTCTGAATCATACTTATCCTTTAACCATGTAAAGCCCGACATATAAAATAATAGTGAGAACAATCTATTTTTAAAATGTATCTATTTTATTATTGAACCTTTTGTCAATATTTGATATATCATATCAATATTTGATACATCAGGCTTTGGCTCATATATGATACAGGAGAATGTGGAGCTCATACTTGAGGAGAACAAAAACACATCCAGAGGTCCAAACTGAGCAAAATATTGTTATTATTTGCTAAATATGTTTGGTACCGTTGCTGATATGTATATGCCCAAAAATACACAATGTTGTAATCATGTAAATCAATGAGATCTCTATAACAGTATAGTAGACTCCTTGCATAAAATAAATATCAGTTGTCAAAACTATATCTCATAATATGTCTTAGCAAGATGATATTTAAATGCTTAGTTTTATGATCAATGCTCTGTAGTTTTTAATGTGGGAGACAAAATATATAATTCAATACAATGGTGATTGAGAGATGAACAAATAAACGTTCCTCAAAAGCCTTATGTATCATATTTGGTACTCACAATTTAACATGATTTTTTTTCCCAGTCCAATTAGTGTTCATCTTGAAACAATATAAACGTATTCTCACATTTACTTTCACAGTAAAGACACATACACCATGACCAGAAAGGAGGTGTTTATAGAATTATACTAAACGGCCTTTTACTTGCTTAAAAAAAAAAAGAAAAAAGTATGAACTATCAAGCAATGGGCAGAAGTCATATAAAATATTGTGTACAACAGGTTTTTCAGCAGTTTTGATCATGTCGATAATTTAGAGACCCTTTTTATCATATCAAATATGATAAAATACACTTTATAAGGTTTAGAATGCATTATTTCTGTTGCACATTAGCATGATTGTAGCCCTTGTATCTCAATAGTTATGAATCGTGTATGAGTTTCTTTTAACATTTACAGTGGTCCTTAAAAATATATATCAGGATGCTTAAGACATACTTTACTGAGTTGCAGACCCTAAAGGAAAATGAAAACTGAACTTAAATATCAAATTTAGAAGATGCATGTGAGGTTATTGGGGTCTTTTTCCCCAGGAAAAAAGTATATATTATATTATATTATATTATATTATATTATATTATATTATATTATATTATATTATATTATATTATATTATATTATATTATATTATTACACTTTTATATTTTGTAAACTAATGCAAAGACATCCATATAAATCTGGCTAAAGTGTCCAAGAACCTTTTGGTGCTGGTGTATGTGCAATTGTCACATTTATAACATGTCTTGGGCTGTTGCACTATTGATTGTGAGGTCAGTGTTCTAGAGCAGCTGCTTTGGATATTTCAGGCGATAGAGTCCACATGAGCGATGTAATCCATCATATAATAGTACCTCAGGCCTCTGCTAAATCTACAAAGCACCTACATGAACCGAAAGAAAAAACTAAAACATGAGCCCAGAGCAAAGGAAGCGCAAGCTTCCTGTCACAAGCTTTAATTAATGAGTTTGGGCTTCCAAAAAGCAACCGGGAAGATGCCAAGGTGGAATTTCATGTGAGAGGGGCAAAAGGTGTGAGTAATGTGCTGATCCAACACCTACAAACTGAGATATTTAGAGGTGTGCTGCCCCATAGAAGCAGATGTAGCAGAGCTAACCGATCGCAGTATTAGATCACTTGCTAACACTTTATTAGTCCACTTTAGACATTCTGCTAAGTAACTTTGCTACTACGTGTCAACTATGAGTAATTAGAGTACTAGTAGACTTTCTGATACTCTAATGAGAGTTAGTTGACATGTAGTTGCAAAAGTTACTTATAGTTAGTAGAATGTCTAAAGTGGCCTTACTCTTCACACCACTGCTCTAGTTATCAGATGGGTTTCTTTTGTAATTTTGTCTGGCTCAATAAGACAATGGTGAGTAGAGTTAGTGTAAAAAGACTCTGTCAATAAGGCAGACTATTTGCACTTAGCCAGGTGTAAAAGCACCCAGTTGTTGGTATTCGGGATAGGCCTACTACTCTTTTTCACATACTACTTAGTAAGTTAGCAAGATGGCTAGAATTGTTTATATCAGCTGTAGGTTATTGAATTTTAAGGTAATGATTTTAGTGCTAACGCTTACATGCAAACACAAACAGGTGTACTCAACTACATTATGCTGCCACAGAGAATCACTGCCACTAAGGGACCGTTCGGTATTTATGGAAGGGGCCACCGGAGGAAAATAGGGGAGGGTCATGTCTTTTTATTCTTTGTTGAGGGGATGGTCATTCAACTTTTTTTAGTCTAGGGGGAGGGTCACACCCAACTTTTATATACATGAAAACAGCAACATTTCAAAGTGGCTTGTTTGGTGATATTTTTTTCCATTTAGCTCCATGTTGATCTCGCGTTATAAGCCCCCCTTCGATATCAGATGGGGTCTGACCCAACAAAAATCCAGTTTGGCGCTGTTTGACAGTGCGCGCGCACTTCAGTTCGAGCTTAGAAAAAATGCATCATGTCAGAACAGAATGCCAATGAAATGTTTACACGGCAAAGCTTTAAAGCACGAGCAAATAATGAACTTTTGTGATTGCGAATAAGTGCACAGTGTCCTGTGAGTGTAACTCTACCACTGCATTAACATGTGATGTGAACGTCGAGTTTTACAGTATTGCGACTGAGGCGCCAGAACTGCTGCTGATAGAATGTGCGCTGTAGCACGATACTACCATATTTTAGTTCCATTCTTATTTTGTTTCCACGATGTGTAAGATGTAGGGCTACCACATCTTTAAATTACTATTAGTATTATTTAAGTTAACATAATAAAATACGTAGACTTACACCACAAAAACTAGTTGAGGATAAATTCGTTAAAATTGGGCGATTCCAGTGTTATAGACGTAACATTTGCAGTCAAAACTTGAAATATAAATTCTCAGAAAATGCATTATACCAATATTTTGGAGTCAAGACATTAGAAAAATAAAGGAGTCAAGACATTAGAAAAATATCAGTCTACACATTACATTTTATATTTAATATGAGGGAAATACACATGTGACGTGACGTGACACAAAAAAATCTTTAACTTTTAGGTGGCAAAATATGTTTTAGTAATTCTTCTATAAATTACACTGTGCAAACCAAAAGATATATACCCACCGGATGAATAAAGATCGGCCTCCACAGAACATAAAATATTATTTTTATTTTATTTTTCGTGTTCGCATTTATGTGAAAAAAACAAAACAAAAAACAATGTTACGGGCGTGACAGTTCTCCATTACGGACATGACTGCTCTGAAAGCGACTTTAAAAATTTCACAGAGACCTCAAACAGAAAGCACAAAGCCTTTCTTTAAAGTGAATTTCGTTTTTTTATTAATTGTATCTTAATTTTAATCAATGTTTCATCTGGATTTAATAAATAAGAAGTAAATATAGTAGAAAATAGATAATCACGGAGGCGCGGGCGAGTGAACTGGACTCTTGTCTCATAAATGAACCGAAACTCAGCGTAAGGTATGCTACTTGCCTCACAGACCTGAGAAATATATAGAAAGCTTGAAATGTCTACTTTTAAACAGAACAATTCAAAACGAAGGAAAACAGACTGCTTTCTGCTTATGAAATGTGCATTTATCTCTGGCGCGTTCTGAGAAGATCGCGACGCATCGTCAACTTCATCTTTGCAGTCGACACAGAAAACACTTGTTTATTAATAAACAATTAAAATGTTTCCTTGCTATATTTGACATATTAATAATCATTACTTTTGCTGGTTCTTTGTGACAGCTTTTAGATGCTTTATTGGCAGCCCCACCCACATGTTGAACGAGTCACAAACATCAGCACCGAAAACATGATTTTTTTCAAATCTAAAATCAACAATCGTGATACGAACCGAATCGTAGGTTTGGTCTATCATTACAGCCCTAGTAAGATGAGAAAGCAAGAGTTTATGGTTTAAAAAAAAAACAAAAAAAAATAAACAATGGCTATCTGAACATCTTTGCCAAGCGCAAACCAGTACAGAAGTAGGCTAATCAATAAATTATCGGGGAGGGTCATGCCTTTTTTCACAAACATTTTGGAGGGTCATAGAAAAATGTATTGCTGGCGAAGGGAGGGTCATGTCTTTTTTGACAACAGATCTCAAAACTCCTCCGGTGGCCCCTTAAATAAAAAACGAACAGTCCCTAATGAACCAGCTAAATCAGTCATCTTTTCTGTCAAACTTTATTGCTATTCTTCGTCAGCAGTAAACAAAATGTCTACAAGCTAAATTTTTGATTAAACACTGACAATGAATTCCAGATAATAAATGCCAATTAGTTTCCGTCATGACTGATACACCCTGAACTTGGAATGTTAGAGTTTTCCCATTGGGGTTTATAACAAAAGTATGCACTTTTCCATCGGCAGAAAAATGCACACTTTTTGTAGTGTGTCGTATAAATATGTGCATTGAGACTTCTAAAGGCGTACACTTTAATGCTTAGCTCCCATCGTATATGGTGTAGTCTAAATAGATTTATTATGTGTGTCTTCTTTTTTGTTTTTTAGGTGTGATGGGGGAGTATGAGCCCAAAATTGAAGCGCATTTTCCCCAGACGGTGCTGGCAGCCAAAGGTGTCACAGTGAGGCTGGAGTGCTTTGCCCTTGGGAAGTAAGTACGCTGGCATAATCCCCCACCCTCACCCATACCTCTTCCCACTGCACCACCTGAAGGTGCCTTTCTGTTGCACAAAGACAGAACATTCACCGTCGCTCCTTTGAAACACCTCTTTTGCTGTTGGAATCATTAATAATCATAATTACGACCAATTTAACCAGTCAAACCACTTTCTTTTCATAGTAGAGAGCAGAATGCATCCTCCAGAGGAGAGATGGGACCAGGAGGATAGCTATTTTTATTCCTAACTCCGCTTTGCTGTTAAATGAGCTCTCCACAAGTATTGAACTCTGCACCATAACTGATATAGTGGCAATTTCACTGTGATTGGTGTAGAAACGGCGCCAGGCTTCGGCCCCTGGGAGCTGTATATTCTCGTAATAGTTGAACGGGCGGCTGAAGGTGAGGGCCAGGGGTCATGAGGGAGGAGAGCGATTTGAGAGTCTGTACATGCCATTGTTTGGAGGATGCTTTTAATATCTGTTATGTTCCCATATGGTCAAGGATATAGCACAGTGAGAAATGAAAGTGGCCAGTACCGGCCCACAGCCGGAAGGCAGAAAAGCACTCTGACATTCATTCAGCGCAGCGCATTGCCTCTAAATGATGGACCGAGGAGGCTTTTCCCATACATGTTTAAGATGCACCTTGCTGTGGCCATTTTTGTTTTTCCTGAGCAAAAATATCTGGCATAACTCAGGGTTTGTTTTTAGTTAAAAGTAGATATGAGGACTATATGAAGGCATGCTAAATGTTCTTTTTGTCTGCAATTAAATAATAAAATAAAACAGATATTGGGATACTATACTGTAGAGATAGATGCAGACATCAAGCCAGCAACATATCAACCCAAGAGTTATTCATTTGAAAAAAAAAATATATAGTACTAGGCATACTTATCAAGCAAAACATTTCACATAAGGAAGTCAGTTTCTTCAGATTTAAAATGATAAAACAATAAGGTTTTGATGCTTTCGTGTCTTGATGTGTCACTTTATTCTCTTCCCCAATTATTTACTGGTCTATTTTGACTGGTGCTATTCGGTCATTTTTGACTGAAAATTTTACGTTTTGTTTTTTAGAATTTATTACTTCATCAGAATGGTACGAAACTTGTTTCAAGTTGGCTCAAGTTTTGGCACTTATTATGTGAACTCACAAAAAAAAAAAAAAAAATCATGGGCATTGAAAAGGTTAAATGGTCCTGAAAAAAATAGTCACACTTGTGTTCCTCGCGGTCAAAAATGACCGCACTGGAAATTAATGGGAGACGAATTTCATCTAGTGAAAACTTTTGGTACTGCGGCCAAACTAAATCTTACTGAAAGCTAATTTTTTGAGATATCAATCTCAAATTTGGAACACAACTTGTTTAGGGTTAGGGTTTTGAATTTCTTGTAGTTTTAGAGTAAAACGTGTTTTTTGAAAATATATATTTTATATTCAAATTCTGTAACTTTTTCTGTAAAAAAACTTTTTTCACTTCACCAATAATTTGCCAAGTGTCGTCTTTGAAAATAGATTAAGTATGTGCTCTAAAGTATTCAAGGTTTATCACAGTTTAAGTTTAAGCTCTATGCTCAAAGAGTGAATATAGGATTATAAATACAGCGTACATGTAATTTTGTACCATAAAATCCCCTAAAAAATACAAAATATTTAATAAAAAACATTATTGAACTAAAATATATTTCATTGAAAAAAATCTGTAATTTTTGACCGACACACGAAGAGCACCAGAGGGTTAAATTAAAAAATAAATTATTATATCAAGAGAAATGTTTCATTAGCACATTTAAAAAAATATGTCATTCATTTTAGTTGTGTGTTTATCTTCTGCTTTATTTTTATTCATCATTGTCAGATTACATTCTGTAGAACTTCCTTTGGGATCCTCAGATTGTAGCTTAACAGAACTGATATGGCGCTTTGCATAAAGGGAATGCATTTCTGCATTTTAAATACATAATCCAGTGTCGTCGTGCTGTAATTCTGTTTGTGTTTGTTATTTGCAATGAATAATTCAAATGTAAAGCCTGTCAAGCGCAAACACCTTCTAAGCCAAACTGCTCTAAGGGCCCAGTAATTGTTTACAGTGCCTTCAAGGACCCCATTGTGAGGAAATGTCGTTTACAATTAATTATCCGCATTAGAATAATAAGTCATTACTTAAACGTAGACATTAATCTATGTATTCCTGTTGGCTTCTCTCTCTTAGTTCAATTAAACTTTACAGACTCTTAACTCGCTGCTCAGCGAATAAAGAAATCAATGAGATCTCACCATGGCCTTTCCCTTCATTCACAGCTCATTTAGGGCTGATAGCGAATCCTCCGGTGAATTTTAGGCATCGTCCGCCTTACCCACATATAAAATATTTATCAGTGCATGAAAATGAAAGAAAAT
The DNA here is from genome assembly GCA_021554675.1 of Leuciscus idus. Classification (NCBI taxonomy): domain Eukaryota; kingdom Metazoa; phylum Chordata; class Actinopteri; order Cypriniformes; family Leuciscidae; genus Leuciscus; species Leuciscus idus. The sequence continues at coordinate 8,241,140 of CM038634.1, forward strand.
GGCATTCTTTATAATGACCTAAACTGAACTAAGATTTACTTTTAGTCTCACGATGTCACTCAGTATGTGTGACAACCAAACAGTCGGGCGACTAAGGGCTTGGCATTGTGTGCAGGGAAAAGGCTAGAACGTATATTGTCAATAGCGCGGGCGGTCAGCCCGAAATGTCTGCAGGGATGCTTTTCAGAGGCTGCATTGTACCGTACACTTTCAAAGGCAAACTGCCAGCTTATAATGGTGAATGGGTCTGGTGCCGAAAATGTTACCGGGGCTACAAGAGAGGCCGCTTTCATGCATGCTGGCATTTTGTTGAAGGTATAACCTTTCTGGATAGTTCTCACACCACTTAAGAAATAATGGTCAGGTATTTTGTTGTGAAATTTTCTATTCAAATGATTTGCTCTCGAACATTTTCAGGGTTAGACAAAAAATATGATTAGTAATATAATTTAATGTTTTACACCTAGTAATTTATTGGAGTGTAACTGTGGCACATGTTTTAGAGGATGAATAGTGATTTAAATTATTTTAAATTATTTAATTTATTTTAAGGTTAGATTTCTGTATACACTACCATTGGGGTCAGTAAGTCTTATGAAGAAATGTATACTTTCGGTCAGCAAGGATACATTAAAGTGATAAAAAGTGACAAAGAAAAATAATTTTCAAAGAAATACTGTTATTTTTAACATTTTAATTATATTAAAGTAGAATAGGCACTTAAGACCATACTACATTGTGAAGATAATAATTATTAACCATATAAAGCATACTGTATCATTTTTGATACTCAAATTTCTAAAGCCTCCAAGTGTCGTCTGATTGATAGTTTATACTTTTTTAACTAGTAAAAAGCCTTTTAGTATAATTCTAAAAACGTCCCCCTTCAGGTCGAGGTGCAGGATCTTTTTGCTGTGAAATCTTTACAGATTTTTATAATGTAAGTGATATTTCACGATGAACACTTGCTGGAATGAAGCAAACTAGATTTACTACATGATTAATACTGTTAATGTGAGTTACAAATATGATACATCAGGCTTTTGAGGAATGTTTATTTGTACATTTCTCAATTATTACTGTTTGATGTGATTTGATCATACAAATATTTTCCACACCTACCAATGCACTTGATCTCTGAAGTGACACTTTAAGATTAAATCACGGCAGACAAAACGTTTGTTCTACAACTTACACAACCCTGCAAATTTTATCATAGACCCATCATGATTTAAACTGACAGGTCAGAAACTTCATCCTGTGTGGATAAATGTCCTTGTAGAATTTAAGCGGATGTAGTGGGACAGAAGGACTCAGAAATGTGACGTTTTTATCATTGGGCCTGCGGATGATTGATGGCGACGCTGGGGTTTTCCTCGGCGTCACATTTCGGTCGTTGGAAAGCTGTGAAATGGAGCTGTCACTATGTAGCAGTGCTGATGGTGTCTGATAGAGCGGGTTATCTACGCGCACATAGGAGGTCATATCACACGCCCGCTGCAGCCGCAAATAGGGATGGATGGCAGTGTACAAATACTGCTTATCTGCACAGCTATCTAGACGTTTATTGTGTTACCCAGTACACAGCCACTTACAGAGTGCTGCCATATCAGATTGTCCTGTTCGTACTTTCAAAAAGACCATGTTATCAGCTTTACAAATTAGCGCAGATGCACGTTTTGGGCAGAGATAAAAGAATTGCTTTTAGAAAGTGCTTTTTTTAAGATGAAGTATATTCTTTTTGCACTGCTATATAGCATTGCAAGATAGATTGGAAAGCAAGAGTTGGATTCCGTAAGGTTAAGTGATGATTTATGCTTCTTTAAATGCCACAGTGAATTCAAAATTGTGTAAAAGCCAAGGAAATGCTCTACTTCCTGAAGAGCTCATCAGCCAATCAGAAAGGTTGCTATTACCTTACAAACCTTGCCAATACATTGGAATTCACTGAGACTCAGCAGTGATGACCACTACCATGAAGTGCTGTAAATTAATCAAATCATTATTGCTATTCTACAATGTAACTTATACTATTTGAATACTTATCATGATCAATTAAAAAAGATATAGTTTTATACTTTTTGATTTAATTACATCATTTGCAATGCTTTATGGGATTCAATCGCTCATAAAAAAACTTTAAACCAACACAATCTCATGGCAATTCGTAACTATTTTACGTTTTGGTGAATTGGTGGCTAATTCATATAAATTTGTGCAATCTCATTCATACGTTTTTGTACAATCCACTTATGCCCAGTGATGGTTATGTTCAGTGGTAGGGTCAGGAGTGGACCTTCATGCTTACTTTTTTTCTAATAATCATACATTTTGGTACAAATTCATATGAAATTGCCACCTTGTAACGTAGTCATTTTCTGGTGAGATCAGGTTGTAAATTATATATTTTTGCTGACTTTTTTGCTTAAAATCAAAGGTTATAATGTTGTGATTCATCTTAAACCTTAGAACTCTTTGACGCTCATTGGCTTAGCTCCTTTTTTTTTTTTTTTTTTTTTTTTTTTTTTAAGTAGAGAAACAAATTCTACAAACACTTCTAGAAACAAGGCCACAAAAAAGGCTTCCACTGTTACACTCTATTTCATAAAAAAAAAAAAAAATCTAAATATTTTTTTATATTTTTTATGTTCTCAGTCCTGTCCCCACTATCACCTGGAGAAAGATGAGTGGGAACATCCCCAAAAAAGCCCGTCTGCGCAAATCACAGGCTGTTCTCGAGATTCCCAACATCCAGCTAGAGGATTCTGGGAGTTATGAGTGTAAAGCTGAGAACACCAGAGGAGGCACCGCCTTCAGAGGACATCTCCAGGTCTACAGTGAGTACAGCTCTTCTTCTGAAAAACACTGCAAGGAGATCATTAAAAGCTCTGTATGGTTTATTGCATTATATATAATTAGAAAAAGAGAATGAGCACTTTGTTGTACTGCTCATTTGTAAAAGCGTCTGCTAAATGAATATATTTAAATGAGCAAGAAGGGGATGGTGGTGAAAGCCGAGGTGAGTTTGTCCTACAGTTATGAAAGTTACCTCAAATCATCTGGTTTGTTTAGGAGAGATGTGCTTATGCTTTCTGGTTGTGATTAGACTAATGAAAAACTGGAAGGACTTATGTTGAAGGATGGACCTTAATAACACAATCTCATGGCAATGTGTAACTATTTTATCTTTTGTCGAATTGTTGGCTAATTTGTATGAATTCGTACAATCTCATTTGTACGTTTTTGTGCAACTTGCTTATGCCCCAGTGCCGGGTATGTTTAGGGGTGGACCTTCATGCTAACTCTTTTTTTAAATTTGGATGTTTCTGTATAATTTACATCTTACGAATGTATGTGAAATCACCACTTTGCTACATAGTTACGTTTTGCCATGAGATTGGGTTGGACCTTAGCCATATCTAGAGACCAGAAAATGATAGAGACTTGAGGGTGTTACTTCTATTGTAACTTCTGTCCACATCCCAGAACCCTTTAGCTATGATCTCGCAGCTGTCCAGAGCAGCTTAGTTTTGTGTGGATAAGCACTACTCACATTGTCTTCGGAAAATGTATGTGAGTTACAAAATGTTATTTGTCAAAAAGGTTTTGAAGTAATGTGCTGAAGTAGTGTGGGAACAGGATCCGTTGGGTCCTTCTCTGATTAGGTTCCTTCATAAATTATTCCACTTGGCATGCTCTCTCTCTCTCTCTCTCTCTCTCTTTCTCTCTTTCTCATAATTCTGACTGGCCTTTATGACAGAAGTTATAAATTTAAGCAAAGTTGGCCAGCTTACATTTTTGTCAAGTGTTGCAAGGACAAGATGGCCCTGTCCTCTAAGGACTTCTGTCCAGTTAAATTTTAGGGGCTATTTTATCATTATTCTTGCTTGTGTAGATGAAAATGCTATTTTTTTTTTTACCTCTATATTTCCCTTAACCCACTGTAGCTTTGATAGGGGCCTAATACGGGGATCTGGGACCTCCATTCATCTTTCCCAGACTCCTCTCTCCTTATCCGTTCAATAAGGTTTGTGACTTAGATGAAGTGCGTTATGTCATAAAAGTAAGTGTATCAGCGGGCCACAAGATGAATGCAGTGTCCTAGTGATTTTATGAAAACCTGGTTTTAAGAGGTTTATGACTGTCACTGGGATCTATGATTCATCACACAGTCTGGATGAACAAAGCTTGACAAAACAACAGCTGTTTGTCTTATCCGTCACAACAATGTCCAAATATACTTTTATTGTGTTCTCCCCGTTGTCAGTAGTTCAGGACCAATGTGTGATGAACAGTTCTGCCACTCTTCATGAATCTTAAAGTAGTTCAAAGGAGAACTGCTAAGGCCCGTTTCCACTGAGAACAATAACTTAAATCAGGGGTTCTCAACCTTTTGCAAGCTGGGCCCCCCCAAAGCTGGTTCATTGCAGTTGGGGCCCCCCTCCTCCGGCCCCTTGGGTATCGTTTGAGTTTTTTTCGATACCGGTGCCAAATCGATACCGGTGCCTAAACGGTGCCTGAACCAATAGCCTAATAAAAAAATAAATAAAAATTAAGAGCCTCAAACTGATGGTGAATGACATCAAAGAACGGCTTTTTTTTTTTATTTTTATAATAAAATAAAATATAAAATTCTTCAAATCGAACAATATATTAAAATTTTTAAGTATCCTTAAATATATTTAAATAAGTAGCCTAAATGGAAAACACAACAAATTTACATAACAAATTCACAATAAAGCCTAAACCACCTAACCAACTACAATAATTTAACACTAAATAAGCTATTATGCTATTAACAGTTACAGTAGGCTACTAATAACAGCTAAGTAGTCTGTATTCTTGGTTTGCTACAAACCAGCTTTAAATTTCAGCAATTCTTGCCTTCTCTGGCAAAATACGACACCTCTCCTGACTTATTGCATGTCCTGCACAAGGTGAGCGTTATTTTAGAACGCATCACCTTAAATGCCGTAACGTGAAACCCCTCATGGAAGAAGAACGCCATCATGTTTACAACTGTGACAAGGAGCGCTCATCAGGATTGGATGTACGCCGGTCTGTTGTAGGGACATCGACTTTTCTCACTAAACATGACGCGGAACAAAACGAACTTTAAATGACTGCCTGCTTGTGTTTTTTTTACAAACTATACATTTATTGTTTTACTTATGTGTATTTAAAAGTCTGAAACCTAAAATATTCTTTATGTGTTTGAAAACACTGTAGCCTATAGTTGTGATATATGACAGCGCTGAGCGCGTCTCTCTCTGGCTCAGCGCCAACTAACGCGCAAACGCAGATTTGAATTTAGAAGTTGATGATCACGCGATCTGAACGTTCTAATCAGTGTGATCAATCGTACGCGTTGAATGGTTAACTAGCGATCACATGTGGTGATGATGCTTCTAACGTCCGTTTTGGAGAACCAGATGGCAAATATTTCAACCGACAGCTGACGAGCTGAGGCATTTAAGTGGTTTGAGTGCAGTGTATGATGGCCACAGACTTTAGCTTCAGATTATGATTGCATCCAGTCAATATCAAACATGTTTGATATTTTGTTTTTTTAAATATTTTCAAAAGAACACATACTGAATTGTTTTCATTTGTCATATCCTCCTGAGAGCCAGAAAAAAAAAAGGTTTTTGAATTTAGTTTTTTTCCATGTCATCACACTGTTTAGAGCACAATAAACAAATGGTAAAAAAAAACATTTTTGAAAAATAATATTTTCTTCATACGTTATGCTATGTCCTCTGTAGTGGACGCCAGGACTAAGTTGTTTAAAAAATAAAATGACAAGAAATTATATGTATAGGCAAAACCAATGGGATTTTTTTTTTTTCAATCACCAATACATTTTGGGGTTTCAGGATTTTTTCAACCAAAATTTGTATAAAGATTATTATCAACTATGTTATGAAAGAAATAATGGAATGAATTGATACACCATTTTCCTTTATGCAATATGTGGGTAAAATGGCCATAAATTAATATTCCCATTCAATGCAATGTATCTATACACTGTATCTAATTTGCACATTAAAGTGTTCTTGGAGCAACATTTAATGAAAAAAGAAGTGTAATAATTGGAGTAATAATTGGCAACATTTTAATAATAATATCTAATATTTCATAGTATACAATTGATGTATAATTTGTTTCCATATTCACTTGTTGTGTCTCCTAAAATGCCTGATAAAGACGATTTAAGTCCTGATGTCCTTTACAGTGGACACGTTTGAAATCAACGCCCTGTTCTGTAACAAAGTTTTTTTTTTTTTTTTTTGAAACCTCATAACATTTTCCTGAGATGTTGTTTTATGAAATACAATTTGAAAAGTAGTCCAATTTAAATTATAATTACAATATATTATCATATTTCCATAAGAATGCTACATTTGATCACTAAATTAATGTCAGACATTTTTAAAGACCAAGGAGAAGTTGTTTTCATGGTGAAACCTCCAAACATTTGGTATCTCTGAAAAGCCCTGAATGTGCTCTTTACAGGACACCCAGGTTGTGTCATGTGACATGTATGATGTCAGAGAAATTCACTAAAACATAATGTCCACTACAGTGGACAAAAGTCTATTCTTGGGTCCCAGGAGGATATGTCTCCTGGAAACACCTCTCTGCGTGAGTTTGTTGAGTTCAGAATGACTTGAAAGTCAGCAAGTGTATGCCTTTTAAGATTTTAAAAGTCTGTTTGGCTGTTTAACCCTATTAACTGTCATAATACATGTTCATGATCCTGCTGTGAACAAATCATCAGTAGATTTTTTCCACTTTAAAAAAAATGTATTCGTAAATTTTGTAAAAATGTAATGACTTGGCTCTGCCTCTGAAACAATGTTCCTTTCATCTAACATCACCTGGGCTGTAAAATAATGCTAACCAGTAGCCAAACAGCTAATCAGGCATCAATTTAGGCTCATTTTGGCATTGGTTCTGGGTGTGTTGAGATGCTCTGAAAAGTGATCCTCAACGTCCCTTTTACAAATGCCCACAAAAATGGGAGTACTAGCAGTCTTTCATGAAGGTATGTGTGCAATCCCTGTTCAGGTCTGGCCCCAATTAGTTATATAACACCCACTTTTCACCTGCAAAATAATTTCTCGATATATATATATATATATATATATATATATATATATATATATATATATATATATATATATATATATATATATATATAAATCAAGAAACCTACAAGAAATCGAAATACAAGAATTTGATCAACTCTGTAGTCACTCTCTCGTGTTTGTAAAGGAGAACTCTCTTCCCAGTCCACCTAGACCGTTAATGGAAACTAAAATGCGAAAACGGGCCATTCAGAAATCATGACATAACAACCATGAGTAAAATTAACATATGACCTCCTACATTAACACCTCTTAACTATTGAGGAAATTGGTCTATCATGATGAATGACATTCTGAAATACTGGTATGTGGGGGTCAGCAAGAAAAGTTCTAGAAAATCTCCAAGAAAAGTGCAAAAAACTTTGACTATAAAGGTGAAAAAAAGTTACAAAAGTTTAGTATATTTCAGTATACAATGTTTGCTATTAAAAGCAGCATGTTTTTTTTATTTTTTTTTATTTTTTTTTATATACATTGGCCCAAACTTCAATCCACTATCAAACTTCAAAATGCTCTTGGATGAAGGTGCACAGATACTGCCTGCCTTACCTGCAAACTGTATTCCAGACACATGTCTACTCTTACAATTTACATACACCCAATTCAGTCTGCAATCCCTTTTTTTCTTGACAGATATGATTGAAGGCTTGCCTTCAGCGAGGTTTTCTCTCAGAGCGGGTAAGCCGTCTGTCTCAGCTCGTGCGTGAATATGTCACATGCAGCAGCCGCAGATCGGTGTGCATGTCCTGGGTGAGCAACGAATCAGAACCCGTCAACGGGCAGGGGTGTACATCCTCCTCGAGGCTGTGGCCTGTCGTTATTGTCCCAGCTGTGGGTCTGGAGTGAGAAATGTGGTGTGGATGGAGGGAGGCAGTAAGTTTTATCACCATGTCCAAGAGCTGTAACTCAAGGAGCCCATGTCTTTGCCAGAGGTTACCTGCACCTTTTCTTTCTTCCTTTCTCCCTTTCGCTCAACCTCTCGAAAAGGACACAACATGCTCTGTAAAGTAGACAAATCAGATAGATACCTCACTAAGATTGATATTTCAACAGAGAGATGACCTGCATAGGCTAACTGATTTGTGCTACAAAAAATATGCTATTACATTGCTCTTTACTTTCCTCCAATTATCTTTGTATTGCTAAGCCAAATAAATCTTAAAATTAGAGTGTCACTGGTTTTTAGCTTTTTCATGTTGCTACGTGGCTGCTTGGGTGTTCTGGGGGTGTTTAGTACTGTATGTTCCAATGCAATCACTAGTGTTTTACTATAGGCCTACTGCCATTTGATGCTAGGGGGGTCATGTTGTTATGTGATTGCTTGGGTGTTCTCAGGTCTGTTTGTTTTTTTTAGCATTGTGCTATTTGGTTTGCAGGGTGTTCTGAGTGTTTTTAGCATGTTGATATGCAGCTGCGAGGACAGGGGTGTCCATTCCTGCTCCTGGAGGGCCATTGTCCTGCAAAGTTTAGCTCTAACCCCAATTAAACACACCTGAACCAGCTAATCAAGGTCTTACAAGGCATACTAGAAATGTCCAGGCACTTGTGTTGAGCTAAACTCAACAGTGCAGGACAGTGACCCTCCAGGACTGAGTTTGGACATCCCAGTGCTAGGGTCTTCTAAATGTTTTTAACATGTTTCTATTTGGATTGTACATTGTTCTGAGTATTTTTAACATAATGCTATGCAGCTGCTATAGGGTCTTCTGAGTGTTGTTTTTCTTTTTCTTTTTACATACAATACAATAAAGTATTTATATTGCACATTTAAAAACAAATGATGTTGACCAAAATGCACAAAGAATAAAAAAAAAGAACACTTGCAATAATCACATACAGTAAAACAACAATCACCAGCTACAAAAATGGGAAAGGTCCTAGATAAAAACTCATAGAAGCAGAGAATCAAGGAAATTAAACGTCGAAGAAAACAAATATGTTTCAGAGAAAATTAAAAAATTGATGCAGTTGGGGCAGTTCTAATGTAAGCCAGGAGACAATTCCATAATTTAGGTCCAACAACCGACACAGCACGATCACCTCTATTTTTGAGTTTACTCCTGGGAACAAAGTAATTCAGAATCACCTGATGTAAGTGATCTTGACTGTGTGTACGATTGCAATAAGTCAGATAGATATTGTGGTGCCTGATTCTGAGGGGATTTAAATACAAATAATAGAATTTTGAAATTATTACACCCCGTCTCTAGGGGAATATAGAAAACTCTAAAGAGGCGTAATAAATAATGTTGGGTTGTGGTAACGGAATCCCAGCAACGAATCACTCCGGTCGATAATCAAACACATACACAAGCATCTAAGCAGAAAAAGTAATACATTTATTAAAAAATAACAAGTGAAATAAAGAGCATCTCTTCAGGGTGTCCCAAAGGCCAAAATAACAAACAAACCAATATAAAAAAGAAAAGAGGAGAGAATTAATAACCTAATCCAATAACAAAAGAAAAAACATTTAACTTACCTAACTCCCTGCCAAAAACAGAGCTCAAACCAATTTCAAAATAAACAAGGCAGGACACCCCTACGCTCCACACTTTTTAGGACATGTTGTTTAGACAAGGGGAAACGGTTTCAGATGTTACAAAAGGTTGCACGTTCACTTGAACTAGTTAACATCACTAATACACTCAAATTTGATCATCGGTCGGAGGAGGGATTCCGGAGCTCTCAACCCGAGTACGACCGAACCAACAATGAGGTCTCAGACCAGTTCCAGCAGCGTCCTTATAAAGACCACGCCCCGACTGGACAACCAATGGCTTTCTTACAGCCCATCATTGGACAACCTGTTAGAAATCAGACAAAACAAGGAAGAGAAGAGGAACACAGAGAAATAGAAAAACAATAGGCTACATAAACACAGGTCGTAACAAAATCAATTCTAAATTTAACTGGAAATCAATGAAGTGAAATGAAGATCGGTGTAATATGATCACAATTACTCTTCCCCTTGAGAAGCCGGGCCGCCATGTTTTTAACTAATTTTAAACATGAGATGGATGACTGGTGAACACTGATGTACAGTGAGTTGTAATAATCCAACCGAGACATTACAAAGACATGCATAACTGTTTCAAACTTCTTTAAAGACAAGAATGGCTTAACCTTACTTAAAAGACGAAGATGATTAAAAACAAGATTTAACCACTGCACTTATCTGCTTATCAAATTTAAGGGTGTCGTCAAACTATAAAGATTCCTAACACGTGGTAGGCTACTGTACGGAGACAGGGAATCAAGATCAAATTCATGAACAGGAAATTCGAAGTTCAAGTTCATTCGAAGCAAACAGGATAATTTCAGTCTTACTCTCATTAAGACTTAAAAACAGAGGCTGTATCGGGCACTATTGTAATAGGGCATTGTTTTAGGGGACAGCCATTTGTAGTGGAGTCCGAAACCATAGTGAGCGTTATCATTTGCACTCATTCAGTCCCACAATGCACCGATGTACAACCGATGTACGCTCAACGGCTGGAGAATATCCCTAATGCATGCTCCAAATGAATTTCCGCATCTGACCAGAAGATAGCACCCGCATCTGAATCCTCAATCCATCCATCCATTTTCCAAACCACTGGTGTGGCTACAGCGTAATCTCATAAAGGTCTTTTTAATTGATTATTAAGTTGATTATTTAAGGTTTATACATAGTTTCAATGACAGAGTTCAAGATCAATCTTTTCAACTTATTACTGGAGCTGCCAATTTGCTAAGATTCAAATAATTAGTAAACAGCAAGCACAAACTATGCAAAAGCGGCAGCCCTTCCGGCACGCTCAGCATCCTCATTCACTCACTCAAGTGAACTATATTAGTGGACCAATGTAGGGGAAAGTAAATGAGGATATGGGGGCGATTTCAGACACAGCCAGAGTGTTTGTTTTTTTAGCATGTTGCTGCTAGTGTGTTTTGGGTGTTTCTAAATAAATGGAGTGTTTTGGGTGGTTTCTTACTATAGCATCAAATGAATCCACTTACAAGTCACCATGATATGGCTCACTAGATATGGTCACTACTTTAATGTAAGTTTATGAGATGGTTTGTCACCAATTTTCCAACGTCCACTAGGTGAAAATCTTAAAGGTAGGGTAGGCAATTTTTTATAAACATATTTGTTATTCTGGTTGATTCTCTCTTCACATCCTGAAAGTAAACAATAATAGAAGTGGTCTAAATATTTGTAAAAAAAAAATACATATATCTTCTTTGGAAGTCTCAGGACCGGAAAATGTTCGTCCACTCATTGCATTCAATCCGAATGCAATGATAGGATGTCCTACCTGCCTGTCAGCATATTTATTTCCATACGTCATTAACGTGTTTCATAAGGCTACGGACAGTCACAGAGCACCGCAAACAAGCAGCAACCACCTTTTACATTTCCTCTTGAACCAATTTTTTTTTTGCTTTTGCTGCATTCACGCCATGTTGTAACCGTAATTACAAGATAGCAACCCTTGACGTTCTACCCAGAGCTGTTCTCTTCACACTTTGCTGAATCTACTCCGGCTGTGTACGATCTGTGCGTTCATGTGCTTTGAAGGAGGTGTGACTTTGGAAAGCACTCTGAAGGGAGGGTGGGATCTAATGCTTTCAAAGCTATTGCTAGCCACTCCGAAATTGCCTACCCTACCTTTAAGTCTGATTGCTTCCAAAAGTAATATCTCTTTAAAAAGCAACCTGATTTGAGGTACAGTATCATTCATGTTAATAGTATAACCCAAAATATTGTTACATTTTGCTCTAAAAATAATCACTTAGAATTAGGGATTTGTTCAATAAATAATGAATATACTTCCATGTGTGTGGTTTCATAGTTTTAATGACTATTATTATTCTAAATCACTGAAAATACTCATGTTAAGGAATGAGTAAAGTGTGGTCAAACTTTTGACTGGTAGTTTATTTTTACTCAGATGAAATGTAAAGCCTTTCCTGTGCATGCTGGGTACTAAAGGTCCACTGCTCTCAGAACTTTGCTGCTCATCATTCCTAATGAAAACACTCCCCACTGTTCCTTTCATACATATTCATTTTCAAAAGGACAATGCGACCCAGGCTATCTACAAACTGCAGCTGGGCTTTATGTTAACAAAGTTTTATAGTGTAGGAACAGTTGGAGCAACAGTTTGATGTCAGGACTGTTTCTTTTATTTTTTATTAAACATAAAAGTCAATTCACAACTGTATTATCAATCATTGCATTTTAGCAGTCTGGGAGCATTGTATGTTGTGATTTCTGTATTGGTTTCTAGCAGGTAAAGAGATGTTTTTTTTTATGCAGAGTTCTTTAGTTCTAAAGTACAGAGAAAAGCTCAGAAAAAAGAAAAGCTTCAATGAGAAGGGTGGGTGGAACAGAAAATGGGTACGATGCCATGAAAACGGTACAATGGTGCCGTGAAACGGTAAAATGCACATTGTGTTGAATGGTGACCTTGATATCACACATAACATGTTCCTGGATCAACACCTTTGTTGATCCTGGAACAACATTCAAATCAACCAATCAGATTTAAAGGACAAGTTAACAGTTTATGTCAAGTTTAGCCTTACATCCAGGATTAGGTGCTTCTACATCAGTGTTATTCACCTATCACCACCTATCATTTATATAGAACAACATTTTCGGACAGGAATGTTGTTCCAGGATCAACATAATGTAGCCAACTTAGGCGACTGTCTATAACTGTCCATGCCAGGAAAAGCAAGTTAATATTGATTATTTGTTTTGTTTTGTTTTTTGGTTAAACATCAGTGTTGAAAATTTCAACATGGCAAGTACAAATCTGAAGGGGAAAAAATGCTTATTGTTAAGCCCTGATCTTGCAAATGTTCCTCGTCTTCTCCATGTTCCTGGCACAGCTCAGCCGCAGTGGATCAGCATGATAAATGACACTCAACTGGACAGCGGAGAGCAGCTCCACTGGGAGTGTCGAGCCACAGGAAAGCCCAGGCCCACGTATCGCTGGCTGCGCAACGGAGAACCACTCAGCACGCAGGTATACACACACACACACACACAGAGAGGGAGAGAGAGAGAGAGAGAGAGAGAGAGAGAGAGAGAGAGAGAGAGAGAGAGAGAGAGAGAGAGAGAGAGAGAGAGAGAGAGAGAGAGAGAGAGAGAAAGCTCATAGGGAAGAGAAATCTCTGAGAACTGTTTCATTTTTCAATTGTTTCTCAAATGGAAACTTTTGCTCAAGGCTAGAAACATACCTACACAAGCACTCACAAATGCTTGGCCAACACATTGTTAGCATGTGGTACCACTGAACATATTTACATACACTCTTGCTTTACATGGACTACTGGTCAAAAGTTTTGAAAATGATTTTTTAATGTTTCTCTTCTGCTCAGCAATGCTGCATTTATTTGTTGAAATCATTATAATATGCTGATTTGGTGCTCAAGAAACATTTCTGATTATTATCAATGTTGAAAACAGTTGTGCTGATTAATATTTTTGAGGAAACCATGATAGACTACTATTCAAAAGTTTTTTTATTATTATATTTTTTATTCAACAAAAATGCATTAACAACAAGAAGTGACAGCAAAGACATTCATAATGTTATAAAAAATATATATATTTAAAATAAATGCTGTTCTTTTGACATTTCTATTCATCAAAGAATCCTGAAAAAAATATGTATCAGTTACCACAGTAAAACTCTTTTCAACATTAATAATAAGAACCATTATTAATAATTTAGCACCAATAATAGCTGATAATAACTGAGCACTAAATCAGTACATTAGAATGATTTCTGAAATATCGTGTGACACTGAAGACTGAAGTTACAGCTGCTAAAAATTCAGCTTTGCCATCACAGGAATAAATGACATTTTAAGATATATTAAAATAGAAAACAGATCAGAAAAAAAGTCACAATATTAACGGTTTTCAGTTGTTTTTTTTGTTTTTTTAATCAAATAAATTGGTGAGCAGTAGAAATTTCTTTTAAAAACATACAAAATTCTTAATTATTTCAACCTTTTGACCATCAATGTGGCCCTCGCTCAAAATCACACAACTTAGCTCTGTATCCACTCCGCACCGCTCACACACTCCGATCTGGAATGTTGTGAACACAGACAAGTAATACAAACTGTGAAATATCGCAGAGCTTTTGGACTGTTATAACAGTACTCTTGCAATGCTGCTCGATCAGATTTGAGAACCAGAACTAACTGTTGTTTAATGCATTATATCAATAAGTGGTACTATAATGACAAATGACGAGTGACTTATAAAGGTCTCATGCTGGAGTCACTTTGGCAGATGTGTAATTGACATTAAGTGTGCTTTGAGGAGCAGCCTGGCAGGTGAACACATGGTTCTAAAGCGATTCTTGTCTCCCCACAGAGCAGAGTGGAAATGGTGAATGGGGAGCTTATCATTCACAGACTACAGCAGGCTGATTCAGGAATGTACCAGTGCATCGCCGAGAACAAGTATGGAGGCATCTACTCCAGCGCAGAGCTCAAAATACTGGGTAATTGTTTATAAATGTTTCTAGCATCTCACTATTTCAGCTTAAAACTGAGTTGTGCACTATTCTATGCCATTTTTAGTGTGAGTGGTATTTACGCTGAAAATTCCAAAAAGAAAAAAAATACACAATGCACTTAATTAACTGACAAAACATGTGGAATGTTGTATATATCATGCTCTCGCGGCTTACACATTAATTACGCAGCGAATGGGGAGGGGTATTATAGCCTATGGAAGCTTGTTTATGCCACAGAATAAAACAATTGAAAAGATAATTGCGACTTTTTATCTCACAATTGCGAGTTTACATCTTGCCATTCTGACTTTATTTCTCACGTTTGCAAGATATAAAGTCAGAATTGCATGTTATGAAGTCAGAATTGCGAGATATAAACTCACAATTCTGACATATTTTCTCAGAATTGTGAAATATAAACTTGCAATTATGAGTCATAAAGTCCAATTCTAAGGGAACAAATATTGACTTTTTTCCTTAGAATTGCGGGTTTATATCTCACAATTCTGACTTTATATTATACGCAACTGCGACTTTATATCAGGCAAATCTGAGATAAAAAGTCAGAATTGCGAGATGTAAACTCGCAATTGTGGGAAAAGTAAGTCAGAATTGTGAGATAAAAAGTCTGTAATTTTTTTTTTTTTTTTTATTCTGTAAGCTTCCACAGTATTAGACTCCCATGTCCGATGACAAATAACCATATAAAATTCAAACACTAGACGGTCGAGTGCATAGTATAAGAGCATAGTATTTAGTGTATTTTGGGACACAACTAGAATATTCAATGGGAAATAACATGCAGTAGAGCAGGCTTGTTTTTATCTATAAGGGATTTAACTGAATGAAAAATGGGAAATTATATGATTGTTTATTATTATTATTACTATTTTCCCACCAACAAGGCCTTGGTTACATATATATACTCTCAAACCCCCTTGGGGTTCCAATCTTTTTTTCACCCCTGATGCATTTGCATCCCTTTTGATTATTCCTTGTGTCACATATAGTAGTGGTAAGCAACACGCGTGAAGAAGGCAATCTGTATAAACAGTCTTTAATAAAACAACACTCAGGAGAATCACAGGAGTGTAAACACTAATCCACACATTAAACAAAGACGTGAACTGACAAGGGACAACTGAAACTCAGGGCTATATATACATGGCAACTACCAAGGGTTAATCAAGAACTACACAGGAAGGAAACACAAGAAACAGAACCTTCAAGACACCTTCAAGACATTAAGGCTAGTACCATTGTACCATTTTATTACTTGTCTCCTAATTATGAAAAGTGGCACACACACGGTGAAGGCAGATAAAAGTAGATGCAGGAAAAGTAATGGATATATTGAAGAGAATTTAGTCTGGGTGAACAATGTTGAAAAGGCCATTTAACCCCACAGGTAAAGCTTGTCTCTCTCTTTCTCTCTGTGAGCGTTGAGCAGGCCAGCTTTTGACAGGCTGCTTTCAATCACACACAATGAATAATCCTGAAGTCATTGCAGAATGATATCGAAGACAAAACAAGGCCAGGAAGCAATCAATTGCTCCTTTCTTTGAACTGAAAAAGTCTGTTTCAGGGATTGAAAAGTCTGCTAGCAGCACATTAGAGGAAGAAAGAAACCGGCGATATTGAGTTAGGTGTCCTCAAGGATCGGCTAAACTGAAGACTACACAGACAAAGCTGTCACAAACAGCCTTGCAGTCTGGCAGAAGAAGACAGGCAAGATGAAAAGAGAGAAAAAGAATGGGGTTGAAGAGGGAAAAAAAGTTATGTTGGATCGGTTTTAGCTTGTTTGTCAGTCTCGGTTTAATCAGAACAAGAAATGTTAGAGTCATTTATGAAAATGCCAGCGCTCTCGGTGTCTGGATACCCGGGACGAAACAAAGGAGAGATGCAAACTGGGATTGCGTGTTTACTGGAGACATCCTCATTTTCTCCCTGTCAGCTTTGATTGTCCCACACACTCCAAGATGTGTGTGGTCGTCTTTTCGTCACGTTCCTGGGGGTCATTTTCATTTATGTTCCTCATTATGCACTTTTGTTTGTCTCTCATCATTCTAATTCAAGTCGAACACAAACAAATGACTCTTTTTTTTCCTTTTTTTTTTTACAGCATTCATGTTCAATTCATTGTTGAAGCCTAATGACTCAATTTAGGAGAAAAAGCAAAATATATTAATGTTCAATTCATTGTTGAATCCCGATGAATGTAGGAGAAACATGTATATAAGCACACACTATATTTCGATTCAAATGTTAAAGATACAGAAAAAAACATGGGTGAAATATATATATATTTGTCACAGACATTTCTGGTATCATTGCACAACTGGTAAAAGAAAAGAATGAACAATATTAAATGCTAGACTCATAACATGCAATTTTCAGAGAGACTGTGACTCCCTGAATATTCCCCCTCACTGGTCCATTTCCCTCCAGCTGCAATGTGCTTGTTTAGCTCTCTGAAGTGACAGTCAGAAGGAATGCTTTTTTTGGATGTATTTGTGACAAATCCTCCAGTTACTCAGCGCCTATGGGGAGAGCTGTCGTCCATGACTTAGTCTATTCTCTGTTATAAATGTGAGCACATATTGCAGTGACATATTACATGGCTAACAGCAGCCTTCATTCTGAGCTGAGCTGCCTCGGGTGCCGGCATATGCGCATGTGTGCCATTGCCATGCTGCTCGTACCCTCGAGGTCAGTGGAGTGGGCCCAGAGTGAACCGGCAGTGGGTCGTTGAGTACAAAAGACCTCTTAGTATTCACAATGAGAGACGCATGTCAAAACTCCTACTTAAAAATCGTACACTAAGGGCCCTATTTTAACGATCTAAGCGCATGGTCTAAAGCGCACGGTGCAAGTTCACTTAGGGCGTGTCCGAATCCACTTTTGCTAGTTTAACGGCGGGAAAAATGGTCGGCGCGCCTGGTGCATGGTCTAAAAGGGTTGTCCCTATTCTCTTAATGAGTAATGGGGGTGTTGTGGGCGTAATGTGCAATAAACCAATCAGAGTCTCATCTCCCATTCCATTTAAAAGCCAGTTGCGCTCACAGCATGGCAGATTCGCTATTTACATGGCGGAATTTGCTAGCGGAAAGACTGAACGCTTCTCTAGCGAGGAAACAGTTCAGCTTGTGCGCGAGGTTAAAGTGCGCGAGCAGACCATCTACAGGACAAGCCGGATTCCACTATATCTTTATGTACACAATAATAATCTTTTACATTGTAATCCTTTTATTTTTAATATTTGGCATGTTTGTGTGCTGCTGGGCGTCCCTGTGTGTGTAATAAGTGTACGTGCCTTGTGCACTCGACTATAGGTGCATATTACTAATGCGTGCTTTAAATAACATAAAAAAAATATATACTGCGTTTGCTAATGCATTACATTTAAGGCAGTCTAAGGGCCCTATCATACACTCGGTGCAATGCGGCGCCAGGCACGACACAAGTGTTTTTTGCTAGTTTCAGCCTGACGCAGTTATCATTTTCACGCCCTGCGCCATGTTGTATAAATAGCAAATGCATTTGTGCCCATGGGCGTGCTGGTCTGAAAACGAGGTGTGTTCAGGAGAATTGTTCACCAGCAAGCTGGTGTGTGGTGGGCGTTCTGGCGCAATATGGCTGCCGTCACATCATCCAAGTGGATGCTGCACATTGGTGGTGGTTGAGGAGATTCCCCCCTTCCATATGTGAAGCGCTTTGAGGACCCAGAAAAGCGCTATATAAATGTAACAAATTATTATTATTATTATTATTGTTGGCGCGTTGCTATTTTGAAGCAACTGAAATAGACTGCGCCATTGACTTTAGACCAGGTTTTTGTTGGTCAATGGCACAGTCTATTTCAGTTGCCTCAAAATAGCAACTCGCCAACAATGCTCGTTTTCAGACCAGCACGCCCATGGGCGCACAAATGGGCGCAAATGCATTTGCTATTTAAACAACGTGGCGCAGGACGTGAAAATGATAACTGCGTCAGGCTGAAACTAGCAAAAAACACTTGTGTCGTGCCTGGTGCCGCATTGCACCGAGTGTATAATAGGTGTACTAATACTCCCTTAAATGTTGTATGTCACACACAAAGCACACACATATTTGTTTCCACAAAGACGTGTACGTCCCCCACTCCAAGCTTAATTCCCCCACTCCAAGCTTAAAAAAGTCGTTCATTGGTCCTGACTCTCTCAGCATGTTAGGTGGTGGATTGTGGGGCCCTTTGGCAATTCCGGAGATTAAAAATGTCATCTTTTCTAATGTCACCCGTAAAAAACATGGTGCAACCTTTGACTAAACACTCCTGACGAGGCCTGTCAGCATGTAGCTACAGGCCCCAGAAGGCTCCAGCAGCACTGCAGACATCATCACTTTTAGCCCATATGTGTTTAGCTCTGCTCACTATACCATCACACAATGTCCTCCCCAGCTACTTGAGTACATGTCCTTGAAAAGCTCAGGCCTCTAATGCAGTCTCTTCAAACATGAACATCAGTATACAGGAATGAACGTCTCTAAGATTGGGTATGGAATATAGTGCTGCAGATATGAAGTGTTTTTGTTGGACAAAACCCAGAAATTAGTTAGCATTGTACCACTTTCGGCTCCATTATCCTGAAGTCAATGGGTTTTTTTAATGGGTTTTTAGTTAAATGCCTTAAATAAGGTCTGTTTTAACACAAGCACGATATATTTTCATAAAATACATCAGTAAAACCCCCTTGTGTTTTTAAAAAAAAGCTTTTAGTTGTCTTGAAAAATGTGGTTGTTAACAAGTGGCTAAATGGAACTACAGAGGATGTTGGGGACATTAAAGACGACCTATTAGGCTCTTTTACATCTTTTGTGTGTAATGTTGCTGTTTGAGCATGAACATTTTTTGCAAAGATACAAAGCACAAAGTCCACTCCAAAGGAAGTTATGTCGGTAAGCCTGAACTCCCAGAAACACCTTGATTATAGTCTTGAGTTTTCTTAAGGGAGTGTACACGTCACTATATTCCTCATTTAAATAATTCCCACCCAAGGCATACGAAAGAAAAAAAGAAAAAAAGATTGAGGCCTGGTTGAGTTACGGTAGTAGTGTGTTGTCATCATGTCTAAGAACGCAGATTTTTCCACACTGAATTTAAACCCCGAACTCTTTTTTTTCGGCCTTCCTAAGTCAGACGAACTTAGGAAACAGTGGTTAAAGGGATAGTTCACAGAAAAAAGAAAATTATCCCATGATTTACTCACCCACAAGCCATCCTAGGTGTATATGAAATTCTTCTTTGAGCCAAACACAATCAGAGTTTTATATGAGAAAATATATATCCTTGCTCTGTAATGGTAGTTAATGGTGCTCCTGAAGTCCAAAAAAGTGCATCCATCCATCATAAAAGTAACCATATGACTCCAGGGGGTTAATAAAGATCTTCTGAAGCGAAGCAATAGGTTTTTGTTAGAAAAATATCCACATTTAAACTTTAAACTAAAATAACTAGCTTCTGGCAAACGGTCTACACAAGTCGACTTGCGCCAAAAGAGTAACTTCTGACGCAATGTAGGATGTAGGAGTATCGTAAGCTTAGACGCCTCTCGTGCTCTATCCTCTGCGCTTCCACGTTCGTCAATGCGTCATGTCAGAAGTTTCTCTTTTGGCATAAGTTGATTTGCGTAGGCACTCTGCCGGGAGCTAGTTATTTTAGTTTATAAAGATTTGAATATGGATATTTTTCTTACAAGAAAAAACAAATGCTTCGCTTCAGAAGGCCTTTATTAACCCCCTGGAGTCGTGTGGATATCTTTTATGATGGATGGATGCACTTTGATGGACTTCGTCTGAAAGGAGAAAGTCATATACACCTAGGATGGCTTGAAAGTGAGTAAATCCTTGGATAATTTTCATTTTTGGGTGAACTACTCCTATTTTTAACACAGTTCCTGCAGTTTAACCCCAAAGTTTTTCATCACACCTGAAATGTATAGGAGAATTAAAAAAATTAAACATTGTGCAAGTCGTGCTTGCAAAGGTGGTTCTGGTCGATCTGCTTGTTCTTTTACATTTCTACATTCTACATCTGACTCAGGCTTGAATTTATGAGCCAAAACTGACGTGCTGGTGTTTACACAGTTCAGAAGCTGAAACTCGCGGTTATGGTAAGGGCTGTGACATTTCCAGAAACATGATTGAAGTGGTTGACCAATCACAGCACAATGGTCCAGCTGACCAATCAGAGCACAGAAGGAGGGGCTTCATAGAGACTGGAAATAAACAGAGCGTTACAGACAGACTGGGAAGAGGGGAGCTGCAACAATGTAAAATATGTGAAAAATAATGTGTTTTTTTAAACATTTTTCTTTCTTTTTTAAAAACCTATTCTTATAGAGCCCGAAAACAAAATCAAAGCTTTGTAAAAGGGCATAATATGGCCTCTTTGAAATGTCATCACACCGAACGGTTAAACTCATCTACTCAATATTCCGCCTTTACAGCCTCAGTGTGTTTCAAAATCGCACTGTTGCAAACTCAAACTTGTGTGAATTATTTTATTTTATTTTTTTAAATAAAGACTGAAAGAGCTTAATGTTGCTGATGTTAAAGACATGCAACTTTGGTGTTGTTAGCTTTTTACATCTGCTGATTGTGTTTAGTCATTAAAATTTATAGTGAAGACTATCATGAGGAACAAATCATAAACTTTTGTTGGTCACAAGCTTATTTTCTGCAAGAATCCAAAAGCCAATGGGAAAATCGTAATTGTTTTTTATCGAGAGATCCAGTTGATGTTAACTTCCAGGTTGGCCTACAAAAATACATAATCACTGCAGGACTCTACAAAGACATCATGTAACGTAAAGTGACATATTTCAGAATGAAACTGCTTAATTAGCAGGAAATTATTTTTTCCCCTCCACAGACTTGGTTGTGCCCCCGCAAACAAGAAAAGTCATGTCAGAAATGTCATTAAATAAATAAATAAATAATCTTCTGGAAAGCATGTAAATAACTTAGATAGCTTCTGAAAGGCAGTACTAAATGAAAAAAATTCCTTTAGCATCAGTGAATGTTTTACCTTTTGTAATAGTTGTACATGAGTTTCTCAGTTGTCAAATATGGAAGGAGTTCAAATATGTAGAAGATGCTGGAAAAACGAACAGTGGAGAAGTTTAACTAAGGACAAACAAGGGACTCATGAACAACTATCATAAAGATCATCCAGGTAACAACGGTATTATTCTTTTCTGTAAATTCAGTTAATATTTTTGTCTTTGTGGACTATATGTCAACATCTGTTATGTGAAATAGCTTAGTGCAAGGTGTACTGTATGTAAACACATGAGCACAAGCATATGTTGTTTTGGTCTGAATAAAATGGACAATTGACATTTCTGTTTCCTTTTTACTTCCTGACAAAACAATGAAGTTTCTTAGTCATGCATGTGCACATCACTCCATTTCAAACATCACCTCAGCCCGTTATTATTATTATTATTTACACAAATTATGAGTGTCCATAGGTTAAAAAGAAGTTTGAGAGTATTTTTATTTTTTATTTTAAAGTGTTTAAACTTTTACTTGTTTTGTCTTGTTTAAAAAAAAAGAAAAAGTGCACTTTTTATCTACTAATCTACTAATTCTACTCGTTTGTGTCAGCTTGGCGAGAAACTCCCCGCAGACAGATTAAACATTTAACAGTAATTATCTTCAAATGCGCTTGTCGAGGGCTGAATTATTTTTTATCGTTTAGCCTGGAAATGTTTTACTTCTGGTAGATGACACGCATTATAATAAAGCTACTAATTATAAACCCATCATACACAAATGACAGCAATGCCATTATAATCATTCCAGAAACATGTATCTCCCTTTAGAGTCTCAAAAGTCTCTTAAAACAGACATTTTATTTTATTAAAAAAGGACTCATTTATTCATCTCTTACTGCTATCGTTGGCTCAGTACTTCCACCAATTTTGTACAAAGAGACAAGATAAATGATGTTACATATGAATATTTACAAAAGTATGCACATGTCATTAGTTAGCAATTCAACAGTGCCAGCATAATTACATTGTTGAGCAAGTGTGTGAACAAATTAGATTGTAGTTTATAAGCTTTATTTGGTTTCTTAAAGTAATTAAAGGCAACATCATCTTTCTTTGAAAGCATTATGAATTTCTTCCTCTGTGGAACATAACAGATTGTATTATTTTTTTTCAATATGTGACCCTGGACCACAAAACCAGTCTTATGGGTAATTTTTTTTTTTACATACATAATCTTTCCATTGATGTATGGTTTAGGATAGGACAATATTTGGCCGAGATACAACTATTTGAAAATCTGGAATCTGAGGGTACAGAAAAATCGAAATATTGAGAAAATCGCCTTTAAAGTTGTCCATTTCTATTGGCGATAGTGCTGCATCCATTCACAAAAATAAATGTTTTATATATTTAAGGTGGGAAATGTACAAAATATCTTCATGGAACATGATCTTTACTTAATATCCTAATGATTTTTGGCATAAAAGAAAAATCTATAATTTTGACCAATACAATGTTTTGTTGGCTATTGCCACAAATATACCCGTGCAACATAAGACTGGTTTTGTGATCCAGGGTCACATATAATGAAAATTAATGATAACTGAATAGCAAAATAAGTTTATGTCTACACAACAACAATGTACTAAAAACGTAAGCGTTTTTCATGTACATATGTCACTGTTGTCAAAATGATCCCCTTTCACTCGGATCCATGGAAATGACAAAAAATCGCCAGTAGGTGGCGATGTCACTTTGTAAAGAAACTACGCGGCTATAGACTAAACACGTAATAGGCATGTGTATGTGGCAGGGGGGCAGTCATTCGGAAAAAATTGAAGCTTCCCCGGGCGCCGCCATTGATTTGCAGTCAGCATGCCATTTGGCGTCACTTTGACAGCGAATAACTTTACATCTGAGGCGTTTAAAGACTCCATTTGTCCATTATTTATTTTTAAAGAAACACGAAAATGTCTAAAAGGCTCCATTACCTTGTATCTTACGTTATGGCCCCGTAGAAGCAGCTTTTGTAAAAATAGGCTAACGATTGTGTCATAACCACGCGATTCTCTGTCGCACAGTAGAGAAATTACCGTATGGACAGGAGGAGAAGCTCGCGGGCAATCGGGGGACGTGGAGGCAAAATGACAAAATAATTAATCAGAATACTTAGCAAAAGTTTCTCCTGCTCCTAGCTCATGGACACCTCCTACTCACACTCTCCGTCTCTGCAAGTTTCGGAAGGGAATGATGTCTGCGCAGTACGCTCAGCCATCAGGAAGAGAGTGCTTCTAATTGACTTCACTTTTCTCCGTTGAATCCAATGGGGTCGCTGTGTCCATTTCTTTTACTGTCTATGGTATGCGGTCACCATTTTCACAAATTCATGACAGTAACAGTATCGTTTTCAAAAACTTGCACTTTGAAACCTGTTTTTTCAAAGTTTGCATTTTCAAGCCCCCAAAACGCCATTGTCGTGTAATTGAATGGCCAAAAAGCATAAAAAGTTTTCTGATCTTGAAAACTGTGTCGTATAAACGCCTCCTAAAACTGGTCAATACACCTCGTGTTGTATAGAAAATAATAACCTTTACCTTCATAAAAATGTATCTTTTTGTGTTAGATGGAAGAAAGAAAGTCATAAGAGTTGATGGCAATCCTTTAAAGTGGACATGTGTTTGTTTTTAAACAGCATCAGCTCCCGTGTTCAGCACAAACCCTGTCCGGCTCATCGCGACCGTTGGGAAAGACGTGTCCCTGGAGTGCCGGCCACGTGCCTCACCCAAACCCAGAATCTCTTGGAGGAAGAACGATAGGAGAGTCCAGCCCAGCCGAAGGTGAGTCTGATTCCCAGCTGAAGCGCATTTCTGTGACTGTTCATGTTTTGCATGAAAGTGAGATAATTATCAGGATCGGGGATGAAGCAGTGGCAGTCCACTCCTAAGGGTCTGTGTTTATAATTGATTCCAATTAAATATGCCCATAAACACGCATACATTTACATGAATCTGTGTGCACAGGGGCTTTAATCAATGTTCTTGTCCAATGATTACCGGTCTCACGCTGGGTTCAGCTCTGCTGAGGTGCGATTTGATGACAGGTTTGTTTGCACTCTCAGAGCTATTAGGCTAGTTTGCTATGCAAGGCTGCATTGTGATTGATGTCGTGTTGATTTCTTATTATTAGTCGTGTATATCAAAAGTTTGGGATCAGTCTTATTTATTTATTTTAAAGAAATGAATACTGATATTTATCAAGGATGCATTACATGAATCAATAGTATCAATAAAGACATTTACATTCTTTAAAAAAATGTATTTAAAATAAAAAAAAATAATTCTGAACTTACTATAGAGGGTATGCACGTGACGTCACAATAGGCAGATGTCACTGAGTGGCAAAAAGACTGAGTGGCAGCATTGGTGTTTAGTCACACAAAAACACATCTAAAATTGGAAAGAGCTTTGAGATTGACTGTACAAATAGATTCAACACGAAATCTAAACTATCTTTTAACATACTTCCGAAAACTACAGAATAGAAAAGCAAATGGATCGCTTCAATTCGCAGAAACAACTGGAATTGTATTGACAACTCGTCAATTAAATATTTACCATATTATATTCTGTGTATTTAATTGTTTGCTGTATTTATTTTAATTTAATTGTCACTTATCTCATTAAAGAGATTCGAGTGTTTTGTCTATTTTTATAGTCTAAGATGCTGTGGACGTGAAAGGGAGATATTTTAAAATACACATTAGAACAGACTGCAGGGTTAAAAGTAACCACTCGGAGTCAGTTCATTTATGACATACTGCTTTATTCGTCTGTTAAGGCCTTGTACATGTAACCTCATTAGCATTAAAATATAGCTTGTTTTAGCCATTATATTGTAGACCCACCCTGTTGGCTGATATCTCATCCGCTGTAGTGGTTCATTTATGCATAATCTTAAATCAGCATGAGGAAAATGAGTGCAAGCCTATGTGTACAAGCTCTTGATGGAGGAGACGTGTCACTCATCATGAGTGACAGATCTGAAATTATCAGCCCCCGTCGAGCGCTGTCGGCTACAAGTCTGTGAAAGGGCTGATGTTTAATAACAGAGATTCTCTGCCATAGTCACGTCTAGACGCAAGAGCCTATTCATTTGAAAGAATTAATAATATGAATATAATTTTCATGGTGTCTCTGGTTGTGTTGTGATGGTTTATGAAATGAGCTGAATAGGAAACTTTGTTCATGCAGCAGAAGAATAACAAACACTGCATATTAAACGTGTCCTCCCTTTTAAACGTTGATAAACCTTTATAAATATTTACAAATCCTAAATTTATTTTGCTATGTTAAAAGGGATACTTCACCCAAAAATGAACATTTTGTCATCATTTACTCACCCTCATGTCATTCCAAACCTGTATGACTAAACACAAAAGAAAATATTTTGAGGAAGATCTCCCTTTTTTTAGCTATACAAAGTCAAAAGTTGTTTTAGACCCATTGACATTCATTGTATGGACAAAAATGGTTGAAACATGATGTAAATGATGACACTCTACAAACTCTTCATTCAGCTATGCATTATATGGTTAGTTGAATTTTATTATTTTGAATTTGTGTCTTATTACTCTTAAGTCCATGACCCTATCAGGACAGACCTGTGACCCACCAGTCTTAGATGTTTAAATTTGATAGTCTATCTCTTAACATAGGGTGAATTGCCCTAATGTGGGACACTGCCTAATGTGGGACACCTAAGGTCTAGTGTTTGTAGGTCCCCCATAAATACATGAATGACAGTGAAACTATGGGTTAGACAAAGCTGTGGTGTCATGTGATCAAAATAACATGACCTATCAAATGTCCAATCATATATGAGGGTGGAGCAATCATCAAACAGGAGGCACCTTGTGTGAAGACCATCCGAAGGCCATTGACATAGAGTTTTAACAATTTTGATATTAAGGAGTTAAATACATTTTAAACAATGCAATCCTGCTACTTTTTAGCCTAATCTGCTTATGAAATGTTTGTCCATCAAAAAATAGTCTAACTTTGTGTGTATAAACTATATATTTTATATTTTTATCAAATTTCTTAGTGTCCCACATTAGGAAATGTGGTTTCCAAATCCGGGACAGCATGATCAGCCTAATGTGGGACAGTACTTCAATGAGTAAAAAATTTGTGGTGGGGCAAGGTTTGTGGGACAAACATGGTTATTTACATGGCTTTAGTCTTGTAATGCAATATTACAATACTGTTAATGCAGATTTTTACAGTCATGTGCATTTTTTATTCTTGGAGGGCAGTTTGAAGGCTCTTTTTTTGTGTGCGTGTGCATGCCTAAATACGTGTGTCTCTCTCTCTCTCTCTCTCTCTCTCTCTCTCTGTGTGTGTGTGTGTGTGTGTGTGTGTGTCATCTATGTGTCATGTATGTGTAAAAGGTATAGTTGACTTAAAATGAAAAATAGCTACAAATTTAAAAATGCAGTACAAAACCAATAAAGCCATTCCACTTTATTTTATGCATCTGATTAATGAAATGAAATGTATTTTAGATCACAATGGCAAAGGTGAGAAAGACAGGGACAGATTGTCAGACGCAGAAAGAGAGGCAGAAACAGGGAAAGGATAAGAGAAAGAAACTTAATCAGTGGAGGCAGGACAGGATGAAAAGAGCCATAGAGGAGTATAGACAGATTGTTGAGGATGATGGGGTCCCTCAGCTGAGACTGTTGGCCAGGGCATGGAAAGTCCCTAAATCTACTCTCCAGTGAATCTAAAATAAAAGATTTTACTATTCTACATGTATCAATGTGATTTTTGGTCTTTTATCATAGATTTTCCCACATTGGGGACACGTTCTGTCCCACATTAGGAAGCTGCAGATTTTCTCAGATGATTTGCAATAAGAGCACTAATATGTCTATAATTTATCTTATGAATGGGTTATCTGAATGTTCTCTTTTGATTTGATTAGGATACATCCTGTTTTTTTTTAAATGGTATTGGGTGTGGATTTAATGTTTTGGTTACACATCGCAATATGTCACAGAAGTCTGAAGTGCAAAAAATGTCCCACATTAGGGCAATTCACCCTACTTTAGAGTGTTGTCATCCTGTGAATTCACACCTTGCTTGCTTTGAATGCCATGTGCCTCCGGCACCGAACTTGTGCTAATTTACTCCTGCCAAGACTGTAATGAAACCCAAAACAGTTATGAAGCATGTGTCTCTGAAGAGATTTCAGTGTTTTAACATATTCCTATTATAGTTTCCCCAGGTTCTCTTTCTAAAGGATATGCATGTTCAAAGTCACTGCTGACATTTGCATTGCATAATTTTGTGCTAATTCGTAACCTTTACATGATCACTCTGATTTTCATAATAAGATGCACATTCACAAATGATCTTAACCCTATGAAGCCTACAGTATAATATTTGATACACACGTTTATAAGGCCACGAAATGATCAACATGATCAAAACTGTGCTTTTTTTGTCTGATTGATATGCTTATACTGTTTTAGCAAGGAAAGGGCATTTTAGTAAAATTCTAAAACTGTCAAACTTAGATCTTATGGTGTCTTTTTGCTGTGAAATCAAAAGTAAATGTAAGAATGTAGTTTATTTAGTCAAATTTCAAGATTAACAATTAACATTTTTTTTTTTTTGGCCATATAAATATCAGCAACTGCCCCTAATTTAATTATACTTTGTTTGGCTCAGTTTGGGCCTCTGGATAAAATTGAGTTGTGTTTTTTTCCTCCATATACTCTAACTCCATATAATCTTAAATCACACTATATGAGCCATAGTAAGCCTGTTTCAAATATGGTACTCAACAAAAAAAATTAAGATGCAAACTTTTTGTCTAAAGGTTCAATAAACTGTTCAATTTCAAATAAATAAAGACTATTTCATACATCAGGCTTTACAGGTTAATCCATTGTTTTGTCTTTCATTAAGCAATTAATTCCTTTTAGGGTTAAAACAAGGTCACAGAGACCTAGTTGCAAAGCATTTGACGAGAAACAGTAACATACAACCTTACATAATAATAAAAATGATGCCCTACACGCATACAACTACATTTTTAACACACCTCTACTAACAGGTATTCGAGACCTCGAGTCCCCAATTCACCACATATTTATCACAGGCCTTGCTCGGTGAGCAAGTGGACGTTGCAAAATTATTTACGGGGCTTTTCTGCTGACAGTGGTGCTGTTGCAAAGCAGGCAATTTATTCTGAGAAATAGCCACTGGGATTTGCGCTCTTTTCAAATTGTCCTGCAAAATGGCTTCGCCAGCCCAACAGCCCCAGACCGGTCATAACGCACAACCGCACGTGCGTACGGTCCTCGGCTCAGACCTCAGAGCGACGCTAAAAATGTCCACACGCAGCACAAAGCCAGCTCTCTCTCACCTTGACACCCTTCCTCACTTCCTGCTGCTTATCAAGCCATAGTTCCATTCTCTCAAATCAATAATTCACAAGTAATGGTGGAACCAGCATTCAGATGCCGTTAGCCCTTTCAGTAAAAGATGTAGAGTCAGAACAAAGTGTTCTTCAGGTCAGCTGTGTGGTTTGTCAGACGCTGTGTGTTTGGAATCGTTCATAAAGTGGTGCGCATCACATTTGAAATGATGTTGTCTGCCGTGTGATAGATGTTTGTTTATACACAGTGACTACTGATAGATGGGAGAAGTGAACAGCCCAAGAATGCTCCGTTCTTCACGTAACAAGGTGATGAATGGACTTCGAGCTTGCGAGATCTGATATATCTTGTGGCAAATCTGTCAGAGTCGAGCAATTTATTGTATTTTCTTTTTTATGACATAGCAAGGGCAGATATAGTTCTTTCTTTTTTGCTTTTTTGGGGGATGCAATGTTTTCTATGAAAGCCATTTTACAGAAAGAGTGACAAATTATTCCATTGTTTTTGTTTAAATCTATTCATTTATGCATAAATACATAAAAAATGCAATTCATAAATACAAAAAGTTGAATACACCTCTTGTATAATAAACATTTATTTTGATATGAAGTGAAAAAAGTCTGCTTGAAACTAAATGATGGGAAAACAAGAGGATGAAACTCATAAAAAGATAACCTTATTATGCAGTTTGGCATAATTATGTTTTAGAAAAACATAAGCAGTGAAGCAGTATTTGTGGCATGACATTATTAGTTAAGCTTGTAAAATGTCAAAAAATAAAATAAAATAAAAAATAAATATATACTATAAATAAATATAAATAAATATATATATACTAAAAAAATAAATAAATAAATATAAACGAACTGATATTTCTGAATTAATCATGACATTTATAAAGTGCTTTTTATCTTAAACTTTTTTTTTTTAAATAATAATGATATGTACAGTATGTATTATATTTATCATATGTATTCAAACTGTAAAAACCATCAAGCAACTTTTTTACTTGATGGTTACAATACATGACATAAAATTATAACTTAAACAGCTTTTTTTTCTTTTCTTTTTTTACATTTTTCAAAACCAAATAAAAACAGAATGAAAATGTTGAGTGATGCCTTCTCATTTAAAAAAAATAGCTAATAGCTAAAAAATACTTCTAATTAGTACCAGATTAAGGTTATTTGGCTTGTAAAAAATAACAGAACCAGGAATGTTATATAGAACCTTAATGGAGTAATGAACATTTTTAATATTAGTTACGTTTTTTCAAGTCACCTTTTTTATATAGCGCTTTTTTACAGTAAAGATTGTTCTCTTACGAGAGGTCTCTCGTACTGCGTGAGATATCTTACGCTAGGGGAAAATCCTTTTCCGCGAGATATTGAAGCCAAAAATTATCCTTAATTTTTAATAATGCAAAACGCGTTGCGGCAGCATGCAGACATAGGCGAGACAGCTCGCGCGCCTATTGGCTGCTCTGCAGCAACTACAGCAGCCTATCGAGCGAGGCCTGGCGTGACGCCAGACCCAATCAGGGCACTTCGCGCCCGCTGCGTCACGTCCCGCCGAAATGGGCGTGGTCTAGGCCTATAAATACCGCTCGCAGGCAGCTATTATCTGGTTTTTCATCCTTCAAGCGAAGCACACGCATCGCTGGAGCTGGAGAAGAAGCCGCGCCGTCTGAGAGAGAGCACCTTCAGCGGGACGAGTCACTGAAGTCGCTGGCCGCGCCGCCTTCCTGCCTTCCTGCTGCGCTTTTCCGGCGCTTATATCCTTTCTATACTCTGTACTCTGTTTGTGTGTGTGTGTCGCCGCCGCGACACACATTCTAAAAGAGCTAGCGTCTTTTTCAAGATGCCTTCCTGCGGCTCGTGCAGAGCCACACTCAGTGATGGGGACCGCCACGTGGTTTGCGTTTCCTGCTTGGGTGAGGAACATGCAGTTCTCGCGCTCGCTGACGGCGGCTGCCCTCACTGCGAGCTGATGACTATGGCGACTCTGAGGACTCGCCTGGCCTTCTTCAACGAGACTGCTCCACCGCCCGCCGCGGCTTCGCGCCGTAAGAAGCGCCGTGCCCAGCGGGTCCCGGAACCTTCCCCCAGCCGCCAAAGCTCGCCGGTTCGCCCGCTTGCTTCACCGGCTTCGTCAGCCTCTTTTCCTGATGGACAGCGGCCGCTGTCTGCCGCCGCT
The DNA here is from genome assembly GCA_021554675.1 of Leuciscus idus. Classification (NCBI taxonomy): domain Eukaryota; kingdom Metazoa; phylum Chordata; class Actinopteri; order Cypriniformes; family Leuciscidae; genus Leuciscus; species Leuciscus idus. Next base: position 8,272,503 of record CM038634.1, read on the forward strand.
TCCGTTGACATCGCTGACGAGGAAGCCCTGCTGGGAGAGGATGATTCCTGCTCTATCCTGGCGTCAGGCAGTGAGGATTGGGCGGGCTCTGAGGACCCCGCGCCCCCTGCCCACACACCGTCAGGCAAGAGAGCGTCCATCGAGACGGAGCTCATGCGAGTGGTCTTCGCCCGAGCAGCCCACTCACAACCGGCTGGATGGCTTTTTCCTGCCTGGGGAGCGCGCTTCGCCTGCGTCCAGACCAGCGCCCTTTCTTCCTGAGCTACACGAAGAAGTCGCTAAGTCATGGAACGCCCCCTATTCAGCTAGAGTGCGTCCTGCTGTCTCTTTGGCATTCTCTGCAATCGACGATGCCAAGAACAGGGGATACCTTTCGCTGCCGCCGGTCGAAGAGGCGATAGCGGCCCACTTATGTCCGCCCTCCGCTGGACGGCGCGCTAAGCTGGCCCTACCCTCTAAAGCTTGCCGCACTACGTCAAGCCTGCTCCGCCGCGCTTTCGCCGCCGCCGGGCAAGCTGCATCAGCGCTGCACACCATGGCCACGTTACAGATTTTCCAGGCCGACCTCCTCCGTAAGCTGGACGAGGGAGGACCTGACGCGATCTGCATGCCGGACTTAAGGAGTGCCACGGACCTCGCTCTCCGTGCTACTAAGTCTGCAGCGCAGGCCATTGGACGGAATATGGCTTCTCTCACTGTGACCGAGAGACACCTCTGGCTGACGCTCTCGGAAATGGCCGAGTCCGAGCGCACCGCGTTCCTCGACGCCCCGCTTTCCACCACAGGCCTCTTTGGATCCTCCGTCAAGGATTTTGCGGAGAGATTCGCAGAGGTACAGAAAGCGTCACAGGCTATGAAGCACTTCCTCCCGAAGCGCTCCAGCTCTGCAGCAGGCCGTGCGAAACCGTCTGCACAGAGTTCACAGCCCCAGTCACCGTCCACTGCTGCCACTTCGCAGCGCCGCCAGGCCCCGAAGCGCGAGACCGCGCTCCCGCTCATCTGGTCGCCGCCCCGCTGTGCGTGGTCCGCGACCTAGGATTGCGGTGAAACCCGAGGCCCCGAAGTCGTCCTAGCACGCCTAGGAAAACGACGGTGTTCCAGTCCCGCTGCGGCCGGACTCACACCAAAGGTATTCGCTCGTCCAGTTCGAGCAAATGTGACTGTTCCAGTGTTTTCTGCAGCCAACAAGTCGGTTCTGTCACCCGCTTGCCTGCACACAAATGCCGTTTTCACGGCTACCCAGATAAATCCCCAAAAGAGTGTATTTTCTGGTGTCCCGGCCACGGCCGATGGTGTCTCATGTGTAGTAAGAATGCCCACTGCCCAGTGCCCATCCCTACACACAAGCACAGCCTGTCACACAGGGCTCGCGCACATAAAACCGACTCAGATCGGTTGCGCTTCAAACATGGTGAATGTGCCCACTACCCAGTGCCCACTAACGCCACGTTATGTCTCACGGTTTCTGTAAAAACGAAACCAACGTGCATTCGCTTCACTCAAGCGAACAATGCTTTCGGTGTGATAAGTGTGCCCGCTGTCCCGCGCCCACATACACACATAGACATGACAGTTCCTACGGGAACCGCCCAGCCCTCCCCCTCGCGGCTAACCGCCGCAGAGGAGTCGAGCGCGGGCAATCTGCCCGCTGTTATCAGCGCGCCCCATGCCTCAAATGTCACAAGCACGACGCTTGTGTTACAGCACGCCGAAGCTTCTCCATCGCTGAGCGAACGGAGCGCGCTTCGTATTCAACCCCTAGCTATTCATGCAGACGCATGGCAAAGCTGCCCGGGGTTTCGAAGTGGGTGCTGGACATTATAAAAAGAGGCTATTCGCTACAGTTTCGCCGGCGCCCTCGCCGCTATGCGGCGCGCGTCGAGACCACGGTAAAAGCAGAAGTAGCACATTTACTTCGAGCCGAAGTGGCGAAACTATTGAACAAAGGGGCCATAGAGCCTCTCTCTCAAGTTCAGAGCGAAGGAGGGGCTATACAGCAGATACTTCCTGGTACCGAAAAAAGACGGGGGTCTCAGACCCATACTAGATCTAAGGCAACTGAACACAGTGCTTGTAAAGCGACGGTTCAGGATGCTCACGACCAGACAAATCCTCGCGCAGGTTCGCCAAGGAGATTGGTTTGTGTCAATAGATCTGAAAGACGCGTATTTTCAAATACAGATAGCGTCACGTCACAGGCGATATTTGAGATTCGCCTTCGAGGGCCAGGCATATCAGTACACAGTCCTGCCGTTCGGCTTATCCCTGGCACCCCGTACATTTACGAAGTGCATGGATGCGGCGCTCGCACCCCTCAGAATGAGAGGCGTGCGAGTACTGAACTATTTGGACGATTGGCTGATTCTAGCGCAATCGCGCTCAGTGCTCATAGAACACACGACCATTTTACTCGATCACCTCGAGATTTTGGGTCTCAGTGTCAATTGGGCGAAGAGCTCTCTGTCACCCAGTCAGAAAATATTTTTCCTGGGCACAGAGTTGGACTCGCTGTCCATGATAGCGCGACTAACACCACAGCGCGTGGCCGACATTCAACGCACAGCGAACTCGTTCCGCTGCGGCGCGTCTGTCCCGCTCAAGAGATTTCAGAAGATGCTGGGTCTCATGGCCGCAGCATCATCAGTACTCCAGCTGGGCCTGCTGCGCATGCGCCCGCTGCAGTTTTGGCTGAAAGCACGAGTCCCACGCCAAGCGTGGGCGTCCGGTTTGATTCGCCTCAAGGTCAATCAGAAGTGCGTCACAGCTCTGAAACCTTGGAGAGCAAACAACTGGGACCAGTCAGGTGTAAGCCTGGGGACTTCCTCGAGGGTGAAAGTAGTGTCCACGGACGCGTCCACCTCGGGATGGGGAGCGCTGCTCGAGGGCAGACCGTTCTTTGGCCAGTGGTCAGAACGAGAGAGGCTCCTGCACATAAACTGCCTCAATGTTGGCAGTAGACAATGCGCTGACGCGTTTTTGTCCCCAAATAAAAGGACGCCACGTCCTGGTCCGCTCGGACAACGTGTCTGTGGTGTCCTACATAAATCGCCAGGGCGGCCTCAGGTCCAGGAACCTGTACAGGCTAGCAGAACGCCTCCTGGTGTGGGCCCAGCGCAACCTGCGCTCGCTCAGAGCAGCGCACGTGCCTGGGATCCTGAATATAGGACCAGACAGACTGTCCAGGAACAATGTTCCGGCAGGCGAATGGTCTTTACACCCACAGACAGTCCAACTGCTGTGGAAAAAATTCGGCAGAGCGGAAGTAGACCTGTTCGCGTCTCAAGAAAACGCTCACTGTCCGGAATTTTTCTCCAAGAGCAGGGGCGGCCCAAGATGAGGCGGCTGGCTCATGTGTGGCCACGCCGCCCGCTTTATGCTTTTCCCCCCGTCTCTCTCCTGCCTCAGGTGATAGAACGGATCAGGGAAGAAGGATGCTCAGTACTGCTGGTGGCACCGTTCTGGGAAAACCAGCCTTGGTTCCCAGTCGTGATGCAGTTGGCAAGCACTGTCCCGTGGCCAGTACCAGTGAGGAGAGACCTCCTCTCTCAGGCCCACGGCTCGATCTGGCATCCTCACCCGGAATTGTGGTCCTTTCATGTCTGGGCCATCAACGGGTACATGTTGGACTCCCTAAAGGAGTATTAAACACGATCACGCAGGCTAGAGCTCCGTCTACGAGACAGCTCTACTCCTCGAAATGGTCAGTGTTTTCGGGCTGGTGCACAGCCCGTGGCGTGTCACCCACAGACTGTGGAGTGACGGAGGTGCTTTCCTTCCTACAAGAGCTGTTGGATAAGGGCAGGGCCCCTTCCACGCTCAAAGTTTATTCTCAGAAACAACGCTTGGTCAGTCAATTGGAAGGAACGAGTTGGTCATCCGCTTCCTTAGAGGAGCTAAGAGACTTAATCCTCCCAGACCCCCCTCAGTCCCCGTATGGGACCTTTCTACGGTTCTGGAAGCCATGAAAGGTGCACCATTCGAGCCCTTGCAGTCAATTGATCTGAAACATCTGTCTTTCAAGACAGTGTTTCTGCTGGCTCTCGCTTCAGTGAAGCGCATAGGGGACTTACACGCGCTCTCTGTGAGCGCGACGTGCATGGAGTTTGGGCCTAATGACTCAAAAGTTATACTCAAACCTAAGCACGGTTATGTTCCGAAATCCCTCAACACGCCGTTTAGAGCGCAGGTTATCTTCCTGTCAGCCCTACCGGTCACTGATGAGGAAAGGGACGCGGGCCTCCTTTGCCCGGTCAGGGCATTACGAGCTTATGTGTCTCGCTCGTCTGTCTTCAGACAGACGGAGCAGCTCTTTGTTTCATTTGGCGGGCGTTCTAAGGGACTAGCCACGTCGAAACAGAGCCTATCCAGATGGATAGTTGACGCTATAGCGCTGGCATATGCCTCCAAGGGCGTGCAGTGCCCGCTGGGTGTCAGAGCACACTCCACGAGAGGCGTGGCCTCGTCGTGGGCCTGGTCAAGTGGGACTGCCTTGCAAGATATTTGTACGGCGGCAGGCTGGGCCTCCCCGTCTACATTTATAAGGTTCTACAACCTAGAGGTTCCCGCCCTGCAGGCCAGACTGCTGTCGGTCTAAGTTAACCAGTATTATCTGACTTGATGCTATCAACTCAGAATGCTGCGTCTGCTGAGCACAGCTCAATGATTGACAATGGACAGTAATAGCACGAGACGTGCTTGGGCAAACTGTGTAAGACCCACATTTTTCCCATCAGTTCAGGCCGTACCCCGCCCTGTCTGTATGATGAAATTTGCGTCTAAGCGACGCTACCATATGTGGAAGAGCGCGGCCTCGCCCCTCCCTCTTCCCGGACTCCCTGTGAGTTCCCTGAGTGATTGTGCACTATATGAACCCCGGGCTTTCGCCCTTGGGTCTTTGGTGTCAGATCTCAGCATGCACGGCGTTTTGCATTGGGTCCCCTAGCGTAAGATATCTTACGCAGTACGAGAGACCTCTCGTAAGAGAACGTACTCGGTTACTAACGTAACCTCGGTTCTCTCTAGAAGAGGGAACGAGTACTGCGTATCTTGCCGTGCATGCACACGCTCTGGTTGCTTCGATGATGAAAAACCAGATAATAGCTGCCTGCGAGCGGTATTTATAGGCCTAGACCACGCCCATTTCGGCGGGACGTGACGCAGCGGGCGCGAAGTGCCCTGATTGGGTCTGGCGTCACGCCAGGCCTCGCTCGATAGGCTGCTGCAGTTGCCGCAGAGCAGCCAATAGGCGCGCGAGCTGTCTCGCCTATGTCTGCATGCTGCCGCAACGCGTTTTGCATTATTAAAAATTAAGGATAATTTTTGGCTTCAATATCTCGCGGAAAAGGATTTTCCCCTAGCGTAAGATATCTTACGCAGTACTCGTTCCCTCTTCTAGAGAGAACCGAGGTTACGTTAGTAACCGAGTACGTTTCTTTGTATCTTTACAGAGATAACTGGAAAATAATGCAACAAAGTTTGTTTAGAAAATAGTCCAGAAAATAGTCCAGCTTAAGGAAGTTCAGTGCTGTTTCATTTTTGTTGTAAAAAAGTTATTCATTTAGTTCATTTATACATGTAGCCGCTCTGGAAAAAAAACGTGATGTCATCGTCCAGCTCAGTTCAGTTGCTTCCAATTTTCTCCCTTGTTTTCATCCGTCTAGACTGACATAAGTCATGTTGCTTATAAAAGAAATAACATACCTCAACAAGCTGCATGGTTTGAGATATCATTCATGTCTACAGCACAAACTGTGTGCGATAAGTTATGTGCTGAAGTGTATAGTCTCTTCAAGTCCTTAAAGAATAAACAGTAGTGATTCTGGCTTGGGAAGCTCCACAAGTAACAAGATTTAAAATAATCAGTTCAGCACTACCAAGGTTATGAAAAAATATGTAATGAAATGGTGGATGATACAGTTTACCGTAGAAGATTCAAGAGAGAATCGTATTACTTGTTTGGATTACTCTGCCAGCACACTGCATTGTTGAATAATAAAGAAGACATTCTTTTCCCACTTCAACTATAACAGTAGTTAAAATGGATTTTCAGTCAGATGGTCGTTGAAATGAGCGAAATGAATTTGACTGGACACGGGTGACTTTAGCAAAAGGATTTTCTGACATTAGCTGTATCCAAGGAAGACGTCTCTAGATGAAGAGAAGCTCAATCGTGAGAGGAGCAGGGGTGGGATCGAAGCTGCCCTGCGTTTATCTGACATTGACAGCTGTGTGGAGTTAATGAAGGTTTGTAATTAACATGGATTTCCGCTAATGTTCAAGGGTTTTGTATTCCAAATGAAAAGTATTAATCCCATTAGTTCGAAAGTATGGGCAGCCACTCTCAAAACCCAGCGGCCAATCCTTCATTAATATCGGCAAAGAAGCCATAGTCAGGGAAATGGAAAATCGGTCCATTGTAAACAAGCCTGTGATTATGTTCCGTGATATTTTCCTCTGTGTTTATCCAGCCGTTTCTGTACAGCATACGGATGTTTCTCACTTGCTGCATTTTTAAAAGATGTTTCTCCTGAGGAGAGTGAGATCTTTGTATTGAGTGGCCTAAAATATATTTTAGGTGGCTCTAAGGGGACGTTTCATTTTTATACCTTCGTCACAAAGGCTCATTTACATGCTTATACCCACCGGTCTCCACTCTGTGTCCTTTCTGGCGTCCTTGTCGAATGCGTGTTCTCGATTTCTCCAACTTGAAGGAACGTCTCTTAGCCAATGTCTCCTTATGAATTTTCCATGTACAGGTTACACTTTGTCACGCCTTTGTGAGTTTCTGCCTGCCAATTCTCATCAGCGTCTGCTGGATCAGAGTGCTTAATGCTGTAAATATGAAAGCCAAACATCATGAGACAAATTAATAGGGAAAGAATTTGACTGATGACTCCCTTTTGTCTAGACTATTAGTTTTAGGCAGAAATTGAATTTTAATAATATGATTGCTTTGTAAATATTCATTGTCACACATCTGCCAATCAAAGCAGAGGAAAAAATATACTAGAATATAGATGGGGAAACTATTGTTCTCCGAATCACTTGGCTATCGGAAGTGGTCACACTTTAAATTAAGGTGGCCTGGATTTGTCACGTTCAAGGCAATGATCGCATGACGCAGGAAATTCAGTAACAAAGTCTTTACTTCAAAACACACAAGAGAATACAAGAATCAAACTCATATAACATTACCACACAAACGCAAACGACCGGATTAAGGACTGAGGAAACCAAGGGCTTTATAAATACAGTTAACAAAGTAACTAAACAGAACACAGGTGAACATAATCATTCACTAAAGAAACTAACTAGCAAACATAACTCTGGCAAAACTGAATGAGTCTGTTACATAACTACTAGTAATATTAAATACCCATAAGACTTTGTATTTACTGTGTAACTGCATGTTATTCAGGAAAATTCCCACATTTATTGCTAATGATTTTGAGGTATGGTTGGGTTTAGGAGTAAGGGTAGGGTTAGGGTTAGGATTAGGGGTTAGAGTTTGTTTTGTGGTAATGGTTTGAATTACATTTAGGGGTAAAGTTAACAATGTAACAACAGATGTTAATTATGTTAATTACATAATGTAATTACAATGCACCGACATTTACATTTTAGACATTCGCAGATATACGGTAATACAATATCACGATAACAAACATGCACAATATTGTTAATGTGGGCACTTCAAAATGCAGTGAATAATTATTTAGGTTACACTTTGTTTTAAGGTGTCATTGTTACAGTGTAATTATATGTTTAATTACTGAGTAATATTAAGCAACTACATGTACTTACTATAGAGTTAGGGTAGGATTGGGGTTTGGTTGAGGGTTAGTTGCATCTAATTATGCATAATTTACTGTTATTACTATGATAAGTACATGTAACATATGTAACAAAGATACTGTATAATAAAGTGTTACCATTATTTATTATGAATTATTCAGATTTTTAGAATGCATTTCAAGAATCCTTTTCTCACATCAGTCGGTTAAAATGCACAACACCGCTGTATGCTGAGTAAAAGAGACATGCACACTCTGATGGAAACAAGCCCAACATGCTTGAGCAGCATGGCGGAACAAGTGAAGGAGGCACGCTGATCGAGTCCATCAACACCGCCAAAGCTTGCACAGTCCTATAGCTCATCCTGGGTTTGGTAACATTTGGCTGTTTTGATATATATGCTGTTTAATGTTGATGATCGAGTTATTGTGTATACTATATGCATCTGCTTACATATGTTATTGCTTGTTTCTACTTCTTCATCGCCTGTGTTTTGATCAGGAGATTCAGTACTCTTTCAGAAGATGCGTAGTAGCGCCCCCTACCGCATAACAGTGAAAACACAGAAATGGTAGGGAAGCTTTGTCTCATAAATGACGGAAAATTCTGTATAGCGGGGAAAGAGTTAAAAAGGTTGTTGATTCTTATGAAAAGGCCTGAAGTAAAAGTTTGATGATGGAAAAAGATGATAACGATTTTTTTTTTATAGATCATTCACTTTGTGACTCTTCAGGTGATGGCTTTCTGAGGGCTATAATAAAGCCGAGACCCTGTTGCTCATGTGCTGAAGTTCTCAAGTAGTTTCTTTAGAGGGAGACTTTTTAGTCATTTTTTTACCAAAAAAATCTCTCCATTGTGTTTCCCTGGACCCCAGACAAGAAATGACTTCTCTCTTTGTCTGTAGTTAATTCATTATATGAGGGCAGCACAGAGGTGCTCTCTGAAGCTTCTCTCAGAACAGTGAATGAGAGCAAGCGATAAGATAAAAGCAAGACTCTCGTTATCGCTGTTAAATTGAATTTGCCTTCTTGCTCTCTCTTGGTTTCTGAAAGAATGAAATGTCATTAGGAGTATATCTCATCTTGACTTCCACTCAAATTAACAGTATTCCGATTAAGACCGTTTGACGTGCCATATACTTGGTCAAGCATATTAATCATCAGGGCTTTCTGTCCTTACCAACACCAACTTTTACATCTTCTAATTGTTATAATTAATGGCCCTTTCATTGCTTTGAACAGTTAATTGGCTAATGTCTTTTGATAGCCATCAACGTACTAATCCTCAGATAATATCAGGCAATTAACATTTTAAATGACTCTATTGACAGCACCATCTTTAAATCTAGATGTTAAAATAACAATGAAGGACAAGACTTGCTCATAAAGTGTAAGTAGGAGGACGTTTTATCAGTTCATTTTTAGTTCAGCCAAAGAGTCGGCTTTTTTTAATTAACCAGAATCTTGAGCATTTTGTAGACTTTATTTGTTTATAATCTTTATATGTTTGTGTTTCTCGTGACATATTTGCAATTACATTCAGAACTTCAGAATACTAAAATCTCAAATAGTGATTCAGTGAAGTGTTCAGGTCACTTACTTAACAAATTTTAGCAAACCCGTTGCCTTGAAGATTATTGAGTAAATAAACGTAATGCTTAATTGGAAAAAAAATAAGTTATGTGAACTGGGAAGGTCATTTACTTATTTATTTTTATTTTATTTATTTATTTTTTTAGTTAAGTCAACTGTTTTTGGGGCCACTCTCTACTATGGTATACTGAATTGTTACCATATTTACATGGTACTGTGAGGTATTTTAGAGAATACCATGGTGCTAAAAAATTGGTAATACAGTGGTACTTTTGGTTTATTTCATTAGATATTTTGAAATAAATGTTATATTTTCACTTCAGCTACATGCTGATTAGTTTGTGTAACCATTACACTTATTTTAGGCTTATTTGTTTATTTCACCTTAAAGATGTGGGTAAATATTTCCTCTGGCAAATGAATTCTCCATTTTTAACAGGATCATGCTGCTTCGGAACAACACCCTCCGCATCATTAACTCCAGCCGCTCGGATGAGGGAAGCTACGTGTGCCGTGCGGAAAACCAGTTTGGATCAGCAGAGTTGACGACCGTGCTTCTGGTGAAAGGTAAGAGACCCTCATCAACCCCCAGCCTAGCCTCAGCCCGTGGTTAACCACAAGAGCAAACAGACCGTCTGACTGAGCCGGATGGAAGAATAGTTCAGCTTATCAGGCGTGAAGATGTTTGTTTTGCTCGCTCAAGAATCTACTCACAAGAGCATCTACTGTCTCCTAGGAGCTATTGTTGAGGAGGTTGTTCTTTACCAAGAAAACAGATAATAACTGGGAGGCATGGGACAGATTGTCTTGATTTTATCACTGTTGGCGTATGGAAGTATTTGTTGAAGGAAACCCTAGAGATATAATTTTATGTTATGGTCAGAATCATTATTTCATAACCTATTATAAGGCTGTTCAGTGAGTCTGAGGTAGATCACTCTCAAAAATAACAGACAATGTAAAAGGTATAAGGTGCGATCACATTAGTGAAATTCTGCGGACTAAAAAGTCCCACTGTCCATGGTAAATGGTTTAAGGGCCTGCTCACACCAAGAATGATAATTGTAATGATAACTATATTAGTGTCCACACCAGCGTACGATATCATTCTGTTTATTGCACACGCTGCAGTTATGGTTGTCTTCTGTTTAAATTCTCGCTCTCTTAACCCTTAAACGCATACCTCGGGTCTTTAGTGACCAGGGACATCATTCACTACCCTCCTCCTCATTCATTTTTTGAAAGTTAGACATCAACCTTCTTAGAATTATTTAATTAATTAATTATAAACAATATAACAATTATTTTTAAAAAAAATTTTAAAAAAAATTGTATAGGGTTGCTAACGACCCGAGGTTTGTAAGTGTAATTATATATATATTTTTTTCTGCACAACAATAATGAATCTTTGATGACTGAATAAGTGCAATTCACTTTTATTCATCAAGGTGGCAATGATCGGTAGACAATGATGAAGTGGCGTTTCACTCATATTTACTGCAGACAGAAAACAAAAGAATAGGAAGTATCATCAGCAAAACTTGAAATGGCTCAGCGATTTACTGCGGAGCAAGTACTTAACGCGTACAAATATTATAGTGTCACTGTCACTTGATGGTGGATATGATAAAGAAGCTGTCAGCGATCAAAATATTGATTTTGAAGATATTTAAATTTCAGAGCCCATGCGGGTGGAGTTGAGCCCCATCCGAGTGGAGGTGACGGTGGGAGAGAGTGTGGTGCTCAGCTGTAAAGTCACTCACGACCCCTCGCTGGACGTGTCCTTCCTCTGGCTGCTCAACACCCAACCGCTCAACACCCAGCAGGAGGGCAGTCACTTTGAGTACATTCAAACAGTAAGCGGATTCACCACAGATGTGTCACTGTGTACTTGTGCTGATGCTGTAGGTGACCGTCTCGGTTACTGATGTAACCCTTGTTCCCTGAAGGAGGGAACTGAGATGTTATGTCTATACTGACGTGTTGGCCAATCTTGGATCCCATTACGTCAGTATCGACGTAACGTCGAATGTGACTGACTAACACCTGTTTGGTGTTTTGTGGATAGTAATATTACTTACACTGTGTTATTGTTGCAAGATTATACAATATATCAGTTATTATTGGTGCGTGGTCTATTGCTATCAGTCAGTATTATTATTTTGTAAATTGTTGGCATGGACGTGATTTGCTCAAAGCAGCTAATATTAAAAAGATGTAAAAATCTAATAATAAACCTTTTTTTCTTCTGATATTTTAGTGGCGTGTTGGTCAGTAATGGCTTTATTTATTTATTTGCAAATATATGTTTTTAGATATATCTGGCTGATTTTATAAGAAGATAATATTTAAACCTGTGATGGCAGTATATTATATTTTGTATATAATATATATATATATATATATATTGTATATTAGCTGTCAGTATTAGTATTTTGTCCATTATTGGCATATACCTCCTTTGGCTAATATTGGAAGTAGTAAATATTAGAGCTTTTTTTCAATTGAAACTAAACTTTTTTATCAGCATTTTCTCAATATCAGCATTTTGATTTGAACTTAGTTTGGTTGATATTGGCAGCTAAAAATATCAGCTTTAATTCAAACAGTGAACTCTTTTTCATAAATCATCAATATGTACGGTATATCACTAGCAATTCATGATTTTTTAATTGGCATCAAGAATGGCGCTGTATACCGGCATTGACGATAACCGTGATCATATTATTAATACTACAAATATGATAATATTGTAAATAATCCAATCTGGTTGACACACCAACATGGTGACAAACTCTCTGTCCGCTTCCCTACACTCGTATTTTGAATGTCATTAATTAGCCAAAAAAGAGGAAAACAAAATAAACAGTTAAAAAAGAATTTTCAAGTATTTAACTGCTCCCATGATTTTTGAAAACAGTATCATAACTCTTTCTTCAATCTGTTGCTCCTGAACAGATGGAGTCTCAGTTACTTATTTTAGAGATGCCACATTGCACCAAATCCTGCTTTAACTGGAGTGAGAATCAATCCAGTGAAAGGTCAGCTAGGACCGTATGTCATCATGATGAAAGACCCGCTGTGAATCACACCATCATGTTTATCAGAGTCTCAGAGGAGCAGCAGCTCCACATACTCTCGAGAACACTCCCTGATTACAGCGCATCAACAGGCTTTCTGCCGCCACACAATCATTGAATGAAGTGATTTCACATGCACAGGCGTCTGTTGCGCTTTGGATTGCTTTGAATTTAGTATTACTATTATTATTTTAACCACATCTGTGAGAGAAGCAACTGATAAAGAATTATTTTTATTTTTTTACTTTTGAATAGGCAAAAATGTTGTATTTTATATAATGTAACCCTGGACCACAAAACCTTGTGATTTATACATCACCTGCGAACTGAATATATAAGCTTTCCATTGATGTATGGTTTGTTAGGATACAGGGGCGATTCCAGGATTTTATAAATGGGGGGGGGGGGGGGGGGGGGGGGGCACAGGGGGGACCAAGAACCAGTGAGGGGGGGCCCATGGGAAATCAGAAAATTCAACTGGAAATAAATACTTGTTTAGAAAACATTACGCACGATTTCAAAAATATTTGCAATGCCCTGTTGCCCTAATATAGATGGTATTAAATGTGGGACTGCATTTATTGGACCACACAGTTTTGTTCTAATAAATAAAAAACAAGTTTTGAGTAATGTAAAGTTTTGAAATTACATAGAAATTACATAGAGTTGCATGTAGTTATGGTGTTAGTTAACATTCTCACATTTTAATGTTTACCATGCCATGGCTTTTTTGGACAAATATTATTGTGCCTTTAGTCTTTAAAAAAACCATAAATTAGTATATCTCTTTTATATTTATGCGGTAGAGTGCGCTGTCGCTGAATAACACTGACAAGTCCTCTCTATTCAGTAACGTTAGTCTGACAAAGTTACGTTAGCTAATCTAACTTTAAGGTCCTTGCACACTAACATACGGTGCGTGCGATATTTCAAAATATATACTGTAATTGAGTGTGTATACCATAAACAGTGACGTGTCGAGGTGTCTCTCTCTCCTGTTTGAAAAACGCAGATCAGTGATTCTCCTTTGCGATCGCAAATCAAGCAGTGATTGACAGCGCTCTGATCCAATGGCGTTGGGCATTGTCATGTTGACAGTAAATCTAGCCCAATGATGTTGGGGGGGCACCAGGGGGGGCCAATCCTATTCCAGGGGGGGCCGGTGCCACCCCGTGCCCCCTCTCTAGACACGCCCCTGTTAGGATAGGACAATATTTGGCCGAGATACTACTATTTGAAAATCTGGAATCTGAGGGTGCAAAAAATGGAAACATTGAGAAAATCGCATTTAAAGTTGTTCATTTATGTTCGTGATTGTGCTGCATTCACTCACAATTTTTTTTTTTTTATATATTTACGGTAGGAAATTTACTAAATATCTTCATGGAACATGATCTTTACTTAATATCCTAATGATTTTTAAAAAGCGATATAAAAAATAAAAAGCGATAATTTTGACCCATACTAATTGTTGGCTATTGCCACTATTGCGACTTATGACTGTTTTTTTTTTTTTGGTCCAGGGTCACAATTATACAGTAAGTAAGTAAGTAAGTAAGTAAGTAAGTAAGTAAGTAAGTAAGTATTTATTTATTTATTTATTTATTTATTTGTTTGTTTGTTTGTTTATTTGTTTATTTATTTATTTATTTATTTATTTATTTATTTATTTATTTATTTATTTATATAAATGCACTAAATGTCAAAAATGTTTAATAATTAAGATGTTTTTATGTTTTTGAAAGAAGTCTCTTGTGCTCACAGGGCTCATTTATTTGAACAAAAATCCAGTAAAAACAGCAATATCATAAAATTGTATTAAAAAAAAAAAAAAAACTTCACAGGAAAATGTATTCCTGTGATGGCAAAGCAGATTTTTTATTTATTATTATTATTATTATTATTATTATTTTATAAATAGAAAGTTCAAAATACCAGCATTTGTTTGTAATAGAAATCTTTTGTAACATTATAAATGGATTAACTGTCACTTTTGATCAATTTAATGTGCCCTTGCTGAATAAAAGTATTGATTTTTATTTTTTGGAGTATATCTTAGAACCCAACTTTTGAATGGTAGTTTTTCACTGTTTTCACAAAAAAAGTTAAGCGGCAACACTGATAGGATTCTGGACAACTAGTTCCTTGAGAACATTCAGCAATTTGATTGGCTGGCTTTGATAACAACATAAACTACATAAAGTCATGAAGTCACCTCATCTCACGCATGCATTCATGTAACACCTAATAGGTACTAATCACTCCTCAGCTCCAGCTCCAGCTGACACAATTAAGTTCAAACCATCTTGTGTCCTCAGTATCATATTATAGGCATATTTCAGTCTTCCTTCTGGCTGACAATATCATTTGGTTCCCTTCACAGCATCATTGAGCACCAATCTGCCATGAAACTGTCACTGTTAAAAATGCACTGTGACCTGATGTGGGAAGATACAGTACATGTGCCATGTTAGCCTGCATTTTAGAGGTGTTATATTTGATTATCCCACAATGGGTTTAATTGCTAATTGGCACAGCAGCTACAATAACTGGGTGTTTGGGTTGTTTAGTGAGTAATTCATGTAAAATTAGCTGATTAAACTGTCCATTTATTTTTCCTTTTTGCTCTAAATTAGCCAATGCTTCCATCCAAATCCACATGCAAATGAGATTAAAACATATTTAATTCTACTTCCTAATTTTCAAATTCAAATGACAATTCTTGATCCTGTTTGTTACCTCAATTCAAATTCAGGAATTGTACAGAAAATAAACTCTGTTCAATTCTGAATGGCACACAACCTTCGCTACTGTTTAAAATGATTTTTTTTAATAGGTTAGAGTTAGTCAAGTGCATTAATGTATGGAAGCTTGTTTCCGCCACATAAGAAAACATTTTAAAAGATAATTGCAACTTTATCTCATAATTGCGAGTTTACATCTCGCAGTTCTGACTTTATTTCTCAGAATTACAAGATATAAAGTCAGAATTGCATGATATAAAGTCACAATTGCGGGTTATAATGTCACAATTGCGAGAAATAAACTTGCAATTCTGACTTTATAACACGCAATAGCGACTTTATATCATACAATTCTGACTTTATATCTCCAAATTGCGTGCTATAAAGTCAAAATTGTGAGAAATAAACATGCAATTCTAAAGGAAAAAAGTCAGTTCTTTTCCTTAGAATTGGAGTTTATTTCTCGCAATTGCGATTTTATATCTAACAATTCTGACAATAAGACACAAATGTGACTGTATATCACACAATTCTGACTTTATAACTCGCAATTGCAACTATACTGTATCATGGAGATGTAAACTCGCAATTGTGAGAAAATAAGTCTGAATTGTGAGAAAAGAAGTCGCAATTACCTTTTTTATTTTTTATTCTGTGGCAGAAACAAGCTGAGTTGTATAGAGGGACTCAACTGATGTTCATTCCACCATCGAGGTGCATTAACAGACCTATTTGCATGACAGTCATGTAACCTGAATTATTTATTTTTGCATGTTGTTCTCATGTTGTCGCTAGCTTTTCAGTGTTAATGAATACTTTATGAGACACTTGAACCAAAGGATTTTCTCATGAACCCCAGAAAATGTCTGTTCAGCAAAAACACTCAGAGTAGGAAGAGTTTACTAGAATATTCATAGCACATTTTCATTTCAATGAAAAAGAGAGTATAAAGTTAAAAAAAGAGAGAGAGTTTTTTATTTTTTTTATTTTTTTATCATTAGACAGAACCAGAAATAAAGAGATATGTATTTTCTTTTAATGCAGTAGGCATTTTGCACTAATATGGTACATTTTAATGTCCCATTGTTTAATTTTTAAAGACTTAGAGGCTAAAATCTCATGTTCTTTTGTCATAGAAACTTTTAGACATGATAGACTTTTATACCGAGAAGTACTTTGGGATAAATTCTGTCCATCCGTTGTGTATAATGGCATTTAATTAGACATTTGGATGGTGCCCTTTAGATATTTTGTTGACTATAAATAATATTGCACCTAGATGTCAACTAAAAAATATAAACTTTACTATGAAAATAACTATTTATTCATTTTTGGTTACACTTTATTTCAAAAATCTACTCTAGACATTCTATTAACTATAAGTGACTTTGCAACTCCAGTCATTAATAGGTAATGCAGGAAGTAATGTAGGACAAATGAGTAGTATAGGGTAACAAGGGGTAAGAAATGTGGTGATAAAATGCATCACAATTACTAAAGTAGTATCTAGTCACTCGTGGTTTAATGGACTTAAGTTCCAATCACTACTAGCTCTTGAAGAGTGACTAGGTAACACTTGAGTAGGGATGCATTTTATGACTACGTTCAGAGTAAAAAAAGACAACCGCTCACATTTCAGACAGAGGTTAATCATGTGATAAGTAATTAATTGGTAATTCTTTAGATTTTGTCATAGTTAGTTATTAGTTCTTAATGAGGGCACTATTGATTACCTAACATGGGACAGTCTCAAACCTAAATTTGCTATTACCTACTGATTAGTAAAGCTTGTTTCCATATTAGTTTATAGTAGTATCTGAAGTGTTAATATATTACTACTCATTTGTCCTGCCAAAAACAAAAATAGTTTTAGTTTTCTGTTGGGATGCACGATATATCGGCCACCTTATTAGTGTCAGCCGATATATGTTCATTTTTAATGTTATCGTTATCGGCCCAATAAGAAAGTTTGGCCAATATATTAAATCAGATAAATAATGTATTATTTCCTTCAGCTGAGACAGTTCAGATGCACACTGTTCGCCATGATGGTTTTGAATTGCTTGAAATATGATTGGAATCACTTTGAAAAGGATATAGGCTACCAAAAAATTATAATGAGAACATTATAATTGTGTGCTTGGGACATGGCTTTTAATGTAAAAGTTTGGATTTAGATTATATATCAGTCATCGGCTTTCAAATATAAAGAATTATCGTATCGGCCAAATTTTTCCCTAGTGCATCCCTAGTTTTTTGTATGTCAAATATACAGTTTCTTTTTTTCTGTTATATTTTTGAGGTGAGGTATCCAGAATATTCCTCAAAGGCAACACATATTCATCGAGACAGTACATGGCAGACAGTGGCGCAGCACCCAGCTGTCTGATTCATGTGCTGTAATTTTAATCAGCCCCAGTACTAAAGAGTTGCCTGTAGACCTTGAATTATTCGCAGTCTTGCCTGGGGCGTTTCTCATTTCCAGAGAAGAGCAGATTGAGGAAAGTAATGGCGTGCTCTTAAACCGAACAGGAATCTCTTAATCCACACAAGCCAATAGCGGCTAGCAGCAGCCCATTGCTCAGGTGTCAAACACTGCATGGAGGTCTATTTCTCTCTTTATCTCACTTCTCTGTTTCCCTTTGTACTTTCTATTTTTTTTCCCTCCATTTAGCAGACCTCCACAGCAGACCTGATGATCAGAAGCATCCTCCTGAAGCATGCTGGGAAATATGGCTGCCGTGCTCAGACGAGTGCGGACAGTGTACTTGCAGAAGCTGAGCTGCTAGTAAGAGGTGAGGACACTAGTGAGGAGAATTGCAAAGTATAAATTGCAGTTCATAATCAAAAACTGTGATTACAACATCTTTACAAACAACACGAAATCAAATTGACCCTGTTGACTTTCTGATTAAATTTCCCATTTTTATTGTGCATGATTCATGATTTATCGCTCTGCATTTTTTTCAAAAGAAACAGATGTTTGTTTTCGGAATATTTCATACTGCAATTCTGAAATATTTTCTTTTCCGCAAAATGAGCCAAGGTTGTGTGAATATTGTACAGAACTTTTGTTTATATACATAAACTATTAAACAGTTCAATCAAATCAGTATAGATAAAAGTCCCACCCTTCATTATTTCCTATCAGTGAATTAGCATGTCAAAATTATGTTAAGGACAACTGTTATTGACATATGAGATAAAAAAAATAAAAAATAAAAATAGATAAACTAAATTTGTTTTCATAATTTTTTATACAAAATGTTATGCAATTTTCTCCGGCAATTTACCTCTAACACAATGTTTTAAAATCAAGATTATATTGGTGGGGAAAAATAATCTACACTCACCAGCCATTTTATTAGGTACACTTTGCTAGTACCAGGTTGGACACCCTTTTGCCTCCAGAACTGCCTTAATTCTATGTGGCACAGATTCAACAAGGTGCTGGAAACATTCCTCAGAGATTTTGGTCCATATTGACATGATAGCATCACACATACTGCAGATTTGTCAGCTGCGCATCCATGATGGGAATCTCCTGTTCCACTACATCCTAATGGTGCTCTATGGGACTGCTATTTGGTGACTGTGGAGGCCATTTGAGTATAATAAACGTACTTTATGTTCTGAACTTTGTGACATGGTGCGTTATCCTGTTGGAAGTGGCTATCAGAAGATGGTAAACTTTGGCCATAAAGAGATGGACATGGAAAGCAACAATACTCAGGTAGGCTGTGGCGTTTAAACGATGCTCAGTTGCTACTAAGGGACCCAAAATTTGCCAAGAAAATATCCCCTACTACGCCATTAAACCACCACCAGCAGGAGCCTGAACCGTTGATACAAGGCAGGATGGATCCGTGCTTTTAGGTTGTTTACACCAAATTCTGACCCTACCATCTGAATTTCACAACAGAAATCGGGACTTATCACACCAGGCAACGTTTTTCCAATCTTCTATTGTGCAATATTGGTGAGCCCGGCAAATTGTAGCCTCAGTTTGCTGTTCTTAGCTGACAGGAGTGACACCCTGTGTGGTCTTCTGCTGCTGTAGCTCATCTGCTTCAAGGTTCAACTTCAAGGTGCTTTCAAAGATGCTCTTCTGCAGACCTCGATTGGTTATTTGAGTTACTGTTGACTTTCAGCTCAAACCAGTCAGGCCTTTCTCCTCTGACCTCTTGCATCTTTATCCACAGAACTTCTGCACTGGATATTTTCTCTTTTTCAGACCGTTCTCTTTAAACCCTAGAGATGGTTGTGTGTGAAAATCCCAGTAGATCAGCAGTTTCTGAAATGCTCAAACCAGCCTGTCTTGCATCAACAACCATGCCATGTTAAAGTCACTTAAATCAGATTCCCTCTCCATTCTGATGCTCATTTGATCTTCAGCAGATCATCTTGACCATGTCTACATGCCTAAATGCCTTGAGTTGCTGCTATGGGATTGGCTGATTAGATAGGTACACCTGTTCAACTGCTTGTTAATGCAACTAATAAAGTGCCTGGAGAGTGTATATAAAAAATATTATATTACTCTATACTCTTCTTACCTAAAATAATGTGTTAGATTTTAAGAAATTAAAGCTGATTGCAACCACTGGATTAGTATGCCAAATATAATGTTTAATCCTGACTAGAAATTGAAAACCACTTGATTATTATACAAATGAAGAGCTTTCATGATATTTCAGTAAAATGTGGTTTACAACTGGTTGTAGGGGGCCACAGGATGACTTCAAATAATAATTAAAACTTTATTAAAATGCTCAAATGTAAAAAATCCTCCATTAACTATTATTTTTATTGAAAATCATACAGAATCAAAATCTTGAATATTGCAGAATCATACAAAATAAATATGTTTGATTACTAAAATTATATCAAAACAATTTGAAAACAAACAGCAGTCATTATTACAGCAGAAATACCAGAGGAAATATTTTAGCCTTGAAAATATTGTGTTAGACAAAGCTTGAGAAAAATACTTTTCTTTCCTGCTGAGGTAACCAAAGTTGCATATCAATATTAACCAATCATATCATGACCTGCTTTCACTATCCAAACAAATCATAATGCACAAAATAAAATCTCGCCCATTATTTCCTACTGAATACATTTTTCATGGAATATATTACTTCTCTCCCCACAGCTTGATGTGTATGATTCCTTCGTAAACAAACAGTCATTAGACTATCCATGCTTTAAACACTGTTGGCCTACAAAGAAACGTGTTGTCTGCCCTACCGGACCTTCAGCCACGTGTGTGTTCATGATGTTGGCCACTTCTCTTCCACATGTGCACTGCTTACTCTCAGACAAGAAAACCCTTATGTGGTCTACATCCAGACTTGAAACAGAAACCCATAATACTGCTGCCATGGTGTCTCACCGTGCATATTAATATCCTTGAATGCAAAGGCTCCTTTCAGTCCATCCTTTTAACACATCCCCTTTCAAACCGCACAGAACATTGACTTTCATTGGCCGAAGCAGCTGTCAGCCTCTCTGTTACAACTCTTTCCTCTTGAGCCAGTTGCGGTTTCTGCTCACACAGATTACATTTACTGAGGAGGCTGCAGGAGCACGTATAAAAACAGAAATAAAAACATTTCACCATTCAACCATGCCTAAGAGGACTGGTGCACTACCATAATAGACACAAAGAGGAATGAGAGCAGGTTCTTTAATCAGCGTGAAATCCTTGCAGAGAGATCTGTCATACAAAATCCTTCTATGGTCTTTGCAAGTTCACTTGTTCGTTTGATTAGAGATTGAGTGAAGTTTGAATTCTACATGTATACACATGTACAGAGTTTCTCGAAATTTGTGAATGCTAATTACACCGAGACTAACGTTTATATTTAGGGTGTGTTCACACTTGGTAGGTTTCACTCTCAGAAAAAAAGGTACAAAAGCTGTCACTGGGGCTGTACCTTTTTAAAAGGTACATTTTTGTACCTAAAGGGTGCATATTGGTACCTTAATGGTACATATTAGTACCTAAAAGGGACAAATTAGTACCTAAAAGGAACAAATTAGTACCTAAAAGGAACAAAAGTGTACCTTTTGAAAAGGTACAGCCCCAGTGACAGCTTTTGTACCTTTTTTTCTGAGAGTGTTGATTAAAATGAACTGCTCTGTCAGTGCAGTTTATTTGAATATATTGAACGCTGCCATCTGAACCTTGGTGCGCACTAAACAAGCAGACAGAGACCCCTGAATAGGTGAGTCATAGATATCTATATACTATAGGTACAATATCCATCACATGTCCAAACATAAGTCTTTATTTTTGAATACCTCCGTTTTAACAGTCCACACTACAATATGAAAATGGTGATTAATCCACTTTGGAGAGCATCTTCAAAAAGCTCTCATGACAAAAACGCTGTCTCAATGTGGACAGAAGACCAAAACATAGAGGAAAAAGATGTGTATATAACTGCATTCAGATTAAAACATAGTCTCAGTTACAGAATGTTAACTATTAAGGACCTTATTTTAACAATCTAAGCACATGGTCTAAAGCGCACAGCGCAAGTGCATTTAGGGCGTGTCCTTATCCACTTTTGTTATTTTAACGACAGGAAAAATGGTTGGCGCACGGTCTAAAAGGGTTGTCCCTGTTCTCTTAACGAGTAATGGGGTTGTTGTGGGCGAAACGTGCAATAAACCAATCAGAGATTATGATTTAACTTTTCTAACTTTAGTTAGTGTGTAATGTTGCTGTTTGAGCATAAACAAAATCTGCAAAGTTACAACGCTCAAAGTTCAGCAAAGGGAGATATTTTCTTTTACAGAAATCACTTGTTAAGGACAAAAGACTGGTAGGTACTACACGAGCTTCCTCCAGGGTTAGTGACATCACAAACCCCCAAATTTACATAAACCTCACCTCGCAACAAAGGGCTCTATATGGCTCTGCTAAGAACGAGCTGCTGAAGTTTCTCCCTCTGTGCCGGGAGCTGCTCACCCTCAAAAAAGGAAAATTTTAACATGCTATAAAAAATAATCTGTGGGGTATTTTTTGTTAAAATTTCACATACACACTATTTAACCCTCTGAGGTCGGCAATCACGCCAGCGTGATCTGCTCGCGTTTTTCCTTATCAGTGCAATAGAAAGTCTAAATACTCTGTTGACTTTTATCTTCCATACACGTTTCATACATCAATCGATCCTGTTAAGTGTGTATTATTTTTGTGTATACTCACAATAAAAACAAAGTGTTGTGCTTTTTGCCAAATAAAGAAAAATAAACATGATGCGAGTTCTGCTTTCTCTCTGTCAGTGTAGTCCATTCTGAAACGCGTCTGAAAATGAACTGTAACTCAGCGAAGGCTAGATACTATTGTTAAACACTAAAAGAACTAATCATATAAGGGGAAAAAATGTGGGAAAGTCTGTCAAACGTATATTTTATTGCAGTGTGGCTGACTCAGTAGGTTTTTTTTTTTGTTTTTCAGGCCCTCCTGGACCTCCTGGAGTGGTGATTGTAGAGGAGATCACGGATACCACTGCAACATTGTCATGGAGCCACGGCGTTGACAACCACAGTCCAATCACCACCTACAATGTACAGGCACGTAGCCCGGTCTCTCTGGGCTGGCAAACAGTGAAAACCGGTAATCACTTCCATACATGTTAATGTCACAGTTTATGCTGTGTGTGTTTAAGTGATGCAATTCGAAAAATCAAATGCTATTGTAATATACAAGTATATCTATATATTACAATTATGGGCTATGGTTGATCTAGCTCATTAGGTTGCATATAAAAGTTTAAGTTTTAATGGTCAGTGACTCAAGTACTTCTATATTTCTTGTTCTATAAGATCTCACTCCAAAGCGTTCAGCATATGACTGCTAACAGTGTCTCTGAATGCAGACTCAAGCTCTGGGAGTTGACTTTTCCTCCCATCTGTTTGTAAGGATGTGTGGCAAGAGCACAGTGGGGCTGTATTAAATGTCTGTTGTGCTTTTGTAAATGTCACCGGCTGAAATCTAATGGCAAATTAATTTGAAGGTCAGTAGTAGGTTACCTTTTTTTGGAAACACTTTATAAGTATACAGTGATACTTATAAATCATTTTATAAATTATTAGTTTAAATTGAAGTCTCTACATTGTTAATACATTGTGTACAAATAGTGAGTTTGGTAGTTATTTTAAGGGTCCATAATCATGTGGTAGTTAAGCATTACCACACCAGTAGTTAATGATTAACTGAATATATATGTAGTAAAGGAATACTAGGCATTATTATTTATGCGGTAGTTAAGCATGAACATACCAGAAATGGTCTTTAGTAGTACTGTATTACTGGCAACTTAGCCATAATTATTGGCTTATTCTAGTGAATAAACTTGAACATCACTCAATGAGTACCATTCAAATAAAAAATTAATGTGAATATACTTTTCACTTTAGAACAGGGGGTCAAATGGTCTTTATTACACAATTTTAGCAATTTAGTGCTCAAACAAAGCTGTAAACCAACACTAATTAAACATAATGATTCGGTAATCATAATTAATGATAATGTTCAGTTGGCTTAATAGATGGTAAATCACAGAAATATAACATTATGTACATCACTTACTACACAAAAAAACAAAAAAAAACATCTAAAGTAATAAATAATGGCTAAAAGGGGCTACACTTTATTTCAATAGACGTCACGGTTACATGACTGTAGCTGCGTGCGCATTGTGGTGGCAGAAAAACAAGTTGTAACAAGTGGAGGAAAACGGTAGAAATCCACAGAATAAGAAACATATATATATATTTGTTGTGCACGTGGATGTCGGAATCAGAATGCCAAAAAAGATGCTCTTCATTTTTACAGAATACCATGGCCGAAGACACCATTTGAAGCTAAACGCAGATGTTTATACACATGACCAGTAATGATTACCCTACCATTAAAGCACAAATTTGATGTAAACAATAGATCTACATAACATCAGTCCAGCGTTACACTGTAACTTACAGAATTAAACATTTTAACCCGCTCCACGTCAGGTGGTTATTGTAAAGTCGAAAGTGCACGATAAATAAAGTTACTGTCTCCCTAAAGAAAGAATCGACTCTGAACCGCCTAAACGAGTCGGACTGAGGAAGCCTCAGCTGAAGTTCAGTTATGGTAATGGCCGTTTAGCTTCTGGCCCTCGCGAAAGGAGGAATTTAGACAGACTCATTCATCCGACGAGTCATTTGAGAATCATTGAAAAATTTGGTGATGTGCAATGTATATTATGAGAAAAGTTTATTTTATTTTATTTTTTTATACCTTTGATGCTTATAAACCTGTTGTAGGAGACCTCCAAAACAAAATTAGGAACTTTTAAAATAGCACAATAGGGGCACTTTAACAATTTAGATACTACAATTCATGATATATGAATTAACTATAAACTAATAGTTATAAAGCATAACCTAACTTTCCCATCAGCTTGAATTGGTTCATAATTTATCCCAAAATCAAAAGAAAAAAATGTACACAACGAACAGGAATAACAACATCGTTCTACAAAATATTTTATAACATCTAGAGATATTTGTGACATGCTTTTTAAATTCACCCAATTATCCAGCTCTTTTTTTTTAGTAATTTGTCAGATAAATAAGACTCTCACTATATTTTTCCATCATTATCAGGAGTTAAAAGGCTTTATTTTGGGAACCCTGACAATAATACCGCTTGTAATTATCTGCCATTATCCAAAGACAACAGCTTTTTGTGTCATCTGTTCAAACATTAGCAGTCAACTTTGGATAATAGCTAAGTTTTATGCACTTTTGTAGTCTTGATAATTGTTCTTTTCCGTCTGAACATTCCACACGGATGAGAGTAAGAGAGATAAGGCACAAGTAGTGTGCACACAATGCTTTGTGTTGAACCTATTCAGATTAGAACAAAGAAGTAGAGATGAAAATGTTTACTTTATAGTGTTTAAACACTGTTACCACTTAATGTTCTTTACTGTGCCTTCTCCTAGAAATGGAGTAGGCCAAATGGTGCATTCATTCAAAATATTGTCATTCATTTCCAATAGAGATTTGTGGCAACATGAGCAGCAAAGACCGTTGGGGATGAAACTAACTAGAAGAGTTTGACTTTTGCAACTGCACAGATGTGGTGTAGAGTTCAGACTAGCATACTAAATCATTTACTTCACATTCAGTTCACATTTAAGTATATTCTTCTAATGTTTTCAGACTACTAAATTAAAATGTATTATGTTGAAATTTATATTACATCCAATAAGATGAACTTAAAGTGCATTTTTGACCCTCTTAAGTAAGACTTTAGTACATCTGTATATGTAATTTCATAATTGCTTGTATTGTCTTTGGTTAAGTTGTACTGACAAATTTACTGACAAGCATTTGTTGTAAAATACTTTAATTGTGTAATTTCTATTGAAACTTGTGTTTCATGTTTTTATGAAATTAATAATAAATTGTAATGAATGCAATTTAGTAAATTTAAATTATATTAACTTTATATGTAGTATCAAATAACACACTGCAGTTACATTTTAATTAAGTACTCGTGTATGTTAGATGTGCTTTGGTATGTTAGTCAATCGCATAAAGCACAACAAACGATTAAACATTGGATTAAAATGTACTTTAAAATATTTGACATTTACAAAGTCCACTTTTTACTTAAGAGTGTTATGAAACAGTAATGAAAGTGTACTAACACCCCAGTGTAGTGACGGGGACACTATACTGCCAAAAGAGCACCGTCCTTCGGATGAGACGTTAAACTGAGGTCCTGACTCTCTGTGGTCATTAAAAATCCCAGGATGTCCTTCGAAAAAGAGTAGGGGTGTAACCCCGGCATCCTGGCCAAATTTGCCCCTTGGCCTCTGTCCATCATGGCCTCCTAATCATCCCCATACACTGATTGGCTTCATCACTGTCTCCCCTCCACCAGTAAGCTGGCGTAAGTAAGCGTTCTGGCGCAATATGGCTGCCGTCGCATCATCCAAGTGGATGCTGCACATTGGTGGTGGTTGAGGAGATTCCCCCCTTCATGTATGTAAAGCACTTTGAGGTCTCAGAAAAAGCGCTATATAAATGCAACAAATTATTATTATTATTATTATTATTACTAAGTGCGCTGGCATTTTATTTCATTAATATCTAAAAGTACTTTTTTAAAATATACTCAGATTAGAATACTAAAATTAGTAAGTAGACATTATGCAATGATAAACATTTCAACAGTGGTATGCTACTGTTGTCACATGACCTCATCATGCTCACTGTAAAAAAAAATTACATCCCCAAGTCAAAAATTTCTAGTGACTGATAACATAAAAATTTTTCAATTAGTCTGACGTATTATTTCTCATTGAGCCAATGTTAACAGACTATTGCAACAAGAATTGCACTTGGGCCAATTAAAAAATTTAGATGTGACCAGTCACTAGAAAATTTTGACTTGGAGAGGTTAGAATTTTTTTACAGTGCTGTATGCATCCAATGAAATAAAACAACACACTAACCCCCAGTGTTAAATTAACATTGCCAGCATTTATATAATCAACACGGATTATATAAACACTATGTTTCCATCAACTTGTCAATCGAATTATATGAAGTTCGGTAAAAAAAATCATGCGAATAAAGCTGGTGAAAGTGTGTTTCCATCAAACGGCTTTAAAGCGAATAAAAACCTGTGCGTAATGACGTCACATGCTGTTTTGCGATCAAATTGGTATATCGAATTGATTTGAGACATTTTAAGGTGTTTCCATTCATTTTCGCACTGAATCGCACAACATTCAAGCAAACATTTGCGAACAAAGTTTTGCTAGACAAAATGGATCGCGCCATCTACCAACAAATGATCAATATTGCACAAGTTGTAATAGTGCAGAGTCCTGCACGGGTCCATTTTTGGAGACCCGCCCCCGCCCGTACCCGCAAAGTTCAGCACCAGATCTGACCCGTGCCCGCGATAAATCGCACACAAGCTAAAATCATTCCATTTAAAGTGCTTTATTTTTTATCTCGCACCTCTCTCAACATCACAATAGCCTCATGAATGGGCTAATGAGTGCTAAAGTGCGCTTTGTTTTGGGCCATTCAAGTAGCCTAGGCTACCTCCAGTTCACGCCTCTCCGCGCCTCTCCGTGTCCTGATTATATTGCCTGCTATAGCCTATTTAGCTCTTATTTATTAAATCCAGGAAAATGGTTGATTAAACATTGATTCAAATTAAGATACAATTAATACAAAACTAAATTCACTTTAAAGAAAGTCTTTCTACAAAAACAAACTTAATAAAGTGGTCAAAATCATGTCTGCCCACTCCATTTGTCTCCCGATATTCGGGATCATCTTATCTTATTCATGCTTTTTTCACTTTTCATATAATCAACATGAAATTTAAAAAAAAATATATATATATATATTATTTTATTTAAACATGAATATGAAACAAAATCGTTTTTTAATGACTGGGCTACAACACATAGGCTTATTAGCCTGCCCTACAATCATTGAATATTATTTTGCTTGATTGATGGGTTTTTATTTAAAAGAAAGAGCGTATAGCCTACATTTGTAGGCCTATATAGGCTATGGGCAATTTATATACACAATACTTAGGCCTACTAAAATATAATTAATATTATTTTATTGCATTTGTATTAGTTGTTTCGGTCGATCTTAACGCAAGTTTACAACCGGCCAGTTGGTCGGACTAAAAGGGGGAAAAAAATAATTGGGTCGGTCCTAAATTGACAGGATCGGTCGTGTAACAGCAAACAAGAATATTTTTAAGGATGCCCAAAACACATATTTGCGAGTGTGTAATGGCAATTTAGACATACAAATATTGCACATATTTTTCATCCGCTACCCGCCCGCAAGGAGTTCATTATCCGCCCGCGTCCCCGCCTGTGAATTTTAGGAATGTCACAATCCACCCGTTTTAGCCACTTTTATGCGGGTACCCAACCGATTGCAGGACTCTAGGTGCTTATGTGACAGCTGATAGCCACATTATTTGACTATTATGGCATTTCTTAGATTTTTGCTATAATAGCCATTTTATTTTTCTGTTAAATTAAATTCAAAAAGTATCTCGTCTCCTCGTTTGTCCACTTTGTTGACACCGGCCATGTGTGCAAACCAGACAGTATATAATGGGTGCAAACTGGGCGGAAATTAACAAAAACTTCTTCTTTTGTGGCGGGTTGTACCCATAAAATGACCTAAAACTTAATCGCAATCCATTATTTATTCGGCAAATAACGTTTCCATCAGCGTTTATCGCATAAACCGTATATCGATCAAGATAAAATCCGATGAGACCGACCGTATTTCATTTTAGTCGATATTCAAGAAATTCAATCGAATTTTACTGTTTCCATAAGGCATTTTTCATTCGATATCACATAATTCGGATAAAAACGTGTTGATGGAAACATAGCTACTGTCATTGTTAATTTAAAACTGAGAGTTAGTGTGTTGTTTTTTAACCACTAAGATGGATGGATGGATGGATGGATGGATGGATGGATGGATGGATGGATGGATGGATGGATGGATGGATGGATGGATGGATGGATGGATGGATGGATGGATGGATGGATGGATGGATGGATGGATGGATGGATGGATGGATGGATGGATGGATGGATGGATGGATGGATGGATGGATGGATGGATGGATGGATGGATGGATGGATGGATGGATGGATGGATGGACTGATAGCTTAAAAAGGTATTACATAAACAGTATGTAAATAATAGGATATAAAACAGAAAGGCAACCTGATGACATTTTTTAAACAGATTTCCTGTCATTTGTCAGACAAACATATAGACCCACCCCAAAGTTACACCATTGGTCGAGCCAATGTTGCTCTTCTGCACTGCGGGATTCTTATACAACGATGATCTTTTAAAAGCCCAGGAGCCAGTGGCAATACGAATGTTAGTTTTTTTTTTTTTTTTTTTGACATGACAGTAAAACCGAAAATGAAAAACTCAGAGGAATTCAAGATAAATCAAGGCATGTGTGGTCAACGAGGGAGAGAAAAAATAAAATACTGAAGGAAGAAAGTATAGAGAGGGTGAAGAAGAGAAACAGTGAGATAAGGCAGGGTAAGCCGGAGGGGGGTAAGAGAGAAATTTTGCGGAGAGCATCTGGGAGTTTTTCATTTCGCTACCTCACGCCTGGAGCACGGCTCTGGTCCCACAGGTTATGTACAGCCGTTAACTGTAGACAGAAGTAAGCCCTGAGGTTTGGTCCTCAGCCAAGTGTGTGTCTGCACTGAAATGAGGTGTGTAGAATGAGGAGTGTCCTCTGGGCAAACACAATCTTGTGTCTGTTGTCTCTTATGTATTAACTAGAGCAAACCATGAGTGAAATCAAAATTACAAACTTACTTTACTAGAAGCGACGGAAACATTTCAAATGCAATTAGCTGACCTTTAGAGTGCTTTTATTGATCCAGTTAAGTTCATAATTATATGTAATTTCATAATTCTATTGAGTTTTTTTTTAAATATGGTTAAAGTGTACTGCCAAAAAGTACTGACAAGCATTTGTTGAACTAAAATACACCATGCCTTTTGTAATTAAACTTATTTATTTTAATTACAAAAGTTGAAAATTAAAAATATATTAACTTTAAATGTAATATCCAATAATACACTTGTTAGTCAGTGCATCAAAGTGTACTTATTTTAAGCATGACAAGATATAATTTATAATGATTTATACTTTGAAGTAAAACATTTAATTTGAATTTCTACAAAGAGCACTATAAGTGTATAATATTATATTATTATCTAGGTCATTATCTGAAGTACACTACAAGTGGAGAATCAATATAATTAAGCACACTTCTTTTTTTACAAGGGCATGACCATCAATCTTAAATTTGAGTGTGTAGAGGGACAGTTTATGCATCTGTGACAGGTTCTGCTGTTGAAATTGTTCTCTATAGAAGTATTTCTCTTTGTTGTAGAAGTGTAAAGATTTATGCTTCGGTGCTTTGATTTTTAGGTTGTTCAAAAATCGATCAATGATGTTACAAAACTAGATGTTGGCTCCATTCCACATCTTAGTGAGCTGCCTACACAAGCAGCATTTAAAGCGTCATTGATGCTCTCCCATTGCAAAGGCTATTCCAAAACACAGGCAGTATAATTGTTTATTCTGTCTAAATAATGAGCATGGCATGTGTTCTTAGAGAAGGCAATCCCAGAATGCATTGCATTGTGACAGACACACAGAAAACAGATGGATAGAATGTTCCAAAAGGAGTGAAATGTTCCTTATAATTGTACTTTCCAGTGTGTGTGTGTGTGTGTGTGTGTGTGTCATGTCACCTTTATAGCACTTTTATTTAACTTTAACTTTTATTTTACATCACATAGTTTCAAAGCAGCTTTACAGTGATAACAGGAAATGAATGCAACAAAGATTGTTTGGCTGTACAGCAGCTCTAGAAGAAAGTCATTGTGCAGTTTAAGTTCAGCTTTGATTAATTTCCATTGTAAAAGTCATTAGTTATTAATTTACACGACACCATTTTCAACTGAAAGCAGAAAACGTTTTATGCAGTTTATGCAGGTTTCAAAGTGCAAGTTTTTGAAAAAGATTCCGTTATCATCTCCGTGTAAACTTCAAAAATGTGAATCTGTGAAAACGGTGACGACATGCACATGTGTATTACGTGTGTATTCTAGGCATGCACGTTTGAATGCGTATGTGCGCAGTCTTTTGCACAATAAAGTGTTTTTAGTCGTTTTCGCGGATTCATGTGAACAGGGGTCAGTCATTTTCACAGGTGTGTGTGTGTGTGTGTGTGTGTGTGTGTGTGTGTGTGTGTGTGTGTTTATGCTTATTAGAGCATTGCAGTGATATTCTAGTAATGTGCTAATGTACACTGTTCCGAATAAATCACTTGTAAGACTGCATTTTGGTTGCTGTCTTAGGGGGGCATTTACACAACACCATTTTCATCCATAAACGGAAAACGTTTTATGAGCTTGGGCCGTTCATTTACACGGCAACAGTGGTTTGGGTGCCTGAAAACACATTTTTGAAAATGCAAGTTTTTGAAAATGATCCCGCTATCGTCTCTGTGTAAACTATAAAAACACGAATCATGCACATGCGTATTACGCGTTCAGTCTAAAGGTGCGTAGTGTTTCTTTACAAAGTGATATCGCCAACTACTGGCCTGGCAGCAGAATACACCGTTCTTTTTTGTCATTTTTGGGGATCTGTGTGAACAGGGATCATTTGACAGCGTTATTGTCTGCATACAAAACTTTCCAAAAACGCAAACGAAAAATGTTTTTTAGTACATCATTGTTGTGTAGAAGTCAGCTGTGTACGTAGAAAGTAGAAAACAAAGCAGTTTACTACGTTTTGGAGCAGAGTTGTTGCTCTGCATGGTTCACATGGTACAAGTGTTTTAGTTCATCTCACTTAAAACCGTTGAGAAAACTCAAGGAACTTTCACCCCAAAATCACTTAATCACTGCTTAATTGTAGTGAAATTGTTGCATTGTCACATGTATTTCACACTTTGTATGTGCATACTGTATCTATCAGTCCACATTGCTTTGAAAAGCCTACAGTCTACAAGGATTTAGTCACAGTAGATGCTTGTGTTGGCTTGTGTTTTAAGCTGTATTGACTCCTCACATGTTTTGGTCCCTCTCCGCTTTGCTCTACTCAGATCCAGACCCAGTGACAGGAAGCATGGAGTCCGCCATGGCAGTGGAGCTCAACCCCTGGGTGGAGTATGAGTTTCGGGTGGTGGCCACGAACGGCATCGGCACAGGCGACCCGAGCGCCCCCTCCAGAGCGGTCCGCACTAAGGAAGCAGGTATTTGTCATTGGTTCACTCACCCGTGAATGTCACTAAGCTAAATGTCCTCCAACAGAACAGAAATCTAAATAAACAAACAGTTTTCTCTCAAGCCTCGTTTATCCTCCACTCGAGGGATCGTGTAGCTGCTTGTTGTGACACATTTTTACGACTGCCGTCACCCGTCTGAATATACAGGGTGACCCTGGTTCTGTTTTAATTGGAGGAGAAGTGGAAAATAAGCCGCTTACATGAATTTAAACAAGTTTTTGTGTTTGAGCTGAAGCAGAAAGTCACTTGTGCCCTCAGGCAAAGAGGCTGCAGAATTCTCTATTTACGGAGAACAAAACCCTCTCTTCAACATTCTTTGGTTCAAAAACATTCAGCAGGCCTGTTCGATTACGCAGCAAAAAAAAAAAAAAATCCCAATATACAAACATGATGCAAATTTTTTAGTATTGTTTAAAGCCAGTTGAATTATTGCACTGTTCATTTGGTTGTTGTTGTTGTTTTTTCTTAAAGGAATAGTTCTGTCATTATTTACTCTCACTTATGTCATCCCAAACCCATGTGCTAAGCCTAAAACAATAATTTTGAAGAATCTTCATGTAGCACTTTTCCATACAATAACAGTTCATAGTTGTTAAAGCCGCTGAGCTTCGAAAAAGACAAAACAACTCAAAAAAGCACTATAAAAGTGGTCCATGCAAGAAATCATACAAGACCTTTTTTTTAGAACAGAAAACAATTATAAATAATTTAGATTATTGTCTGACAATCGCTTGTTTAGATTAAAAAAGACGTCTCAAAATGTTACACCTGGTTTGACATCAATGATGCTAATACACCATTGGTTCTCGTGTGTCAGGTGTAAATGCGACACAGTAATTCAAATATGCAGGATGAGTGAGGTCTGAGAGCTACAGCACAGGGCAGGATTTTCCATGAATAGTGACATAAATTTGGGTCTGACTAGGGTTGCTAGGTCTGTGCAACAATAGTAGCCCAATGGCCAGTCAAAAATAGCCCAATGCAATTTTCTCTGTTGGGCAGCCAAATTCTCCACTGAATATTCCATATTTTTCCAGTTAAATTACATCTTTTGTTATGTCAGACACTGGGTCTGACCTAAACTTTGAATTGTTGTTGTATGGAAAAAAGGTTTGTAAAGATTATTCAAATTATCTAAATTATTTCAATCTAGGCTCCAAATAAAGTGCCTGTGACAACATTTCTGCAAATTGATATTATGTTGCTTCTTGCGCATTTCGTGACAATTTCAAAGTGAAATGTCCAGTGAGTCGTGCTAAAAAAGTGTATAATTTTGTCCATGAACGTGAATCTGGCAACGTTTTATTACGCTGGTTGTTGTACGTATTGTGGCAGTTCGGAAATGAAATGTCTGGTGAGTGGCGCCGAAAGGTTAATGCTCGGTCACGCTTGAAAGTAAAGTACCAAGTTAATAACTAAGTTAGTACCAAGAAAGTAACTAAACCCTACCCTGAACCTAAACGATAGTGTTAACAAAAGCAAAAGTGAAATAAAAAGGCATTTGCTGAAGCAACCATCTAATTTTACCTTGCTTCTACAAGTGTTTGAGCCTATGTATTGTGACTCACTTTTCACGGGACTGTCCTCCACATCGTGCACTACTGTACCAGGTGAGCTACCAAGCAATTTGACTAAATCAAAAAAGTTTTCCTTTCAGACAAAAAATGTATGGGAGGAGAGTACTTAAATGATTCTCGTAAGGTGATTTACTAAGGTCAATGTACTGGTGTGTGTGCCATTATTTACCGCCCAAAAAAAGAACGTCTTAGACCATACGCTAACTTGTAGATTGCGTTGGTCATTATGGGCAAGATCTGACTGCGTCTGTGTTCTTTAATTTACATGTTGTATTTAATTTAATTCACTTTCCACTCCCATCGGCGCTGTTTTGGAATTGCGCTCTCATGCTAATTTGCCTTGTTTAGTAAATCTGCCCCTAGGTGTGTTTTTCCAATGTGCCTATGTTGTCTAATTTGTTGTCCTCGTAGGAACACCTGTAGAATTATGTATCCGTTTACATGAGAGTAAATGAGAAATACATAATCCTAAAACAAAATAAATATAACTATTCCTGCTCTGTTTCCCCCCCTCTTTATTTATCCTTTTATTTGTTCTTGTGAATCAAGCTGTTATATGTGTTTTGTGAGTGCTACACTGTTTCTTGGCTTAATGGTTGTTGTTTTGAGAGTTACACCTATTGAGTGAATCTTCCTGATGTGTCAAAGCAGCCAAGCCTTAATTAATCATTAGCAGTCATGCAATGATTCACTCACATTTTTACACCTTTTAGCTAATAGAAAGTAAAAACGAATTGCACTATTACATTGCAGTATTTCTGTATCTGCAGTTCCGTCAGTAGCCCCTGCCAACGTGAGAGGTGGGAACGGCCGCAGGCATGAGCTGGTCATATCCTGGGAGGTAGGTTTGCACTCAGCATGCACAATGGACTCCCTACTGTGAACTATTGCTATGCTAATGAATATGGCATAAAAGACTTGCAGTTCCTGGCCAAATAGATTCACGCAGCTAATTGACTTGAGCGTTGGTAATTATATCCGGCCATAATTGCCACCATTGCAATTGCCTGTTGAAGGATTGCTACACTTACAGTCCCCTATAAGAACAGATGAATAACTTGATTCTAAATGAAATTATATGCTTTGTGGCAATGCTGCTGGGGGGGGGGAAAGGATTGAGAAGTGGTGCAGGTTTAGTCCAGATCTGCTAGACATGTTTAATTCTTTGCAAGCTTTACTGTACTTTTCTTCAAAGTATTACATAAACTGAGTATTTGTAAATCCATATCTATTTATGCATATTTGTGTTGGTTTGTAGATGGAGGGCATATCACACAGCCTGTTCATGTTGGCATGAGTTGTCATTTGTTTTGGCCAATTGATGAATTGTTTTCCAAACCTAAATGAATTTCTTTCTTCTGTTGAACACAAAGAAGATATTTTAAAGAATGTAAACAGTTGACGGTAGCCATTGACACTTCCACAGTAGGAAAAAAAAAATACTATGGAAGTCAATGGCCAACTGTCTGATAACCAACATTCTTTAAAATATCTTCTTTGTGTTCAACAGAAGAAAGAAATTGACCCCTTTAAGCATTTTGTGTTAGCATCTCTTGAAATACACCAATATATATATTATATTTTTTATCTTTAATGTAAATTTAAATGTAATTGTAAATAACATGCAATTAAGTGCCCAAAAACATTAAATTCAGTTTGCATTTAAGTAAATTATTTTAATGTTAAAAAACGGTAGGCTAAAGTGTACTACTATTTTTTCAAGGGATTAGCAGGTAAGCGAATAATGATATTGATATGAAGTTGTCTGTAACTTATAGAATTATTCACTGATAGTCTTCCCAGCTGCCAAACTTTTGGATTCGCGCTTCATTCATGCAGGTGCAAATTGAAAATGACACATCCATGCGTTTGACACATTCCAGATTTGACGTCATTGACACCAAAAACACCATCAGATCTCGCATGTGTCGTAACCTAATATGACACAGCAGTCATTTTCCAATATGAGGAATGGAGAATGATATTGAAAAGCTACAGCATATCCAATGGATTCAGAAGACATGGAATATAGCACAAAAATCATATGAATATACTGTTGAATATGATGTTTTGTCCTTTTGGAAGCTTTACAGTTGATGTCGTTGCCATGTGGATTACTAATGTTAAGTTTAGACACACAAGAGAGATTAAAATGATCATTAACCTTGAATATTCAAAACGCTATTCCCCTGAAACTGATGTTTTTGGAACATCTGTTTGTTGTCTGAGATTTTACAACATTCAGTCAGTTTTACGTACCATGTAAAGAGGATACTAGCATGGAGTGTCACCTTTGGTTCTGTGCACTGCTGGGAGTATTTTGCGCATAAACATGTTTAAAAAAAAAAAAAAAAAAGGCTTCCAAATGAGGCCATTTAAAGGTGAGATTAACTGGGGAATTGTGGAACAGATGTACTCTGAACTGACGGTTATTCTTGCAGTTATTAAATACTCAGGCCCCAACTGTCACCAGGCAAATAACTTTCATATTAGGAGAACTGTACCTTAGTGAGAAATTAAAGATGATAAGGCTCATTCCAAATGCAATGCAATGGAATATTTTTACCATGATGACTTCCTGAATTTATAACCCCTTGAGAAAGTTATTACTGTAACTACAGAATAATTGTAGTTTTAATTTTGCTTCGGCGATGACATGCAGTTCAATTATATGCCTCCACCAAGTTCACAACATGTAAAATATGTCTATACACTAGAAACGTTACTTAGAGCTCTAAACACATTTGAAATCTAATGTTTGCTTTACAGGGGGGCTATTTTAAATGCACAGGAGAATTCTCGAGCATTAATTCTTTAGTGCTGTATCATATTAAGCAGCATATTAACAGGTATCTTGACAGGGGCTTCAGGTGCTATTTTGAGACATATAGTACATCATATTAAATTACATATCATTTAGCAGACGCTTTTAAACCAAAACGATTTGCAGCGCATTAATTGGATTGCCCCCCCAGAACCCAAGTGCCTTATTCAAGGACATAATGGTGACTGAGCAGCTTTATGAAATTAGTAATACTTCAGTTCTCAGGTCTGTCTCCCATACCTGGAATTTAACCTTTCCTAGCACAGGCCCTTTACATTAACCGTTGCTTATTCCCTCATTAGTGGTTAAAACCCTATGCCTGTTGACAAGCTGTTATTGCTTTTCAAAATGACCACACGTTCCGACATTAACACTCGCCAAGCACCAAATGCAAGTAAAAATGTGCGTTGGCGAGTAAATTACACGGTGTTACTCGCCAGTACAGTTACATTTTCTAATTTATGTTTACTGGTCGAAAACAATGCAAGGTTGTGAGAACACAATATGGCTTAGTGCAGTTATGAAATCACAAAGGCTGCAATGTATTATATTAAAAGCAGGCAGTTCATGATCCTGTGTGTTCAGTATCTCGGAGTGGCTCAGTTTGTTGTAAATGTTGCTGCACATGAACTCCATCTAAGTGCTGTGAGTTTGGGTGGGTTATATAACATGCATTTGAACATGTGCCAATCATCTTCTCAATCATCTTATAAATCTATTGTCAATAAAAGGAAAGCCTTAAGGTCTTCCTGCGGTTTGTCCGCCAAAATAAAAGCTCTATGGTTTGAAAGAGAAATTAAAGCCGGGTGCATACTGTACGATTTATAATAGCCCTTTACGACTGTTGCTTGCCAGACTATACGAACATGATCCCTGCTGTAAGCCATGTCACAATCTCAGTTGTCTTTAAACGGACACACGCAAGAAGACTCATATGTAGTTTTACATTATTAATCTGTGACACGTTCCGTGACTGTGAGCTGCGGAATAGAATTGGCCATGTTAGTTGATCTATAATGCACAATGGGCGTCATGTTAGTACGCACTGCAGTTCAGAGAATTGTATCTGTCAGATTTAGGCCTAAAACACGTCAATTCATCCACTTCTCCCGAAATACATTAAAGTAAGTGGCTGGTGAAGTGTGAGAAGAACAGAGTAAATGTTATAGTTACCTACACAATGTGTATCTAAACACATCATCAATTTATAATTGAAAGGATTGTTATTGCCGCCTCCATAGACATCAGTGTGTATTTTACAAACTATAAATGTAGTTTTGCTAGTACTTATGTATATTTAAATGTCTGAAACCTCAAATAAACCATATGTGGTTGAAAACACTGAATAGTTTGTGATATAATATGACAGCGCTGAAAGCGTCTGTCTCTGGCTCAGCGCTAGCCAACGCGCGAATGCAAATTTGATGATCACGCGATCTGAACGTTCTAATCACACTAGTGTGAACGATTGTACGCTTCAAAGGGTTAGCTAGCGATCACATGCGGTGATTATGCTTCTTACGTCCGTTTCGGAGAACCAGAGGGCAAATATTTCAACAGACAGCTGAGGCATATAAATGGCACTGAAATCTGCGTTTTGATTCGGTCTGGTTACATACCGGTTACTTAGGTACCGGTTCCATATCGGTGCCCGGTATCGGTACCCAACCCTACATATATCCTATGTGACAAAAAATGTGACATAATTGCAATCTGACTTTTAGGTTTTGGTCTTTAAATTTTGAGTAGCAGGTGGCTTGGCAAGCTACCTTCAGAGTTGTTAAAATAGTCAATTAGTTTCTCTGGCACAAAAACACAGTAGAGTAAATGATTTAAATTGACCACAACATTACAATAAATGCAACTAGAAAGCATTATGTTATATTCATAACATAGTGACGAACAGCAGCAATTAACTAAATATAAAAACGGGTTAAAAAAAATAGTGAATTATTTCTTTGCAAAACAAAACCCTAAATTGAATCAGACTTCTCACCGCGACATATGAGATTTATTATTGTCTCAGATTACTCTGCTATAAAACTGTACGCACATACAAATATGATGATCTGCATCTTATAAAACTGATTTCAATTTTCAGGATACACCCGCATTTTGAGAGTAAGTTAGGTTAGAATGTAAATTGTTACCATCTTCATATTTAGTCACCGTTGCTATTGTTACAGATGTTTTTCTCGACTACTGGGAGAACAGAAAAGGCTTGACTTTGATTATTCCTGCATGGAAGCAGTCGTGAAATGACCTATATGCCGAAACAGAAGATTCAAGAGTCAAGAGTTCATTAATACTATTGTCAATCCCAGAAAACAGATTGTGTGTACATAGCCTCCTCCTCATTGTATACGTCTGTGCCGTCCTCTCTGGCACTGTCCCATATAGCCGTATTAGCTCCACCCTGTTTATCTGCGTCCCGATTAACCACTTTAGAACCACTGAATTGGCTCTGCATCTCCAATCGATATTAGTGTATTTGAGAAGATGCTGTGCTGCTTTGGCATTCGTGGCACGTGAGCCGGCTTCTGTGCTGCCTCTCCAATCATCTCTGGGTGGTTGTGGAAGACAGCGGCTGGGCCGAGCACTGCTTATTAAACAGGATGAATGACTAAACAGCTCGCCCCGTCCACTCATTAGTGTCTGCAGAGAGAGAAAAAGTATTATGGGCACCAAGAGCAATGGACTGGACCATTACAGTTGCCCTACTTCCTATTCGATGCCTGCCGCAGCACGCCAAGCGTGCCGATATCAGACCGCCAGCAGATTTCATTTTCACCATGGGTGCCACTCCTTCCAACAGCCTTTTTAGATGCACGTTCCACTTCATTTTGTAGCAGAACCGATTTTTCCTTTTTTAAAACGGCCATTTATTGGTCGCCCCATGCAGAAAAGCTCAGCCAGCACTAATAATGTTGGTTCAAGGGTTGTTAATTCAATTCCTAGAAACAGTAGAGTGAGTTAATTACAGTCATAGCACTAAAAGCGTGTGCTTAAGTATTCAATTTGAAGGTACAGCCTTTTTTCTCCCATCATCAGTCTGCATCTTATTTTAGGTGCCGCCAAGGGATGTGATAATTTCAGAAGCGGCTGGAAATCAGTCAAAATTTGGCATGACGGACAGATTCGCTGCCAAAAAGAGAGGAGAGTACAGGTGTTTGTCAATTATTAAAATTGCCCAAGATTTAATTCCGCCGGCTTACATTTTAATTAAATTTCTATCTCCCTTAATAGATTGCATTCCATTCTATTAAATGCCTAGCAGGTGTCGCAGACAGACTCTGATATCTCGTCCTTAGAAAAACATCAAGCAAGTGTCAAATCTGTTTTGAAAAAAGCAGCGAGGAAATTGTCAGCAGCTGGACAGGCAAAATCAACTCGTGTGACCAGCAGACTGTAAACAACCTTCCAGAACAAGAATAATTCGGGTGTTTTAGCATAGATAACAGAATGCGAAACCACATTGCGAATACTCAACGCAATGAGCAAAAGGTCAGCTAGAAAATAAAAGTAATTTCAGGGAAAGTGCTTTCATGCTTTCAGTCTTTATGTCATGTTAGTAATGCCCACTGTGTGCAAGTGCAATCTTGAAGAATTCATTTTTATATGGAAGCTTGTTTCTGACACCAAAAAAAAAAAAAAAAAAAGGTTATTGCTACTTTCTGTCTCAAAATTCAGGCTTTTTTCACCCTCACAGTTGCTTGTTATATCCAACAAAGCAATCCCAAGTTTGTAACTCGCAATTCTGACTTTTTTCTTGCAATCCGAGTTTTTGACTAGGAATTGCAAGACATAAAAGTCAGAATTGCGATATATAAACTCACAATGTAAAAGGTTACAAATGTAACAAAAAATATACATTTCCAAGAGTAATGTAATCAGTCAGTGAATCGTTCACAAATGACTCCCTCCTACTTATTATTCTTCCAGAACAAGAATAGTTTAGGTGATTTAGAAAAAAAAAAAAATGCTAACTCCATTTCCAATATGTGTAATTAAAATTCAAAACATTAGAGTTGTAGTGGAGGGGGAATATTTTTGGCCAAGAGCAACTTAAATTTCAGTCTTTTCCTCACATTATGTTGCCGGAATGTTGGCAGTGGAGTTATATGTGAGATATATATATATATATATCTATTTGAAGAAAATTTTAAACAGTGAAGTGTTGAAGGACTTCAACCTAGAGCAGAATGTACCATAAAATGTACCATTCAATATCACAGGTGATTTCCGGATTTACATCCATTGCTCTGCATTAATTGATATTTGACTCATTATTCGCAAAATGTCGTCACCCGCACAGTTTATTAACTCAAGGGCCTGAACCAAGCCCTTTGAAAAGACATTGATATGGTTCACAGAATAATGGTGAGCTCTCGCTGTGTGCCGGGTCTTGAATATGTTGGATTAGCGCATCTTTAATTGATGTGTTCAGGCTCATCATCAAGCGCTTGACATTCACAAGTGATCTGTTTCATTACAACTGAAAATCTCTAAGATTCATTTGGGACTCTCTGACATTTTGATGTAATTCTGTGCCACTTAGTGTTGCTTCTTTTTCGGAACCGACATAACAAAAGATGTAATTTAACTGGAAAAATATGGAAATTGAAACTATTTATTGGATGCATATTTAAAGCTTCTGTGTGTTTTTGAAGCTGTTTGGTGAAAAAAGAGCTTTTTTTTTCTCAGCTAAACATTGATCAGGTTGTAAAATTAACCTGTGTTGTAAACCGTCACATAAAAGGTGAGTTGTTAGCCTCTTTCAAAAGGAACATATCCAATAATATATAATTAACTGAACTAGCTATGAATAATAATTAGCTTAGGCCTAATCTGGATTTAATTTTTTAAAAACAGTGTATGAAATGAATATGGACTTGTGGTGAACACAAATTTACAATCTAGGGGTAAGAAATGTATAGCTATGTATATGGGGCCCTGTCTTACACCCGACGCAATGCAGCGGCGAGTGCTTTTTGCCAGTTTCAGTCTGACGCAGTTATCATTTTCACGTCCTGCTCCATGTTGTTTAAACAGCAAATGCATTTGCGCCCATTTTTGCGCCCATGGTCTGAAAACGAGGTGTGTTCAGGCGCATTGTTGGCGTGTTGCTATTTTGAGGCAACAGAAATAGACTGCGCCATTGACCAACTAAAACCTGGTCTAAAGTCAGTGGTGTAATGCCAAGTAATGTTGGCCTATAGGCGGGTGCACAACACACGTACCCTCTTCTTATTAAACACACAGGGGCGCACAGAAGCACACAAACATGCCAAATATTTAAAATAAAAGGATTACAATGTAAAAGATTATTTTTGTGTACATAAAGATATGGTGGAATCCGGCTTGTCCCGTAGATGGTCTGCTTGCGCACTTTTACCTCGCGCACGAGCAGTTCCGTTTGCGCTCTGGAGACGCGTTCGGTCTTTCCATTATCAAATTCCGTCATGTAAATAGCGAATCTGCCATGGCGTGAGCGAGGAGATGAGACTCTTGATTGGTTTATTGCACATTACACCCAAAACACACCCATTACTCATTAAGAGAACAGGGACAACCCTTTTAGACCGTGTGCCTGGCGTGCCGACCATTTTTCGTCGTTAAACTAGCAAAAGTGGATTCGGACATGCCCTAAGGGAACTTGCGTCGTGCGCTTTAGACCATACGCTTAGATCGTTAAAATACGGCCCTTAGTCTATTTAGTTCATTCGTGAAACACAAGTAGAAGAAATTTCTCTGGGACAAATTATATTTTATTGAAACCTGAGAAACCCTTCCATTGAAAGTTCACTCAAAACTATGACGGTTTAAAAAGTTCATAAAGCTCAAACTTGATGTTTGAGAACCAAATAGGTTTGTTCTTTTGCGTCAAGCAAGTATGGTTTATCCTTTTACCATGTTTGATGAGCTCCATATATGTGCATTGATCAATGTTATGAATAAAAGCTTAAATTAAAGGTGCAGTAAGCCATTTCTGAAAAACGTTGTTGAAAGTGTATCGGGCCGAGCACCACAACAAACTAGCAGCCAATTAGCAGTGTTGGGCGTGTCCACTCATGATGTGGGAGGAGAGAGAGTAAGCAAGAGGGAGATTTGAAGAAAGACTGTAGAAAGAGAGATGGCTGAGAGACATTACAATAGAGAAAAGGCCAGTGGAATATCACTGGAAAAAAGGGTCTTGATCAAGCAAGAGCTTTAGGAACTGCGTTAATATTAGAAAAGCTTTCCAGCGCTGGAAACACCTAAGGCGGAAGGCCTGAAAACAGACCCTGAAGTTGTGTTGTTTCTGCTCCATACTTGAGCAACATTGGTTTTGAGTGTGTGTTGCCGGCAACTAACAATGAACTCTTGCTTGTATATACTCTTGTGTACAGTGTAAATTTTTTGTTCTTCCTTGTTCATTCGTCCTCTTCACTTAATTTTTCATGAAGCTTTATTTTGTTTTGCTTCTGCTTATGATAAAGAGACACCCACTCTTGCACTGCGTGTTTGTGTATTTTGGGGGTGGAGCAATGAAGAGAGGGGTGTGTTTGTTCAACAATGATTCTCAGAAATCGCTTTCTGCACCTTTAAATATGTTCATCACATAAAGCGATTGTGTTTCTTCAGAAAACTTAAACTGCTCGATTCATATGGATTACTTCTCTTTGTGAACTTTTTGAGGTGTCAATTTTCATTAAAATATCTACATTTATGTTTCTAAAATGAATGAAAGTCTTATGAGTTTGGAACGATGAGAAAATAACAGAATTTTTTGGGTGAACTGTGCTTTTAAGATTGTAGATAGGCTCAATTTTGATTTTATGCTGACTCTTTAAGATAATAGGCATCAGGCACGTGCACACATAAGCCCCTTTCACACAGCGCTTTGAACCCGGAAAATTGCCAGCAAATTGCCAGAGCGCCTTCTGTGTGAACGCAAACTCGACCCGGGATTTATGCCGGGATCGATGCCGGGTCGGGACCTAGTAACATTGCCGTGTTCAGTCCCAGAACGCGCGCTGTGTGAACAAAAGCCGTAATAATGCCGTGTCGTAGGGATGACGCTGAAGCGCGGGATCGTTCGGCAGCTGTGAAACGGTACATAATGCGCAAGTTTATGATCGAATCAGAGAAAAAAATGCACAAGCGTGGTTTCTCGAGAGAGAGATCGCAGCTCATAAGCAAACTTAAGACGCTGCTGAGATTACAAGTCACATCGATGTCACGTGTCTTTTCGGCATTTTTACGGGTTGTGTGTGAACGCACTCTCTGATTACGGAAAATCACTGGCAGTGTGAATGAACAGCCCCTTTCACACAGAGATTCCGGAAAATACACGGATAAAGTGACCCGGGATTTGACCCGGGTTCGTTTGATTTTGGTTCATTCACACTGCCAGTGATTTTCCGGAATCAGAGAGTGCGTTCACACACAACCCGTAAAAATGCCGTAAAGACACGTGACATCGATGTGACTTGTAATCTCAGCAGTGTCTTAAGATTGCTTATGAGCTGCGATCATAGACAGTATAAGAAGATCTCTCTCTCGAGAAACCACGCTTGTGCATTTTTTCTCTGATTCGATCATAAACTTGCGCATTATGTACCGTTTCACAGCTGGCGAACGATCCCGGCTTCAGCGTCATCACTACGACACGGCATTATTACGGCTTTTGTTCACACAGCGCGCGTTCCGGGACTGAACACGCCAATGTTACTAGGTCCCGACCCGGCATCGATCCCGGCATAAATCCCGGGTCGAGTTTGCGTTCACACAGAAGGCGCTCTGGCAATTTGCCGGCAATTTCCCGGGTTCAAAGCGCATGTGTGAAAGGGGCTAAACAAAATCAAACGAACCCGGGTCAAATCCCGGGTCACTTTATCTGTGTATTTTCCGGAATCTCTGTGTGAAAGGGGCTATAGACATCAAAGGGGGCTTGAGCACCTGCCCTTTTTATTTCTGGAGAGAAAGTGCCCTTTTTTCTGGGGTGCTTTTTTTTTTCTTTTTCTTTTTATAATATATATTCCTGTTTGCGCACAGCTTCCCTGTCAAACAAATATATTTATTGAAGAATAGTATATCTAAATATCAGGTCAGGAGTTCTGAAGCGCTCCCTCTCTCTCTCTCTCTAGAAAATAGTCCGCTCCGTCTCTACGGTTAGAATCCTGTGAGTCCATAGCAACACTCTGGAATGTGAAAAACATAGTTTTTCATGGCAACGGTCTGTTATACTCCGCACAGCGGTCTGTT
Source organism: Leuciscus idus (assembly GCA_021554675.1). Classification (NCBI taxonomy): domain Eukaryota; kingdom Metazoa; phylum Chordata; class Actinopteri; order Cypriniformes; family Leuciscidae; genus Leuciscus; species Leuciscus idus. The sequence goes on from CM038634.1 coordinate 8,317,274, forward strand.
ATCAAGAAATAACACACCGCATTCTACATTGGAATTCAACCAAGCCATGTAATAAAATAAGTTAGTAATACAATTTATTTTTGTATTTTGTCAATCATTTTTGCAGTGATTTTTTCAGTAAAGTTAACAAAATAGCAGCAACAGCCCTCTTCAGTTTAGAGTGAATATTTGTGTTGATTTTAAAGTGTTATGTATTCTGATAACACCAAAATAATTAAAATTATGTAGTGCCTTGTGCAAAAATAAACAAATTATTAGTAAAACACGCCCCTCTGCTTGATGCAGTTATTTAGGTTATTCATAAATATATACTTGAAACTAGTAGCATAGAAAATGTTTTCAAAACATGCACATTGTGGAATGGTTTCCTTTGCTGCTCTATAATAGTGAATACTAAGGGGCCGATCACACCTGACGCGTTTTTGGCAGTGAGAGGCGCCTATTTTCAATTGGTTTCCTATGGCAGCGAGCGTTCTGCGCGCTGTTTAAGCGCCTGCTGCGCCTCGCGTTTTACCGCCTGCTGCGCCTCGCATTTTTGAAGTTGAAAAAAAAGCAACTCCGAGCGGAAAAAGCGCCCGACGTCATCGCGTTTTTTTCCACTGTCCAATCGAATGAATGGAGAGGCGGGCCTTCCGTTGTAGTGATGAAAGCTACAGTTGCTTGAACGCCCGGAGAGTGCGATGATGGAGGATGAACTTGTGGTGCTCTCGCGGGTTATCAGGAGCTTAACGACTTCACGAACCGTCACTACCACAATGTTAACAGAAAGTAAATAAAGTTAATAAATGGCAGATTTGACGTTTACTTGACTGACAGGACAGTTGTTTCAGTGGTTGCCTAGCAACATAAAAAACGCAGCGCACTGCTCGTTCTGTGTGATGGTAAGGCCGTGTGTCCACCAAAGCGTTTTTAGCCAGCTGAAAACGCTAGGCGCTCTGCTAAAAACGCTCAGCTGTGGGCGCTTGAGAGCGTTTTGGCAGCGCAGCGTTTTTTCAGTTGAGACGGTTGAGACCGAGACACTTTGCTTGTTATGATACGGAATATCCGCGAAAGTCTTACTAGTATCTCATTTCACACATATTTTGTTTCTGTGTTGATTCTATATTAAAATGTCAATACAATGTAATGTATTTTCTCTGGCTCTTGATTTTGTTCCGTTATTATGCTTGTTGTTGTCATCTGTTGACGTTGTACAAGCAGAATCATGTGGCGGACGCGGTTGGTCGGTGTGGTATTAGTCCCGCCCCTCCTCCACTGTGATTGGACGGTTGGGTAAAAAGTGACAGTGATGAGCGCTGCGTTTTACCAAAAGTTGAACATTCTTCAACTCTCGGCGACCAGTAAAAAATGCCGAACGCTCAGTGCTTCTGCGTGAAAAAGACGCTCGGCGCCTCGTTACGCTCATGGCGTTTTAAAAACGCGGCGCTCCCATTGAAAACAATTGAAAAAACACGCCAGCCGCGAGTAAAAACGCTTTGGTGGACACACGGCCTAAGTGCTGTGTGCCTCGCGTTTTCGAACCTGAAAAACGCGTTAGGTGTGATCGGGGCCTTAGGAGACCATGGTTTCTGTGTGAACTGATTATTTTGTAGACATCTTTTGAAAATGAAACAATTGCGTGAGTTTGAGGAAAATAAAATTAATTAACTTTTTTAATTAATTTTTTTTAAAGGAAGTCAGAGTTGCGTTAATATATATACTTTTTTGTAAAAAAAAAAATGTAATTATGAGAAGTGCCCTTTATTTCACTTGAGCCCCTGCCCCTCAAAATGTCTGTGCACGTCCCTGATAGGCATACATTCAGTTCCCTCGCTACAGTTCATTGGGTACATAACATGATTGAATTTTAAACTAGAATTTTGCTTATTTTTAACTACCACCTGCAGAGCTACGAAAATGATGTAAAACTTACCAAAGATGTCAGCATCTAAGCTGACCTGGAAGAAGCAATTTTTTACACATTACACAGGAAGTAAATTGTGCTGGATAATTAGCCATACTACATCTTCAGGACTGATAATTCCCAGCCAAAAGTCTTCATAAATTACCTGCTGCACAACTGTTTACCTTCCCCTCATTTCACAGAGCTCAGCTGGCTGTGTATTATTAGGATCCTCTTCCAATTTCCAATCCTATTGCAGAGAATGTTTTTTATCTAAGCAAACTCTTTGAGCGATATTTTCAGAATGAGTGCAAAAAATGTTCTTTTTCAACATTATCACCCTGTAAAAAAATATATATATATTCCAGGGCTCATATTAATGTTTCTCTTTTTTCCATCCTCAGCCTGTCTCAGAAGAATTCCAAAACGGAGAAGGTTTCGGCTACATCGTGGCGTTCCGGGCCAACGGCACACGTGGATGGAAAGAGAAAATGGTGACCTCAGCAGACTCCACCACCTATAAATACAGAGACGAGACCTTCCCCCCTCTCACCCCGTTTGAGGTGCGCGTGGGGGTGTATAACAACAAAGGAGACGGGCCCTTCAGCGGGGTGGTTACTGTGTTCTCTGCAGAAGGAGGTGAGGGTCAGATGTGCGCAGGGCTCTGATTGATGGGATTTATTGCTGTCTTATATAACTTCAGTAATGTGCGGCTCAACAGTACAGAGTTTCTTGAACTTTGAAGTACATCACACGACGGCTAATCCAGGGCTGTGGACGGATGTACAGTTCGATATTGCGTCCAAATTTTGAGGCACAGGCTACCACCGTATAGCAGTGAAGCAAAATCCAAAATACAGTACACACAATAAGAGCAGAAATTATACCCTTGTGAAAAAGTATACTTTATTATTTTATTACACTTAAAGTGTACTTAACTGTGTTAAAAAAACATATTAATTAAAGTGACGTTTATTTAAATAATATTATATTATCTGTAAGTATGTTTTTTGGTAACACTTTACAATAAGGTTCATTAGTTAACATTAGTTAACATGAACTAAGAATGAACTGCACTTCTACAGCATTTATTAATGTTTGTTGATGTTAATTTCAACATTTACTAATACATTATTCAAATCAAAAGTTGTATTTGTTAACATTAGTTAATGCACTATGAAGTAACATGAACAAACAATAACTAACATTAACAAATACTGTAACAAATGTTTTGCTAATGGTTAGTTCATGTTACTTAGCTAGTACATTAACTAATGTTAACAAATGAAACCTTATTGTAAAGTGTTACAGTTTTGTATATACTTTTAAGAATTGAAGTAAACTACAAGTGCACATTTGGTACACTGAAGCACACAAAAAGAGATACAAAAAGTGTATTAAATGGTGACCAGCTTTCAAGCTCCAACAGAGATCATAAAAGTAAGACTTGCGTTCTTTACAGTTTTTTTTGTTTGTTTGTTTTTTTTAAGCTGGTCAACCATTTCAACTTGAGAACCAAGAGAGTCAAGATGAATGGGATCAACTGATTCATTGAAGAGATCTGATTCAAAAGAACAATTCAAATTGGTCAAGAAGTGCTAGAGGAGATATCAAGAGTTTCAGAAGACTTAGAAAATGGTCCATGAGTCATATAGTCCTGGTTTCACAGACAGATCTTAGATTAAGCCAGGATCAGGCCTTAATTTAAATAGGACATTTAAGTAGCTTATATAAACATTCCTTAGAAATGTTAATGTGTGTTTAAACATTCCTTGCATCTTCAGATAAAACAATGACACTGACATATTTTAAGATATGCCAGTGCAAGTTGCATTCAGTTGAAACAGCTCAAACATGCATTTTAGTCTGAGACTAGGCTTAAACTGTCAGGGTTATTGTCTTGTGCCTGAGCACATGGCTTTGTCTTTGTTTGTGTTGGCCATTTGCTCCTCTTGTACCGCCTCCTTGTTTCCCATTACCACACCCCCTTGTTTAGTCCTTGTTTGTGTTCACCTGATCCTTGTGTGCTCTGATCCCTTTATATTGTGCTCATTCCTTCATGTGTTTTCTGGTTTGTTGTGTGTGTATGTAGTGTGTGAGATTGTTGTTTGGCTACTGATCTTTTTAGACAGTGTTCCCTGCCAGTTCTAGGTTTTGCATTTTATTCTTTTGAGTTTGCTGTAGTCTAGTTCCAGTCTTTTGCTCTAGTTTTCTCAAGCCTTATTTTTGGTTTCTATTTTGATGTGTTTTTTTTTCTCTGTTTGTAGTTCCAGTTATTTATTCCTAGTATTTTCCAGTAACACTTTATTTTACAGTGTCCTAGATGGTGTCCTTAATACATTTAATTTAATTTGTTGTACATATGTTACATGTACTTACCATAGTAATAACAGTAAATTATGCGTAATTACATGCAACAAACCCTCAACCAAATCATATTCCTACCCTAACCCTATAGTAAGTACATGTAGTTGCTTAATATTACTCAGTACCTAAATATATAATTACACTGTAATTGTTCATTATGTAACAATGACACTTCTTTTCTTTTCTCTTGTTGTTGTGCTGAGTCAGTTTATTTCTGTTTTGCTCAAAGTTTCCAGCCTCTTTCTCAAACTACTGCCTGATTTCCAGTGTTGTCATTATCTGGTGCTACTCCATCTCCTCGGTTCTCCTGCCTAGCTTTAACCGTGTCGGATCTCATCAGTCTTCTCTATCTCCTGTTGACTGCCCTGTCCTACTGTTTGGATCATCCTCACACCTAACCATCCCTATTGTGCCTTGTCAATAAAATCCAATCCCTTAGTCATTCTGCATCTGGGTCCTCATTCTCCATAAGACTGCTGTGACAAAGCCTGACATAAACCTTGTCTGTGGAACTGGGGGGATTTTTATGATGCTTTTTCACCCTTTTTGAAGTTGGACTTGACACTGAGCAAATAATGAGAGAATTTGGAACCATCCCTTTAATTTACTTAATTTCAGTTGTGGTTTTATGACCTAAAATTTACTTTTGAGAATGTTTTTGACCTTTAAAAAAACATTCACTGCCCAAATTGAAATTATCAAGAGGACCAAACAGTTTCAGTGTGATCACCCTTTGTCAGGCTGATTTTACGGTGACCATGCAAGCGCTGTTTCCCGTGACTGCTATTAATATGATGAATGTTCTGTGTTTCTGTCACCTCTCAGTCTCACAGCAGGATTCTCCCTCACGATCACAGGGCTTCACAACTTACCATTTGCATCCGCTTAAACTCTTCGCTCTGACTGTTCTTAACACATAAGAGATACTGATGAAATGTGACTTTGTGAAGCAGATAGCGTATAGAGTGATTCATTATGTGTTATTTGCTGAGGAATCTGAAGTGTTCTGGTTTTAAATGCAGAACCCAGGGAGCCTCCTTCAGAAGTGCAGGCGTTCGCCATCTCATCCTCCGAAATTAAAGTGACGTGGAAGCCGCCCATTCCTGGTCCTGGAAGACCCCAAGGCTACGAGGTTAGAGAGAGAGAAAAAGAGAGATGAATGAATAAATGGTTTTGTGCCAAATAATAATAATAAAATTCAAAATATATATTGAATTTTCAGCATCATTACTCCAGTCTTTAGTGTCTCAAGATCTTTCAGAAATCATTCCAATATTCTGATTTGGACCTCAACAAACATTTCTTATTATTTTCAATGTTGAAAACCGTTTTAGGATTCTTTGATGAATAGAAAGTTCAAAAGAACAGCATTTATTTGAAATGGAAATCATTTACTGTAACTTTTGAGCATCCTTGCTTACTAAAAGTATTAATTTATTTCAGAAATAAGTCTTACTGACCCCATATGGCTGTGTAGAACAATCTAATTAAATACAGACATTGTTACTCATTACAGTAAATATGTGTGCCATGTGTTTTTATGGTCATTAAAGTATCATGTTGTTAGCTTAGCACTTATGCTAACAGTAAAACTCAAAAGTCGAGTCTCCTGAAATGCAGGATTTGTCTGGAAATCACAGTCAATGTAGAGTGTTCCAAACACAGGGTTCCATGATGGTTAGGATGCTGTCTTAGAAGGCAGATGCATATCGTTGCTGTCGGCGGAAACCTTGTATGTCCAAAACCACTACTTTTCATGAAATGGGGAAACATTTGGGAACATTTTACCAGAAAACAAGTTCAGCTGGAGTTACAGGTTTTGTCCATCACTAGAACAGCCACATCTGAGGCAGTAAGTGCATCTTATTACATTTTCATCAACTTGCACGTTATAAAGTTATTGTAAACTATATGTGAGTTCTCAGTTTTTTGCTGAGACAAGTGCTACACATGGCTATTTAAGACAGTACTGGCTATGTCTAAATGACAAAGAAAATGTTGTACTTGTTCAAAGAACCAGTTCTTTATTTACCCTTGCATTGCAAACATGCAGAGACTGTCCAACATGTGTATGGCACTTCATTCACAATAGAGGCGGGGTGGAGTTATGAGGTTTGACCGACAGTTTGAAGATCCAATGGAGTTACAAGGTTTAGTCACAAGCTCCTTTTTAATACATTTAATTTGTTAAATATTTATATTTTTGTTAAATATTCCCAGCAAGCAATTTTGTGTTTAAAAGATAGCCGTCCAAACACAGCCCAGACGTCTAGGCTAAAACAAGGCAAAATTTGGACTGAAAATTGAATAGACGTTTAAACCAAAGTCCAAGAATAGACTAGTCATCAATTAGATAACAAAGAAATGAAATCAGTGAAGAAATGAAACCAAACACCTTGTAATCACTGTTTACTTTGCTTACGTGATGGAATAACATTCATCTCGCAAGCTATGTTGTCACAAACAACATGTAACCAATGTTCAATGTTATTTTGGCTAGAAGCGGGTTACTCATAGCTGGACTATATCAGGTCTATAGTTAACCTAGACGGTGAAATGGAGGCCATTGCTTGCTGGGCACATACACAGACAGACGTGCAGTAAAAGGTGACCGATAGTAATGATTTATGAAAAATCACGAAATATGGAGATACAAGGTTTCTGCCCCGACAGCAATGATTTGTTGGCAGCTCACTAGGTTTTGGAACAGAGCCACAATTCACCCTTTTAACTTTTCTTCATCATTGTCTTCTCAACAGACAACAGTTGTGCCTTCTGAATAAAGGAAATGATTCTATGCAGTGAAATGACACAGTTGAGAAAGATTATCGTATTTTATCGCCGGGAGATAGCACATGCTTGCCTATTATGCCATTCATGCAAAATGTATGACAGTTATTTAAATCAAATGACACAATATTACATAAAATTGGCTACTCTCATTCTCTCATTTATTGAGGCAACTCAGTCTCATTTTCTTTATCACAAAAAAAATCTTGAATGAATGAATGGCAAATTGCCTTTTTGGGAACAGGTGAGCTTCTGGAAAGACACTGAGCAGGAGGAGACGGGGAAGAAAAAGAGGACAGCGGGCAATGAGACGACCATGCTACTGTCGGGACTGGAGGGAAACACACAGTATCTGATCTCGGTGAAGGGATTCAACAGCGTTGGCCAAGGACCAGCCAGCTCAGCCATCAAGATTAGCACTAAGAAAAATGGTGAGTTCCATCCAAGCAATACCTATGTGAGCTTAATAAACTTTACAATTAATAAAATGCTAAATGACAAATAAGATTGTTTATAAATTAAAATGCAAGCTCTTAGGATTGTACACACTTTGTATTCCTGGCAGCTGCATTTTCTGTGAAGTAACTCTAAAAATATCATGTGGTAAAATGTAATAATTATTTTTTATATCATTTTAAATATATTTTAATTTTTATTTACAAATATGTGTAATCATGAATAATTCATAAATAGCATTTAGTATGTAAAGAATTGCACAACAACATGGCATTTTACAGAACTAACCTATACAAATATAATGTAAAATGTTGTGATATTTTAAGAGTTACCTTATTTTAAGTATGCCTTACTACACATGAGGGTCTGAAAGGATTCTCTCTATCAGATCATATTATCTTTATGATTTATGTCCAAAAATAAAGATTATTCAATACATATCGATACTGAAATATCTGAAATGCTTCCAATACTAATTTTCCGCAGATACACGATACCAGCTGCGCTTTCTCACTCTCTCATCTCTCTGACAGCGAGTTATGGAGTTGGCACACAAACTCTCCTCCCCTCACTCATTCATTTCATTTGCTCCAGATAAATATTGTTGGTTACAGAACTTGAATTTCGACATGATTGCGCATATTGCGCGTAATTTTACTCATTCTCACAGATTTTGTGCTCATACCCAAAGTGCGCGCACATAAAGCCGCCTCTCTGTACTAAACTGAAGGGTTTTTCCCATGCTTATTGCACTTAAACAGGCAAATAAAAACAAAATAATGTCAAAATGTCGTTCTTGGCGAGTATTCATGTAAACATAGTATGTTCTGTTTGAAATTAAGAAAATGTATGTGTAACAGTATAATGGATCCATGTGTCAGGTCTTAAAGTGACAGCAGCCTAATATACCTGCAGCCAAATTGTGAGATAATCCAAAACACTTCTATATGGCTGTTTTTCCCCATGGTATAGATGTCAAAATGGTGGCCAGTGAAAATGTGGGGTGGCTAGTAACTTTGGAAAGCCACTAGCCACAATGGCTGGTGAGCAAAAAAGTTAATGTCAAGCCATGGCTATATATATATATATATATATATATATATATATATATATATATATATATAATATATGTGTATATCAGGGTTTCCGGTAATTGCCGGACATTGGCCGGGAAAAAAATGAAATGTCCGACAAAATTAAATCTCTCCGGTCAAATTGTCCGATTAAAATTGCCTAATAGTCCCGCCCCCCTAACACAATCTGAATTTGAGAATAAGCCTAAAATGTATAAAACAAAAATACACGACCTTTGGCTATGTCATAAAGGAACAGGCTCTACCGTTTGAAAGTTATTAAACAACATCGTATGCTGCATTTCAAATAAAGCGCACGCCTAAAACGGCTGTAATATAGACCTAAACAACGAACAAATGAGTGAGACGTTTCAAATATGGCCAGGCCCAGGCAGACTAGCCTTAAAAGCTTTTTTCAGAGGCCAGACGTGACGGACGATGGTGAATCAGGAACGCCTGAAGCCTCAGATGTCCAGACAGCTCCACCACCACCGGAGAAAAAGCAGGATCGGATCAAGACGAAGCAGCGAAGTCGCCTTGCGGAGAACAAGGTCACGCGGCTTAATGCGCATTGCAAGTTGTGCCGCGTTTCCATTACCCTTCAAATTGCGCAAATTGAAATTGCGAATTATAAATACGCACAATGGAAACACGTCAATTTCGCAAAAACTCCCTTTTATCGCAAAAAAGTTTTTACGCTCGCATGAGGTGGTTTTTCAGGCAATTCGAAAAAGGAGTAGGCTATTTCGCAAAACTGCAATGGAAACAGTTTTTGCGAATTTACAGTCACCTGACTTAGAAGACGCGGTGTGTTTGAGGTCCATGTATAGCTACGCAAATAATAATTATTTTATATTATTTTATTATATTATAACATTTAATAGGCTATATTTAGAAGACGCTTTTATGCAAAAAAGGAACAAAGCTGGTGTGGAGCGCGCACTGCATGGCATGGAGGCGCGGGCGCGAACACTTGCAATAACAGTGGAAACAACTTAAAATACTCTATCATTTCTGGTCATACAGAAAATAATAATACATTATTCTCAACTACTTTTATTTGTGTAAACTCACAATAACAAGAAAACGTTGTGCTTTTGTAAAATAAAATAAAACAATCAGACGCACTTTCATGATCTCCATAAACTGGAGCGCGAGAACTAAAACTAAATATAGCCTATGGCTAAAGCTTGAAATGTCCACTTTAAAACGAACAAATTAGAAACTTATTAGAAAACAATAGTTTATTAATAATATTAATGGCTCTTCTCATTCAGCACTGCGGGAAAAACATCAATTCCAGGTTCTAATTTGGCCTTAGAAAACCAGTAAAATCGACATTTTTCCATATTAATTTGTGAATATTTTAAATGTTTAATAAAGGGGCAAAAAGTCATAAACAAAAATCTGAAAATTCGTCGATATTTACTTTTTTGCGCAGAAGTTGGTGTAGCCAGTTCAAATAAAAAATTTGGTGTTCAACTTTGCGTTTTAAAAAGACAACAACCGTTCATTTTTCGTTTTTCAATTACGGGTTAAAAAAGGAAAAACGAATGGACACAAAAGTAGCCTACATGGATCGTTTGGACAGAATACGAGACAGAGTTCTTTATTAAATTCATAAAAGGAACAATAATTAGCCTACTGGATTCTAAATCTCAAAGAAATGCCACAATCAAAACCTCGGAGCAGAAATGAGGGCGAAACACCCAGAAACTCCTCATGTCGTTCGCAGTATAAGGGTCTTTCCCTGCCATTAATGCTTGGATAACACGCCACGTCTCCTTCCATAATAATAATAATAATAATGTCTAATGCGTTGGCTGTGATATTAGCCTATATAAACCAACGTCCGTTGCCGTGATTTTTCAATTCAGCACTGCAAAACAGCGTAAAAAGTAGCTAGTTCATTTGACAAGGAGTCATTTCACGGTGGCCAATTTAAATGTTACCAGCTAAATGAGACATACTGAGAGAGTATAATTAAGTTCGCTTGAGTAAAAACAATAGGCTACTATTCAGATATTTTATGTGGGGAAGGGGGATTGGGTTGTTAAACTATGAATGTGAAACCATAGTAAAAACAATTGGCGTTGATTGACGCCAATCGGACGTTCATGTTTTTTTCCGTCTATTTGAAAGTTATAAACATGTTGCATTCTATACGGCCTGATTATGTCATTTTTTAAGTTACATAGCCTGCCTCCAGTTTTCCTCAACTTGACTAATTAAGAGGCGATATTTGACCGGCATATCATCAAAATGTCCGGAAAACGAAACCTCTGCCGGTCACTTTGACCGGCACCATTTTTTTCTAGCGGAAACTCTGGTGTATATATATATATATATATATATATATATATATATATATATATATATATATATAATATATGTGTATATATATGTGTATAGAGTCCTGCAGTGATGAGATTTTTGTAGGCCAACCTGGAAGTTAGCATCACACTGGTTCCTTGACACAAATTCAAGGGATATTTCCCATTGACTTTTGGATTACTGCAGACATTTAGCTCTGTGACCAACAAAAGTTTATGATTCTTACACATTTTGTCCATCATGATAATATTTACAAATGAACAACTTTTATGAACCTTTAACTTTTATTGACTTTTAGATATTTTGAAGCCTAAATTAAATCGCAAGAAGTTAGAAGCTAAATTGAAGCTATTAACAAACATGCATGATTTTAACGCCACCACAATTAAGCTTCCAACAACTCTTTTAATTTATTTAAAACATTAGAAACATTGGAATAGTTCAGCCCGTTCTCATCCCAAGGCGTCATATACTGACGCTTTTGACATTTCGTCTACATCGAACGCACATGGCACCCTTTAGCGTCAATATGAGACGCAGATAGATATGGGCCAGAAGGCGCCTCCTAGCGGTCTAACCCTAACCCTACCCCAGACCTAAACCTACCCATAACCGAACAAAGCTCTGTGCGTGTCATATTGACGCTAAAGGGTGCCATGTGCGTTCGATGTAGACGAAATGTCAAAAGCGTCAGTATATGACGCCCTAGGATGAGAATGCGTTGCAGCGTTTGCAAGAGCATAATTATAAACACATAGAGGCTGTAAAAGCGGACTACTGAGTTGACCAATGTCCTCTTTAGTCCTGTTTAGCCACTTTATAGCAACTGCCTTTTTCAAGAGAAGTAAATGCTTTTATTAAATCATAAGGTGGTATTACTGATGTATTTTATGTTGTAAAATAAAACAAAAATATCTAGAGCTTTTGTTAACCACAGACCTTATTTCAGGCATCTAACCAAAAACCTAATGACTTCAGGATGATGGAACGGGAAGTGCTAAAATGCTAACTCGTTTCTGGGTTTTGAAACTTGCCGAAATTGCGATGGGTTCGCACACTTTATCAACATAGTACTGTCTAGAAGGATGTATGAATAAAAATGGACCCTGAGAGGAGGATTATCATTTGTACATTCCAATTAATATGTGATCATTGCTCATTTCAGAGCTTTTCATCTTACTCTTTTGTTATCTCTCTCTCTTTTCAGCCCCAAGTCTACCCCCAGGCAACTTGATGTGGATTCAAGAGGGGAACAATGTTTCTCTATCCTGGGATCCAGTGAAAGCAAGAGACAATGAGTCAGAAGTCATTGGGTACAAGGTTGGTATCGCACAAATACTGTGAATCTAAAGTGAAACTCAATGCCACTGCACGTATTTGAAGGTTGTTTTTCTTCAACGCAGGTATTATTGCGTCAGGAGGGACGGGGTCACAGCCAAGTCATGAGGACTCCAAATTCAGCCGTTGTCCTGACGCTACCCGAGGGGGGAACATACATCATCGAGGTGCGCGCAGTCAGTGAAGGAGGTGAAGGAGCCGCCAGCGCTCAGGTCAGAGTGCTCACCTCCTCAGGTAAGCAATAGCTCGGGTCACATTCCCATTGTGGTTTTTCAGATTTGAGCATGTGTACATATGGCAGTAGGCTCATCTGCTTTCGCTTAATTCCTCTTTAATTAACTTTCCCACGCACACCTACACAGCCAAATAAGTTTTCCTCCATCTGAAAAGTAAAGAGAAGTCTGCAATGCAGTGTTATACTACCAGAACTAATGGGCTAGTAGAGCAAATACTGGAAATTCGTTTTTGGTTTCTTATTCACACACACACACGCACATACAGACACAAACCTCTTTAAAGCTGCTCAAACTCTATTCAAACATTGTTTTTAGATAATTTCAGTCTTAAGCACCTTTCACACTGACACAGATGAAAGGTCACTTCGAGGTTGCTTTCTTTTCGTTTTCATATGTATATATCGGCACTATAAAGCATTGGAATATTTGCATGCCCTGGGTAGAGTTGTACCAGCTGTTCGTAAGTTCTTTCTTAAATTGGAACGTAAAGTCCACACTAGAGGCTTAGTAACTACTAGCTAGTTTGTAACTAACTCTAACTTTATTCCATTGCACCATTTGTTCGTAAGGCAGAACGTAGCTGGTAGGTCATAAACTCTCCATAAAGTAATGTGTAGTCGCATAATATTACATTTAGCCTCGATGATCCAAAAGCAGCCTTCAAATACGTGAGCAGAAGTTGTTTAAATGCTGGGAATTTCAAACTTCTTTTGCCTCACTTAACTAACAGTAAAAATACGTTTCCATTAAATACGACCCTTAATCATGAATAACAAGCGTTTTATATGTAAATAACATTAAGAAACTATTTGAAATGAAATTAGTAAGGATGAATAAGTAATGATACAAAAAGAACATAAGAAATAGCATTTATTGATTATGCCAGATTTTATTTGACATGCACAACACGGACCGATGGGACAGATGCACACAGTGGCGCGCTGTAGGAAGGCTTTGTGTTGATGAGCCGCTAACAAATCTATTCACATAATGTTCTCTCTACTAAAATGTAAGCGAGTGTAAATGTCAGCATTATCATATATGTCTAAAGAATTGAAGTCTGTCAGGTAAAAGAAGAGCTTATTGATGCAGTTCAATCAGTCTGCTATTTTATTCCAACCGTTACTCCTGATTGGAGTCTTCTGTAAATATTTAGTTTATACATAGAGTTACGCTTCAACTAAGTTTAATGGTGCAACGCAAAAATATTTACTAGTGCGTAAGTTGTATCTTAGTGCCCATTTACATCAAAACTAGGCTAAATTGTAACTTACGCACAGCTAGTGCAAATTTTACTCTTAGTGTAAGCTGGTTTTCTTTTTACTTCAACTTTTCAGTTGGTTAAATATGGACAAACCCAAACATTGGGTTAAAAATGTAATTAAAAAATGAACCCAGTGGCTGGGTTTGTCCATATTTGACCCAAAGTTGGGTTGAAACAACCCAGCATTTTTTAGAGTGTAGTTATAAATTATACATATCTAATTTCCCTCTTTTTTATTTCACTTCCAGGAGTGCGTGCAAAGAGCGGGCAGCTCTCTGGCCGTAATCTTGCTCCAGGCTTGGCATGGACTGCTCTTTTCCTGTCATTAATGGTGCCTTCTTTTCCCTTGTGAGGCTACTAAGTCATGTACTGTTCCTTTAAACCTTCCCTCCGCCTTCCACCGAACGACCACTCCCAACCAACCCTGTGTGAAGGGGATGGGCTCTCCCTCCTCCACACAGACTGCCTGCTTTGGCCTGTGCCATCATCAGGACCTAAGGGCCAGCCAAAGGGAAGTGCTTCTTTTCCAAGGATCAAGAAATGACACCAATTCCAGACAACTCAAAATTTTTTGTTTTTGTTTTCTGGGCGTATTTGTTTCCTTTTCAGATCTTTGTTGGGGATATCATTGTAGTATTGTGCTGTACAAAGTGCGGAGACATTTTGTTTAAAATCTCCACAAAGCTGTAAGGGACTTTTTTTTTGTTAGGGACTGCCACCCAGAACAGCTCTCAACAGTCACTGAGGCCGCCCACTGCTCTGTGCCACTGTGGCTTCCCTTGTTACATTACTGCATCCATTTGACCCTTTGGCTGCCTGACAAGCAAATGCAGAGTAAGCTCAGTAGAAATAAGTGCATTGTTTTCTTATTCACAAGTGGAGAGTGTGGAGACAACGAAGAAAAAAAAAAACATTTTTATAGTGCTGAAAATCTTACTATTTCCAGACTTGCTTTTTGTACATTGTGTTACCTTTAGAGAAACAGAAAATGTGGAACAGTGGTGTGTTTCGGTCGGCTGCGTCCAAGTTTTTGACCTTCTGTTTTCATTTTTGTTACGTTTGGTGGGTTTTGAGAACTAGCAAGGTTGCTGGGCAACAGGGGGACTGACGGACGAACCAGAGATAAAGGGTTTGGACTCAACTTCTAGTGCCCAAACACTTCTGTAGACAAAGAAAAAGGCTGATCTGTAACAGTTGAAATAAATGTGATGTATATTTTTAAAAGGCCTCTGGTGTGTGTGTTTCTAGGAGAAGGTGCCGGTTGAATTGATTATGATCGATTCGCTGTATCAACAAAGTTTGTTGGGCACAGAAATTGAGTTTCGAGAGGATTATTTTGCTTAAGAATGATTCTGTCCTCCCAGGATTCAATGTTAAGTGTTTAAATAAGTGACTCAAGGGTCCTCTTTACACCGGCTGTAGTAACTGGATCACAATAAGCACTTGACCACATTAAAGTAAGATCTAAATGTACCCTGGATGCGATCACTGAAACAAGGATAGATTCTGACTAGTAATATGTACTACAGATTTTCCATCATGATCTGTTTTTGGAATATTGTAACATTTGGCATTTTTAAGGTGACATAAATATCACTAGACCTTCTCTTTTAGTCACCAAGTGCTGTGTTGCGGGTTCTTGGCTCTTTATTTTTATTCTGCTCTTTAAATGCTAAGAAGAGACAAGACGCCACGCTCTTTCGATCTGGTCACCCGAGTTAATGATCGATATCCCATGAATTATTCCACTGGGCGCCCAGTGGAATCTCACCCCCAAATACTCCCTCACTCTTTCCCAGTCTGTTTTCATGGAGGAACTTTAAAACTTAATGTTTTCCCCATTTTCTATTAGCATATTTTACTGAATGTTTCTATAGCAGGGAAACACAATAGACTAGATGCCAAAATGACGGGAGCAGTTTGAATTATTCATTAATGTTTTTAGAGTTCTGTAAATGAGAGAATATAGATTCACACAACCTCTGATGTAATAAGTGCTGTCTTACATTTTGCTTTTAAATATGATCAACTCTCTATCCTGTAACAATGCTTTGGAATGAAAGTATTATTTGTGAAAAAGTAAACTTTATTATAATTTTTTTTAAAGTACTTATTACGGAAGTAGCATGCAATGAGAACTGAATTTTGAGACTCTTAGTATTATGATGAATATGGGTAACCAAACAGTTGATGGAAAAGAAAAATACTATGGAAGTCAACGGGGCCCATCAACTGTTTGGTTACGGAGATTCTTCAAAATATATTCTTTTGTGTTCAGCAGAAGAAAGAAATTCATACAGGTTTGGAACAACTTGTTCCAATGATGACAGAATTTAAATTTTGGGGTGAACAATCCCTTTAAGTGGCCTTTTATTTCAATAATATTGTTATCTGCAAATACAGTTTTATACTACAAGTGCACACTCATTACAGATAAGCACACTTCTTTTTCACAAGGGTTGACCCATCTAAGGAATATTCAGAGACAATCTGAATACAAAATACATGTAAATGCCAGGTATAAAACAGGCAATTGGCCTGTAGTGCCCTTCAATGTCTTGATGGGTTATTTAACCTCCTGAAGTGAGATTCCAAATAAAAATGTGTATTCTCGGTCCAAAGGGCACTGCAAACGGCACCGGAACAAGTATACTGTACAAATTGAAACATCACAGGATTTGAACTGTGACATTTATCCATCAGTCATTGTGGACCAAATCAGTACTACTCAAAGTTTAGCTGTTACACAAGTATAATATGCTAGAAACCCCTGCATAACACAAGTGTTGTCTGTGGTTGAGGTTGCAGGATTTTCCAAACAAACAAATTGAGTGAAGTGACCTCTGAGCAGTGAACGCATCATTTGCACAAGAACATAAACAGTAGAACTGAAAGCTTAAACCGTCGTCTATTCAGAAAATTGGTTGAGCTTCTGTTTTATTATGCTCTCAAATTATTTGATCCCCAACTGCTTCATTCTAACAACAAAAAACACTGATTTGTTTTCTGATCATTCAGCGTTGTGGAGCACTTGGTGGTCCCTCTCATGCTCCCCAGGCAATGAATCTTATTGGATTCCTGGCACATTGAGAAGGGTTCAACAATGTCACCGCTGGGATCCCTGGAGGTTGCCGAATCAGTGCGGATTGTCTTCAGGTCCTGCCTGTTTTTTTCTTGAAGTTTCTAAAACATGTTCATCTCCTGGGGTTGTCTGTCAAAATGCATTTTCCAAAGATCTGCTTGAAGGAATAATTCTGCCATCATTTACTCGCCCTTGTGACGTTCCGCTCTCCTTTAATTAGAGAAAAAAAATGCTGGATGAAGCCTGCGGTACATGTCCTCATACCCATATTGCATGACAGGCTTTACTGATCCCAAAGGTGAAATTAAGGTGCAAAACAGCACCACCTATAAATAGTAAAGAGCTCAAAAAGTGCCACTATACATACACACGATGCAATCCAACCGGTCAGCGCAAGACAGAACAATGCCATTTATGCATGCATTAGCTGCTAATTTGGATATTTCTATGCATAAACGTGATTTATCCGTGTTTGTGAGTGGGCCTGTTTTGAACCATGAATTTTGCAGTGTTTTTATCTCTTGCTGAACAACACCGGGTGCTTCTACATGGACGCTAATGTGGCAACCTTTAATTATTCATGCAACACCTGTCTATGTCAGTGCATCTGATTTATGGTAATGGATTATCTACCCCGCAAAGAGGGCCGCATGCTTCCGAGAGCCCAGAGATGTGGTGTCAGCAATTAGAACACACTCTCCCAGCAGGCATGTGAAGCATGGATAGTTTGGGAGTGAGAGGAAAGTCGAGCTAAGCCATGGCGGGATGCTCTTCAGCCACTCATCAGTGCCTGGCATCTGAAGCAGATGTTATATGAATGGGACTAATGCTCTCAAAGAGCTTTTAACAGTCAGGAGGTTTCCGATGCTTTTTGTGCGTTGGGATGGACTTTGGGATGCTCAAATGGTTTTTGAAAATTCATGAACATTCTGTCATTATTCAATTCAATTCAAAACTTTATTGTCTATCCCCACAGGTGTAGAAAATTGTTTTTAGAACTACAACTACAAAACCAGATGTATAGAACTCAAAACCAACAACATTAAAACCTACACAATTCCTATAAAGAACATGAGATTCATCTTAAGATCCCATTTAAAATACCAATAGCAGTTGGAATAATGTCTTAAATTTGGCCTTTTTTTACCAAAGGTACTTTATACCTTTATAACGTCTTATCAACATTCTCTCATGTTTCTGAACACAAGAGGAGAAGCTTTTCAGAATGTCCAAGCTGCTCTTTTCCATACAATGGAAGAAATGGTGATTTATACTGCCAAGCTCTAAAAGGACACACACAACAACAACAAAATCACTGCAAAAACAACCCATGCCTTATATTACAAACCATCAGAAGTTGTACAATAACTTTATATAAGGAACAGACAAAAGTTAATTAATCAATCACTGGAAATCTTCCCTTTCACCATATACAGTATCTTGAATAATATGCCGCCAAGTATATTCAAACTTGATGCATCACGTGGCTCATGACTCCTCAATCAATGCCGTTTGGTTTTAATTAATATCTGGTGTGACGAGTCTAAAGGCCTCATATGTGCAGGAAAGCTTAGACAGCTGACTTGTTGCCTCACTGCCTTATCAGCCAATGACAGCACGTCCTGATTTTGCCGAGTTAGACATGTTCCAGAGTCAACATATTTTGTTGATCCTGGAACAACATTCCTGTCCGGAAATTTAATCATAATTCCCTTTCCCTAAACCTACATGTATCCCTACGCATACCTTATCCCTAAAATCAGAGGGAAATGATAGGTGAATAACACTGATGTGGAAGCACCTATCACTGGTTGTAAGCCTAAACTTTAAATAAACTGTAAACTTGTCCTTCAAATATGATTGGTTGATTGGAATGTTGTTCCAGGATCAACAAAGATGTTGATCTAGGAACATGTTGTACTTGGTGAAATCAGTGATTTTGCATGCAATGCGTGCGCATGAAGCTACCTCACAAAATTGATTTATTGATCAAATAGAGAGAGCCTTGGAGATAACTAACGAGCATTTAATTACTACAATAGTAATTTATCGCTAGAAATAACATAAAAAGTGGAAAAAGTAGCCTAGATTAAAACATGTACTTTTACTCATAAACTAACCACCAAACACAACTTTCAGACGTCATATCTAGGGTACAATGGGGCTAAAGGTGCTTTTCACCACTCCCACAGTGTATGACTGCAGAAAAAATATATACATGTTTTTTTTGTTGAACATTGATGGAGCAACAGATTTTGTGTGAAAATAAATCCTAAAAGTGGTTTGTTTGGTGAAAAAGCTTATAAATGTTTGAGGTGGCAAGGTTGACCTTTTACCCCACACACGGGGTAAAAAGCTCACCAGCATGGGGAAAAATACTTTAGCTAAAATAATGTTTTTAATAATGTCTAAGTTAATACTTGTCACTTTACAATCACTTTAGCCAAGTTTGCACTATTTTCGGTTTATTTTGATAAATAAAAGAATATATATTTTTATTAAATAGCCTATCATTGAAATGTTTATTTTAAAAATACAGAAACAAAATTATTTTAAAAAGTAAAGATTAGGAAAGCATTGAATGAGATACCATCATAATTTAATAAAGCTTTACAGTATAGTGACAAATAAATGTAATATTTTATTATATAATATGATAAACATAATATTTTTAAATGTGATGGTTTCATTATAAATATGGTGATTATCTCTAAGGTGTAGACCCAATTTGATATATGATATTTAACATCTGAATCTAACCATGTCATATCAACAAATGGAAAAGTCAGCCAGCTGTTTATTATCATGTTAATTATTGTGCAATTTTTACCCCAATTAACATATTTCTACATATTCTTCCGTTATTGAAAAACTGTTGCTTTACCTTGAACAAAACTGAAAATCATCAACAAGACCTTTGTCTCAAAATATAGACATTGATTTTATCAATTCTCATTTGCTATCTGGAACATTTAAAAAAAGAATAATAATAATTTAATATTAGATCAAATTAGCGCAGAATCAACTTTGTGTTTCTGTCCGCGATGGCATCAAGGAGCAGACAAATTTCCACGTGCATCATCAAAAGTAAAAAATAAAGTGCTAAGCTGAATTTTTTTTTTTTTTTTTTTTTTTTTTTTTTGTCATCTAGTGGTTTAAAAGAGAATACATATTGTTGTAAATATAATATTATTGTTCTATTATTATTTAATGTTAATGTTTTGTGTGCATGAGGGTTGGTGCTCGACCCACTGGATAGGTGGTTTACTTGCTTGGCATTTTCCTTGTCCAATGGTCAGCTGAAGCATTTAGCTTCTACAACTTATGACTAAATAAATCTGACTGTGTGATGATGATGAAGATGGAAGTAGTATGGCATGCAAATGCGAGAGAATTCAACACTTCTAAACTGAACAACAAAATATAATAATGCATTTAATATTAATTTCTCATTATTTTGGGGGTGAACTTTTTCTTTAAGCAACTAATGGTTTCAAATGAATGCTTCATTAATAGTGTTGAGTCTCAATGAAATGTAAATGTGTGTTATTTAGTGACCTCACTCCTACTGAACAACTTTATGGAATCTAATTTAAATTGTGCCTCTAATGTAATTGAACTTTCAATATTTCTCGGTTAGCTTTAACTAATTGCAGGTAATTAATTAGTATGTCCAGTGATTGTATCATTTAAAAGCTCAGGTGGTACATAAAACAGGGTTACTACTGGGGAATTGTTAGTCAACATGAAACATTACTCTCAAACCATGTGATGTTATTCTGATTGAAATGTCAAATTTAATGAGAGAACATGTAGGGTGGGGCTTCACTGTATTCATTAAGAATTGATTGGCCAATCTGACTAAAATCTGCTAAGGCAAGCCACTAACTAACATACGCTAACATACTGCTCACAACCAGTGCAGGTATGAGAACTTCTGTACCTTGTGCATATTTATGCACATTTATAATTATAAATATTACTTAAAAAACCTACAAACCTCTATTAGCAAAGAAAATGTGCTCAATTTTAATTTCCTGTTGACAACTATAATATTTGCAACCCGAGTTCCAAAATAATGTCAACAGAAATGTGTCTCTTCTGATGAGGTTTCTGTAAATCAAACTAGAGAATTTGAGCAACAAGCTAATTGCAGGCAGAAGATGGTGCAGTGCTTGTGCTGTGAATTAATCTGCCATTTGAATATGCAAATTTAATCAGGGTATGGCAATCAAGTTTTTTTGTTTTTACAGGCAACTACAGTGACTTTTCTGTTTGTGACCTCCTTCCATGAGCGAGTTGGAAGGGGGCATCCGCTGTGCTCCAATCCTCGGTCAGCATGGGGTTTGGATAATACTGATGCGTTTTACGGGAGAAAAGAGGCACTGATGCAAAGCAATCTAATTATCCAGTCATCAGGCAGGGCAGCAGGTGGCCAGGCCTGTGAGCTTTAGAGAGGTAGGGAGATGTTGAATGATGTGCTTACTGCATTAGCAGTGTACTGATGCTCAAACACATGACATATGGGATGTGTCTCAAAACCTAGAAGGCTCTCTACCTACCAAGCTACCTTTCTTAGGGGGTCCTCAGAGGTATGGCACCTTCTATATTATAAGATTCATCTTTTTGGACAAAACAACACAGATCACATATAAAATGCACATATATTTGCATAGTACACACAATTTCATTGAAGATGTCCCTTACTAAAAAGTACTATGTTACAGCGATGGTAATTCTATGGTATTGACCATACTCCATATTCACATGAACGTCAATATACTACATAGAATACCATGGTGATACCATGATACTACCATGATACAACTGAACAAAGATATATATAAAAAAAATATATATATAAAAAAAAAATATATATATATACTGTGTGTATATATATATTGTCCTAAAGATCATGAAAGTACCATGAAAGAAAAAATAAATACATCTGGAGTGACATACACTGTAGCCAAATAAAATGATTGCATGTAAATGTTTGCTTATATATGGCATAACATTTGCATAAAATTCAATACTTACAAGTATCATTAGGAAACATTTCAATCAAACAATACTTTTGAGTGATATGTATTTTTGTGCATATTAGCCCATGCAAAAGAGAATATTGAAATGTTTTTTTAGACATTTTCCTTATAAAAAGACCTCACCTCTCTAATGTTTCAGAAGGTAGGCCTATCTCAAGAGTATCAAAGTATCAAGAGTGTTCATATTTGAAGTTACCAAAATTTCAAGCTCAAATTCTCAACAAATTCTTCCAGTATGAAATTATAAGCGCTGCTTTCCATTTTAAAGCTCTAAACGTTTACTGTATGTCAACAATTGTATAGTTTGAGGCTATTTGTATTATTTTTGATTACATAAAGATTTTTCCAATAAACATCTTCATTCTCTGAGCAATATTATTTTCTCAGGCGAGAATACACACTAATTTTCCATTAGTTAAATGCTAATGTTTCATGTGGCACATGTGAGTGATTGTTAACAAAATTGCTAATGAAGAGTAACTCAAATCACTTATACATGAGATTCCATTAGTGAAGATGCCGTTTGTGCTGACCTTAACTAGGAGCGTTAGTTAAGACACAGCCATTGTAATAGTCAAACAGCAAGTTGCCTATCTTCAGGTATTTGGTCATCATTCCTACTGTTCAACATTCTGTCTTGAATGTAATAAGCAAAGTTTAGTTTAAAAAATCCTCCTGAAAATCCACATGGGGTAGCATGTCCAATCTGTCTTTGTCATAAAAGATTTATATTTGAATTAGACCCTTCTAATGAGAATTGTCAGCAGGGAAGTCCACACTGAATATGTAAATACATGGGAACAATTTAACGTGTGTAATGTCTGCTGGGTTTTAGGGAGTGATTTCAGGCGCCAAATAACATGTGCCCATCTGCCTGGTGCTAAAGTTCTGTTCTGCCATTCTTTGTGCGAATAGCAACTTTCTGGAAGCATCTCCATTAGTCCTTCTTGGATGGCTTGATAAAGTCTTTTTAATGCAGTCTAGAGTTCAGGAGACTCCACTGGCCTGTTTCTGCATTCTTGGTGAATGGGACGACATTAACATTCTTATGTGTTTGTGTTTAGTTGAGTGATTTTCTTAAAAGCCCTCTCCCAAAATAAGTGACTAATGTTAATGTTATTCCACAGAAAAAAATGCTCTTATGCAGAATAGATTAAAACATTTAGACCATGTCTATCAGCATAATTTATATACTAGTATAAAAACATTATTTAAAAAGCTATATGCATTTGCATTTACAGTCTCTCTCTTCTAGGAATTTACCAGCGCTATCTCACGACCAATTCATACGAATTCATACGAGTGAGTACGAGGTGGCTAATTCGTACGATCTAAACCCCAGTGATGGGTAGGTTATAGGGTCGGGGTCGGGGTTCATACGAATTGGGCAACTCGTAAAATATGTACGATTTAGCAAAAAACATATGAATTCGTACGAGTGAGGACGTATGAATTCGTACGAATTAGCCACCTCGTAAAATACGTGCGAATTGCCGTGAGATTGGGTTGGAATTTACAGAGCCCCTAAAGACAGGTAATTCTTGAAATTATATTTGAATGCTTTTGCGTTCCTCCTGAGAAACTTTGCGTACATTCGCCAAACGTTTGCGTTCCTTAGAGTATTTTAACACCATCACATTTAAGGCATGCTACCCTTTTTCAAGGTCATTTTGAATTTGCACTTTTGTCAGGCCTTTTCTGCATTCTCTTGTTGAACTTAGAAAGATAGGGAGATGATATTTTCTGCGATCTCTGGAAGACGATAAAGAAGAAGCGAACAACTATCCCCTATGGCTTCAGAATGTGCACGAGGCTTTGCAGTACATCTCTTTTTCCTTTTACATCATCATTGTTTTCTCTAAAGTGAAGACAGACACAGTCTAGTCTTTGTGTGCTCGTGTTGTCTGATTTAAGTGATCCTCTGGGGTGGCGATGGAGACAGTTTAAGCTCCTTATCAGCATCAGGACAATATGAAAGCCAGTTGTAAACGATGTGCGGCAGCTCCCGCCACTCGTTGGTATCCTCCATGCATTCTTTCTCCTGTTACGCTCCAGAACAAATTGGATGGATTACAGGCGATATGCCGCATAGATCTAACCTGACTTTGATTGGAGATCGTCCAGCAGGCTGCTGCTAATGAGGCTGCGGAATTGAAGGTTTTCACAATGTTGAAATCTTTGTCGTATACGTTGAAAGTTCAGGGATATTTATAGGGCTATAAAGGAGCAGCATTCACGATTTCGCAATGGTCCATTCTATATCCCTGATAAAATATCTTCCTTGATAATAAATCATTTCTCTACTGCCTGAGGAATCAGTATAACACCTGAAATGCATTATTCGGTTTCACTTTATTTTGATGGTCCCTTTAACACATTCTGTTGACTATAAGTAACGTTGCACCTACAATAGAGTTTGGTGTTAGCATGTTGCTAAGCTAAAATCGTGATGCATTTAGTAAATATAAAAGATACGTGGCACACAAATATTGCTTAAAAGTTTTTTTTATTATTTTTTTATTATTATACTTAAGTGAACAACACACACAAATCACTAAGCCTGTCACAGTGCATTCTGAGATTGTCTTCTATGGGGGAAAAAAATGGTAACTCTTTATTTTGATGGTCCTTTTTGAACATTCTGTTGACTATAAGTAACTTTGAGTATTCTTTGAATACTCTCAATAGAGAATTAGTAGACTGTATGCTTAATATCTGCCATCTCTTTATTGTGATGCTCCCACAACAGTCTTTCTACTGACTATAAGTAACTTTGCAAGTACATGTCAACTTATTCTAACCCTACCAGTTTACTAATACTTTACTAACACTCTAATGAGAGTTAGTAGACATGTAGGTGCAACTATACTTATAGTCAACAGAATGTGTTAGGGACCATCAAAATAAAGTGTTCTTTGATAAGAAATCTGTGTTTGTGAACTACAGCAGGCTAGAAATCTGTTTTGTTTTGTTTTGTTTCTTGCCTCTTTGCACTGCTCTGGGTCAGGTCGCAGGGCTTAGTGCTAGTTTCACACTAGAGTGAGCCTGAAAAGCACCTGGAAATTATTTTGTGCTATCAATCCGAGTCCTGTCTGTCTCCACAGTGCCTTCAAGTTGAAGCTTGTCTCTATCCGGATGTGATGAATGACTTTATCTGCTCAACAGGCCATTTAAAAAAAAAAAAAAAAAAAAAAAAAACTTTTTAGACCATCTCTCAGGGGCCTGAGAGCGCTGCCATTGTCACCCAGTCATTTTGTGTGCCTGTGTGTAAGAGGTGGTCATAGTGTTTAATGTGTTACAGTACATGTGCATGTGCTCCCATGTGTGCATGTTGTTTAATTGTTGTAGAAGTACTTTTTATTGATTTATTGAATAGGTCGGGGATACCTGGGCAATTTCTCACAGAGGCCATACTGTAGCTTTATACAATGTCTCTGTAAACTAAAAGCTTATTTTATCTTACATTGGTCTATCTATCTATCTATCTATCTATCTATCTATCTATCTATCTATCTATCTATCTATCTATCTATCTATCTATCTATCTATCTATCTAATTAATTTATGCCTGTGGTTGCAAAGCTGAATTTACAAATACACATCAGAAAGATTTCTGAAGGATCATGTGACACTGAAGACTGGAGTAATGATGCTGAAAATTCAGCTTTGCCATTACAGGAATAAACTGCATTTTAAAATATATTAAAATAGAATATTTTAAACTATATTAAAATAGAATAATATTTCACAATATTACTGTTTTTATTGTATTTTTGCTCAAATAAATGCAGCCTTGGTGAACATAGGAGACTTTTTTCAAAAAACATTCATTTTACCAAACTTTTGTCTGATAGTGTATTTTTTTTATAACTGAATTATTATTATTATTATTATTATTATTATTATTATTAGTGAGTTTTAAATGAGTTTTGCTTATGGCAATGACCATTACTGGCCTCCCTTAGTTAGACAATGATATCATTGTTGATATCATTGTTGTGGTGTACAGCACTTTGGAAACCTTGTGTTTGTTTAAATTGTGCAATATAAATAAAGTGAATTGGATTGGATTGGATGATAAACTAAACATCACAATCTTCTCCTGCAAAACTGAAACAGAAAATGCTTGTTCTCTCCTTGGACCAAATGAACATATCAAATGAAGCAACTTTGAATGAAAGACTTTGGTTAGACTTTATTTTAAGGTGTCATTGTTACAGTGTAATTAAACATTTAAGTACTGAGTAATATTAATTAACAACATGTACTTACTATAGAGTTAAGGTAGGATTAGGGTTTGGTTGAGAGGTACTTGCATGTAATTATGCATAATTTACTGTTATTACGATGGCAAGTATACATAACAAGGACACTGTAAAATAAAGTGTTACCAAGACTTTCTATGTCTGCTCAGTACATTTAACATGGACTGCTGTGGACAGTCTCTCTTTCGGTATCATCTCTGTCCCTAATGGCTCCAGCACTCACTAGAGCACAGATTTTCTCCTCTGGTTAAAGTGCATGTGAGTGCATGTAACCTGTTACTTTAGGGCAAATATGTGTGGTTAGCAAATGTAGTCAGTTAAATGAGGGAGTGTAGAGGTTTTTCACCTGGTGTGAATGTGAATCAACTCCAAAGGCAAACTAAAGGAAATCTAAATCAGATTTAATGCTGTGTGAGCTTGGAAGGAACATGGTCTGTTCCTGCTGGCTGAAAACGGACTGATTGATGAAAACTTCAGAACATTTTTCTGAGGAATTATGCCAAAAAAGGACTGAGACTTAGAATGCACTAGATGACTTTCAACAGTCTGAAGGAATCAACGCTTGTTGCCAAAAGTCAAAATGAATTGTGGATTGACGTTCATCGTCGCCAGCCCCACTCTGGACCCAGGACCCAGCCAGCCACTTCCCACAACCCTTCACGGACGAAATGCCAGGTTCCACCATGTCACAGAGCACGAGCCTGCCACAATGTCAGCGCCAGAGACAACGCCTGAGCCAATAGTCTATACCAGGTGCGTGAGCCGGCAACATCGTCAATCCAAGTGGGTGTCTCATGGAGTACGAAGGCATGGAGGGAAGCCGCATTCACACTCCCGCCACTGAGGGTGAGCTGTACCTGGCCTCTGTGAATTGTTATCAGGAAATGGAAGAAGTTGTTCCCCGTAGTCTCGTCTCCGCTAGTCCCGCCCAGCTCCAAGTCTTCTTTGTCTCCACTGGTCCTGCCTAGCTTTAAGTCTCCTTCGTCTCCATGGTACCACCAAGCCTCCCTCTCCCACCTCCTCTACCTAAGCAAGACAATCTTTCGGCCCCTCCTCCACTCTGCTGCAAGGATGCACCTCGGGTCTTCCATTCTATAGCTCCGCTTTGGCATGTGAATCCCCGCTCTCAGTCCCAGCCGGGGAGGCCATTAATCCACCTTGGCCCATCGGCTCCACCTTGGCTCCACCTGGGACCATCGTCCTTATAGCTACACTGTGCTCCCTTGTTCGTCCTGCTCTGCCTTTGTCAGTCAACGCTCTTCATGTGCCTTCGGTTCTGTCGAGCTCCGCCTTCCCTCAGGCGCCTCGGCCCCACGGCTGCTCTTCAGTCCTCCGGCACCCTGGCTCCACGGCT
The DNA here is from genome assembly GCA_021554675.1 of Leuciscus idus. Lineage (NCBI taxonomy): Eukaryota > Metazoa > Chordata > Actinopteri > Cypriniformes > Leuciscidae > Leuciscus > Leuciscus idus. Next base: position 8,344,760 of record CM038634.1, read on the forward strand.
CCGTCTTGGCCTCCAGGACCTACGGTGTCGCCCAGTCTCTGTGTCTCATCAGCTCCAGCTCTCCTAGCTCCACCGCTGGTGGTTGGAACTCTGACTCCACCCTAGCTTCTACCAGCATGGGTTCCACCGTGGCCGTTCGTTGGCCTGGCTGTGCTCCGGGTCGTCATCTGTATCCTCCCTCCATCAGCTCCTCCCTCCTTCATCTCCGCCATGGTGTTTCCATCTGCCAGACCCGTCTTGGTCACAGCCCTCTCCAGCTCCACATCCTCTTCCAAAGCCCCCATACTCCCTCCTCTGTTGGACTTGGTTAGTCAGTTACAGCGCAAAGACATGCCTTTGCTGGGAGTCCGGGAGGAGGGTGTTATGCCAGAAGTATGTTATTTTGTGTTTTGTTTTTGTTTTCATTCTGTTCCCTGTTCCAGTTTGCCCGAGTTCTGTTTGCTAGTTAGTTTCCATAGCTACTCATTAGTTTCACAAATTCTTAGCTCAATTGATTACTCTGTGTTTATTTAGGCCCTCACTTTCACTTTGCATTGTTCAGTGTTGTCAATGTTTTACATGGTTGCTATTCATTTATTTTTCCCTGTGTTCTTCTGAGTGTTCGGTGTTGGATATTATTAAAGTTATTAAAAAGTTATATTCTTCCTAATCGTGCGAGCATTACTGCAACCCGTTTGTGACAATGTCATCCAGACCTTTGTGAAACACAAAAGATATTTTGGAAAATGTCTGGGTTTTGTTTTGTTTTTTTACCTCACAAAAGAAAGTATACAGGTTTTCAGCATTTCATTTGTTTTCATGCTAGAGTGCGAACGCCTTTGATTTGATTAAACGTTGAAGTGAGACTTGATTTTTTCTCTTTGCTTTGTTCAAGACATTCAACATCTCTAAAAGGAAAAAAGTAATGAGTAAACAGTCACTGACGCATTCAGAAGCATACACAGTTTTTGCATTTTTTGCATTCACACCTCACCCATGAAAAAAAAAAAAAAAAATGCTTCCTCTCAGTCATTTAGAGTTTTGTGGTTACATTTAATGGGAGCTGGAAAATACAAACATCCTCTAAAGGAGTGAAAATTGGCCTCAGAAGATTGCCGCCGGATATTGGTTGTGTGTGAGGGAAAGATATTGGATAGATTATTATAGATTCTTTATGTTTCCTGAATTACCCTCCTGGAATCAGTAAAATTGTATGTTATTTTTAACGTCTTATCTTTCTTGAACTTTCTTCGCTACTAATAAAAGATCAGAAGTGCAGAAAATAATCTCATTAATAAACTGAAAACTCTCTATGTAATGATACTGACCACATTTGCATAAAATTACAATGTTAATAGGCAAAGATCCCTGACTGAGACTTTGATTACAGCAGTAATATTAGATAGAGCAGCTTTATACAGGATATTTCAGAAGGTTGCAATTTCCATTGTTTGGACTGTAAAATTATATGGTGCAGTTGCAGTATATTTTGCAAAAAAAAAAATTTAAAAGACACATAAAATTGCTAGACAATTGTGATTTTCTTTCTTGCTATCGAAACAAGAACTTTGGGAGGGATATTAGATAAGCTCATCTCTTTCTTTTAAATAGCCAAATAGACTTTAGTTTAAGTCTCAGTCCGGAACCATAATTCTCATTCTAGAGAGCATTTGATTAGACAAAAATTTTTAAACGCCCCTGAGTACAAGATGAGTCATCAATACTTGTGTTCCTTTTTCCAAGAAGATAATTTGTGCATATCTACTTAAGGTTACTTTTTTCAACTTTATAATATCTAGACTATTGACTATTAACATTATACAGTGCTAATAAAAAGTCTACACACCCCTGTTAAAAAAGTTGAAACAATAAACTGAAACAATAAATCATATCAGAACTTTTGCACCTTTAGTTAATGTAAAAATTACAACCTAGGCAATGCCACTGATGCTCTTTGTTGCCAATGACTCTTGTAGAAGCATGCAACCAAGATGTCAGAAAAATCTTAATCAGTCACTTCAGGTGAAGACTGGTGTGTAATATTTCACCTGAGCTTGATGATTAGTTAATTCTGAACACAGCCACATTATAAAAGGGTGCGCACACTTATGCAGTTATGTTAAGTTTTTATTTGTATCTTTTTCTCTGAAATGTGTCACTTTGGTTTTCAGTGGCAGTGCAAAATTTCTGATATGATTTAACTTTATTTCATTTTTACATCACAAAAACCTGCAGAGAAGTGTGTAAACTTTTTATATCCAATTATATCCAATGTAGATTACCTCACAGTGACTGACACATCTCAATTTTGATTTAAATAAAAAATTTGCAGTTTTTATTTGGAAGGCTCTCTTGGTCTGTCAAATTCTGAAAATAATCCACACAATGCAGCTAAGCACAATGAACTAATTTGATACGATGCTGTAGTTTTATTCAATGACATGGACAATAGCACGAGATGGCATTCATGTTTACCAGCACCACTGGCTAGAGGCTCCATAGATACAAATCAATACTCTGGCATCATCTTTGCACATGAGACAAGACAGCAGTGAGAAAAGAAGATATGTGAATATGGAAATGTGCAGAACTAAGAAATAAAAAGAACACAGGGGATTAAGATGTTGAAGATTCCAACACAAAGCAAATGCCAAGATATTAAAAACATATCATAAATAATGAATTAATAGCAGGTGAAATCTGGACCCCATCCAACAAACATCCCAGCATGTGAAATCCCTTGTAGATGAGGCGGACTGTATTATTTCACCAGCCATGGGAAAGAAGGGTTTCAGTTATTTTTGTTGAATTTCAATCTCATTTTCTTCATCCTCCTATTGGACGTATTTAGAACTCATTTAGATATTGCTGCTTAAAGGATATGCGACTATACATTGATGAGCAAAAAAATTATGACCAGTTGACAGGTGATGCAAATATTGTTGTTTATCTCCTAACAGGCCCACATACAGTATTATGGTCTGGGTAGATTAGATGGTAATTAATATGTTGGATGCAGGAGAAATGAGCAGGAATAAAGATCAGCCACAAGACTACTGAGTCAGAGTGTCTCTGAAATGGCAAGGCTTGTGGGTTGCTGCTGGTCAGCAGTGGTGAGCATTTACCAACAGAGGTCCGACGAGGAACAAACCACAAACCTGCAACCTGTGTTGGGCGGCCAAGACTCATTGAAGCACAAGGGCAACTAAGGCTACCCCGCATGGTCCAAGCCAACGAAAGGTCTACTGTGGCACAAGTCACAAAATTTTAATGATGGTTAGGGAGGAATGTCTCACAACATACAGTGCATCACACTCTGCTGTGTACGGGGCCGTGTAGCCGCAGACCAATCAAATTGCCTATGACGACCCCTGTCCACCGTCAAAAGCGCCTACAATGGGCATGAAACCATCGTAACTGGACAAAATGGCAGTGGAAAAAGGTTGCCTGATCCGATGATTCCAGTTTTCACTTATATCACATGGACGGCCACCATTTACATGGGAAGTGATGGCACCAGGACACACTGTGGGATGACGACAAGGCAGTGGAGGGAGTGTGATGCTCTAGGTAATGTTCTACTGGGAAACGTCTCGGTTGTGTATGCAACCTTCGTTCCCTGAAGAAGGGAATGGGATCACGCTACAGAGCCTGTCATCTGCGAGTATGTTAGAACGAGCAAATGCACGCATTGGTGTGCGCGAGTTGCATCACGCGCTCCGCCCCGCTGCGCGGGTATAAACACGGAAGCGGATGCACGCACCACTTGTTTTTCGCTGAGAAGCCGAGCATAACTCTGAGTCAGCGGTGGTCCAGCAATAGTGGCTAAGGGACTACGTCTCCGTTCCCTCCTTCAGAGAACGAGGGTTGCATACGCAACCGAGACGTTCCCTTTCAGTCGACGTTCGACTGAATGGGATCTACTATGGAAAGCGCCACTAGAGCTGCCACCTTCCAGTGCCTAGACAAAAGCCTGCTGAACCTCCCGCATCTTGAGGCGGTGATAGGACAGGGCTTAGGCCAGGGAAGTCACTGCTGTTCCGCAAGACCCGCTCAGTAGACTTGGATAACACTGGGAAAGCGTGTCCTATCGATGGAAGGAAGGGACACTATGGAAGCCACATCCAGCCCGAAGGGGGGAAATGTGGGAGATACACATATCAACTGGGCGAATTATCGGGCAGTACAACATATGGAATGTCACTGGGATGACACCAGCCTATAACAGGGGGGAGGATCAACCGAACAGTGACGGCAGAGCGGACTCTGCCAAGGGAAAGACACGGGCTCACCTCGGGGAGCCGTACCGTGGAAGAATACACATATGGGATCGCCGTAGGGATCACAACATATGGACCCAGCCTAGCACAAGTTCCACCAGTGCATACGAGTGGTAGGCCTAGCATCGGACGCTCTGCCACGTCCAATGCCGCAGGGGGTATGGAGGAGCTCGACAGGGTTCGGCCGAAGGGAAACTCAACTGGAGCAGAATGGCGCATGTATTCAGTCCATAGGAGGGGAATCCTCCGTCAAGGGTAGTGAGGGGGGAAGAGCTCTCCAGGCAGCTTCTGGCAGTAAAGGGTGCCATCCACGACCTAGTAAGCTCTCCATGCACCTCAGGAAAGAAAGGTACTGGGGCGGCGAGCTGAGAACCAGCGTGGCCCAGCCCGAGAAACCAATCATCCAACCGAGGCTGAGTGGGACACATGGAGGGTTCCACTTGAGCCCGACAGCCTCGGCGGCCTGTTTGAGCATAGCTGACAACTGAGGATCTGGCTCGGGCAACGTTACACTCCCAGAAGGGGATAACGCAGCCGAATAACGGATAACGCAGTCATCTCAAAAGGTCAGCTCACCCTCCGATGTTGCGATCAGCATCCTGTCCCCTGGGGGAACCCCGAGTGAGACATCTGGTCAGTCCATTACAGAGGGACCAGTGCTCTCAACGGGGGGGGGCTCCAACGGTATCGGTGTGATGGAGGAGTGAGGAGCCCACAGGGAATGGTTACCGGGCAGAAACTCCATCACTGTTCTCCGATCACCCATCCCACACGGCACCCTGGGGTGGGGCGTGGTAATGGGGACTAGGGTTGGGAATCGTACGAACTTTTCCGGTTCCGGTTCCGATTCCGGTTCCGCCAAACGATTCCGGTTCTGGTTCCGGTTCCCATTCAGTAAAAAATATGAAAACAACTAATAAAAAAATAGTAGTAAGTGAAAAATCCAAAATCCTTTTTGTGTTTATTTCTTATACTTGTCAAATGAGTTTAACAGACTGGTAATGACAAATTAAACATATTATTAAGCAATTTTTGCAAAAAAATATTTTTTCTGAAGGAAAATAAAAATGTCTGCATTCTCTAGAATAATTTGGGACCTCTCCTAGCTTATTGTATCTCCAGCAGTGGAGAATACCCTCTCAGAAGGGGTAGAATATGCTTGAATGTAAGATGTGTGTAGAACAGATTATTTTTAAAATCGATTTGAATGATTGATTCATAAAGACTTTACTTGTTTCATTACTGGATAAATCAGCGCTCTAGCAGTTAATAAACAGAACTGCATGCGTCTTGCGGAAGAACATTTTAGCCGGAGCTACTTCTCTCTATTTATGTCTATGACGAGTCACGCAGGCACTGGGCTACTCCGCAGCGGCTGCGATCCACCAGTCTAAAGTATAGTCCAAGTACAAACGCTTATTGCAGGCTTAACGTAGTAATTCAGGATAAGACAAAAACACGGTTTGAAAAAAAGGCATTCATGATGCACTCGCTCATTCTATACATTTTGTAAATTCTGACCACAAAGAAGTTACGGACTGCGTCTTTATGAATGTTTTGAAGCATCAGATGTAATCGATACACTCGTTATATGAAGGCAGCGACTTTCAAAAGGTGATTTACAATATTTTGGTTGCTACCGTAGACATCAGTGTTTATACTCGAATTATAAACTTTTATCTCAGTACTTCTGTGATCATTTGAATATTTGTAACAGAAATATCGATACTGTGTGATTGTAAAGCCGTTTCATATTGACAACTGCTCTCTCTGGGTCAACAACAGCACAAACAGATTTGAATGTTCAGGGGTGAGGTTTTTGTTATTTAGGAATAAAATCGCGTGGGTGTTTGAATCGAGATCGTTTAAAGATAAATCATGCAGCTCTGACTGTCTTTAATTCTCTCTCTCTCTCGATATCTGAGGCAAAACGTATTTGAGTAGCGCGAGGGCTTTTCAGTGCATTCATTACTATTTTAATATGAGGTGAGACGTCGCTATTAAAGGATAAGCTTCCAGCACTTCGCCCACCAGAACCGTTTTCGGAACCGAAACCTAGGAATTTCACACGGTTCCGGTATTTTTTCAAAAACAGTACCGGTTCTGGATAAGAACCGGTTCTCGGTTCCCAACCCTAATGGGGACTCCACCTTTGCGGATGAAGGCGAGTCTCGATCTCAACACCGAGACAGTCATATTCCCCAGTGGGAACATGAACCGTCCACAAAAGCTGCCTCAGCGTGCTCTAAACCCAAACACGTGATGCAGAACGACCACATCCAGAAGCGCACGGGCAGAATGACATCTTGAAAAAGACGCAAACGCACCCGTGTTGCTCTTTCAGGAAGTGAGAAACCTCTCACCAGTGCCGGCGCACACAGGGGAATGATCGCTGCAACACTGACAGGGATGGTGCAGCCTGTACCAGTGAAGCAATCACTCTCTCCGCCCTCAACCGGCCATCAGACAAACAGAAAATGTGGTGCTGTTAGAACAGCAGCTGAGAGCTCAGAGAGCTCGCGACCACCGCTGCACTCGCGCTGTAGAAACACCAGCCAGGGAGAGACTTCCTGAAGAAGCACCGACACACTCGCTCGTTGTAGTATAACAACACTCTTCAGAGACATCGACGTGAAGACTGATCGGCTCCGAAGCGAAAGACAAGTGGTGCGTGCATCCGCTTCCATGTTTATACCCGCGTGGCGGGCGGAGTGCCTGATGCAACTCACGCACGCCAATGTGTGCATTGGCTCATTCTAACATACTCGAAGATGACAGGCTCCCTAGTGTGATCCCATTCAGTCGAACGCAGTGACGGCTGGTGCTAAAAAATGTTTGGGGGGCGCAACAAACTGAATTATTAATCCAGGACTGAATGTAGGCTAACTGTTAAATAACAATTTAACAGTGATAATAATGTAGCTATCATTAATTCAATTCAAATTTATTTGTATAGCGCTTTTCACAATACATATTGTCTCAAAGTAGCTTTACAGAAAGTGCATTTCAGAAATGTACATAGAAAAATACAGTTAGTTAATCATGCATTAAAGCCACACTAAGTAGAAATTGTGTTTTTGTCAAACAGCGACCCCTAGAGTCGCTGTGGAATACTTGCACTGTCATAAATATATTAGCCTATATTATAACGTTTTTACATGATTGCAGCTAAATCACAAGTAAATAGTCTATAGTCTAGGCCTACTGTATAATTTAATTTGTGTTGTTTTTATTGGAATGTAAACATTACAAAATGCCAGATCACATCAATTAAGTTAAATGTACGTCGCATTATTTCATAACATTGGCCGTTATGATGTCATTAGACATGATTATTGCAATTTATCATAATAGTTTGCAAATTGTGCTCGTTTACACTATACAACCTCTACGTTAGGCTTATTTATGTCCTGATAATTATGTGAGATATTGAAAGCTGTTCTCATGATAATCGCAGGAATCAACGTCAACAGCGTCGTCTGATATCCCTCAGGACTACGTGATAAATACACCTCACAACACCTGAGTTCAGCTGGCAAACTAATTCGTGAGGCATAGCTATCTGATTTATCAAAACGATTCCATTTACACCTGGTCACATAAATGTATTTTTGCGAAACGGATTTAAATTCGATCTTCAATTCTCGCGCTATATGCAGATTTAATGGAGTGCACGTCACCGCAATAAGAGAGAGCAGTAAGCCTGGTAAGATAATTTCGTTTCTTTACTTTTAATGATGAAGATTGTGTGTTAAGCGTCTGCGACTTACTTTCACTTTGATTTGCGATAGTTTGCACGTTGGCTTGATGCAGTTGCTCATCTGCGGTGATGCGTGTTCCAGCCATTGACTGTAAAAAAATAGGTTCCATGCAGCGCGTCGTCATATCTGGATATAACATATAACCTATAACACGCTCTCACACTTTTTTTTATTTATTTTTTTTAGCATTTTTGGGAGGAGTACAATTTACGTATGTGGTTTCAACAACCATATGCATTTACACTTGTCCAGTTTCGTCTGGAATGCGTCTCAGATCTCCTCCTGAAGTGGTTTGAAGGATCGGATTCAAATCCGTCTCAAATGCGTTTCGGAGGGCATTTAAACCTGGACTTTTCCCTGGACCTTTCGCTATCCGATCTGAGAAAACGCATGAAGTGGCCAGGTGTAAACAACCCCCATGACAAAAACATACACACGAAAGCCGAAAACAAACGCTGGTTGGCCTCTCACGTCCAAATTTGACGAAGTGGTGGGGGAAGTGACGTATGCCGTAAAGCAGTCGAATTTTGTAGTTCTTTTTGTGCTCTTGTTACTACCCGAACACCGAAGTTACATAGTGCCAGTAAAAGCGATACAGACCCTGTCAGGCTATGGCAGACGTGTCATTCAACCTATTGTAAGTCGATGTGTTTTTCTATTTGAATTTTAAAAAAAAACTGTATTTAATAAAAAAAAAAAAAAGTAATATCCTGATCAATATTGTCCTACAAACACTGTTCATATTGAAGGTTATAAAAACAAACAGTGTAACCTTTCTGTCTATCTGCAGTCTATCCAAAACAAAATAATGCTTTTTAAAGTAGTAGTTAAATTGACTAAACTTAAAAAAAATAATAAAAAAAAATCAAAGCTAATATCATAAAAATACACATGTAGGTTTGAAATTCTCTAGCACATTTGTGTTCACCAACAACAACAAATATTCAACAACAAATATTTTAGCTAAATATATTTATAATTTAGTGCTAATGTATATTTTAGTCAGAATAATTGCGCTCCTATTCTATTGCGCTCCGTCTGTTTGGCGCGCATGCACGCGGCGGCGCTCGTTCACGGAAGTTTAGCTTGCAGAAAGCTCGCGCACTCATGACAGCAAACTGGAAATATTGACTTTCTAACATTTACAGATGGAGAATATGTCCGTGAAATGTAAGTTATGCACTGAGGAAATTATTGGATGTCACTTCAGCTTATGGCTAAATATTATTAGAGGTATATTTGTTTCCACCAATCGCTGCACAAGTGAAGTTTACATATGATGACGAAAGCACGTTAGTGCGAGCCCTCCTGGAACCCATAGAGAATGCATTGCAGTGCCTGCAGTTCGAAAAAAAATCTTTGAATGTAAGTCTATGGGAACACTCTGGGCGATTTTCGGCCATAGTGAAATCGCCCAAAAAGAGGCGGTACTCCACAGAACGTGACTTGGCGCTGATTGGACTATATCCAGAGGCAGAACAACAGTGAGTGAGTCAGAGTGACTGCTAGCGTAACTCTGTGGTTGAATGAGATTGTGATTGAAAAAGTCCCTTTCACACTTTGGTGGTGCGTCGCCCGATCGCCCTAATGAAGAAACCGCCGCTGGTCGAACGTCGACTACGTCGAACGTGAACGACTGAAAGGGAATCCTGGATCCGGCCTTTCATTTGGATGTAAATTTTGCACGTGCCACCTACCTAAACATTGTTACAGATTAGGTACACCCTTTCATGACAATGGTGTTCCCTGGTGGAAGTGGCCTCTTTCAGCAAGATAATGCACCCTGCCACACTGCACACATTGTTCAGGAATGGTTTGAGAAACATGATGAACAGTTCAAGGTGTTGCTTTGGCCTCCAAATTCTCCAGATCTCAATCCAATTGAGCATCTGTGGGATGTGCTAGACCAACAAGTTCGATCCACGGTGGCTCCACCTCACAACCTACAGGACTTCAAGGATCTGCTGCTAATGTCTTGGTGCCAGATACCACAGGACAACTTTAGGGGTCCTGTAGAGTCCATGCCTTGGCGAGTCAGCACTGTTTTGGCAGCGCACGAGGACTAACAGCATATTAGCCAGGTGGTCATTATATTTTATATTACTGCCTTCATATTTCCATGGATTCTCAAGAGTTTACTGATGAAACAAACTCTATGCAAAGTTTAATCTGTATGATAATAAAATAATACCTAGATTTATCGCTTTTCTATGTCATAAGGAGATTGATTTATGATCTAATTCTGGGGCTTAAAAAGCTCATCCAATTGGCCTTCATTGCCCCTCACAGAGGCATGGTAAACCAAGCTTGAAGCTGTTAGTAATTTCTCTTTTTTCAAGCAGAAACCACATCATCTGGTTCAGAAGAAGGTCTTCGCAGCCCAAGAGATAAATTGTTATTCTGAGGGTTTCTTGAAAGGCTAACATGGAGGCTAGCCAATTGCAGCCCCTAATCTGGGTTTAGTATTGGCAAACAAAAGCCAGACTTTAGATATTCAGGCAGAAACATGCCCTACAAGTCTTCAGTCAAAGCCTTTCTCTGTATCATCTGCTCTGGCTTTCTGCTCCAGGCCCCATGGTTTACGGCTCAAAGCATGGATTTAGAGATTTCAGTGGCGGCATGGCATTGACAGTCTTGTTTACATGACTAAAGTAGTAATTGTTCGATACAGCGGTTCTCTTGTTTTGCCCAATGGCAAATTACCATCAAAGCTCCCGCCAGTGGAGGACCAGACAACAGCTCACACTTGTATGAAACAGTTAACGTAGAAGAACAATGTGGTGATGTGTATTCTGCCATGTAGTAGAAGAGGCCTCCGCTGACATTAAAAACAATTCAAGGACCCTCATTATGTTATAAGGACATAAGGAAATCAGCTTTTACTTGCAGTAACATCATGTTAAGACAAGCATTGAGAAATGTGTTGTGAAGAGAATTTTTAATTGGGTTTCATTTTGATGGTGCTAATAAGCTTGATTATATTTAGAGCTATTTTTACATTTTATGAAGAAAATGTGATCGTCTATGACAACTCACTAACACAATGCTAGGATGATATGAGCAGTTGCCCTGGTTTCTATGTGGGTGCTAACTTTGAAATAGCATAGCATACTTCTCAACAGATCACATAATTTGTCAATAGCACAAACAGTGCAGGATGCTACACTGTTAACCCTTCCTGTAGTTTTTAAAGTCACCATGAAATCCAAATGGACAATTCTTGTTTTTTATAAGGAATATTTCAGTATTTATTATACATTTTTATCCATGGCCAATTTTTTTATATACTTATGTGCCCTTGTAATCTTTAATCAAAATAACTTCCCCTCCCTCTTGCTGTGACATATCTTCTCTTCTCTGATGATGCGTTTACTGGCGTGAGGGTGGGACAACCTGTAGCAAACCACAACGATCCAACTATCCAATCAATTTCCAATGGACAAAATAAAGTCCCGTCCTACATTTTTTTCTTGTTTCACTATATGATAGGGAATAGTCACAATAGGGAAGAAAAGACTATCGCAACTTGTTTCATGCCGACTTTAAGGTAAATAACTGTAAAATGGCCAGTAAATGACAATTATATAATCATACAAGACTTAACTTTATGCATTGTAATATCTGTGACTTATTAATTACAATAACTTACTTTTTACAACTAGCTGTAAATATCTTAATATTTTATGCGTTTTCAAATCGATGATAAGTATGTGCAGTAGTAGCTAATAGTGATGCTTGCTTTAGCACTAAATACAGCACAGCATGTCACTGCAGACAAAGACTTCAAGTTTCACCAAAAGAACTGAAGCCAGCAATTCTGTTAAGTATGATTTTACTCCAATAAAATGGTTTTCAGTGTTGACCTCTTATCTTTCAAACTGTGCAGTTGGGGTTAATTACCGTCATGTTCTGAATTTATTGTGAAGACTAGTGCCATAATTTAATATTTTATAAGTGTTGCTGTTAATCTTGGCATTTGAGATTGACCTTATCTGAGCCACTGTTGTACCGTGACCTGTACATCACGCTAGATAATTGTTAAATGATCATCACAATGTTGTTTGGTTTTGAAAAAAACAAAAAAACAATCATAAGGCAATTAACAAAAAGTTATTTTCAGCTCTTCTATTTTCACAGAAGCCCAAATGGAATTGAGTTAATTAAGCAAAAACTGAGCAATATCAGATAATTGCTCACAATGACTCCCTAAAAATAATTAAATTAGGTTAAGCCACACAAGTGAAAACTGGAAAAATGGGCCTTGATCCATATGCGTGTCACATAGTTTATAAACAGTTGTTCTTGTACTTGTTTTTACTTGAGAATATTTTATCCTCTATGGATACAGAATGAGTTTTCACTGCAGAAAGCATCATTAGACTTATAAGATATAAAATAAGATACTACTGAATATTTCAGTGATTTATAAGTGATTCATAATATATCAACTAATAACTTGCGTACTATCTACTAATGATCTGTTTGATTTATTTCATGATTTGTTTTTAGATATGCTAAGGACTTAAAAATGAGTTAAAGTTAACACTTATTAATCATTTATGAACGTATAGTCATTTTTTCTAAATGATTAGTTCATTATTAACTAATAACTTATACATGATTTATAACTGAACAGTATTATAAAGTGTTACCCATTATTTTGGCAAATCTGTTTGGTTCTGCTAATGCTGAAGTGTTGAAGTTAAAAGTGAAATGTGTAGTTTTGGCATCATTAGTGGCACCAAACAGAATTGCAAAATGTTTGTTTGAGTGACAATGTTTATAATGTAAGGTCCGTAATACCTTGAGAAATCATCTGTTAGCACACTGAATCTTGAGCCCAAATATGCCACATACCATTAAAAATATACTGGCTAAACCAGTGTGTGAGTCTTGGGAGGGACCAGGGGCATTTCTAGCATTTCATAAGTACTGGGGTACAGGCCTCCATCAGGTCCCCCGATTTTTGATGTGAGAAAACCAAACGATTCAGTGTGTGATTATACTGTCTGAATGAATCAACTGAATAAAACCATTTTTGCCGTTTGACTGATTAGATCAAAAGAGTGATTTATTCGCAAATCTGGCTAGTTTTGTTTCTCAACAGCTAATCTAAAACATATGACTTGATTGCTGAAATATTGTGTTGGGGATCTTCAGGTCAGTATACAGTATAGCAATCTCCTCCAAAGTATTTATCAGTAATATTTTACCTGCCCTGTTAGCAACCCTCTTTAAAGAACTGAACAAACCTTATGACCTTAAAGTAAATACCACTGCATAACACCATTCACAAGCCTCTGTCTCCATCCTTAACCAACTCAGTTCAGAAGCCCTGTGTGTTCAGCGTTAAGCCCCTGCTGAAACACGCTGCCATGTCTTATACATCACAGTGCAAACTCAATTAATGAGCAGCAGCGCGTCAGCACTCTTTACCAGCACCTCTGAAAGCGCAAGCTTAGCTGGCTTTCTCTCTTAGGTTTGCTCACAGTATGTGGTTTGTAGCAGTGGAATCTGTCTCCCTCTCTCTCTGAACTACAGCTCAGCAAGGGGCTCAAAGTGCTGACTGTACTGGAGGTCCGCTGAGTGAGAGAAGGGTGTGTAGGGTGGATGAAAGGTAAGTTATCCCCGTCCGACTGACTTGGTGTATCTTCAGCACCCTCCAGAATGGAATGTTTTAAAGGTAGATTTCACTCAGTTGCTGGAACTATGGCTTTAGCTAAATCTTATGAAAGTTTAAAACATTTTTGTAAGGTATTCACCTCAAAGTTCAAATAAAGTATATTTAGTTTTAAAACAAGTTGGACTACGACAATTAAAGAGTAAGTTACTGACTTTCAACCCATTTTGCATTGTTACAATGTCAGTAGTATATGTAAATGAATAATTACTCTTTCTCTGGGTTACCTGGACAGAGAAATTCCTTTTTTTCCCTTTTTTTTTTGTCAGCAAAAGTCCACCGGACAATGCAAAATGGTTGAGAGCTTCAGGGCTTTTGTGAAAAATACTGATTGCACATTTTTGTATCTTTTGTATTTTCTATCTCACCTTCAAGATGTCCTCGCTGCAGCCAAGACAGGGATAGATGCAGAAGTAATGGGTGTGCTGAAAAGTAGGGGCGTTCTGAAAGGTACATAATGCTACAATAGAAACTAACCCCTAAATCCTGGTTTATACTCACTGCGTCCACGAGGGTGAATGTGAGCGCATCAAAAATTACGTCATCGCGGTGTGTCTGATCATGCGCGACACCCCATTTTGCTTGGCGGTGTGCACAGTATTTTAGTACTATTAACTTAAAGACGCTCAACTTTGAGGCAACTCTGGTCGAGCAGGTACATCTGTTTATGTTCTCATATACGTATATTTTGTCACAAGTTATAATCTCAAGGTTTCCTGGGGTTTACACAATTCTTTGATTCAGTGTGGGTTTAGTGAAGTGTACTAAAAACTAAATTTGTAACGTATGTCCTCCAGATTGACTGATAACTTAATCAGTTTATACGTAAAAGAAATATTAGCATCCTGGACAGAGATGAACAGCTTAAAAAGGACTCAAATACGGATCAGGGATTGCATTTTGGGACCTTTTATGTAACAAGAGTAAATACAAAACCTAGGTTTAAGCTTTGTTTTACCACAAATGTTGTTATAATGAATTTTACATAAATAAAAACATATTTTAACGTGCAAAAAATAGACACACAAGAAAACAACTTCCCTTCTAATAAAAGAGTCCTGCCAAGGTACAAGTTGAGTACCTTCCTTCTCACCACTGCTTCCTAATGGTTTAGAGTACAATTACTGCGGGTTGCACCATGTCATTTCAAAGGATAGTACAACGGCGAGCGTGTCAAATATGAACGCCTCTGTTTGGGGCAGTGGCGCAAAAAGTGGGTATGCGCTATATGTGACGCATAGGGGTGCAGCACCATGGGGGCGCCAAAGCGATGGTAAAAAAAACAACGAATAATTTAAAAATATTTTTGGGGTATTTTCTATATAGCTGCTGTTGTGCGTTTCTAAATCATATAAAAAATATATAACATTTTAGAGGACTAATAATGCAAATAGGACAGAACACAACGGAAATGTTTCCGGGGAACCCAATAAGTGACGGACGGACGGACGACTGGGACGTGCTTATTGCTCGTGAGCTTTACCTATGCCCTACTCTCTTAAAAGGGCAGACGGCAGAGCCCTTGAATTGGGCACTTTGGAGGGAGCGGGGCACTTGTGTGCCATTATGTTGATGAAGGGAGCAACGAAAGACAACGTAATTTCCTCATTATTTTCACCTGGGATGTTCCCATGACAACGCAGCGCGTGTCCATCAGCTGAATAGCTGTTCTTACCAGAAATATAGTATTATTGCTGTTAACATAACTGTTGCAAATAAATATACATTTTATACAACAAAGTTTTTAAAATGTGCGTTATATCTGTGTGTGAGTGTCTCAACTTTAAAACTTGCCGTCTCATATTTGGACCCTAGCTGCATTCTAACATTTCTTATGAAACTTATTTTAACATAACATGACAAAATGTGTACAATGTAACTGATGTATAGATTAATGTCTTTCCCTCATGTTCTTTTTCTCTATCTTTTTTTTATTTATTTTAGTCTTCAGCTCATTGTTCTTTTTAGTATTCTTATGACATTGAACATATTGTAAATACATTTTGTATACAAAGTTGTATGCCATAAACGTGTCATCTCTGTATGTTTTGCAAAAAAAATAAAAAAAATAATAAAAGTAGACAGCTGTAAGCGCGTCCTAGCCGGGTCCGTCACTTATTGGGTTCCCCGGAAACATTTCCGTTGTGTTCTGTTCTATTTGCAGCGCGTTTCTGTATTTGGTTGTGTTGTGAACTTTTGCAGCGCGTTTCTGTATTTGGTTGTGTTGTGAGTATTTGGAGCACACATGTGTTGTGAAACTGATGAATATGTTTTCTTAATTTGCAGGTGTTTTTCTATTTGCATGTGTTTTCTTCAGTTGCAGCGCGTTGAGCTCTCTCGGCCACCGTAGACAGCAGCTAAATAAGTGGATGGTGAAAGGAAACAGGTAGGATTTAAAGTGTGACGTCTGTGCTTGGAGGCTTGCAAATATTCATGTTAACAGACATTAGAGCTCTAAAGTGTGGCTGAAAAAGCCCGTTAAAACTTTAAATAACCATTGAATCAAAATACAATTTTACTCTTATCTGTGAAATAAGCATGTGACCTGTTTCAACTCCACCACTCAAAGAATCGGAATCGAGAATCGATAAGAACCGGAATCAAAAGGAAGAATCTGAATTGGAATCAGAATTGTTACAATCAAAACGATGCCCAACCCTAATTGTTACATAATTATAGTTAACAGAGAGGGTTCTAAAGGATCTTTGTAGGCTTACTTTTGCATTTTTAGGCATTATGTTGCATTGGTTATAATGATAATGTTAATGTTTGTCAATTTGTAACTGTTTATTATTTGTTAACATGTAGATGTACATTTATACCGTAGAATTATGGTAGGCCTACAGTCGCTGATATACTTTAAAATAAACCTGTATTATTTAAAGCCCATACATGATGATGTCCGGCACAATTATTTATTTACTATATGATTCAGCCAGACCGCGAGACCACACACACTTGTTGATTGTAGGAACGATTTCACAGTGAGACAAAATCTCATAGAGACTAGCAAGATCAAATGTTACTCGAAAAAAAATCTACATCGTCAGCTGGCTCCCCTGAATAAAAAAAAAAAAAAAAAGATTATGGGTGATCTTTCTCAATACTCCCCTTTTGTGGCATGTTTGTGGCTGTCAAGTTTCAGTTATAGAAGCATGAAACAAACATCCAGTAGGTGACGCTTGTTCGCTCTCATTGGTTATCGCGGGTATATCACAACAGAGGCAGCCCGATCAAGAGTTGGGATTGGAGACTCTGACGCGACAGGGAGCAGTAAAATAATCGTAATGACAAGCACAATTGAGGATTTTTTGGACAAAAAGTCGGTAAAATTCTCAAGTGTGTAGCCAACCTTAGATTGTAAACCAGCATTGGCTCTCATCTTGTGACCGATTGCATCATGCTAAAGTTTGAATGTCTCTTTTGAATGCTTTGTATGTGTGTGTGTGCGTGTTCTGTTCTTTATATAAAGATATGATATGGCTTGAGAAGACTTGGAATGCAACACGAGTTGTTTGTAATGCTTTTATATTGTTTTTTGGTCAGTTTTTTTTTGCAATAAAACTTGTGACTGTTCTTTTATTTGCCTGTTAAGTATTTTATATTGTTGAGAATTGGAAAGGTTTAGGGTATAGTGGGGCTAGGTGCTCCAATATATCTATTAAAGTATAAACATTTATAAAATCATTTCTAAATGTGTCTTGATCTGACACAAAAAAGGCAAACTGAAAGCAAGGGAGTACCCTGCGCATCAAAAAATGATGCTAAAGGGGTACCCTGTGCGTTAGAATGTGATGAAATTGACACAGTGTCAATGTGACGAGTTGTGAGTGAGAACGTGTTAGCTTCACCCTGGTTCCCTCGGCAAAAACCCAGTAGTATTTTTCCTTTTGATTATTGGATAAAATCAGGTCTATGATCAACAAAAGTTTGATTCTTACACGTTTTGTTCAACATGATAATCTTTAAAAAATGAACACAACTTTTATGAATTTTGAAGTTAAAATGCAGTCAACAGAAGTCAAAAGCTAAACCTCAAAGTCACCATCACTAAGCTTTTAACAACTCTTACAGTCTTTGTTTAAAAAAAAAAAAAATTCCCTGAAAGTTCAAGTTACAATAGTTTGCAAAAGCGAGATTATAAACACAATGAGGCTGTAAAAGTGGACTAGTGAGTAGATGAGTTTACTTGTTCAGTTGACGTTTAATGTTCCCAACAACATCTGTAGTCCCATTTAGCTCTTATTTGTTACTGCCTTTTACAAGACTAATAAAATATTTTAAGTGTTTGTTCACACTTGGCTTGTTTCAATTAAAACGAACTCTGATGCTATTGCTCTGTTAGTGTGGTTCATTTGAATAAGTGTGAATGCTGCCATCTGATTCTGAACCCAGGTGTGCTGTGCACCAAACAACCTCTGGTGCGGTTCAAATGAAATTTGAATGCAACACAGACCAAAGACATGTAAACGAAACAAAAATGGTGTCACAAGATGCAACCCTAAAAAGGATAAAGCATCAAGCGTACCTGTTTTTCTCATCATAGTCGCGATTTTGCCCATCGGTACAGGCAACAGACCTAGTTCTCAGCTGGTCAAAATACCATCATATGTAGGCAAGTTCTGCGACGAAATTTACGTAATAAAAGCCGACCAATAAGGTTGTGAACATATCCCTATGCCTTTAGGTTCGGTGATAAAATTCCAATGTGAATGCTAATCGGACCAGGACTCATTTACTACAATGAGTAATACTTTTTTTTACTACAAGTGTGAACACACCCTAAAAATATCACAAGAGGGTATAACTGATGTATTTTATACTGTGGAATAAAACCTGAAAAATTCTCGAGCTTGTGTTCACCACAGACCATATTTCAAGCATTTAACCAAAAACCCACTCAAAAGAACCACTGACTTCAGGACGATGGAACCAGAAGTGCTTAAATGCTAACTCGTTTCTGGGAAGACAATAGCCAGTGTTCTTGATTTTCTCTAGTCAGGTACCCTAGCACTGATTTAATTTTTTTTTTAAACCTCACTGGGAGCAAAAAATCTTTGAAAGCTCATTTTGCCGGCGGTGAATTACCCCTTTAAGAACATTCTCTAAAAGCCTATATTCTATACAAAATAATTAATATAATATATTCATAATGAAAAAATAGATATTAATGTTTTACTGATTTATACTAATAGAACATTCTATACTACATTAATGACAATATGGGGGGTGGACAGGTGGGTGTTTGGCAATTTTCAATTTTCTTTATTTTCTCAATTTATTTCTTTTGATTTTGGGATGAAATGTGGCCTGGGCATGTTTTTGTGTTTCTCCCTAAGAAAGCATGTCATACTGAAATTCTTCCTGTTTAGGAGATGCACAATGTTTGTAGAAAGCAAAGGAAAAGCTAGAAAGAAAAAAAATGAATGGTTCCACCATCAACAGATTTTTATTATATATTTTAAAATAAAAGCCAAAAAAAGATTTCAGAGAAATGGATGAATAAATGTCTCCATAAATAGGAGGCAGAGGAAGTATCAGCAAAAGGCAAGGCAAACATTCATCTTTAGTACAACAACACAGCACATCTCTCTTTGAAATTTGTAAAGCTTGTGAGTTGAATTGTTCGGCGTACGGTGGCGAGCCGAGTCTCTGGGGAAGGCTTTGTTATTCTAAAAACAAATTTCTGTGGGAAACGAAAACTTTTGAGGTTTCTGTGTGGTAGAGTGACTGATTTTTCTGTAGCAGCAGTGATAAAGGTTTCTAAACACATTTGACGTAATTGTCAGCGTAAAGCTGTCAGCAGAGATAACGGACAAGAGGATATATTGTGAAATTGGGCAGCTGTATTCAGTAATGCTTTCATGGGCTCAACATTCAGCAACATTCAGCAACATCAGCCAAGAGGTTTTACAAGCCTTGGCAAAGATCAACCGCATTATTGTCAGTGATAAGTAGCGGCCATTAGCATAACTGAGACTATCACAACTGGGTAACAACAGTGTAAAACATGCTAACTTATTCAAAGTGCAAAGACCAATGTGGTAAACCAATCTGTTTAGAAGTGCAGCTTCTGTGAATTGATCATATTGAAAATATATGGCAACAAATTAGCAACTTGTTTCATGAAAACGGTGTGCTATATGGGGCTTATTGATTCCATCCTTCACCCAGAAGGTGCCAACTTCACTGTTTTATTCATGTTTTATCTTGTTTGGTTTTACAACTAAACCTTACACATACAGTGACAGATCAGCACTTGGGCCAGTCTGCTGTGGATACCATGAAATCAGGCAACTTTTGCAAGATCAGTAGTGGTTCAGTTCAACAAGTTTTTTTAAATGTTTTTTATGTTTTTTTTTTACCAATTATAAAGTTCTTTGAATGATACTTAACCATTTGCTTAACCAGAACAAAATAGGTGTAGTTTTAAAGATTAGTAGCTTGGTTTACAGTGAATATAGGGAATATGACCATCACTTAACAAGTGCTTTTAAATTTGCAGACATTAAAAATGCTATTATTTCATAGCCTGAAAAAAGAACTGCTTGAAAAAGTGATCTGTAAAATCATACATAACGGATAGACTTGTGCCATTTATCGTTGAAAAGGTTTCAGAATACAGCAAGAATATTTGTTTCAGTTGGAGACCAAACTATACGAATTAGTATTTGTATGAAAAACCGCAGCCGATGAACGTGTAAACAGTTAACACATTATGCTTTTGTGGCACGTTTTGGTTTGTAACTTCGCAAAACATTAGTAAACTATAGTAGATTGCAAGAATGAAAGCACTCTTACAGTAGTCATCAAACCTAGACCAGTGGTTCCCAACTGCTTTTGCTTTATGAAACAAACAGTATGCCAAACATTGTATTATAAGCCATGTTACTTGTTTGATTAACACACAACCTTTAATCATGTTTGCAAGACTATTTTCAAGACAATATACTTTCTTTTTTTTTCGGAGTCTGAGTAGTATTTAAATGAATACATGCACAACATAAATTGCAAGCATCCCTAAAGAAATTCACATTCACAAAAGCTAACTCACATGCATGAAATGCATTCACAAAACATATTTCTGTGAACGCCAACACTGAATCAACATGCACCATTGCCAAATTTTCTCTAAATTGTAATCATTAGGATCCAAACTAGTAATAACTGCTTTAATGAGATCATTGTTTCTGCTTAAATGAATACATGATGTTAGGTAACTGCATGATTTGTTGTACTATAGAGTCAGATAATACTTGGACACAGTCACCTCTGATAACACATACTACTCTAAATTGTAATGTAGACACATACATTTTCAGTAAAGCTGCTTTGAAACGATATGTATTGTGAAAAGCGCTCACATAAATGTGAATTGAATTGAACTGAATTTCAAATGCAAAACACGTTTTGAATGGTTTAATATCTTGAATACATTTGCTTTTGCAAATCGTATTGTGTGAATCGTCTTTGTATTTTGAAACTTTCCTGGCAGGCTTTTTATACACATATGATTTTCGTCACACTCTTTGGCCAATCAGATATGAGCTTATCGATGAAGCTATCATAACCCGCTGAGCGCATCACCTGACATGTCCAATACAGCAATGTGGACGCCTTGAGGCTGTCTACTCAGGACTCTTCAAAGAGAACATTCTAAAAAATTAAATAAATAAAAAACACCTTAATACACACACACACTTATGATAATCAATTTGAACATTTAAAACATAATTTTTTAAAATACTATTCTGTCTGTGACTATCAAAACAAACCTGCAACTCCATTTTAGGTCAAGACCCAGCATGTTTTCATGCAGACCTGGGTGTGATGTTCTTAAGTACAGTTTCATTCTGTTTGAACTGCAGCAGACGATGAGCTACAATGACTTTGCATTTGCATAAATCTTTATTTGCCCCTTTGAGCCACTGCCTTTGTCTAGTGTGACTTCTCATGTCAATAATAAATAAAGGCCTTAGCTAAGTTTTCTGTCCCACTGTTAAACACCTGACTTTGAGAGACTGTCGTCTTGTCGTCACTTCTAGGTCTGGTTGCATACAACCAACGGTTGCTCAACTAGAGTTGAGAAAGAGAGAGAAAATATAAAATGACAAATGCATGTGATTTACTGACGAAAAAGCACTTTCATACATGTCCAAAGAATGATAGTATTATATCTCTGAAGAACACTGAAAGCAGTTAAGTCAGAGTTTACTATGGCGTCAATTGATTGATGTAAAGAACATTAGGTGGGGGTGACTGCAATTTAGTTGCTAACACCATAATCAATCTGGTTTGCCCCTCCATGAAAAGCTCTGTGTCAGAAAACAACCATATGCACTCTGTGGACTTGAGTGTCCAATGACTACTTCAAACTGCTCTCCATGTGGTGCATCCCCTACTGAGGTCTTTACTAGGTCTCTGACGACATTTCGTTTTGAAGATAAATGGCCAGTGAAATAGCTAAGGGACTTTTAATGGCAAAGTGACAACATAATCCACACTTGCGCTTTTCGAATGGCGCAGCGGGAGGTATTTAGCACTCCTTTCCTGTTTAGCCTAGCATTTAAAACCAGCTAGAAAGCTTAGCAAAAACAAGCAATGCAATTAAAAATTACCCTCAAGCAATGCAATTACAATAAAAGTTCATCTTTCAATCCAAAACACAGCTTTGGAGGAACAAAGAACTTTCAGAATGTTCAGTGATTCCAGTAATGTAAAAACATTTAGTCAAACATTTATATCAAACATATTTATTCTGTCTCTTTTGGCAAAACTTTGTGCATGAACAAAAATCAGCAGCCTACAAAAAAACAGCAGCCTAAATAACACTAACATTTTCCTATGGATTTAATAAAAATATCACAGCAAAAACAACTGGACTAACTAATACAAATTTCAAACATTATTAAAGACAAGTAAACAGTAGTAAAATAAGAATGAATAAACAAATTAGCAATAGCACAAATGTAAAACTGAACAACATTCAGGTACAGAAATTGTAATATAATATGCATAGATTTCTTTTTCTAAATAGAATGTAGATTAATCCTTATTAAAATGATTCAGTGAAGATCAGTAAGTGATTCTTTTTCTTTTGTTCTTTGAACGTTAATGACAGACTGCATCAGGTTTATTAGGCTGCTCTCACTTTAAGACCTTAGGCAGGATCCAATATAATGTTTGTTATACACGTTTCCTTTCTCAACTGTGCTTGAAAATGGTTTGAAATCACATTAAACGGTGCACACAGGAATCGATAAGCAGTATAAAAATATATATTTTAGTACAAGTGTCCGATTCCTAACCTTGGAATCGATTTTCGATTTCTAACCCTACCAGTAGGTGGTGTCAAGAATTTCAGAGTGAGTCATTGAATCATTAATTCAACTGATGACAATAACCCTTCTGAAAAAGAAGTACACTTTGCCTTACTTTTATGCTAAGTACTTTTTATCAAAATAATTTCACAAGGGAATCATTTGTTCTGCTGTGGCTTTCTAGGAACTAATTTTGTTGGTGAAACAAAATATGCAAAGCAACTGTCAAAATTGTGTATTACCATTTTTTTTATTGTATACTCAATAATAACTTGTTTATTGAACTGTTCTATGAACGCAATACTCACATGTGCTGCGGTTTTGTGCAAATGGTCATGGTCAGTTAGACAACAACTGGGTTTACATTTACATTTTACATTTATTCATTTAGCTGACGCTTTTATCCAAAGCGACTTACAATTGCTATATATGTCAGAGGTCGCACGCCTCTGGAGCAACTAGGGGTGTCTTGCTCAGGGACACATTGGTGTCTCACAGTGGATTCGAACCCAGGTCTCTCACACCAAAGGCATGTGTCTTATCCATTGCGCCACCCCCACCAAAGCGACTTACAATTGCTATATATGTCAGAGGTCGCACGCCTCTGGAGCAACTAGGGGTGTCTTGCTCAGGGACACATTGGTGTCTCACAGTGGATTCGAACCCGGGTCTCTCACACCAAAGGCATGTGTCTTATCCATTGCGCCACCCCCACCCCCACCCCTGCCCCCGCCCCCGCCCCCGCCCCCGCCCCCGCCCCCGCCCCCGCCCCCGCCCCAGTGGTGTCAGTACTTGAGTCAGTACTTGGTACTAAAGTGTAAAAAGACTGGTTTTGTTGTTTTTATTGTTTTGTATCGTCTGCTGGTACTTTTGGCATCTGTAGAAAGAGTTTTCTCGCAGCAAATACTTCCAAGTCTATTGGAAGTGCCAAGTGTAGCCTGTACCCATTTGATGAGGGTAATTTTTGCTTTTTGAAAACAGAATAAATGATTTATTTTTTTGTCCAGTGTGATGAAAGAAAAGCTGTCTGTTATTCACTTTCAGTATCTTAAAATTTGGTAAGCTAACAAAGACTCCATCTGTCAAGACAACATGCAATTTAGTTTTTTGTGTGTCTGCTTTTACGAACATTCAGAGGGATAAATTATTTTCCTGTCCAAATGACTCTCTAAAGTCATTTAGAGCTCTAAAGCTCTCTGTATGACAACGGTGTGCTTAAAAATGGAAAAAGTTTTCTTTTTCTTTGTACAGATCCCCATTCACACGGATTCGCGAAAATGACTATTAAGTATTAACACTGTATTATGTATACCAGACAAGTAGTTGGCGATGTCACTATGTAAAGAAAGGGCATTCTTTTACTAGAGTGCACTCGAGCCGAAAGCACATGCCTATAGACCCCTCAGTCTAACCATTAGGTTTCTTTTTCCAAACGTACCACTTCAATTGAATGTGTGTTAAATGGGTTGTTAAATCATTATGAAATGATGTATATGGAAAACTTGAGGTTAAGCTCAATGAAAAGGCAAATGTCACATTTACAACTTTAGAAAGAGCCATGTTTTTGAAATACTGAAATATCTGAATATATTAAAGAGCACTTATTTAGGGTTCTTGTAATGCAAAACAATTACCCCATTTTTGGTTCCTATATAACCTTGCCTTGAAATATGCATTTTAACCAAACAAATGAACATAATTTGGCAAAAGAAAAAGCTACACTAAAGCTACAATATGTACCAAAATGTTATTAATGGAAGAGTGCAAAAAAATTGTTTCAAACCATCGTCCCCTTGGAATTATAAGGTTCTATCTGACATTTTTGTCAAAATGTAGTTATTCAAATATTCTTATTCTGTGACCACTTTACATTATGTGATGTTGTTTTTTAAGTTGTGTACATTTTGGAACTTTTTATTTAGAAAATAAAAAGGTTCTTTCTACACAGTCGAATGGAATGCAAAAACTTTAAAGCTCAATATCTCAAAACTTCTCAGAACGCAGATAGAACCTTATAATTCCAAGGGGACGCCATGTCTTTACACAAATACGCTTTGATAAACCTAATAATAACTTACATTTTAGAGCTGGCAGGATAGATTTTGCAGGAAATTGCAAACATGTGCCGTTCGCCAGTGCTTCATGCCATTTCCATACACAGAGAAAAGAAGGTCTGATTACACATTGAATGGGAAAAATCAACCATAGACCATCAATCTACCAAACCTCTGGGGAAGCACATTTTGTAAAAACAAAGAAACCGTGGTAACACTTTATTTCAATGGTCAACTTTATACATTCTACTAACTATAAGTATCTTTGCAACTACATGTCAACTACCAATCTTTAGAATATTGGTCCCACATTATATTAAGTGGCTTTAACTACTAAGTATGTACTAACATTGAAATTAATAATTTGATACAATGGACTTATTGTGCAAATACATGTTTTTACATTGTACTTATTTTTTTTTAAATACCGACATGTAATCACAGCTGTAATTAATTTATGTAATTACATTTGTAATTACACTGTTGACCCTTCCTTTACACCTTAACCCACCCTTAAACCTACCCATACCACCACACCTGTCTCTAACCTTACCTGTGTTACACCTCAATAGCAGCAATGTGTTTTACAATACAACATGAATACAATAAGTACATTGTACTTATTTTTAGATGTAAGTACATAGTACTTAAAGCCACTTAAAGTGGGACCAGAATGTTAGTAGAATGTCTGCACTTTATTTTGATGGTCCCCGAACCGACATTATACCGACTAAGTAACTTTGCAAGTACATGGCAACTTATTCTATAAACCCTATAACCTAACAACCTACTAATATTCTAATGAGAGTTAGTTGTCGCAAATTAACGAGTTGCAACATGTAGTTGAAAAGTTACTTATAGTTAGTAGAATGTCTAAAATAGACTATCAAAATAAAATGTAAAAATGTTATTTATTTGTACAAATAATGTTCTTCGGCAAGATGCATACAGTTTTATTTTTTAACTGCTAGAGGGCCAAAAGTTACATACTGTAGTGAAGCTTAAACACATGACAGGCTCTGCCGAATTTTTTTCACCTCTACATTCTGTTTGTAAACTGTCACTTAAAATTTGCAAAACGGCACATTTGCATGTTGTTTTTCAGTAAATGAACTAATCTCGTACAGCACTCGAACTTGCTGAATCATTTAATAGCTTTAATACGCAATGTTTCAGTCAAAAGACCTTGCTCGGGCATAATGCATTCAAAAGACAACAAAAAAAGAGAAGACAATAGAGATAACCAACAGCTGAAAAGAATTGAGGAACACACCTCCAATTAAGCAGTCAATAACAACAACAAAAAAGGTTCACAAAAATATTTTCCAGATAAACAATAATGGTTCACATTGTATGTTTAATCGACACGGCTGTTACAGATTCGGGTGCGTGAGGTATATATTATTGACGGTAAACAGATTTTTATTTCAAACAGATGATTGTGTACAATTTTTACGGACATGGCAACTTTAGTGGGAGTGTTTAACCTAACCCTTACCCAGGACACTACCTGATTTGCATAATTATTTTAGTAAATCGAGTGCTAAAACAACGCACACAGCATGCACTATGCACTATCAGCAAGGGGTCTGTGACATCAGAATATCTTTCATTTTTACTCAAGAATTGTTTGCGCGATGTCGCCACTGAGGGTTTAATTTCTCCATCTCACCTCAGTGTGCTTGAGATTAAAAACGCTTTACTGACAGGGTGCTAGACAGGACAGTAAACTAATGACTTATAAATCTGACCATGAGGAAAAGTCATGATTAAAAAAGTTTGCAGAAGCCTCAACGCTTCAGAATTCCAAGAAAGTGGCCTACGGGGAGCGAGGGGAAGGGGCTAAAGGCGCCTTGTGTAATTCTGCCGCTGATGAAAACTCTTAATGCCATTTCTATCTTATCAAGGTCCCCTCCTCAGCCCCGGCAATAGAGCCATCATCTGAATACTAATGCGTCAGTAAGGGCACGCTAGAGCTCCATTAAAGAGAAAAAATTATTCATCTCACACCTGAGCTGAGGCAAACTCCTCATCAATTACAGCTCTGAATAGCCAAACTCTCTTAATTTTTTTTCCCTTACTTGTAGGCTGAGAGACTGACATTAAATTGAGTGTGTGACTGCAAAGAAAGAGATATGACATAATGTAAAAACATTGAGCAGTGTCAGTGTTGTCAAGGTCTTCTTTATATGCAATCATATACAAATCTATACAGAATTTGTCACATGTAACCCAGAAGGTCTTCGTAAGCCGATATGCATTTCCAAGTAAAACAGGGTATGGACCCTGTTAGAGTAGATGCAATATTTAAGTTAGTGAGGGATATATATATATATATATATATATATACGATTGTGCAGTCTTACATTTTTAGGTCACATTTAATTTTCATAATCAATGCCTTTTTGAGTTTTTTGACAACAATGTACAGTACGTACAAACAACAACCCATCATGCATGAATGTTTCGCCAATCATTGTCACTTATTTGGATCTCTAGCAACTCTAATCTATATTCATATATAGATCAGATATATTCATTCTATATTCATATATAGATCAGATGGTGGACCTGAATCATAATCATACACTGTTCGTTCATTGGCCAGAGGAGAACTTGCCCTCCGACTGAACCTGGTTTCTCCCAAGGTTTTTTCTCCATTCCGTCACCTGATGGAGTTTGGGTTCCTTGCTACTGTCGCCTTTTTCGCCTTTGGCTTTTGACTTGCTTAGTTGGGGACATTTAATATTACAACAATATTACTGATCTGCCTGCATTGACACCATTATATGAAAACTGAACTGAGCTGGACAATGACATAACGGTTTTCTCCAGATTTTATATATATATATATTAATATTTGATTGTGTACAGAGCTTGTTATCGCTGATCCATTTCAAGTTTTGCTGATGATACTTGTATGTGCCAGAGAAACAAGCCCAAAAACAATGCATGTGTCGTGGTGCTCTCGTGAACGCACGTTGGAGATTTATATTTTGTGAATAAAGTGGTAAATTGTGGGGGGGTTTTGCGCACTCGCGTTGCTTCATAAAATTGAGGTTAAACCACTGGAGTCACATTAATTACTTTAATGATGTCTTTACTAGCTTTTTGGGGCTTGAAAGTGGTAGTTGCGTAGGCTGTCAATGGAGGGACAGAAAGCTCTCAGATTTCATTAAAAAGATCTTCATTTGTGTTCCGAAGGTGAACAAATGTCTTACCGGCTTTGAACGACATGAGGGTGAGTAATTAATGAGAGAATTTTCATTTTTGGGTGAACTAACCTTTAAGGGTTCAACAGTCTGTGCATTGAAAACGGGGTTGAAAACGAAAACTATTTGTGATGTCTTTGTGATGATTTAAAGGGGTGTGTAATCATGACTCGTCATTAAAATGTATTTGAAATTTACTATAAAATTTTGAAACAAATGAAAACACATGTATGCAACAAACAAAACAAAACAAAAAATCACATGGCTGTAGATAGAAACTAGAAATTTGTTAGAAATGGAATAAAAAGTATTGATTATTTCTTAGTAACGATAAACCAAATAAATGACATGATGAAAAAATGCAGCCTAGAAGTGTATGCCTGTATATGTAACCAGAGATAAGAAAGATAAATAAGAGGTCCGAAACATGATCGCATGTACCTTAGTATAAAAACTGTTAGCTGTGTTTTAATTGATTTTGAAATGGAACGTGTACAGAAAGCCTTTATATGGAGATGATTTGGGTGTGTTTTATGCAAATTACTAACTACAGCCATGCAGTCTGTCATTGAGGGTACGTTTACACAACCACGATATGCTTAAAGTGGAGAAGTTTTTCCTTTGAGTTTTCCGCATACAGACGACAGCATTGTCAGAACGATCCCCATTCACACGGATCCACGAAAACAACTAAAAACCCTCTATTTTGCTGCCAGGCCATTAGATGGCGATGAAACACTGAAGACTGAACACGTAATACGCATGTGCATGAAGTCATTGTTTTCAGAGATGCTCGTTTTTAGAGATGCTCGTTTTTGTTGTTTACATGGAGACTGTTTGAAAAAATGTGCACTTTGAAACCCGTTTTCGAAAGTTTGCGTTTTCAGGCACCCAAAACGCCGTTGTCGTGTAAACGAACGGCCAAAAAGCATAAAAAGTTTTACGTTTTTAGTTGAAAATGGTGTCGTGTAAAGAGCCCCTTAAACTGATCTGAATCCATCGCTTTCTGCCAGGACTTTTACGTGCTTTTCCCAAACCACTGAAGTGCCGTCGACGTCCGGATTAGCAGTAGCATGAGCCGTCAGGCAAGTGTTATTTAAATAAACTCCTGATGCACTTAGAAACTTTCCAATGCCTCGTTTTATGAGTACAGAACCTATTTGTACTACTGTAGAAGTTTGGTACCATTCTGGGCATTATTAGTGGGGTATTTTACGAGATACATCCTTGGATCCGTTAGCGCTTGCACTAAGCCATCCGGCTGTCACGAATCTGGTCTGTGGCCTTCCGCCCGATAGCCACCAGAGGTCGCTTCTCCATCATATTGAATCTCACACCACACAGCACACTGGACTGCATTTCCCATCATCCATTGCACGGACAACACACACAGCTGATTACACTAATCACGCTCCCAGCTGAGAACTATCTCACAATCACTATCACCCAATCACACACTCTTTATAAGCCTTGGACATTCTCTCTGTGATCGTTGAGTATTGTATAGCGCATATCCTAGCGACAGCTACTCTACGAAGCCCACTCAGTTGTTTTAAATCTTGCCTTGCCTGTTTTTATATCTGCCTGTGTTTCCTGGATTAACCCTTTGCCTTGCCCTTCGGACTCTGTTTGCCCCTCGTTTGGATCATTGCTTGTGTACCTGGATTATCTCTCTGCCTTGCCCTGTTGGATATTGTTCACCGATCGTAGACCCACGCTTGCCCTAGGATCTCTCTTGTGTCTTGCCCGTACCATACCTGTTTACCGTTGTCTGACCCTTTCCTGTTTACCATGTTTATAAATAAAAGCTTGCACATGGATCCGCACGCCTCACGTCTTGTTCGCCCTGTTACAGAATACTCGACCACACAAGGATCCAGCAACTTTTCAGATGGACATTTGTCAGGTATGGACACTACAAGACTATTGTTTGCCCTCAAACAAGGCTCACGATCACTAGAGAACCATATTAGAGAGTTTTTAGCCTTCGCTCATTATTCTGATTTACCGGACATTATCTTGATTGAGATTTTTTGTGATGGCATTAATCAACCATTGCAATCTCAGCTTAGACATGAGGGTCCACGTTCATCACGGAGTGCTTTTTTTGCTTTTGCTTTGACTGTTGGCTCACTATTCACTGTGTGTGTCGCGGATGAGGATCACGTCATGCCACCCATCAGGCCCATCACCGGATTGGTCTCTGGACGTCCTAGATTAATGTCCAGCGTGATGGACCCACCGCTCATGTCAGCACGGAGGGCCAAGAAGATTGGCCGAATGGGGTCTCATCCTGCCAAAACCACCGTTCCAGAGTTCGTTCTCCCCGAGCCAGAGTTTTCAAAGCCCTCGTCGCTGGTCCCGTCCAGCACAAAACCCTCGCCGCTGGTTCCGCCCAGCTCAGAGCCCTCTTCGCCGCTGGTTCCGCCCAACTCAGAGCCCTCTTCGCCGCTGGTTCCGCCCAGCTCAGAGCCCTCTTCACCGCTGGTTCCGCCCAGTCCAGAGCCCTCTTCACCGCTGGTCTCGTCCAGCACAGAGCCCTCTTCACCGCTGGTCCCGTCCAGCACAGAGCCCTCTTCACCGCTGGTCCCGTCCAGCACAGAGCCCTCTTCACCGCTGGTCCCGTCCAGCACAGAGCCCTCTTCACCGCTGGTCTCGTCCAGCACAGAGCCTTCTTCATCGCTGGTTCCGTCCAGCTCAGAGCCCTCTTCGCCGCTGGTCCTGCCCAGCTCAGAGCCCTCTTCGCCGCTGGTTCCGTCCAGTTCAGAGCCCTCGTCATCGCTGGTCCTAACCAGCTCAGAGTCCTCTTTGCCACTGGCCCTACCCAGCTCAAAGCCCTCGCCGCCGCTGGTCCCGTCAAGCTCAGAGCGCGCTGATCCTGAGCCAGAGCCAGAGCCAGAGCTTCACGTCAGTCCTGCCGAGCCAGAGCCAGAGCTTCACGTCAGTCCT
Organism: Leuciscus idus; assembly: GCA_021554675.1. Classification (NCBI taxonomy): domain Eukaryota; kingdom Metazoa; phylum Chordata; class Actinopteri; order Cypriniformes; family Leuciscidae; genus Leuciscus; species Leuciscus idus. The sequence continues at coordinate 8,375,995 of CM038634.1, forward strand.
GCCGAGCCAGAGCCAGAGCGAGCCAGAGCCAGAGCTTCACGTCAGTCCTGCCGAGCCAGAGCCAGAGCTTCACGTCAGTCCTGCCGAGCCAGAGCCAGAGCTTCACGTCAGTCCTGCCGAGCCAGAGCTTCACGTCAGTCCTGTCCAGCCAGAGCCAGAGACTGTGTACGCCACGTCTTCCACGCCAGTGTCTTCGGACAAGATGGCCAACTCCACACCTGTGTCTTCGGACATGATGGCCGACTCCACGCCTGTGTCTTCGGACAAGATGGCCGCTGCCGAGCCGGATCCAGTGTCTGTGGACAAGATGGTTGCCGCCGAGCCTGTTCACGTCACGCCTGCCGAGCCTGGGTCTTCGGACAAGATGGCTGCCGCTGAGCCTGTGTCTTCGGACAAGATGGCCGCCGCCGAGACTGTTCACGTCACGTCTGCCGAGCCTGTATCTTCGGACAAGATGGCCGCCGCCGAGCCTGTTCACGTCACGTCTGCCGAGCCTGTGTCTTCGGAGAAGATGACCGCCGCCGAACCTGTGTCTTCAGACAAGATGGCCACCGCCGAGCCGGTGGTGTCTGTTCCAGTTCCTGAGCCGGTGTCTGTACCTGTGCCATGGCCGCCCGAGGGGTCGTCTCCGCCCTGGTCGCCCGAGGGAAAGTCTCCGCCCTGGCCGCCCGATGGACTGTCGTTTCAGCCCTGGCCACCTGCACGACCTCCTGGAAAGTCTGCTTCGCCCTGGTCACCCGATGGACTGTCGTCTCCTCCCTGGCCGCCTGAAGGGTTGTCTCCTCCCTGGTCGCCTGCACTGCCTGCTCCTCCCTGGTCGCCTGCACAGCCTGCTCCGTCCTGGCCTGCCATCCTGTCGCAATCTCCAGGCCCTCTTCTGCTCCACGGGCCTGGCCCTCCAGCCCGCCCCCGGGTCCGCCTCCGCTCCACCGCCCTCCTGGATTGTATTGGAGCGTCTGGAAGCCGCTCCTTGTGGGGGGGCTCTGTCACAAATCTGGTCTGTGGCCTTCCGCCCGATAGCCACCAGAGGTCGCTTCTCCATCATATTGAATCTCACACCACACAGCACACTGGACTGCATTTCCCATCATCCATTGCACGGACAACACACACAGCTGATTACACTAATCACGCTCCCAGCTGAGAACTATCTCACAATCACTATCACCCAATCACACACTCTTTATAAGCCTTGGACATTCTCTCTGTGATCGTCGAGTATTGTATAGCGCATATCCTAGCGACAGCTACTCTACGAAGCCCACTCAGTTGTTTTAAATCTTGCCTTGCCTGTTTTTATATCTGCCTGTGTTTCCTGGATTAACCCTTTGCCTTGCCCTTCGGACTCTGTTTGCCCCTCGTTTGGATCATTGCTTGTGTACCTGGATTATCTCTCTGCCTTGCCCTGTTGGATATTGTTCACCGATCGTAGACCCACGCTTGCCCTAGGATCTCTCTTGTGTCTTGCCCGTACCATACCTGTTTACCGTTGTCTGACCCTTTCCTGTTTACCATGTTTATAAATAAAAGCTTGCACATGGATCCGCACGCCTCACGTCTTGTTCGCCCTGTTACACCGGCTGATATCTCTAAATAAGTTCTAAATTTAATAATGTTCAACCAAGGGGAAAAAAAAGCTTCTGGGGGAGTGTTTGGCTCGAGGTCATGGTGCAAAGGACCCTAGGTTGATTTTACTCCGTACCATCCCTTTTAGAACAAATTCACGTGTATACACACCTGCTGTGAAAAAAAAAAAAAAAAAAATTTATAACGCTTTTTAGGGAAGTCAAAATGGCTTATTTATTGCTGTCTTTGCATTAGCAGAAAGTATTTTAACAAACAAAAGTTACACACATCAGCTTTAATATTTGATATGGTCAGTGACATTGACGTCTGTGATATGGAAAATATGCATAAATCAGTCATTGGCGCGCCTCTTGATGCCAGGGGAAGATGTTCACCCTGTACTAGCCTCTGTTACATTAGTAATAATATACTTTAAAGGTACAATATGCAATAATTTTTTTGCCGCTAGAGGGCGCTACATTCCAAACAACAACAACGGCGTAGCTTGATGACGATGTGAAGGAGCGTGGAATGATGGGAACTGTCGTTTTAGACTCCACCGTGGATGTAAATCAGTCAGAGGGGAATCGAAAAATCATGTTCATGGATGAGGCTAAGTTCTATTTTTATAAATGTTGCGTTTAATAACATGCTTTTTGTGGCGAGGGGGGCGTGGCTCAGTGCGGTCTGTGATGGGAGAGAGAAGAGACGAGCAAGTAGGTCAAGTGCAAATGACGAACTGCAGTATTATTGGCGTGGAGAGACCGCTTATAAGCCGCGCTGGAACGAGAGAGAGACTGGAGAGAAAACTGGACGCAGAGGAAGAAAACCGGTGGATCCGAGCTCTCATTTTTGAACTGTTTTGTGCCGTCGCGGTTGCCACGGTGAATGCGCGTTGTGCGCGGCTTTTGTTTGTTTTGCTTTATTTTAATAAAGTACGAGTCCCAGTCACGCCGATCCCTGTCTTCTTCCTTCCTGACTCTTAAACCTCATCACACTTTTATTTCATTAAAATGAATTAACCACAAGAAAAGTAAGGTTTAACATTGGTTATCATAGATGTTACTGTATTTGTTGAATTCGTTGTTGTGATAACGCTGCGCAGTTTTACGTGTTCTAAACAATTGTTGTAAAAGTACATTCGAACATGCCCACATCATTTGCCAAAATACTGATTAATCTTTATGTATAACACATGCTATGTTTATTTACATGGCCATAAACACCAGACGTGATAAACAATGTTTAAACTAAACACAAATCTAAAGCAATAATACTTTCCTTACATAAACATAACTATTACCGAATGCTACATTTGGAAAATATAAAATTAAGCATGCTTTGTCGACAGAACCAGCTGCAATCGGTAAAGAATAATTGTGTACCATAACGACTGCAAGAAACAAGCTAAAGTTTGTAGTACAGATGGTGGACAACCAAAATGCCTATTACCGCCGCGCCAGCTGCCGCGGCGAAATCACCGCGGCAAAAATAAACCAGCCGCATTTCAAAGTCGTTCCCGAAATGACCGCCAGGTGGCGCAAAGGGACATTGTGCAAAACAGCAGCAATTGCCGTATTTTAAAATGTAAGTGGGTTAAATATAAAACCAAAGATAGAATCAATTTTAGAACTGAAAAAATAGAATCAAAAGTTAAAAATAGAGACAATATTAGGAGCAATGACGCTGCATATTTTTACTATTCTATTGAGGAATTAGATAAATGAAGAGCTCTCGTGAGCGATACAATTGCATAGTAATTTATAGTGATTTCAAAAGCAGTCCTTAAAAAAAAAATACATGGAGTAGTGTGGCATAATTTTTGAGAGATTACGCGGAACGCGTTTTAGTTAAGATCCTGGTTTCAATGCCCTTATATAGGCTAGGCTACTGCTTAAAAAAATGTCACAACGCGTTTTGAGATTGTTTTGAATTAAAAATTTAAGTTTAAAATGTAGTGTTTTGGCACACCAGGTCGAGTGGCGTTACGCATTGTTCAAAAATCAGGTTTTATTCTGGCATGTTGAATTGGCGTTAGAATTTTTTTTAGATTTTAGATTTCGTTAGATTTTTTTTCTCATAACAGCTAAAATAACTTAATATATGCCTTGTCTTAATATGACCTACTTAATATAGGCAATAGGCATATAATAGCCTATATAATAAATTAGCAAAACTTGGCCACTAAATATTTAATTTTCAATTATTTTAATTATCACAATTAAAGTTTTAATTTTATTAAATTGAACAAGCAGCATTTAATCAAATATTCTAAAAGATGTATTATTAATAATAATGTTATTTCAACATAATATTTCGTTTTTTCGACATAATATGTGCGTGCAACAAGCAAGATGTGTATTTGTAAATCCGGTGATGCGTGCATTGATTTTTATCAATAAACTAGTGTTTTCTGACAGTGTCGACTGCAAAGATGAAGTTGACGATCGCCATATTTGTAGTGAACGCACCTAGAGAGAAATGCACGTAAAGACATAATCAGAGAGTAGCCTTTTTCTTTTCGTTTTTAATTATTTCGTTTGAAGACATTTCAAGCTTTGTGTATTTGATGTATTTATCATGTCTGTGTGAGGCATACGCTGAGTTTCGTTAAGTTAGGAGGATGAGATGCGCTCCAGCTGACGTGCAATGCAAGTGACCGCGCGGGCGCCTCCATGATTAGTGTCTGTTATATTTGCTTCTCTTACTTATCTCTTAAATCCAGCAATTGGTTGATGAAAAATTGATTAAAATTAAGATACAATTTATAGAAAACGAAATTCACTTTAAAGAAAGGTTTTCTACTAAACAAAACTTAATGAAGTGGTCAAAATCATGTCTGACCCACTCCATATCCATCTCTCGATATAATGCATCCTATCTTACTCGTGCTGTTCACTTTTCATATTCAACATAGATGGAAAAAAATAACATTAGAATATTTTAACAAATATGATACTAAATGAGATTATTTAATGGCTACAACAGTATAGTAGGCCTGTAGACTCTATTTGTACAAATTGCTGCACATTAATTTAATTAAATGAAACCTTGTAACGAATTCACACTGTAGGGTAGACTGTGTACAGTTGAGACACCTTAAATAACTTGCGTTCGCTGCACAAGTTGTGATTTTTGCTGTGCACTTGCATATTAGTGTCAGCTGGGAAGGAAATATAGAGACCAGACCTCTTGGAACTTTAATTGAATACATAGCGTTGGTAAAGCATACTGAAATTACATCCCTACAAATGTATTAGGCCCTACTGAAAATAAATGTATCGAATTTAAGCAAAGTAGCCTAAATGTTAAGACTGTAAGCCCTTTGCTTTTTTCGTAGCCTATAAAGGATTCTTATAGCCGACTTTGTGTTAATTTAATCTGTAGAGGATTTTTTTTAACTCAAACATTAACACTGAAATAAATGAAACTAAAGTATTGTAAATTTTTTGGCACACCACGACGAGTGGCGCTATGCATTGTTCTAAAGCCAGGTTTTATTCTAGCATGTTGAATTAGTGTTCGACAAACGCGGCGGCGCGTTCTTTTGAATGAAGAGCGCTTCTCGCTCGTGTGAGCGAACACACACTGGAACGTTAGGCCATACCGCAACGAGTGAATCGTGGCCGAGTGGTTGAACTTACGTTACGATCATTTAGATGACACGGGTTCGAATCCCGAACTAACTTAGACTAGGCTACTGATATTTTTATATTAGCCTATTAATGCATTGTATAGTCTATTGTTGATGCAGAGAGATTTGTCTATAGTTCTAAAACATAGTTTTTTGCTTATAGCCTATTTACAAAATAAAATCACCATGCATTTCCATTTTACACCAAGGAACAAATATTATACAATGACTTTACTTCTGTAACCTATAATAATTCCAATCGTAATTTCAAAAGCAGTTCTGTTAAAAAAAAAAAAAAAATATATATATATATATATATATATATATATATATATATATATATATATATATATATATATATATGACGTTTAAACGACAAACAATAAAATCAGAACCAGTATTCTGTTGCGTTCATGGTTCCAGTGGCAGTAATGCATCCACGGCTTTTCAAAATGTCACAAAGCGTTTTGAGATTGTTTTGAATGAAATATTGAAGTTTATAATTAAGTGTTTTGGCACACCACGACGAGTGGCAAACTCTTTGTTTTGTTTTGCAAACTCAGCTAGCCTGTGGGGGGTTTGGAGAAGGCAATAGTTGCTTTATCGTGGGGGTGCAGGACAGAGGTGTTAATGTTCCGTCTTTCATATGGAGAGTGTCGGAGCCAGCCTGAGCCTGATGAGCAGGCAAAGGCAAAATTCTAAGGATTAATCTCAAAATCTCCAAAAGTCCATAGCCTATGTACAGTAGGCCCTATATCTTATTACATTTTATATTGTAGTTAAAGGTTTTCCACAAACAATTTCAATTTAGCAGCTCTTTAATTCGCGACCCACCTCGTTTTATTGTAAGGTGAATTCAGCAAGGCATGTTGTATCTTTGAAGGAACAAAAGCTATTTGTTACAGTTTTTTCTTCGTGATTTGTGTGGATGACACACAGCGACATATACAGTATTATCAGCTGTATGGTGTTTTTTTACGCTGAAATGCTTAATTTCGAGAAAGACCCGCGCGCGCAGTGAGGGAGACCAAACTTACTAAAAAAATATCCAGCGCGAGAGAGGCAAAGAAAAACGCCTGTTCTTAATTTATGTTGCTTTGAACTTTTTTCGTTTTGTACCGTTTTAATTTTTTAATTTAGCTGCAATTTCTTTGACAATAGAAATTTAAAATGTTGCAAGAATAAGATTCTGTGTTTCTTATTTTGCATCACAAAGGGAATAAACTATCGATGCAACCCTGTTTAAATAAATAAACTGTCCCGACACTTTATTCATACCTTGAAATGTGCGGTGGGTTTTCAAACTTAATTAATTTTCTTTTACATTTTCATTGTTTATTTTTTAATTGAAAGCAATACTGTATTGAAAGTATTTTTCTGATTTGTTCGATCTGTTTTGAAAAATGTCTTCCGTTGCTATGGCCGGTATCACTGTCAGTCATCTCAATCTCGTGAATGATTCACACACACACAAAAAAATAATTTAGCAGATTTATATTTTTACATATTCAATCAGTCTAATTTTTGTTCAAATAATGAAATATATATATATATATATATATATATATATATATATATATATATATATATATATATATATATATTATAAACAGATAGGAAACTTACCTTTTAAAATGCCGCAGTTGCTGCTGTTTTGCCCTGTCACTTGCGCCACCCGGTATAGCCTATAGTCATTTCGCGAACGACTTTGAAATTCGACTGGTTTATTTTTGCTGCGGCAGTAATAGGCATTGTGGTTGATTATTTATTAAAGAATTCAATTGATAATCATAACAACAAGTAAGCCTATTTAATTCTGAATATAACAAAGAATGCTTAAACCGACTAACATCGGTTAGTAGCCTAACTGCAAGTCCTGAAAATGTTTTAATTTTACGGTAAATTATTTTAATTTATTTCACTGTTATGTTTCAGTTAATAAATCTACAAACACATTAAAATAACACGAAGTAAATGACAAGTAACCTATTGACATAGCCTTTCTAAATTATAGAAAAACTGGGCACACAATGTTAACGTGTGTCTACTTTTTTTAAATTTAATGAATTTGAATTCGTTTAACCACAAGATTTATCTTGAATTTATCTGTGACCTCAGCTCAGATTACTGCCGCGGCAGATTACGTCATAAAGAGAATAAACTGACACTTTTCAAAGTCTGTGATTACAGCGCCACTCAGCGGTAAAAGGCAGCAAATACACATCCCAATTTCCCGCGGCGGTAAAAGTCTCATTCTGGTTGTCCACCATCTGTAGCTTGATAGACGCTAACGTTACAACTTCCGCATTTGTCCAGGACTCCACGCAGTACGAGCGGAAACCGAGGGTAACGCGGATATGACGCAATTGACTGGCGACTCCCAGCTCACCCCTGCTCTAACGCCCCGTTTCCTTGGTTAAAATCGCAATTTTCTCACGATTTAAAAATAGTTGGAAACATTTGGGATATTGTAAGTAATCAACTTAACAAAATATATAACACTGGCCTTGAGATTTTGGGATATTTTAATGCAAAATTCTTACATATTGTACCTTTAAGTGATAATTCTTACAAAAACATAGCAAGGCATAATAACTTCTGTTCCTTTCAAATCTTGCCTTACATCTGACTACATGTCAAGAAATAGCTGCCTGGTGCTACATGCTGCTCTTTTCTCTAGATTATACACTATTAAATGTAAAGCCTCGACCAGTCAACATCAGAGCGCAGACTATGAGGTCAAGATGGCTTTGAACTACGAACATCGATGTAGCTCACCCAGTAAACATGTTTCGGGTGTAGAATATGAAATTCTAACTGCATGGTGTCTTCAGCAAACTTTCCCATCTCTCACAAAAAAAATCAATCACACTGAATTTAAAACGGGATGAAAATCAAGAAAGTGAGGAGGAAGAGCGATTCAAGAATTCAGATGCTCGCTTTTAAAGTCAGATCAAGGCAGCTACTTAGGCTGCTAAATGGCTTAAACACAACATTTGTGTGGTGTAGCAGGCGCTAAGGGATGTTGGAGAGAAGCTGTAACACCCTGAACCCACGGCACAGTGGAGGGTCCAGATCTCAACGGATCTCCAGATGGAGGAGAAAAGAAATAGAAGGAAGGACATTTGAAATGCAGCATCTGCTGTTGTCAATGGGTGGTATTGGGGTCGATATTTTTCAGTCTTACATCAATATCCATATTTATTTTATTTGCTCTGAAATGCAAGTAAAATACAGTAAATATATTTAGAGGGCACTTTCCATGAATGGGGTACAAAATAGGGCCTGGACCCCTTTAAAAAGTTTTTTTTATTTTTTATTATTATTATTCAGAAAACGATCTGTAAATAAGCTGCTTAACCGTAAGCCTACTGTATCATATTTGATATGCACATTTATGAGGCCTCTAAATTATCAGCATGATTAAAACTTTGCTGAAAGATGTTGTACACAATCGATGACATGCCATTTGTCTTCTGATTGATAGTTCATATTTTTTTTAGCAAGTAAAAGACCATTTAGTACAGTTCTAAATCAGTCAACATTCAGACTTTAGACTTCAACTTTAAGAAATATTGATACTGAAATATTAAAATCAAATATTTCAAGATGAACACTTACTGGATTTAAGCAACTTAGGTTTACTTCAGGAGTTTACTTAGTACTTTATACAAATATCATGTTAAACTGTGAGTATCAAATATGATACATCAGGTTTTTGAGAAATATTTATTTGTTCATCTCTCAATCATCATTGTTTTGTATTGCATTATACATTTTGTCCCCCACAATAAAAACTACAGAGCTTTGATCATAAAACTAAGCATTTAAATATCATCTTTAAAACATATAGAGTGACAACTGGAAAGTACTAGTAGTCTGCTTTACTGTTATATTGATCTCATTAGCTATCAGAATTTCATTTTATTTTTGGCCTGCAACTAATGCATCAAATTGGATAATTTTGCTCAGTTGGGCCTCTGAATAAAATTACCTACTGCCCTACTCCTCATAAAACATTGTCATTTAGTACTAGGCTTAATAAATATAACCAGATTATTTGGAAAGGAACTGAAATTGTTACTGTAGCTATTCCCATTGATAGACACATATAATTTACTTTAGAAAATAATTCCAGCACAGCGCTACAACAATGGATAATGAAATGACCCTTCACAATAGATACTTTTTACAATGAACTTGTGTTTGGACTTCCTCATTGTTCATTGTGTTCAGTTTCTAGCTAGGAGGACGTTAATATGACGTTTCCACAAATTAATATCTCGTGGCCACGACATATCACATTCCCACGGGTTAACATATCTCGTGGCCACAACAAAACTAGGTGAACCGAACATGTCCCCTCCGAGTCACCGTACAAATCCCTTAGTTCTCGTCATCTCAGAAAAGCCAAGCCAATCTTGATTCTCATTTTATTACTAGCTCTGTTGCATTCTTTTTGCCAGGTAGACTCTCCTGTTAAACTTTCTTTTCTTTTTTTTTAAACAGTTGATTCCTTGATAAATCTTGCCTTTTGTGGTTCAAGATTTAGCCGGTTCCATGTCAACAACCTTTCTCGCTCGTTGTGACTGAAAACTAACCTATGCCACACTCACACCATACACACAAAACGTCTCGGGTTATGACTATAACCCTTGTTCCCTGAGAAGGGAACGAGACACTGCGTCGTTGAAAACGACTCTTTGGGGACGCTCCCTTAGCGTGCGCCTCTGAAGTATGAATGAAACTAATCCAATCCTGATTGGTGTTGCGTCATGACGTAACATGTGACGGCATAACCGGATGCATAAAAGTGACGCTGGCACACACACACATTAGCCTCGCGATGAAGCAAGCCGCTCTCCGGCATTGAGTGGCGTGGCAGGACGACGCAGTGTCTCGTTCCCTTCTCAGGGAACAAGGGTTATAGTCATAACCCGAGACGTTCCCTTTCGAGGGAACTCGCACTGCGTCGTTGAAAACGACTCTTTGGGGAACGAATGCCCACTAGGCCACGCACCGAGAAAAGGCCTGCCCTAGAGTGAAACTGAACTCAGGCACCCATCTAGGACGAGAGCACATGTGCGCCAGGCGTACTAGGGAGGTGCAGACTATAAAACCTGATAAAAGTGTGTGGGGTAGCCCAACCGGCTTGCCTCACAGATCTCCTGGAGGGGCACTCCCAAGAGGAGGGCTCTAGAGGACACCATGCCTCTAGTAGAATGAGCCCTTACAGCCAAAGGTGAAGGCAAATTGCGCACCTTGTAGGCCTACTTATGGTTTGTTTAGCCGGGAGCCCCTCATTAGGTGACCCGAAACACACTACAGTAAGTCCGACCTCCTCCAAGAAGAGGACCTCTCAAGGTAATACTCGGAACTCTGACTGGCAGAGCAAGGAACCTCTTCTCTTCTGCCGACACATGTGGTGGAGGATGAAATGCTTGCAGGACCATGGACCTAGCCATGTTAAATTGCACTTAAGGCACATAGCTGGGTCTCGGATGCAGGATGGCCTTAACTCCGCCGGGTCAAACCCCAAGCAAGCTGGCGTTAATGCCAGGGCTTGGAGGTCCCCCAGTCTCTTTATAAGAAGTAGCTAAGAGAAAGGCTATCTAGCACGTGAGGTCCTAGGCAAAGCCGACTGAAGGGATTCGAAGGGAGCCAGGGATAGCCCTTCGAGAACCACCGCCAGGTACCAGGAAGGAACCCTGGACCTGACTGTCAGTCTCATCCTCTATGTACCAAGGAGAAATAGTATGACCAGATGGTGCCTCCCCAAAGGCCCAATATTCAGTGGTGCATGGAACGCCGCAATGGCATCCATGTGCACCATCCATGTGGACGGGGAGAGATTCGCAGAGAACGATCTTGAAGAAAATCCAGAACTGAAGCCACTGGGCAGTTAACTGGGCCTAACTCATGTTCTCTATACCAAGTGGAAGAACATTCCACTTAAGGCCATATAATCTCCTAGTAGACGGAACCCCAGAGATAAGTATGGTTCCGTGCACCCCAAATGATAGAACAGCATTTAGGTACTGAGCCCCCTCAGAGGCCAGACCCACAATTTCCACAGCTCTGGGCGAGGATGGAATATACTGCCCTCCGCCTGAGACAACAGATCCCTCCTCAGAGGAATCTGCCATGGCGGAGCTATCAGGAGTGAAATTAAGTCCGAAAACCATACTTGGGCCAGCCAAAACGGGGCTACCAGAAGAAGACTGATGCCCGCCTGACGGACCCTCTCCAGGACTCCCGGGAGCAGAGCGATCGGGGGGGGAAAGCGTACAGGCGAAGCCTCGGCCAGGCCTGTACCATGGC